>BTPG01000007.1:43345986-43378486 GCA_036245525.1 Semisulcospira habei
AGCTACGTCCTGGAACTGGTGTGATGTTGACTGCTGACAACACTGGACACAATAGAAACTGACATAAACAGTACATTTGTTATTGTCAATCAAAGCCAGGATGCTTCTGCTGCTGCTTCTGCTGCTGATTTAAATTTGAGAACCGCAAGAGACATAGATCCTCATGAGCCCCTGCAGTTGCGGGGGCTCATGAGGATCTATGCCTCTTGCTGACACCATTTTGTATCCGTCATCCTTGGACGGCTGAGCTGTTTGGCGCTGAATAAACTGGCAGTTAAGGGGTTAAGCGGCCCTTTCCCTCTCTTGTTGTTTGTCACAGAACAGTTATAACCCCTTCACTGCCGAGAAAACATTAACACCACCCTATTGCAAGAGGCATAATAATAATATTAAAAATACATAGTATTTATATGGCGCATTTCTCATATTTATAATATAACTCAATGCGCAGTTGCGGGGGCTCATGAGGATCTATGCCTCTTGCTGATACCATTTTGCATCTATTTTCCTTGGACGGCTGTGCTTTAGATGTTGATTTTACAATAATTTCAAAACACAGTGCGCGTCCACGGGAAGTGCAGGGGTTACATCATGTGTTGTTGTTGTTGATCCGTTTGTTTGTGTGGTCAGTTCATGATGTTATTGACAATGGCAGATGGAGTTTCTTGTTTTCTTGTGGTCAGGCCTTTAGCACGTAGTCTAAGCCATTTCCCTACCCACCGGTTACTGGACCTGGTTTTTCTAAGAGGCGAAAGAATGCCATGTGTTGTGAAGGGTTGGGGTGAATTAAGGTAGTGTATGCTTCTGTGTGTGAGAGTGTGCTCTTGTGCATAGTGTGTGCTTTTTACCTCAGCGAGTCCAGTGTTGTCTGCGGAACAGTACCTTATAAGAATTATGTATTATTATTATTATTATTATTATTATTATTATTATTATTATTATTATTATTATTATTATTATTATAGGACTGTCATTCTACTCATCCGTCCCATCGCCCCTCCTCTTTCCACACAGTCACAGTCCTGACACACTACAATAAGATATGAATCGACCATGATAGTTCAAGGGTGGTGCCGAAATAGCTTCATTGTGAACCGAACTGACTTTTATCTCATTCATTACCTGACACATTACAATAATCGACCATGATAGTTCAAGGGTGGTGCCAGAATAGCTAAGCGCATATTGGCGCCACGCTATTTTGGCACCACACTTGAACCATCATAGACGATATAGATCTTGTGAACTTTAACATGATCTTCAAATTAGGAAATTCCGACCTCATGGCTCATTGTGTAAAGAATGAGAAACACACTTTTAAAAATAATTATTTGTGTTTGTATGTCGTTTGTGGTCTGCAGGCTCTATCCAAGCTGTCATTTGCCCTCAGACTTCGATGTACGTGTGTATTTGTCCAAGCGAAGTCTGCTCAAAAGACTGGTACCTGGTAGTAAGCTAAAGGTGCTTGGGTCAAGTCAGCCGTATTTGACCCAATCCAGGGCTCGGGCCGATGTCACTCGGATTTAGCCTGTGTGCTGGCCAACTAAGGCTATCATCGGCCCACGGACCTTTTGCTTTCTTGAGGCCGTGCGTACCCACACTGGTTGTTGGGCTGTATTTGTTAGCGAATGGATGGACACAACCAGTGTGGTACGTAGCAGGAGATGTACTTTCAGACTGTGTTAGATTACAGATGTGCTTTCAGAATGTGTTGGAATACAGAAATAACAATGCACATTGCAATGTTTATATTGGGTAGCCTGTCTTACACTGTTGTACAGACAGTCGTTGACTTAACCCGTAATACTGCCGTCAATCTGAGGTACAGCTGGAGCCGATCACTTAACCCTTGTCAACCTGACACACTTTTGCAGGAAATAAATTGGACCATGATAGTTCAAGGGTGGTGTCAGAATAGCTTGGCGCCTAAGGCGCCAAGCTATTCTGACACCACCCTTGAACTAAAATGTTCACCTATCTTGTAATCTGTAATGTAGAATTCATAAGACAATCAGCAAATTTTTAAAGTTCACCCTGAGGATTTGAAATGTTAACCCGTAATTCTACCTTCAATCTTAGGTACAACTGGAGCCGATCCCAGTCAGCAAGACATAGATTCTCATGAGACCTTTCTGCTGTAGATGGAAAGGTCGGGTGTTGGACTGCTGTCTGTAACTTAGTATTTGACAAGTCCTCCTTGCAAGTTGAGAAATCTACTTAGTACATGTATGATGAACAAGGGAAGATAAGTTATGTTTGGCTATTCACGTGACACCATTGAACAAGTGCATGAATCGACTAATAAAATAATGTGAACATAATTAACTTTTGTTACCTTACTGTTTTTTCTTCATCTTTCAGCGCGGGTGATGCTTAGGAAAGTAAATAGGGGGTGGGGGTCTGGATAAAGGGTTGGGGTGGAGGAAGAACGCCTTTTTGCAGCGCAGGCGCGTCCTGAGCAAGTCTTTGTTGCTGTTGGGACGTTAAGGAAAGTAAACCAACCAAATAACGAGAAACAAAGAATGCCCTCTGTCAACTTAAATCAGCAATTCTACAAACACAGCTCTACGCACAGCCCCGTTTCCCCTCTGCTGAAAAGGGAGCGTACGCATTGAAGTGCACGCAGCATGCCCTTTCTCAGCGGGGCTGTACCATAGATGTGCTTAACTCATTCAACCCGGCGCACGTATTTCCCAAATTTGGGAGGCGTCTTCTAACAATAATGCACCTGTTGCAGGAGATGGATCGACCATGATAATTCAAGGGCAGTGCCAGATCAGCTTGGCGCCGATAGGCGCCAAGCTAATTTGGCACTACCCTTGAATTACCATGGTCGACCCATCTCCTGCTGTAGTGCGTCAAGGCTGAATGGGTTAACCCGTTCAGTGCTAACTGACGCAGACTGTGTTTCTGTAATTTTCCTTATTTTAACACCAGAATACCCTAGAGTCACCGGGAACATGGATTCAAAGTGGTGTCAGCAAGAGGTATAGATCCTCATGAGCCCCTGCAACTGCGGGGGCTCATGAGGATCTATACCTTTTGCAGTTGGGTTGTATTGACATTTTTCCGGCACTGAACGGGTTAAGAACCCCCCCCCCCCCAACACGAGTGTTGCCATTGCTTGTCAACTCAGGCGCATTTCGCATGCAGTCACGGGACAAAATAAATTGCAAAAATAATAATACACTGTCAAGGCGTGCTCCACAACCAGATGTTCTCACTGCATCAGTACGTAGCAATTTAAAATAATTAACCCCGTCACTGCCAGTGGACAGACTGTGTTTTCGAAATCACTGTGAGTTCAACATCAATGATCCCCTGCGTCCAAGGAACATAGATACACAGTGGTTTCAGCAAGAGGCATAGATCCTCATGAGCCCCCGCAGTCGCGGGGGTTCATAGGATCTATACCTCTTGCAATTGGGGGGTGTACAATTTTTTCTCGGCAGGGAACGGGTTACTGTCTGTTAGAGTTAAAGACTCCACGTTAAATATATGTGAAAGAGAAAAAAAAAAAACAAGATGGGATGAACCATAACCCACAAAGTCCCTTCTATATGAGAGCTGTCCTTGTTGTCAATGGTCTCTACCTTTTGTCTTTGACCTGATTCTGATGTTGAATTATCTCCTATTGAAAAAGTCTCGTGCAGATCTGCCAATGCGTCAGTGAGTTCTATAAGGCGCGCAGGACATTCGCGTCATTGATTTGTCAAACGTCATTTGTCATGACGTAAGTTTTAGTTTTTACGTAATTTTATATTTTACGTGATATGAATTTCACTTTCGCTTCATAGGCTTGAGAAAATGACAAAACTAGAACTTCACGGTACAATTTCAGTCTTGCTATAATTTGTGTGAAAGCAGGTTGACTTTACCTAGCTACATGATATACTAAGTACACGGGTCACCTGCATGCTCTTCTGAAAGCTCGTCGATGTGTGTGCGTGTTAGTGCGTGCATGCGCGCGCGCTCCAAACATCTCCAAGAGGTATAGATGCTCATGCGCCTGGAGGGCGCATGAGGATCTATCCCTCCAGGAGATGCGTGCATGTTTGTGTGTGAGAGAGAGAGCCGCGAGCGCGAGAGAGAATGACGTCATATGTAGAGTATTCTGTCCTTGTCTGCATGGTGACGGAGTTGCCTCTGTTACGTCACCGCCACTGTCTGACTTTCTCTAGAAGCAAAGGTTTTTTAGTGTTTGATTTTTTTTCTGAAAACAATTAATTTTTACTAATAATAATAATAATAATAATACATAGTTCTTGTATAGCGCTGTTCTCCAGGAAAACACTGGACTCACTGCGCATGCACAACAGCACACCCTTTCTCTCTCAGACACACACGCACAATTATACACTACTTTAAACCACCCCATCCCTTCCCCACACCTTACATTCACTTCCTCTGGGATCAGAATAGGTGGCAGTCAGTCAACAGTTAGCTATATATGAGCTAAGTGTTAAATGCCCGACAAAAAAGAAAAGTCTTTAAGTGAGCCTTGAACTGTGACAATGTGGGCAGATTCCGCATTTCCGTTGGCAGCGAGTTCCACACTAAGAAGTTGAAAGGCTATAAAGCTGGCTAACGAACTCATCCAATGTCTTTCTCCAAGCTAGCTATATGCAAAAGTTCATGTAAATATGACAAAAATTACGGACTCGAATCTGGGTCAACCGACTTACTATAAACGGTTGTTTATGTCTTCCATGAGACATTCAATTACAATATGCTCGAAGGATCTCTTAGCCACCCATATAAGAATGTATTTCGCCAAGTTTCAAGCTTGTGTGTACAGAAATACCGGAGATTCTCTTGTTTACATACATACGCACATACATACAAACATACATACATAGATACAGACATACATACATACATACATACATACATACATACGTCCAGAAGGCGCTTCGCGCCATATGTACGTTCAGCAGCGAGGTTAGCGTAACTAGACATGACGTATTTTTTATCTTGTTACTTTAATTGTTAGAGGTTTAGCCTGCTCGCCTTTGACATCATGGACATGCTATTAAATTCGCCGCGACCCGTCCTAAAAAGTCCCTTATATAAATAGAAGAGAGTTAAAATAAAAAAAGAAGAAAAATTCCTACTAGGAAAATGTGAAAATGAAAACAGAAAGCTAAACTAGAGTGTACGTTACACAAGAGTCGTCACCACAGGAACGTCAATATTATCCAAAATCACAGACCAGCACTGATATCAAAGCCTCGCTCAGCTGACGATAAAAAACACTATCTGACCTGATCCGTGGCTTTTCTTGTAGTTGTTTGTTTTTTTTTTGTTTTTTTACTGACACAGTGATAGGCACACGTGTGAATGTTAGTACAGCGAACAAATGATAACACTCAGTGACAACATGCAAGTCGGTATGAAGCTGGCGATCGCTACACACAGATGCTGAAGTATTAACCCCTTCGCCGGTGATTTTCGCGTCAGAAAAGACTGCGCACTGACTGACATTCTTGTGAAGAACGCAGATGTAAATGAGAAAAAATTAAGCATAAAGAACGTAGGCCCAACGAGAGCATTAAATCCTCCTGAGCCCCCGCTGTCGCGGGGGCTCATGAGGATGTATGTCTCTTGCAGGTGGGTAAAGTTCGCCTTGCCTTGGCAGTTAAGGGGTTAACGTGTGTTTTGCGATCGCACTGGACGAAGGCTGTGAAATTAAGCTGTGAATATTGTGTTTAGCGACCTGTTCCAGGGCGGGCTATGACTGCTAAAGTTTGTGGGTTATCAATGTTGTCTTTTCTCCCCTTCTTTTCACAATCCGCGCGAATAGGTAGTGACACGTAATTGAGGTTCTGTGGTGCTCCGTGTGTGGAACGGAAGTACACTTTCCTCGTACAAAGGAGAGGGGGGGGGGGGGAGCAGTCAGCTAGAACCCTTCCCTCCACCGAAAGTCACTTTGAAGCCACTGATGAGCTAGACTACAACACCCCCCCCCCCCCCCCCCGCACACACACATACACACACACCTCTATACCCCCCCCCCCCCAACCCTTTACACAATTTATTCAAGCCAATGTAGCACTACCCCCCACCCCCCTAAAATAAATAAATAAATAAAATAAAATCCCACTTTGCAACAGCTGACACGAGTCACAATGTGAAGAAGAACAGCCGCCACATGGACTAGTAATCTGGGTACGCTTCCCACACATACGGCCAAAATAGTGAGTGCTGTCTGTAATTTTGAACCTTACGACCCAGAGACCCCACTGACCCTTTTCCCCTCCCCCAACCCCCACCCCCTCCCCCAACTCCCACCCCTCCCCCAACCCCCACCCCCTCCCCCACCCCTCAACTCCCCTCCTCTTCCTCCCGCCGGCCCAGAGCCGTAAGGTCCAAAATCACAGACCAGGCCACATTTCTGTGTCAGGCGTAAGATTATGAACTATTCTTCATATGATGGCTGTTAGCTTTTATATCATGTAGCTACGTAGATAAGAAGGGGTTAAACGTGTAAAACGCTATGTAACCCTTTGAATGTCGGTAGCGGTTTTTGTCGCTTGATTGTACATTGTTTAACGTCCGGACAGCAACAAGATTTTCTCAGGACGTGCCTGCACTGCTTGTGAAAAAAACTAAACAGAAAATTGAACGTATGTCGCCAGCCGGTCAAATACGTTAAATAAACCTACATGGGGCCTAAATAAAGATAAGACCATTTAGCAACACACATCCAATATCAAGAGCTACAGGCAGCGCAGACAGTAGGGAGAGTTTAAAAAAGGAAAATACAGGTGAATGGACCAAGGGTAGACAGAAACACATGCCCCAGAGTAGAAGAGAAACCCACCCTGTGGGGCTGACCAGGGTGACCCTGGGAACTAAAAAGTAATTAACCCCACCCAAGTCCCCCAGGGCAGATCCGAGTGGGGGTGGTTTTTGTCGCGATGATTCCTGCAGGAAGGGTTAGAGTAGGGTCCTACAGGAAGGGTTAGAGTATGGTCCTGCAGGAAGGGTTAGAGTAGGGTCCTGCAGGAAGGGTTAGAGTATGGTCCTGCAGGAAGGGTTAGAGTAGGGTCCTGCAGGAAGGGTTATTTTTCTTTCTTCGAATCCCTTCCCTCCATCCACCCATCCCTCCATCCGTCAGCTGATTGTGACTATGATCCACTGACACAAGTCCAATGCTCCATACACTAAGCCAAGGCCATCAGCTGATTGTGACTATGTCTCCACTGACACAAGTCCGATGCTCCATACACTAAGCCAAGGCCGTCAGCTGATTGTGACTATGTCTCCACTGACACAAGTCCAATGCTCCATACACTAAGCCAAGGCCGTCAGCTGATTGTGACTATGACTCCACTGACACAAGTCCAATGCTCCATACACTAAGCCAAGGCCGTCAGCTGATTGTGACTATGTCTCCACTGACACAAGTCCAATGCTCCATACACTAAGCCAAGGCCGTCAGCTGATTGTGACTATGACTCCACTGACACAAGTCCAATGCTCCATACACTAAGCCAAGGCCGTCAGCTGATAGTGACTATGTCTCCACTGACACAAGTCCAATGCTCCATACACTAAGCCAAGGCCGTCAGCTGATTGTGACTATGACTCCAGTGACACAAGTCCAATGCTCCATACACTAAGCCAAGGCCGTCAGCTGATTGTGACTATGATCCACTGACACAAGTCCAATGCTCCATACACTAAGCCAAGGCCGTCAGCTGATTGTGACTATGTCTCCACTGACACATGTCCAATGCTCCATACACTAAGCCAAGGCCGTCAGCTGATTGTGACTATGTCTCCACTGACACAAGTCCAATGCTCCATACACTAAGCCAAGGCCGTCAGCTGATTGTGACTATGTCTCCACTGACACGAGTCCAATGCTCCATACACTAAGCCAAGGCCGTCAGCTGATTGTGACTATGTCTCCACTGACACAAGTCCAATGCTCCATACACTAAGCCAAGGCCGTCAGCTGATTGTGACTATGTCTCCACTGACACAAGTCCAATGCTCCATACACTAAGCCAAGGCCGTCAGCTGATTGTGACTATGTCTCCACTGACACAAGTCCAATGCTCCATACACTAAGCCAAGGCCGTCAGCTGATTGTGACTATGATCCACTGACACAAGTCCAATGCTCCATACACTAAGCCAAGGCCGTCAGCTGATTGTGACTATGATCCACTGACACAAGTCCAATGCTCCATACGCTAAGCCAAGGCCGTCAGCTGATTGTGACTATGACTCCACTGACACAAGTCCAATGCTCCATACGCTAAGCCAAGGCCGTCAGCTGATTGTGACTATGACTCCACTGACACAAGTCCAATGCTCCATACGCTAAGCCAAGGCCGTCAGCTGATTGTGACTATGACTCCACTGACACAAGTCCAATGCTCCATACACTAAGCCAAGGCCATCAGCTGATAGTGACTATGACTCCAGTGACACAAGTCCAATGCTCCATACGCTAAGCCAAGGCCGTCAGCTGATAGTGACTATGACTCCACTGACACAAGTCCAATGCTCCATACACTAAGCCAAGGCCGTCAGCTGATAGTGACTATGACTCCACTGACACAAGTCCAATGCTCCATACACTAAGCCAAGGCCGTCAGCTGATTGTGACTATGACTCCACTGACACAAGTCCAATGCTCCAAACACTAAGCCAAGGACAGAGGAACAGTGTGATGATGCAGTGAAGAAGATGACTGGTGCCCTGTCCCTCATTGCTTCTACCGTCTTCGTTATATACAATATATGTATGTGTTGGTCTGTGATACTGGGCATTACGGCCCAGGGCTGTACTTTGATCATTGATGAATAGACTCGTGTGAAAATACACATGCATTACCCAACGTGTTTACATTCACTGATGACCTCAACGTTTCGTCACTGATACAAGGGACACACCAATCGGAGAATCACAGGATCGATGTCCCGATAAAGAATATTTTTTAATCAGTGTGTAGCTAAATGCATTTCTTAAGTGGGACATTTGACGGGCCATAAAAACACTGGTGCACCATTTCACGGGCCACAGAAACACTGGTGCAACATTTCACGGGCCATAGAAACACTGGTACAAAATTTCACGGACCACAGAAACACTGGTGCAACATTTAACGGGCCATAGAAACACTAGTGCAACATTTCATGGGCCATAGAAACACTGGTGCAACATTTCACGGGCCACAAAAACACTGATGCAACATTTCACGGGCCACAGAAACACTGGCGCAACATTTCACGGGCCACAAAAACTCTGGTGCACAATTTCTACAAACATTCACACGGTAACCCCTTCCCTGCTACTGGACGCATGTTTCTGAAATCTTTGTTCATTGAACGACCAAACGCCACAACCGTCCGCGAAACATGGATACAAAATAGACTCGACAAGAGGCATAGATCCTCATGATCCTCCGCAGTCAAGGGGGCTCATGCGGATCTATGTCTCTTGCAGTCGGATTGCGGTCACTTAGTCACGGCAGTGTAAGGGTTAATTCTAAAGCATGTGAGAATTGGTCACGTGTCTCTAAGATGGAGTACACGAGACTGACACACAATATCAGCGTCGTCTGTTGAAAACGCTGTTGAAATGCGCGAAACACGAGATAACGGTCTTAATTTACAACGATAAAAAGTATACGGCCCATAATTATTATGTAACACGAGCACAGACGCTGACAATCAAAGCGAGACAACATATGTGCAACTCAACAGTAACCTCTGCACACTGCCACTACTGACAACTGTAGACACAAACCCGTTGACTTCTTCAGTTCAAACTAATAACGTATTTAATAAGGCCGATCTTCTGCAAGCGAAATACAGATTCTCATCAACACCTACTGTAAGCAGTGTCTGATGACAATCTATGTCTACTGCAGACGACACGGGTTGGGTGAGGTCGAACTAAACAGGTGGAAGGTTACGTCGGGCTGTGTTTGGTGGAATTCGCCACTACACTGCGGAACACGTTATGCCCGCTTTTACGCTACATTTACTTCCGTGTTGTGTGCGGTCACCTGTCCTCGTTTCACAAGTCAACGTCTGTTTTCATTCAGACGCAAGTTTATTTACAACTTTGTACAAGGTGAGTTGCCTTTGCTTAGAAATAGCCGCGTGTCATTATCACCGACACTCAACACTACGGACTGACAATCATGGTGTACAGTGTCACAGCGAAAGGCTAATTCTCGTCCGATCCCAAACTATGTTAGCCACTACAAGCATTGAGTAGCCGATCTTTCTACTGTGAGTGTCACACACAGACACCGTATTGGCAAACTGCGATGTGACGCCTGTTTTGACTGATTGTGTGTGTTCGCAAACTCAGCAGGACTGCCTCGAGTGTGTACAAGTGAATGAAGGCGATACAAAACAGGACAGTGCCTGATACGCCAGTAAAGTGAATGTGACGCCATATTGGGCGGCGTCAAACCTGGCTGTACTTTCGGTTTCCTTGTCCGTGTGTGTAGTGTTGTCGATACAGCCCCTCTCCCACCACCTTCCATCAACAAGAGGCATGGATTATAATTAGCCCATGTAGTGGAAGGGTGATGGTAGGGCTGGGGCTCACGAGAATCTATGTCTCTTGCTTACCGAGATTTCATTTAGCTGTCATTCGAAATAAGGATGTCATTCCGGGCATATTGCTTGATAAGAGGTGTGTTTCGCTGTGTGACTAGCAAAACAATGCAGGTGTCATGAACCGGCTTTGGCCTGTTGTAGGGCAGATAACTGTTGTTATTGCTCATTGCAACATCATTCTAGCCATTCGTGGTACTGCGTGATCTTTGCTGTTTATTAACATCGATACATACATGAATAATGTCTGCACCTGAATGAACGGGGGTAGAGGGCGGGAAGGGGGGGGGAGGAGGAGGAGGAATTATCCATTTTTTAATTATTTTTTTTTTTTGTAATGATAATGGTTCGATGTTTAGATTGTATCTGAGTGTCCCAAGGGCCTACACGCGCAACCTACACTACTCACTCAGACTGGCTTCAAAGTGTGTTCTGGATTGTCCAGATTTGCTAATCCATGTTTCCATCAGGTCATGCAGCATCCCTATAGATCTGATAGGAACATGGCTTACAAATTCAGAAGATTCTAGGGCACAATTTAAAGCCAGTATGAATGGGTGTGTGTGTGAGGGGGCGGGGGGATTGATTGATTGATCGCTTTCCTACCACGATTTTGCTAGAATGATTTGAACTTGTTTGGCAATATCTTCAATGTCTTTAGACGTGATAACAGAATACAAATACTGGCCATCCAACCTTTCGTCCGTAATGGTCTTGTCTACCATGATGTCATATTGTGCAGGCTTACAACAATTCACGGTGTATCCGTGGAACTGAAGTTCTTTAGCACCTGTGTCATTTTATAGAACTGTAGAAGCTGTTGCCAGAGTTATGACTGACAGAAAATACTGTGTTGCAGAAATGGCGTCCTCGACTGACAGCGTGGATGTGGAATGTCCCGTATGTCACGAGGATTTCACGGAAGCCAAGTTTTTACCTTGTGGTCACGTGACCTGTCGGAAGTGCATCTTGTCCTGGCTGACGGCCAGGGGGCAGGGTGGGTGCCCGTTATGTCGTGCCCCCATCCTGCCCACCCCCCAGCCTGACCAGGAGGAGATGCTAGCTGCTGTGGTGGACAAGTTCCCCACCGACCTGGTTACTATGGCGCTGGTGGAGAGCAAGCAAGCGCTGAGCGGCAAGCACGTGTGTGGGGTGTGCGACGTCACCACAGCGGCAGTGTCCTACTGTTTGGAGTGCAGGTACAGTGGTGGTGAAGTATTCACTGATTCTTTTTTTAAGTTAAAAGTCATATTTGTTATTTGACTACATAATGCCATTTTGATTAACTAAATGACTGCGGTAAAACACAGTAAATAAAACATACTCATATCACTAGTAATTGTAGATTCAACGACAAAGAACTGCAACCATCAAACATCAGAAATGGATTCAAAATGGTTTCAGCAAGAGGCATAGATCTTCTTGGTCACGTGAGGATATATGCCTCTTTCAGTTGAGTGATGTTCGGTTTTCCTCGGCAGTGACTGGGTTAACGGTGGCCAGCATACAATGCAGGTTTGATTCTAAGGGACAAATGTGTCTTGTGATTGCAGCATCAAGCTGTGTTCCTCCTGCGCCAAGGTTCATGGAAAACTCCCCGGCACTCGTGACCACAGACTGGAAGAGCTGGACACGCTGACCTCAGGTCGTCTGGCTGCTAGTCGCCGGTCGCCGTGTGTGAGCCACCCCGACCGACCTGGGGACATGTACTGTCCCGCTCACCTCAGTCTCATCTGTGTGGAATGTTTTTCTTCCGCGCATGACGCATGTGGGGTGAAGCCTGTTGCTAAAGTAGCCAAAAAAGAACGGGCGGCTCTGACGGACCAAGCTGGAAGATTTCGTGACAAGGAGTCGGCAATGGACGAACAGGTAATACAATGGCTGACATGCACGTATACATTATGCTTATGTCTTATGCTTATTCGAGACGTGCCGCAGTCGGATACGCGGCCTGAATGTGTTAATTCTTTGACTGTCGGTAGCGCGTTCTGGTGCTATGATTACAATGGGAAATATCGCCACAAAAAGCGGTAACGAGAGACGAAGGGTTAAATTGTGTCTTATAATTAATCAGAAATTCGATGAAGAAGATGGCTGGCAACTCTGACATGCACCTGCGTAAGTTTCGTGAATTGTGTCGTATTTGTCAACAGAAATTCGATAAATAGTTCGGGGACAACATTCTTGTAGTTTATAATGACAGCCAGCAGAATGTAAACCGTGCAGTGTAAACGATTTCAGTGTTGAAGTTTTCTCAGTGAGAGAGCTCTCTAGATGTGTTGCCTGGTTAATGGCACACTCATCCTTTGTTGATGTCACCATGATCCAGGTCATAACAAATTACATATCAATGTTAATTTTGGTTTTATTGTAATACAAACTAATCAGATAGTTCGGTTGTCTCCCATGCGCTGTTTTTTTTTTTTGGGGGGGGAGGTTTCAGCTCATTAAATGACGATTTGATTCCGAGTCAAAATGGTATTCCTGTCAGTTCTGGTTTTATTGTGTCTTCCTCAGATCAAGAAATTAAAGAAGGAAATTGCTGCTGCGCAAGCACACTTCAGGACACAGAGCTCCGAGGCAAAGGTCAATTGTGATCGTCAGCAGCAACTTTTGGAAAAGCGGTGCCACGAGATTCTCGCCCAGCTACAACGAGAAGAAGATGACATCGTGAAGCCGAAGCGAGCTGAGATAGCCTCCCTTGAAGAGCAGAAAGCGGCACTGGCAGCCCACGCTGGTTCAGTGGAGCGACTGGTGATGCCCGCTCCTGATGGGGCCCTGTTAGGGATGCTGGTGCAACTGAAAGCGCGCTTGGACGGTCTGGAAAAGAAGAGTGAGGTGCCTAAGGTCAGTACAGATGCCACTCTGGTGTCGGTCAGCTGGGATTCCGGGATGATGACACGTCTGGAACAAGCCATCGCCGCCTTGGGACACGTCACACACAAGGTACTCACGTCTTAGGACGCGTTTATCTGATACAGTTTGAAAATTTGGTTTTCTCGTGTTCACGAGTTATGGGTTTAAGATTACTATTTACCCATTCACTGCCCGTGGACAAACAACCATGTCTTTGAAAGCAAACCCAACACCAAATAATCCACTTAATCCAGACACGGATATGACAAAGTTCAACAAGAGGAAAAAAAACTCATGAGCCCCCGCATGGGTGGTAAGTTAGTGCATGTGAGGGGGCTCATGAGGTCCTTTGCCTCTTGCAGTTGGATGGTGCTGGCATTTTCCGGCAGTAAAGGGGTTAGACGAGGAATCTCTAAGCGAATTCTGTTCTGTACTGCATACGGGTTTGAATGACGTTTGTTGACTTAATCAGTAGGGTATAGAAAAGAAGATCTGGTCAGCTGGTTTTCAACTATGGCCAGCTGAACTTTGGGGACCCGTGTAAACAGAAGCTCTGTCATGATGGTGTCTGGAGCGTTGGACAAGACGTGTGGTCACAGAACCCTTCCTGACGTGTTTATTGTTTATGTTGGTTTGTTATGTTTGGTGTCTGCCTTTGACACCAGCTTTGGACAGAAGGAAGAAAACGGCCCGTACCTACTTTAACTCCTTGTGCATGAAGACGCCGGTACTGTAAACAGCATGCACACGGGCGTTAATTTCAGTGTGGGTGAGTTTTTCTATCAGTAGATTTGTTGTAATCTTTGCAGGCGTCCAAAGCGGAGGGAACACAACAGTGCCTGGTGTGTGGTAAGTATATACGTTATCCGTTTGTAGTCGCAGTGGCTGTAATCCGTATCAATCTGAAAACAGTCATCTGTATGTAAGACGTAAGTATTGTTGACATTTACTGTAGACGTGTAAACACTGCCGCTAGTATTTTATTGTGATATTCTCTCGTGCAGTTTACAGAAAAATGGAATATTACGGCCCTCAAGTCTTTGGACCGGGGTGGGGTGAGGGTCTGGAACCCCCCGCCCCCCCCCCCCTCCGCGCTTCCGCCCCCTCCACACACACACACACACACACACACACACACACACACACACACACACACACACACACACACACATCTACCCTTGCTAACCTACCGACACAATATTGAACGTCTTATTGTGTCATAATGCTAGCCTATTTATTCTATCACAACAGGACTGAACCCAGCGACAGTAAAGAAACCAACAGGAGCTGAGCTGGCTAAAATCTTGAAGGTTGGGGACCGTGTGAAACGAGGACAGGACTGGAAATGGGGAAATGTGGTAAATACAAGTGAATCTGTTAATTAGGCCACATTGGGATGGAGGAAATAGTAGAGTAATAACCTGGAGGCCTAATAAGCGGAATCAACATGAGTGTAGTCAGGACCGGCCCTTTTTATGTACAGATAATAGTGTGTAGTTTTAACATCTTCAACTGCCGAGATAAAAGCCAACGCCATCCAACTGCAAGGATTCGTGAGGATCTGTGTCTCTTGCTGAGACCAGTTTGTATCCATGTTTCTTGCACAATGTTGACTTTTGGTCGTTGAATGAACCAAGATTTCAGAAACAAAAATGTACGTACAGGGGCAGGGAAGGGGTTAATGCATGCACGCATGTAAGGACTAAGCGGTTGGCATAATACACATCTTTCCAATACTCATATGTACGTGTAATGGATCATCAGCGTCATGTCATGTTTTTTATTATTTGTAGTTAGTTTTTTTTTAATATCTTTTAGAACCCGAGTATTGCTTCTTTCTTGATACTTGTCGTCATCATAATTATTATCAGCATGGCATTCATCATGATTCTCATTACCATCATCACCACCAGGGCAGCATGTACACTACCAGCACCAGCACTGACACTGGTCATCATCATCGTCGTCATCATTATCTACTATATCACAAACGTCGATAATGATGGCGATGACGACAACGATGGCTATAGTATACTAATGGTCAAAACTTAAGGGCCACTTTGTATCGCAGACGCACTGACAACACCACACAAATAATGTAACATTACTTGGAGTCAGTACTTCGCTAATTTATTCAGTAACAATTTCATTTAAGTTTTGAGTAAATCAAACAATTGTAACAGCAGCAGTACGTTATAATGTTCACCCACCCCTCATTTGAAAAGTCATACAAGACTGGTCCAGTCAGTAGCGAGTATAACCACCGTTTGAAGCCAAGCATTCAATGCAGCGTTGACGCATGGAGTTTACCAGGGTTCGGAGAACATGTTGTGGGATCGCTTCCCACTCTTGATGCAGGAACTGAGTCAGCTGGGGGACGCCTTGAGGTCGGGGGTGGTTGCTGACTACACGTTGCCCCAGCACGTCTCAGAGGTGCTCGATGGGAGCCAGATCAGGTGAACGAGCTGGCCACTCCATCCTCCTGATGCCCCGTTGCTCACGGTACCCATTCACCTCACAGGCGCGATGAGGACGAGCGTTGTTGTCCTGCAGAACATCATTGTCACCTATGGCTTGGAGAGCTGGCTGGATGAGGGGCTGCACAATCTCGTCCCGATAGCGCAGTCCAGTCAGGGTGCCTAGGATGACGTGGAGGGGGGTCCTGCCTTCCCTGTTGAAACCTGCCCAGACCATGACTGAGCCTCCTCCGTAGCGATCCACCTCTTGGACGCATCCATCCGTGAATCCCTCACCCTGCCGTCGTTGAAGGACACAGTGAACCGTGACTCATCAGTAAACAAAACCTGAGTCCACTGGAGTCTGTTCCACTTCACATGTTGACGACACCAGGCAACCCGGGTTCTGCGATGAGCTGGAGTGAGGGGTATTCTCACTGCTACTCTGTATGAAGCCACGCCAATTTCGCGCAGACGTCAGCAGATCAGACTGTGCTTCTGCTGACGATAACGTTTGCAGCTTGCATCAGTTGACGTCGCAGAGTGGTTGACGTGACGGTTCGGTCGCGCAGAGCCGCCACACAGAGGTATCTGTCCTCCCTTCTGCTGGTGCAGCGCGGGCGTCCTGAGCATTCGTCGTTCTGCCCTTCCAGTTTCTTGGAATCGTTCCAGCATCCTCTGGATCACTCAATGGGACACCCCAAGACGTCTCCCAACTTTTTGTCCGGAAATTCCATCCTGCAGCCATGCTAGCGCCCGGCCTTGATCTACTGGCGTTAGACTTCGTCGTGGTGGCATGGTTAGGAAAGGGACAATTATACCCCTACTGTACCGGTATTTGTAGCGAAACAGAAGTGCTCAGTGTTCACGACTGACCCCTTTAGCGCGTGCCTCACGATTTTACTGATTGTTTCCACCTGCCTGCCTTTGGTACGCTTGCCAATATCGCACAGCTTTTCACAAAAACTGATGTTTCACGTGCATTTGACACGTTCGTGGAACTTGATAAATTGTTATCTATTCTTCCCTGTACAGTGGACTGTCTAAGGTCAACTTTTAACCCACTTGGATCGGAAGAACATTGTATTTTATTAGCGTACTTGCGACGATAAACAGTGACACAAAAAGTGGGGTGGCCCTTAAGTTTTGACCATGAGTATAGGTAATGGTGAAGATGACAACGGACGATGACGACCAGTGTTGCCCAGCAGTTGTGTTAATTGATCGTGAGTGTTGACTGTCCACAGGACGGTGGGGGACCCGGTACAGTGACACGTGCACCGTCACTCCATGGTGCGGACTGGGTAGACGTGAAATGGGATGCTGGACGCGAGTACTGTCAACGTATGGGTGGTAAGGGCCGCTACGACCTGGAACTGGTGTGATTGTGACTGCTGACAACACTGGAAACAACGGAAACTGACATAAACAGTACATTTGTTATTGTCAATCAAAGCCAGGATGCCGCAGCGGCTTTTGCAGCTGATTTAAATTTGACAATTGCAAGACACATAGACAGTTGCGGCGGCTCATGAGGATCTATGCCTCTTGCTGACACCATTTTGTATCCGTCATCCTTGGACGGCTGAGCTGTTTGGCGCTGAATAAACTGCAGTTAAGGGGTGGGTTAAGCGGCCCTGTCCCTCTCTTGTTGTTTGTCACACTACAGTTATAACTCCTTCACTGCCGAGACAAAATTAACACCACCCTATTGCAAGAGGTATAGATCCTCATCAGCCCCCGCAGTTGCGGGGGCTCCTGAGGATCTATGCATCTTGGTGATACCATTTTGCATCTATGTTCCTTGGACGGCTGAGCTGTTTGGCGTTGAATTTACAATGATTTCCAAACACAGTCCGCGTCCACGGGTAGTGCAATGGTTACATCATGTGTTGTTGTTGTTGATCCGTTCGTTTGCGTGGTCAGTTCATGATGTTATTGACAATGGCAGATGGAGTTTCTTGTTTTCTTGTGGTCAGGCCTTTAGCACGTAGTCTAAGCCATTTCCCTACCCACCTGGTACCGGACCTGTTTTTCTGGTTTTGGATGTAAGAGGGGAGATAATGCAATGTGTTGGGAAGGGATGGGGGGATTTAAGGTAGTGTATGCTTGTGTGTGTGAGAGTGGGCTCTTGTGCATAGTGTGCTTTTTAGCTCAGTGAGTCCAGTGTTGTCTGGAGAACATCGCTTTGTAAGAATTATGTATTATTATTATTATTGTTATTATTATTATTATTATTATTATTATTATTATTATTATTATTATTATTATTATTATATTATTATTATTATTATTATTATTATTATTATTATTATTATTATTATTATTATTATTATTATTATTTAAAGACTGTCAGGCCGTTCATCCTTCCCATCGCCCCTCCTTTCTCCACACCCCCTTTCCTCCCAATCCCCTGTCCCATCCCTCCTCACAGTACAGTCTAACTCGTATTCCTTACATTGTCATGTCAGACTTATTACGTATAATGACATCCATCTTCAGATTTCAAGACTTGGCCCAAGATGCCTTGTCTTTCATTATTATTTGTATTTCCTGCAATAGTAAGTACACAACACTAACTCATTCACACCTGATAAACTACAGCGGCAGATAGCTGGACCGTGACAGTTTAAGGGTAGCACCAGGCTCGGATTCGCAAAGCTAGGGTGTTACCATGACAGCTCACGGGTAGCTCCAGATTAGCTTGGCGCCTCCAAGGACGTGTGTGCTTGTTATTTTGTGAATAAAACCAGCACTGGACAATCAACAAATGCTTCGGGGTTTTTTCCCATTTGAAACACTTTCAGCATGTTGCCACATACGCTATGACATGTGTCAAGTGTTACTGTTAGCCATGTTTGCCTGATATCTCTATCATAAACTTGTATACTGACGAACAAAACAAATGCGACATTTTGAAATCATCGGAAACACTTCAGTGTTTCCGATTATTTAAACAATGTCGCATTTATTTTGCTCGTCAGTATAGTTAGCGCTGTAGACTTGCCGCATTATGCTCTAACTTTGCTTTGTGTACACTGCGTTGAATCGTTTGGTTTAGATTGAAAGATACTTCCCTGTAATTTGTTTTTAACGATCAGTGTCATTGTTGTGTTACCACTGTGATGCATTGGCACTAAATCAACTTTGAAGGGTGCAGATTACCTTTTGTAATTATTTTTTAAGTTCTGAACGTCGTTAGGTAACTATTTTGTGTGAATCTTGTCAAGGGAGTTGAATTTGAAGGAAGTTTTCTTAATGTTTTCAGTCGTTTCAAATGCTGTAATTTTGCTTTGTGTTCGGCATGCGTAAAACTAAATGAATTTTGAAGAATGCAGATACTTTTCATGTTGGTGAACCGAATCAGCTTCGAAGGGAGGTAATTTATCCCTTCCTTCGATCCCTTTAACTTTGCATTGCTTATAGATTGCGTAAACAAAATTGACTTTGAAAAATGCAGATACCGACTGGGCTATGAAGGAGTTTTTTTTTATGTAACTTTACCAGTTGTTTTGAACGCTGTAATTTTGATTGTTTGTGGTATGTGTAAACTAACACCGACTATGAAGATCCTAATATTGTGTTGTAAACTGGTTGTTTTGAGTGTGGCAGGTCTGTATCATTTTGACACGTGTGAACTAAACTGACTTTTATCTCATTCAGTTCTGACACACTATAACAAGATATGAATCGGCCATGATAGTTCATGGTTGGTGCCGGAAAAGCTTCCTTGTGAACTGAACTGACTGTTATCTCATTCATACCTGACACTACAATAATTGCCCATGATAGTTCAAAGGTGGTGCCTGAATAGACTGGCGCCTATAGGTGCCAAGCTATTCTGGCACCACTCTTAAACTATCATAGTCGATATGTCTTGTGAATTTAACATGGTCTTCAAATTGGGGAATTCCGACCTCATGGCTCACTGTGTGAAGAATGAGAAACATTTCATTGTACTTTTTAAAAATCATTATGTTTGTTTGGATGTCATAACGTGACATCCTTTGTGGTCTGCATGCTCTAGCCAAGCTGTCATTTGCCCTCAGACTTAAATTTCCACGTGTATTTTTAAACTGTCCTATACTTAAAAAAGCATGTAATGGATTTATTATCAACTGATTATCATTCTTTAGCACGGAATGCAGTCGTCGTGATTACTTTGCTAACCCCTTTAGAAAGAAACCCGCTTGGAGACTACAGTTTCGATTTAATACTTCAAAATGTTTAAAAGTAGTACACAATCAGTACACAATTTGCAAATTATCTTGACGTAGGCCGGGGAAGAAGCAACTGCCAACAGACATCCCCAGGGTTTGAAATGGAAATGTGTAACTGTCATTTGGTTCTTCTCTGCATTTTAGACGCTTAGCGCTCACCTTTGGTCTTGTTTTAACATGTGCACAGTGTGTTGTATTTTATATTTTATATTGGGTTGTGCGGGACGTCCTGCAGCATTAACAACAGTATTCCTGTTATTTGACGTGACTGGATGTTGAAAGTATGAAACTGTCCAGCAATATTGTCAGACAAACTAAGAACAGTAATAAAGAAAATGTTGCAAAGTATTAACCCTTTCTTGCCTGAAGCATTTCTCTTTAACCCTTAGTCTGTTTTGAAGTGAATCGTTACAACAAAACAACAACAACAACAACAACAATCAACGTGCATGAGTCATTTATATGCATATACTGCCGAGAAAAAGTGAACACAATCCAGTTGCAAGTTCCTTAGATCATCATGAACCCTCGCACTGCGGCGGCTCATGAGTATTTTGCTCTTGCTGAAACGACTTTGTATCCGTGTTCCTTGGGCTGCTGGGGCTGATTGGTGCCGAGTTCACCACGAGGTCAGACACGCAGGCATAGTGGCCCGATGATAGTAGCTTTGACTAATGCAAATCCGCTGCGCCACCGCGTGCGCGCCAACGCCTACTAAGCTCAAGACAGAATACAAGGGGAGAAACAAAGACACCCGCGAAATTTTAGCTGTGGCCGGAAGTATCCCGGACCTCTTTCTCAACATAAGAGTAGAACGTTAAACCCTTTAGTAGAGTGCCGTGAAAGAGACCACTGTGCACTGCATACATCCATTGTTTTCTGCCGTGTTTACTCTAAAGTCGAAGAGAATTACTTGAAAAGATGTTGACAACTGAGCAGTGTTAAACTAGGCGCCATTTAAAGTAGACCTTTTCGGGCTGGGGGAAATAATACGCCATAGGCCATTCCTGGTTACCGTGCACCCTTCCCCCCCCCCCCCCCCACCCCCTCCAGTACTCAATAAGATGGGTTTTAAAGTGTACCTTAGTATGTCCTGAGATGTTAAGCCATGTTCCCTTAAAATCCTTAATGCACACCTTCTGCGTCTTCTTCTTCTTCTTCTTCTTCTTCTTCTTCTTCTTGACACACACAAAAAAAAGAAAACTAATGAATCTGTGACTCATAGAGAAGGTATTTGTGCACCCAGTAAAAGGCAATTTCCGCAAAATCGCAAAAAAAGAGACAAAAATAATAGCAGATGCCTTCAGACATTTTCTATAGCACTGGCATATGCACACACACACACACACACACACACACACACACAAACACACTCATAACGCACGCTCAACCCTTAACACAGGCACGCTAAACGGCCCTTCCCTCCACCCAAACACGAACATACACCCAAGAAGAACGCCAACATACAAGCAATTCAGCTGGAGATGTGTGCAGAGGGAGACGGATCAACCGTGGCAACTCAATGGTGATGCCACAGAATAGATTGGCGCTTGATCGAAGACGCGCCGAGCTAATGCTAGCGCTGCCCCGGAGCTCTCATTTTGCAGCCGCATTTCGCTGTTGGCGCCAGAAACGAAATCTAGAAGGCAGGCAAAGAAGTCAACCCGGCAGAAAAATGGTGTTTTGTTCAGTAGGGCGCAGTGTACCACGCCGATCTTCCCCGTGAGGTCATCGGGCCGACGCTGGCTGCCTGTTAGTCCGCGCACGACTGTGCGCGGACCAACAGGCAGCCAGCGTCGGCCTAAGACTTTTCAGTCACCGGCTTTATGCTTGGAATATCTGTTAGTAGTGTGTACGACGTCTATTAAATGTCTGTCTACGCGATGGGCGGAGATTGTGTTTCTGATCTGAAAGAGGACAGAGGGCGTCCAAGGAACACGGGTGCAAAAGTGGTGTCAGCAAGAGGCGTGGATCCCCATGAGCTCCCGCAGGTGCGAGGGCTCATGAAGATCTATGCCTCTTGAGGCTGGATCGTTTTCACCTTTTACTCGGCAGTGGTTATTTGTCAGTGCCCCCCCCCCCCAACCCCCCGCCCCCCCCCCCCCGAACCCCCGCACCCCGCTCCGACCCCCCCCCCCCCCCTTCCCTCAACTTTCGATCAGCTCGAGACAGAAGACAATTTATGAATACAAACACAGAATTCGGGAGTGGGTTACGTCCCCTAAGGGCATCAACGTCAATAATGTACATTTTAGTCTAGCAGACGCCCTTCATAGACGATCAGCCGTTTACGAGATAGTGATTTTCAAAAAGAGTAACAAAGGTTTGGGTACGTCAAAATGAAGTCTAGAATCAATAAAAGCAGTACGCACTCATTTTAAACCGCCGGAGGATGGAGACATTTTTCTGTAGCACATTTTGTTTCTAGTACGTCTGCAGACGAAACCAGGACTGTCGCAGCCATGTTTTCTGGGGATCAGTAGTTTACACGGGCCTCATTGTTCCTGTACTCAGTTGTTTTATGCATTGTATATAAACTTACTTAAAATGATTTTTATTTTATTTTGTTAAATAAATTTCCACAATTTTATATTAAGAGAAGAAACAATTACGAAAAAGCATGCCTTGAACTCAAATATCGTTACTCAACAATCTATCTATCTATTTATCTATCCCATAGTCTTGCCGACTGATGACTTGACAACCATCTCCCTCCATTCCACTCTGTTCTCTGCCATTTTTAGTGTGTCGTTCAGCTCCACTCTGAGATATTGTCCTCCCATCTTTTTCTCTGTCTTCCTCTCCTTCGCCCTCCTTGCACAGTGCCTTGCAGGATTGCCTTGTCAAGCCCTGCTGATCGCGTGACATGCCCATACCACTTCAGTTTGCGTTTTTTTCACAATAGGTCTTCATAGGGCCCGATGGCTTGCCTGATTCTGCTTCCCACTTCCTCGTTCGTGATGTGATCTCTGTACGAAATGCCAAGCAGCCTTCAAAAACATCTCATTTCAGTGGCTTGTATCCTCCTTTCGAGGTCTGCTGTGAGGGTCCATGACTCACAGGCATATAAGAACACTGAGATGACTAAGGAGCGCATCAGTGTGATCTTGGAGCAGAGTGTGATGCTTCTGTCCTTCCATATGGTCTTCAGTCTTGTCAGCGCTGTTGTCTGCGCAATCCTGGACAGTATTTCTGGTTTTGATCCATCAGCTGTCACAATGGCTCCTATGTATTTGAATTTCTTAACTGTTTCCAGTTTTTGGCCTCCAACCATGATTTCAGTGCCAATGCCGCTGGTGTTATTTGTCATCAGTTTGGTCTTCTCTGCTCTGATTTCCATCCCAAACGCAATGTCTGTACTGTCCAGATTTACCACCAGCTCTTCCTCAGTTGTGTAGTGTGTAGCAAGCACAAGAATGAAAACAGGTCTGCGCACCTATTCTTTTATCCTTGGAAAATAAAGTTTCATTTTATTTCATTTCATTTCAGTTCAGTTCCTGCAAGGCCATCAATGTCGTCCGCGAAGCGCAAGTTCTTGATTGTTCTGCCTCCAATACTGACAGTTCCTTCATGATCTTTCAGAACGTCCGTCATGATTCTTTCCAGGAAGATGTTGAAAAGAGTAGGTGAGAGCAAGCAGCCTTGTCTGACTCCGACTGTTGTCCTAAACCAATTTCCTATTTTGCCATTGAAGCAGACTGCGCTAGTGGCCTTGTTGTAAAGGTTTTCTATTACTTTGATCAGGTTGGTATTGATGTTAGGGACCAAAGGGCTGCATGCCACACCCCGTCAAACGCCTTCTTAAAATCTACAAAGACATGATAGAGGTCTTGCTGGTGCCGGAGGTACCTCTCACATAGAACTCTCAGGTTGAAGATCTGCTCAGTTGTGCTGCGCCCTGGTCTGAAGCCTGCCTGTTCCTCAGCTATGATTTCCTCTGCCTGTGGCTTCAGCCTGTTCAGTAGGATCTTTAACATGACTTTGCTTGGGTGGCATATAAGGTTGATCGTGCGATAATTCTGGTATTGTTGTAAGTTGCTTTTTTTTTTTTTTTTTTTTTTTTTTGGGGGGGGGGGGAGTTATTATAAGTGATTGGGTTCATGGTGTGGGCCATTCCCCTGACTGCCAGATCTTATTGCAGATAGTTAGTAAGGCGCTTATCATGTCTTCTCCCCCTTCTTGGACTAGTTCTGCAGGGGTGTTGTCTGCTCCTGCTGCCTTCCCTTTTTTTCAGCGACTTCACGGCAGCCTCTACTTCTTCTCGGAGGATGGGATAGTTGTCACTGTTGGTCACTGGTGGGGTGACAAGTATGCTCGGTGGTTGTACAAATCTGAGCATTACTCTGTCCATCTCTTCAGAATGTCTTGGTCTTCCGTAAGACAGTTCCCTTCACTATCTTGAATGATAGACCGCCGTGAGATGGCCATAGTCGCCTGCTCGGCGTTAAACCCAATAACTAACTAACTAACTTGAATGATAGAGGAGCGTCCTTGTTTTACACTGGTCAGGTCTTTCACCAGCTGGTATGTTTTTTTGCTATTATTATTGTTCAGATTTTCTTCTACGTGTTTACACTGGTCTTCAATCAACCTCTCCATTACCCTTTTCATGCTTTTCTTAGTATCCTGGTTAATTTCCCTGTATTGTTTAGCTCCTTCTACCTCTGACTTCTTTTTCTTTACTTCTGGACGCTTGTCACTCAACAATAAGGTATGCCAAATCACGTGATCGTCACACAATACAAGATGCACGCGGACTCGTTGCCGTGAATTTCGGTGTGCTGACGAGTTCTTTAGATTTGTTCTACATAAGCTTTTTTCCCCCCGATGTCCGAAGTGCAACATGCTGCATGCTTTAAAAGAGAAAGAATGCCACACCACTTGTTTTGTTGTTGTTGTTTTTTTTTTGTTTGTTTGTTTGTTTTTTTTAATATCCTTTTTTTTTTTTTTTTTTTTTTTTGCTGCTCCAAGTTTCCTGTGCTGACGAGTTCTATCGATTTTTTCTACATAAGCTTGTTCCCCCCGCCCTCCCCCCCCCCCCCCCCCCCCTCCAAGAAAAGCGAACGTGCAAAGTCGCTTTTGCGATCGCGAGAATCTTTCTGACTTTCTCGTCGACCGGCTGGAGACACCCTCGGCCCACTTGATGGCCAAGAAATTCCACCTCGCCGAATCCCGCGTAGATTTTGTCGGCCTCGCCGTCAATCCTGCCTCTTGCAAACGAGACAGCACTGCTGTGACGTCTAGTAGGTGGCGCTCCCGTGAAACACTTGTGACCAACACAAATTGATAGAAACGATAGAAAAGAAATTGATAGCCGACTCCTTCAACAACCATCGCATCATTCTAGCGAATGTGGCTGGCGTTGAGACGAGTCCAAAAGGCATTCTTACCCATGGATACAAGCCGTAGGGCGTTTGAAAGGCTGTCTTTAGACAATCCTCCGGCTTAACCAAGAGCTGCCAATACCCTTTCGTCAGATCGATCTTAGTGAAGTACTTGCCTTTCGCTAGCCGAGCAGACAAATCGTTTGCATCTGAAATAGGTTCCGCGTCGAAGACAGTGATCTTATTCAGGGCTCTGAAATCGATACAAACCTGTATTGACCATTTTCTTTTTTACCAATACCACGGGCGAAGTATATGGCGATGACGATGGTTCGATTTCCCCCTGCTCCAGCATTGAATGAACCTCGTCAATGATGACTTGCTTGGAGGCCAAAGTTAACGGATATTGTTTCCGTTGTACCGGCACATCAGTCGTCAGACGAATTTCGTGCACTATCGGACCTCTGCATGCTCCAGGCATAGCAGAGAGCAGCCCTGGAAATGATGTAAAAGTAGCATGCAACTGGGCCTGCTGCTTTTCCGACAGATTGGAATCGTAACGTACATCTCTGAACGACTCTACAGTATGTGGAGACGGAAGAGTAGGTAAAGGTAAAGAGTCATCTTCCTCTGGTGTTACCACTGTCAGGACCGCTAATTCAGTGGTCACTCCAGCCAGGTTACGTAATGTACCTCATATAATGCAATATGTGTGTGCTTAGCAAGTGTTATGATATTTGAACTTTATTGTTCAGAGTTCTTGTGCGGAGCGGAGCGACGTGACGCCGTTACGTCAGTCAACAGAGGCTACCGCTGGAGGAACGCAGAGACTTGGTGCCAAGACATCAACATCAACAGAGGCTGCGCTAGTGGAGCGAGAGAGGACGTCCACAGTTCCGGGAACGTGGGACTGCTTCAAGGAACGCGTGACGAGAGAAATTGCACGCCTAGACGTGAAGGCACGTGCAAAGAGACAGAGTGATAACAGCAGTGAAAAGGTTGGATAATGAGGACGTGTAGGCCTACCTAACCTGGCTTTTACTGTATTGTGTGTGGGAGTGAGTATGAAGTGTTAGATTGGAGAAGTGTGTATTTAGAGAAGAGTATTTTTGAGTTGATGTTTTTGTTAGTTAAATTTAATTAGTAAACGGCCACAGTGATAAGAAAAATAGTGTTTTGCGTACACTGCACGAATGCGTCAGACTGAGTCAGTGTTTGTGTATGCGCCCGTTGCGTTGTGAGTCTGTCCTTGCGAATGGTTGAAAGTCTGCATACGTTACAGTGGCCTTTATAGGACAATAATCACTTTTCTTTTTAAAGTGCCTTAGGTTATAACGGGTTAAAACCGTATGTAGGTCGGGTGGCACTGCACTGCACTATCGCGACTCGTCTTTCTCTAGGAAGGTAAGCCAAATTTCCTCTCAAGAGACAATTTTAAAAAATAAAAAAGGGTGGGAGTGGAGGGAAAAGGGGAGGGGTGGGGATGAGGGGAAAGGTGAGGGGGGGGGGGGGTGTTCCGCCTTTCACGGACAAAAGGATTGAGCTCACTGGTACTCTGACTTTAGGACAATTATCCAAGTGAGACGTCCCTTGTATCAATGATGATCACTGATAAAACTATAAAAGCACGCGCGGCAATGCCTAACGGTATTTGTTCATCTCAGCATGTGGTGGCGTGATTTGGGCAGTCTTGTCCACCAAAGAAATTCGTCGGTGTAACGTTCCCGCTGTAACCCACTCCGCTATCGAGTACTCAGCATGCAGTCGCTAATCTGAACCTCGTCAGTCTAAAAACGTAAATAAGGACTGACCCAGGTTACGTGTATCAAGAGGCATAGATTCTCACGAGTCCCTGCGGTTGCAGCCGCAGGGGCGCGTGAGAACCTATTCCTCTTGAAGACTGAAATGATGTGAACAAGTGGCGGAGAGATTACACTGCGTCCGAGTTGGGATGCGGTGAAATTGAAGTGCGGGAAGCGGCTAGAGGGACGATGACAGTCTTTGCGGGCGGCTTCTTGAAGATTGAAGGTTGCACTACGAGTTTTGCAGTCGCGATTTTTTATGAAGGTTTTTTGCATTTCTTTGTGGGCTTGTACATAGATGTATATGTAACAGAGTGAACCCGATGTTCCTCTGTGTACCTAGGCCGATAGCACTTATGACCATTGCTTCTCGGATTTCACTCGTGTCGACTGCTAGCTATGACGTGATCCGCTCGCGGTGCCCTGCCAAACGCAGCGTTAAGTGTTGTGTACGCGATAGCTCAGTGTACGCGTTGTATGGTATATCGGTTTTGACCGTGTATTGTAGCCAAAATACAACACCGTTGCTTAGTATTTAGCATGGTTAGATTTGGCCCAGGTAATAGTTTTTGTAATGCCTATGTTTTTAGGTTAATTATAACCGATCAGAGTGATAATGGCGATTTAGTAGCCTTTTTGATTTTCTGTGGCACTTCTGAGACCGCTTTAAGAATAAATATAAACTTTCCACTAATAGCCCATAATCTCAAATTAAATCCAGAGTACAGCTGGTAAAAGTTCTTAAATTTATATTTAAAGATTATATTTTACACTATGTAGTTCAGAAGATATTCTAGCTCCTAAGGCTGGCAGTACTATAATACGGATTTGCCATTTATATCAGTGCCAGACCCCCGTACCGACGCTGAACTTTGCACCGACGCGTGGACTTTGTACCAACGCGGAGACAGCAGCGTGCCTCTATAAGTACAGCTGCTCGCGTGGGAGACTTTCTTTTTTACCAAACGTGCAAGACTCACAGTACCAGCAATTAACTTCTGGCACCGGTGCCTTGGAGGAAACAGTTTTTTTTATTAACCTAAACTGCGCGGGTTTTGGAGACCCTGTAAGTACTCAGTTGTTGTTTTTTTTATTATTGTATTTGGTGCCTTATTATTTGTACTATTTGATGACATTGTGATGCTGGATGTTTTGATGATTTTCTTGAGCATGAAATTGACATGTGAGATTGCCAGACCGGTCGGCACTAGCCATTCTGTGAGGCTAGCTTGAGTCCATTTGTTTTCTGCTAGACGATTATCTACATGCTAGTACATTTCCATGCAATGCTGCAGTGTGGAAATTTGTACACAAACTTTTGTAACAATGTTGATGTGGAAGATATGACATATGTATTTTGCCTTAGAAAAATTAACGTGTCAAAATGATGCAGTGCTTAGCGTGCATGACCGTGGTCGGTTCGTGTGACTAGGCGATAGTTTTGCCTCGGCGCATCATGTAACCGTGTGAGTAAATGAGAGTGCACTTATGCCTCTAATTAAAATAATTCGCTAAGTTTGGTCTTGCTGAATGAATGGCAATCATGACAATTGACTACATTGCTTGCATGGTGGATGCACCATAATGCGCGCATTTTCCGTTGTTCATTTAATGCTATTTCTTAGTGGTTGATTGTTTAGTTGTTGTTGCTGTGGTAGAGTTTTAAGGTATTTCATGGTTAGGGATGATCTTTATTTTATTTAGTTCTATGTTTTCTTGAGTCTTCCCTTGTCTATCACCGAGCTAGGGAGAGGGGCGGCAGCCGCTTTGCGTGATGTTCCCGCGTTGGTGACGTCACTCACAGCTGACTCAGTCTCTTAGGCGCCATGTTTGTTTTGATTCGGAACTTCCGCTTAAGTTGTTTATACGTTGCTATGCCGGACCGTATGCCATGGCTAGCCATAGGTCGAGTGACTGGCTGATGGATTGATTGATTGGTTCATTCAGTCACTCATTCCATTCATTAGTCATTTGTTTATAGGTCTTTTATTATTTATTTTGACTTTAGCCATTATTTGCTAATTATTTTATGACTAAGTAGTTCACTTGACATAGTACGTACATAGGCTTGGTTCACATCACTGAGAGGCATTATTAGCCTGTGTGACAGGAAGCAATATAGGTCATCTTTGTTATGCGACCTCAAGGGCCATTGTTCTCTACTATGTGTAAGAAGTGAAACCTTTGAGTGACTGCAAGAAATACCCACATCTCTGTCATGCGACCTCAAGGGTCATTGTTCATTACTATATATGTAAGAAGCAGACTTTTAAATTTAAAGGTACTTTGTAGCCTTATTAAGTGGACCATGCCTCTATTTAGTGCATAGATTGCATTTTAGTAGATATACTTTATTCTAGGCTATCTTATGTTACATGCACATACTTTCCCTTCAAGTACACACATTTTCTGCCTGTCTTTCCTCTTCGTCCTGAATGACTGCCGTGTGTGTAGATGTTTGTGTTCTTCGTTGATGTTCAGTGTTTGCGCTTGTGTCTGCGGTGCGAATGTAATAAAGACCGAGTGAATGATAAGGTTGTGTGTACGTCCTTATTCATTTGATGGTAAGTCGGTTGTATTGTGAGTTCCTTTTGTGTCATGTTACTTTCACATTACTTTCCCCTTGATACTAGTTATTTCTATATACTATTCCTTAGTGCCTAGTCACATAGCTATTGTACCGCTGGCATAGCATCTGATTTAATTTTACTTTTGCTAAGTTACTTTTAGTACTTTGCATTTAATTTGATGTGGTCTGACCTGTTACGGAGGCTCCGGTCGGAGTGACTACCCGTTTGTTAGTCATTTGCGTGCTCCCCTTACCAGGTCTGACTGCATAGTGCACTTACGTATTGGTGCTCTGCTTTATTCTTTGATTTGTGCTTTGCATGACTTTGTAGTTAGTATTGTGACTTATTTTTCATTTTATTTGCTATCATGTACTTTACTACACATTCTATATGTTACATGACCATCACTTTGATTTTATCTGAGTGTTTAAAATCAAAGTGTTGTACGTTCACTGCATGATGATATATGCCTTAGTTTAGTTATGTGCCTTGTTTATTGTATTCTTGGCACCATTACTGATTACCTGTTTGTTTATTCTACAGGTACTGCTTTCTGTTTCTGCTTTCTGCTTTCTGTTTCGGCTTTCTGCTTTCTGGTTTCTACTTTCTAGTTTTGTTAGAAATAAAAGTTTAGCTCAACATGAACGAGTCTCAGTCTCACTAAGTCCAACCACCACCATCTAATCCTACTTCCGACTCCTCCTACCTCACCCCATCACATATATAAACACACAACCATCAATTCTTGTCATGCACATTTCGCATGAACTCTGGGGACAAAATGCAAAACTAATAGTACACTGTCAAAGAGAACTCAACAACCAGAGTTTTCACTGCAGCATAACACAAGTTTTATTTGGTTTACAATTACAATTACAAATCACTTTATTGTCCATGAGATGGAAATTTTCCTTCGGCTTCGACATTAAAACACGCAGAAGAGTATATGAAAATAATAAAGATACGTGCAAATATGACAACATTGTACATGCTCACACGCGCACACGCTCGAACGCACATACAGACGCACGCACGCAAACACTGTCATCCATGAACAATTATGTCGCATACTTCACTGCGATGAAAAGTTATTATGCAGACTTACTATACCCAACATATTACTGGTCATATAGCCCGACAGTTACATGATGGAGTTCAGCAAGGTTATCGCATTATGCACATATAACTTCTTGAAAAGATTGCTGCGAGCCAGGGGCATTCCGTATAACGCCTACCCGCAGAAGGCAGTTTCTCAAACTGGCAGTACAGCGGGTGAAAACTGTCTGATGTGATGGAAAAGGCTTTTCTGTGAACAGAAACTGTATAAATGTCACTGAGCTGACTGTGTGGTCTGCCTATAATCGTACAATGATAAAAGTGCACCGCCTGTAATGATGTAACACCAGGACAAACTAACAGTGGAACCGGGGAGACAATCAATGTAAAACTCAAGTGCATTGACTGAGTTATTCCCTCCGTTACGCTGCATGTAAGTACTTCCGGGTAGTGTGCGGTCACCTGTCTCGCTTCACAACTCGACGTCTGTTTTCATTGGGATGCAAGTTTACAGGCCGTCATACTAATACAGCTTTGTACAAGGTGAGTTGTCTTTGCTTAGAAATGGCCGTCACTATCACCGACAATCAAGACTATGGGCTGACAGTCATTGTGTACAGTGTCACCGCGACACTGAGCCGGCTAGTCACACTAAGACACACATACAGCGTGTTGCTAAAGGTGAAGCCTGTTATGACTGACTGTGTGTCGTGTTAGCAAACTCAGCAGGACTGCCTCGAGTGTGAGCAAGTGAATGAAGACGATACAAAACAGGACAGTGCCTGATACGCCAGTGTAACAAATGTGACGTCACAGTGGGCGGGGTCAAGCTTGGCTGTACTTTCGGTTTCTTTGTCAGCGTGTGTAGTGTTGCCGATACAGTCCCTCTCCCACCGCCTTCCATCTGCAAGAGGCACAGATTATCATCAGCACCTGTAGTGACAGGGTCAGTGGCAGGGACTCATGAGAATCTGTCTCTCACTCTATCTGACCAAGACTGCGTGTAGCTGGCACTCCAGATAAGGGTGTCACTCCGGGTAGAGCGTGTTGCTTGATAAGCGGTGTGTGTCTCCATGCGACAAGCAAAACAAAACTAAACATGTCATGAAATGCGGCACGTGTCATGTTAATAATTCTAGTCGTCTTTTTAACGATTTCATTGCCAGTGGTCGCAAATATTGTTTAGTGTCCCAATGACCATAGCCACAGAGACGTGACAGCAAAAAGCATAGATCCTCATGAGCTGTGGGGGCTCATGAGGATCCATGTCTCTTGCAGCTGGATCCTTTTCAGATTTTCACGTCAGTGAAGGGGTTCAAACTTCATACTTTTTGACGTGCGTTTGGTTCAGTTTAAACTGACTCTTTTATCACCTGAGATTCCAACATGGTAACAGCTGGCCAGAGGGAAGGACTAAGCTGGCAAGGTTATGAGTATGTCGACGTCCTTGCCGGTTCCATAATATTCGCTGACTTGTTTATACGGTGTCTTTCAATTTTCAAAGTTTTACTTTTTGTTTCCTTTCTTCGGTTAGTTTTTTGCATTTGTTATTTGTATTTAATTTTATTGCGTTGCATTTCATTTTTAACTTTTGAGATTAAGTATTAGTCGTTGCACAACCCAGACAC
>BTPG01000007.1:43383486-43520986 GCA_036245525.1 Semisulcospira habei
GTCCGGCGTCAGGCTGCAACCAGGAGCGGCTGGCTGTGCAGTATATGCAGCAGGAGGCCTGATCCTTTTGTTGTCTGACGAAACAGACATAAGTTCAACCGTGAGATAGAGTTCCCGCTGGGATGTTTTATATCTCTTTTGACCGCGATGGGTCTTTGAGTCGACACTGTTTTGTTTAGGTGTTCAGGATTATAATTATCTTGATTTTTGGTCTTCTGTTAGCAGGGCCTTCCATACATACGCTTCATTGATGTAAACAGAATTGGACCACACCATATGCGAACAAATTGCAAATGAATAATGGCAAAACTGCGTCCTTAAGATTTTCTTGTTCAACCTCCACTGATCTCCCAGACTCGATCAGGGTTGGTCAGAACAGTATCCCCTTTTCCGAGTGGGCCCGTAATCTTGGTGTTATCTTTGACAATAGGCTGAACATGAGAGAGCATGTCAACAAAGTTTGCCATTGTTCCTTCTTTGAATTGAGAAAGATCAGTTCAATTCGACACCTTCTCACTACCGAAGCAACTAAAACGCGTGTTACCTCCCTAGTTCTTTCACGCATTGATTTTTGTAATTCCCTTTTGGCTGGTGTTCCTCAGAATCTTCTTGATAAACTTTAAAGAGTTATTAACTGCTAATTTACAGAGTACCGAAACGTGAGCACATAACAACCTTACTTGTTGACCTGCACTGGCTGCCTGTATCTCAAAGAATTGTGTACAAGGTCTCTGTCATTTGTTACAATGCTATTACCGGTTCTGCTCCCCCATATTTGTCCGACCTGGTTCATATTTACACGCCTTCAAGATCCCTCCGTTCAGCATCAGACACGCGTATTTTCATGGTTCCTAGGTAAAAGAAATCTAGCCAGGGTCAGCGTGCCTTTTCTTATTTCGGTCCAGTCACCTGGAACGATCTTCCAGCCCATGTCAGACATGCTCCACCTCTGTCTGCTTTTAAATCACTGCTCAAGACCTATCTGTTTTCTTATGCATATAGTTAGATGCATTTTCAGTGCGTCTTAGCAATCTTTAGCAGTAACTGTTCTTGTAACTGTGTGTGTGTCACTTTAGTTTGTGTAACATTTATTGTAGCGTTTTCTTTCTTATACTTTTTGTTCTGTGATTTTTGATCTTGTAAAGCGCTTAGAGCACCATTCATTTGGAGGTTAAGCGCTATATAAAAGTACATTATTATTATTATTTCTATTATTATTATTATTATTATTATATTATTGTTATTATTATTATTATTATTATTATTATTATTATTATTATTTATGCATGTGCCCACTACAGACGACCTCATGTTTCGCAGGTGGCCATGGTGTATTAGTCCAGTCAAAAGCCGGGCCCGGCAGTTACGTAATCAAGGACTATTCCCAACACCCTTCTACTACTTTTGAAAGTAGTAGCGCGATACATGGATAGCGGCATAGAGGTAGCTGCGCTGCCTGCCTATTAGTAAGATAGCTCATGCGTATCCCTTCACCGTGTAGTTTTCAGTTTTTCCACATAAAATTTAGCTCTCTGTTTTTCTTTAAGAACACTGCGTCATTTAGATTTTTCTAGTTAGTCTTGTGCTGACTGTTCTCTTTATTGCAAGTCTCTCGGTTTGATAACAATTTCTTGCTGTTTGTTGCTTCTTCTTTTTCTCTTTTCCCAAAAGTTTAAAGTTCGTCACGTATCCAGCTGCTGGCAGTGATACAATGTGTGGATTTAAAAAAAAAAAACTTTCGTTTCGTCAACGTTCTTCTGTTTGCTGTTAAACAGCTACTGTCTTTGTTGTTGGCGGATGTTAAGTTTTGATACGTTCGCATCAACATGTCAGGTTTTTCACAGCCCAATTTATTTCGATGGACTGACTTATGTGCTTTGGTGTCGACCGATTCAGGCAGTGTAGATGTGCTTCACATCGCAAACTACACGAAGCAGTGGCCTTTTTTTGGCCGGCCGTGTAGGATAAAGCGGTGCCCACATCGCACACATACATGTCACAGCCTGATTCTAGTCTTGCCGTGCACATTAAATTTTATTTTCCCTGTGTGTCAATGATTTGTGTGTAGAGATGTGTTTCACATCGCACACTACCCGATGCAATGGCCTGTTTTTTTTCGGGCGACCGTCTTTCTTTTTTGTTTTTATTTCTAATTTCTTTTTATTTATTAATCGTTCTTTCCTTTTTCATTCTTTATTGTGGTAGAATGTTAAGAGCGAGTTAGTTTCAGATATGGGTTGTCCCTGCTTATAGTATTTCGGAACCACGTACCCCTTTGACAGTGTGTACGTCAAGATCTTGGATTATTTGTGTTGCGTCGGCTCTGCCCGTGATGTGTCAGTATTGAGCGATCTGCCGGGTGGCGTTGCACTTACCCGTGTAGGGTGGTTGGGTTTTCGATCGAGTCGGCTTTGGTTTGGTTCCCATGTTTCCCAATACCTTAGTGCTGGTCTTGGGGCAAAGCCCCGTACTCTCCGACGTGTCCCTGAGGGTAGTTTTACTCTCTCGCCTTGTTAGGATTGGTGAATATAACCCATTTTCCGTTCTGTGTGTTCGGCGTAGACATTCCCATTTATGTTTATATACGAGTTCAGGTTGGGTTGTTTTGTGTCTCTTTTGATCGCGATGGATCTATGCGTATTTTCTGTTTAGTTTTAGTGTTCAAGGTGCTGGGGTATCTCTCGATTATTTTGTCTTCTGTTAGTAAGACTCCTCATACATTTATGCATGTGCCCATTGCAAAAGATCCCATGTCTCGCAGGTGGTGAAGGGTATAGGTCCGATCATGCGCCGGGCCCGGCAGTTATAAATTCAAAGACCATTTCTACCACCCTTTTACTACGCTGGAAAGTAGTAGCGCGATACACGCAAAGGTGACGGCATACAAGAAAGCTTAGCTACCTGCCTTAGTGAGATAATTCATGCATCCCCTTCACATTGCTTTTTTCTTTATCTTCTTGTTTTCCTTCTTCCCCTCCTCTCGTTCCTCTTTGCTGATATTCCAGCAAACTTCTGGCTTGATTTTGCTGTGTGTAAGGATGTGTTTCACATCGCAAGCAGCAAGATGCATTGGCCTGTTTTTAGTTCATTCTGTTATGAAACATTGTCACTTATTTGATTCTGGGTTCCCCTGTCAAGTGACGACTGTTTTCGTTAGTGCCGGCAGCTTAATTTTCTTTAAGCTTTAAACCGATTTTTTTCTTTTAATTGTTGCTTTGTTTGTTTGGTCCTCCAACCTTATATTCCATTGCGTGTCCGGCTGTTGCCCGTGATGCACCTTATTTCGTTAACGTTCTTGTGTTTGCTGTCAGACAGCTACAAGACGTGTTTTATACCAATGCGTTTCAATCTGGCATCAAAGCGTTTGGTTTATTTTATGCGACTGACTTGTGTGAGAGTGTTTCGACCGGCACAGTCATCACAGTCCATTGCATAAGTTTTGTTTCAATCGAATTTCGAACAGTGTGATGTGATTTTAAACGCGCATTTTGTGATATGTGGTAGCGAAGAGGGGTTAAACATTTTTACTATGACAACTTACTGTTCAATGAAATGTGTGTGCGCGCACGTGAGTGTGTGTGAGTACACGTGAGCTAAGTGTGAAGTGATTTATTTTCCATGCCCTATGTCCTTTTATTCAGTAATTTTTATGAGGCGACGGTTGCTACGCCACAGAAATGGTGTCAGAGTTTGACAATTACGCCTAAACGATGCCAGTGTATTGATCTCAGGATAGCCCGAGTGCGTTATTGACTAGGCTGTGACGACGCCATCGTGAATCCTACTGTGACGTTGGTACTTACCACATATATCATTAACTGAAATATCGTTTTACATTCTATACGTCACACTTTCTGATTGATGGGTTGATTTATTGATTGATTCAAAAGTGCAACAGACTATACGTGACATTTGCTAAATGATGGATTGGTTGATAGATACAAAAGTGTGATAGGTAGTACGTGACACTGGTTGATAGATGAACTGATTCAGTGATCATAAGATGTAACAGATTATACGTAACACTGGTTGACCTGTGTCCTGCAGCTTCAAGCTGTGCTCGTCATGCACCAAGGCCCACAAAAAAGTGCCCGCTACACGTGACCACAGACTGGAAGAGCTGGACACGCTGACCCCAGGTCGTCTGGCTGCAAGTCGCCGGTCGCCGTGTGTGAGCCACCCCAACCGTCCTGGGGACATGTACTGTCCCGCTCACCTCAGTCTTATCTGCGTGGAATGTCTTGCTTCTTCCCACGAGGCGTGTACTGGGGTGAAACCTGTGGTCAGCGTGGCCAAACAAGAACGAACGGCTCTGTCTCACCAGGCTGGGAGATTCCGTGACGGGGAGTCGGCAATGGACGAGCAGGTAACACCACGGCTGTCTGACTGACTTGCACTTATGTTGGTGTTGTAACGCACGCAGACTTGCCCACAGTCGTACGCACAGACTCTCGCGCAACAGACGCATACACCGCCACTGACTCAGACGGGCGCATTCATGCGGTAAAACAAACACACGGGCTCCCTTTCTAAAGTAACCTTTATACACTATAAATGAAAAGAACGACTTAAATGACTATCAACTATATACAATGTTCTACTATCACACCACACACGTATCACAGTATCTTTGCCAGGCTAGGTCTTAGTCTCACATTGCCTCCAACCTGTTTGATGTTGTTGCCTGGTTACGTTGGTCCTTCTCACGTCTAGGCGTGAAAGTCCTTTGTCGTACGCTTATTGCCGTCCTGTCTCTTCGGGCACGGACGTCCTCGTTCTCGTACGGTACTCAGTTCTCGCTTGGACTTGGGTGTCTTGGTTCCCAGTCAGACTCACTCTCAGAAGAGCTGGAGGGATGACCTCACGTAGGTTCCACCTGCGACTCGACGTCTCGTCGTCCGTCTTTCCACTCTTGTTACAAGAACTCTGAAATCTATGCCCCACCCGGGTCTGCCCTGGGGGACTTGGGTGGGGTTAGGTATTTTTTAGTTCCCAGGGTCACCCTGGTCAGCCCCACAGGGTGGGTTTATCTCTCTATTCTGGGGCATGTGTTTCTGTCTACCCTTTGTCCATTCACCTGTATTTGCCATTTTAAAACTCTCCCTACTGTCTGCACTGCCTGTAGCTCTTGATATTGGATGTGTGTTGCTAAATGGTCTTAGCTTTATTTAGGCCCATGTGTTAGGTTTATTTAATGTATTTGACCGGCTGGCGACATACATTCAATGTTCTGTTTAGTTTGTTTTTTTTTTTTTTTTTTTTTTTTTTTTTTTTTTTTTTTTTCACAAGCAGTGCAGGCACGTCCTGAGAAAGCCTTGTTGCTGTCGGGACGTTAAGCAATGTACAATCAATCTGAAATCTAGGCTTCAGAGTCTTGGAATGCGGGCTAAGGTATCTCGCATAACCTCTGTCCAGAATGACAGTCAAGCCCCGCACTCCCGATTTAGACCTCTGACAGTCACAGCTTCCGCCTAGAACTCACTAAACAGAACTCACTACAAATCCCGTACTAACCATGTCCTACAGATTTCACGTGCGTCTAAAGCCACACGGACTTTCGGCAAACAAACCGTTAACAAAAACCGTACCGTACTAATCCTACTCGTTAACAAAAACCGTACCGTACTAATCCTACTCATTAACAAAAAACCGTACCGTACTAATCCTACTGTGTGAGCACTATGCACAAGCATAGAGCTTCATCACAGTGTCTAGAACTTTGACAGCCAGCAGAATGTAAACCGTGCAGTGTACACGATTCCAGTGTTGACGTTTTCTCATTGAGAGAGTGGTCTAGGTTTGTTGGCTGCTTCATGGCACACTCATCTTTTGTTGATTACTCCATGATTCAGGTCATAAAACAAATACATATCAGTGTCAATGTTTTTGGTTTTTTTTTAATACAAACTGTCACATTCCGGTTGATACATGATAGGACTAACTGACTAACATATTTCGGTTGTCTCCCATGCGCTGTTTTCTTCAGCTGAATAAGTTACGATTTGACTACAAGTCAGAATGGTATTCCTGTCAGTTTTGGTTTTATCGTGTCTTTTTTAGATCAAGAAGTTAAAGAAGGAAGTTGCTGCTGCGCAGGCGCACTTCAGGACACAGAGCTCCGAGGTCAAGGTCAATTTTGAGAGTTTGCAGCAACGTGTGGAAAAGCGGTGCCACGAGATTCTCGCCCAGCTACAGCGAGAAGAAGATGGCGTCGTGAGCCCGAAGCGAGCTGAGATAGCTACCCTTGAAGAGCAGAAAGCGGCACTGGCAGCCCACGCTGGCTCAGTTAAGCGACTGGTAGTGCCCGCCCCTGATGGGGCCCTGTTAGGGATGCTGGGGCAACTGAAAGCGCGCTTGGACGTCCTGGAAAAGAAGAGTGAGGTGTCTAAGGTCAGTACAGATGTCACTCTGGTGTCGGTCAGCTGGGATTCCGGGATGATGACACGTCTGGAACAAGCCATCGCCGCCTTGGGACACGTCACACACAAGGTACTCACGGTGACTCACGCAGTGAAATGATACCGGCTGTTTTACTGGAAACCTTATAACAACTAACTTCGGCAAAAAGACGGATTCAATTCATGCTATACTTTGCTAGCGTCTGTGAGTCAGATTACATTCATGATATATCTTGCTACAGTTAGGTTTTGTGTGCTAGAGAGTTTTCCAACCAGTATTGTGTTTTGTTATGTGGGCAGACAACCCAAGCTGTATCAACACAGGAGTGCCTGGTGTGTGGTATGTACACAGCAATATGTTTTCTGCAAACATTTTTTAATTGTTAAAATATTAGTGTGTCCACGCGTGTTGATTATCGTTCTTGGCGTTCAGTTCAGTTCACCCACATGCGTAATACTTGTCCACGTGGAGTAGCATCACAATGCGCAAAAGGCCATCGGGCCGACTTTGGCCACCGTTGGCACGCGCACGGTCGTGTGCGGGCCAACGGCGGCTGACGTCGGCCTGATGGCCTTTTGCGCATTGGGATATTCCACTAGAACCGTATCGCCAGATCAGAATAGCATCTGCGTACACACAACTTGACTGAAATACCTTGGTTACAGGGTAATTGTTGTTTTCATATATGGTACAAAGTTGACTGATAATGGGAATCAGACATTCACGATGAAAGTCCTGGGAGGGGGCGGGGGGGGGGGGGGAGGAGGATCGACTGTCCGGGGGTGGGGCACGTGCTGGTGAAGAGAGGGCGGGTAGAGTGTTAACCTTTTGGCTGTCGGTAGCGCTTATTGTCGAGGTGATTCCTGACCGACAGCCAAAGGGTTTATATTTTAGTTATTTGAAAGACAAACATAAATGGATTTGCTTTCAAAGATTGCTGTAATACTTTCCACAGGCCATAAACCAGAGCCAGTGAGGACGAAACCCACAGGAGCTGAGCTGGCTAAAATCCTAAAGGTTGGGAACCGTGTGAAACGAAGACAGGAATAGGGAAGTGGAAATGCGGTAAATACAAATGAACCTGTTAATTAGGCCGCTATTGGGATGGAGGAAACAATGGAGTAATAACTGGCAGGCCTAATAAGCGGAATCAATATCAGTAGTCCTGACCGGCCCTTGCTATATACAGATAATTGTGTGTCCTTCACCACTGTGTTTTAACCCCTTTCACTGCTGAGAAAAAAGCGAACGCGATCCAACTGCAAGAGACATAGATCCTCATGAGCCCCCGCGACTGCGGGGGCTCATGAGGATCTATGCCTCTTTCTGAGACCAGTTTGTATCCATGTTTTGGACGGTGCTGGCTTTTTGGTCGTTGAATGAACCAAGATTTCAGAAACAAAAATGTACGTACAGTGCCAGGGAAGGGGTTAATGCATGCACGCATGTAAGGACTAAGCGGATGGCGTAATACACAGGTTTAACCCTCGCAGCTTTTCAGTCCTCATATGTACGTGTAATGGATCATCAGCGTCAAGTTTGTTTTGTTTTTTTCTAATTTTTAGTTAGTTGGTTTATTTTTATCTTTTAAAACCCGAGTATTGCGCCTTTCTTGATACCTGTTGTCATAATTCTTATCAACATCACATTCATCATGATTCTCATCACCATCATCACCACGAGGGCAGCATGTACACTATCAGCACTAGCACTGACACTGGTCGTCTTCAACGTCGTCATCATTATCTACTACATCACAAAGGTAGATAATGATGGCAATGACGACGACGATCACTATAGTAGATTATGGTAAAGATGATGACGACGGACGATGATTGCCAGTGGCCCCCAGCAGTTGTGTTAATTGATGTTGAGTGTTGACTGTCCACAGGACGGTGGAGGACCCGGTACAGTGGCACAGATAAGAGTGAAAGGCTATGCTGGAAACGTGGTGAGAGTGAAGTGGGATGATGGAGGCGAGGCCAATCACTGTATGGGTTATCTGTTCTGCTACGAGCTGGAACTGTTGTGATCATGACTGCTGACAACATTGGACACAATGAAAACTGACATAAGCAGTACATTTGTTATTGTCAGTCAAAGCCAGGATGCTGCTGCTGCTTCTGCTGCTGATTTAAATTTGACAACTGCAAGAGGCATAGATCTTCATGGGCCCCCGCAATTGCGGGGTCTCATGAGGATCTATGCTTCTTGCTGACACCACTTTGTATCCGTCATCCTTGACCTGTTTGGCGCTGAATACACTGGCAGTTAAGGGGTTAAGTGGCCCTTTCCCTCTCTTGTTGTTTTACACAGTACAGTTATAACCCCTTCACGACCGAGAAAACATTAACACCACCCTATTGCAAGAAGCATAATAATAATAATAATAATAATAATAATAATAATACATAGTATTTATATGGCGCATTTCTCATATTTATAATATAACTCAATGCGCAGTTGCGGGGGCTCATGAGGATCTATACCTCTTGCTGATATCATTTTGCATCTATTTTCCTTGGACGGCTGAGCTTTTGGTGTTGAATTTACAATAATTTCAAAACACTGTCCGCGTCCACGGGCAGTACAAGGGTTACATCATGTGTTGTTGTTGTTGATCCGTTGGTTTGCGTGGTCAGTTCATGATGTTATTGACAATGGCAGATGGAGTTTCTTGTTTTCTTGTGGTCAGGCCTTTAGCACGTAGTCTAAGCCATTTCCCTACCCACCTCTTACTGGACCTGGTTTTTCTAAGAGGCGAAAGAATGCCATGTGTTGTGAAGGGTTGGGGTGAATTAAGGTAGTATATGCTTCTGTGTGTGAGAGTGTGCTCTTGTGCATAGTGTGTGCTTTTTACCTCAGTGAGTCCAGTGTTATCTGCGGAACAGCACTTTATAAGAATTATGTATTATTATTATTATTATTATTATTATTATAGGACTGTCATTCTACTCATCCTTCCCATCGCCCCTCCCCTTTCCACACCCCCTCACAGTCCTGACACACTACAATAAGATATGAATCGACCATGATAGTTCAAGGGTGGTGCCGAAATAGCTTCATTATGAACCGAACTGACTTTTATCTCATTCATTACCTGACACATTACAATAATCGACCATGATAGTTCAAGGGTGGTGCCAGAATAGCTAAGCGCATATTGGCGCCACGCTATTTTGGCACCACACTTGAACTATCATAGACGATATAGATCTTGTGAACTTTAACATGATCTTCAAATTAGGAAATTCCGACCTCATGGCTCATTGTGTAAAGAATGAGAAACACACTTTTAAAAATAATTATTTTTGTTTGTATGTCGTTTGTGGTCTCCAAGCTGTCATTTGCCCTCAGACTTCGATGTCTACGTGTGTATTTGTCCAAGCAAAGTCCGCTCAAAGGACTGGTACCTGGTAGTAAGCTAAAGGTGCTTGGGTCAACTCAGTCTTATTTGACCCAATCCAGGGCTCGGGCCGATGTCACTCGGATTTAGCCTGTGTGCTGGCCAACTAAGGCTATCATCTCCCACACGGACCTTTTGCATTCTTGAGGCCGTGCGTTCCCACACACATGCATCCTTTTCAGGGATGTAGATGATCGTCTTGTTCTATACCTGCGTATTTCTCTGTGGGCTGGCGAATGGGTGCCTGATAGGCGGGGGCAGGGGATCTAACTGTTCTGTCCAGCGCTGAGTAATTCCCCTTGGTTTGTTATACAGTTCCCACACAGGTTGTTGGGCTGTATTTGGTAGCGAATGGATGGACACAACCAGTGTGGTACGTAGCAGGAGATGTACTTTCAGAATGTGTTGGAATACAGAAATAACAATGCACATTGCAATATTTATATTGGGTAGCCTGTCTTTCACTGTTGTACAGTCAGTCGTTGACTTAAAGGTCCTGGTTCAGCAATTAGTTAGAAGAGGACAGCCAAAAAAAAAATTAAAGTCCCTACCTGACACAAAGTACAACCCGTACAGGGCCCCGTCACATTGGATCCCCGAACACGCACGTTACTATAGCTGCTGTAGAGTGTCAGACGTCCTTGACGGCTGTCACAGTTCACGCAAACGGGTATACACTACCCAGTTGCCAAAGGTCACTTCCAGTAGCATCAGTCTGCACACGGGAATATATCCACGGTTCACGTGCAACCACGGGATTGTCAGTATTATCCAACTTGCAGGAAGTCTCACAGAACTACGGGTTGCCGAAAAATCTACAAATACCGCCGGCTCCAACATGGCTCAGCAAATGCTGACGGTAAGTCGAACACCACATAGTTTGCACTTCTTAGTTTTCTCCTCCGAGCATTTAGCAAAATAGCATTTTGTACAGCACTTAGTTCCAAACACAAGCCATGCAACAGTCCAGGTAGCCGCCATCTTTCGAAAGGAAGGGAAGTAACTTGAACATGTGCTATCAGGGGACGCCACTCCCATGCTAAGCAACAAACAGTACGAAATGTAAACAAATACTAGGGGAACGTAATTATGTCATTTTGTGTTGCCGTGGTGTTGTGATGTGGTGTGCGTGCGTGTGTGTATGTGTGTGGACAAGAGTGATCGGTTCCATCGAATGAGGGAAATAAGTTTCGTGCTGAAAAAAAAACAGTGTTTGGGTGTACAGGATGAAGAATTCCGAGAAATCATGGTCACAGACACCGAAGAGGATGAGGAAGATGTGGAAGATGACGAGGGACAGGAGGAAGAAATAGACTGGTACTATCTCTTTCTCACACTCTCTGCGTTTGCGTGTGTGTGCATGTGTTTCTTTCTTAATTTTTTTGCAAATTTAATTATTTTTATTTGCAATACAATATGCTCTTAATTTGTGCATTATGTGTCGATTATATTAGCAACGGCAAGTTCGAAAATAGTTGTGCCAGCAAAAACTTTCACTGTTGTAAAATAAAGAATCATTGCCATTATCTCTCCTCCTCCTCACTTGAATAAGTATGACCTTTGATGTTTACTTTGCCATTATACATGTATGTGTCTGTGCTCTCAGTGTATATTATAATAGCTTGCATGTGTGTTACATGTGTATAACTTACACATAGAATGGAATATTGTTTCCTACTTTCAGCTCAACAGCAAATGAGGTGGCACAAGAGATGCTTAGTGAACATCTGCGCCAACCACTCTACTTGATTTCGGAACAGACCTTTGTAGATCTGGTCAAGCAGACTAGGTGCCGCACCTGTGGAGCCCCCCCAAATCTGGCAACAGTGCAGAACACACCACGCATGGCATCTCTGACTGTAAAATATACATGCAGTGGCGAGGTAGGTGATCAAACTGTGTGTGTGCATGCATTTGTGCGTACATGTGTGTGTGTTTGTGTGTGTGTGTGTGTGTGTGTGTGTGTGTGTGTGTGTGTGTGTGTGTGTGTGTGTGTGATGGATTTTGCTGCAGCTGCTGTTGTTGCTGCTGGTGATCATTATGCAACTTTGTTTTAGAGGCAGACAGACAGAACTGATGCAATTATGGAGGCAGCTATCACACTGTATGCTGCATCTACATATAAATCAGTTTGCATGTACATGCTGATTTCCTGCTCACTGGGCATGGATGCCAATAATTCCTTTCTTGTTTTTCTTTATACTTTTAGGACAAGTGCACTCAAGTGTACAGCACAACAGCCTACTATGGTGCGCGGGGGATGGCCGGGCAAATGTTGACTTTGATGGTATTGCTAAGTGGAATGACGTATAGTCAGTTTGCACAGGGTGCAAGATTCATAAAACTGCAAATACCATCAAAGTCAACATTTTTCCGGCTGCAGCGCCTACTGTTTGAACCCATCAAGGTCAGTATATAATCACACCAATTTACCCAAAATGTGTGTATACACAGATTTAGACAAATGCATATATACACATCTGTTATATCTTTATTGCATGTGCACATAAACCTGACATACAAATATACATTAGGCAGTGAAGTAATTGTTATATGTTAGGGGGAGCCATTGTACGCAATGTACATGTATACTTTCATCCTAAAGTCTTTCATGTTTTTTTATGGCTTTTGGCGAAGCATGCATGTGAGTATTTTTTCTTTTCATTTTCTGTAAAGGTTGATACTTGGTTATTTCTTCAGACACTTTTTATCTGTTCTTTTGTGGGCCAGTCTTTTTACCAGAGGCACATGCAGCAAATGCGACAGTCAGATGATAGACACATTGTTGCAGTGGACACACGCTATGACTCCCCTGGTATGTACCTTTCATGTTTGTTATGTTTCCATGTAAGGAATAGTCTTATCAGTATGTCAAATGTGGTATAATGTCTGGAAAAGAGCTGCATCTGTACTTGCAGTAGCTGATTATGAGGGTGCTGCATAATAGCACAGGAGAAAGATAACAGGATAAACATGAGAAAGATACCAAGCATGATCTCTTACATAAGTGCATAATTTAGTACACTGACATTAGATTGACAGTACACATCTAATAATTATTGGGTTGCATGTACATGTGTATGGCTGTGTACACATGTGTTTACCAGAGTATTATATTACGTTATGCACATACTGTGTATATTGCATGATGTGAGACACTGGCATACTGGGATTTTTATAACCAACAATATTTGGGAAGACACACCCACATGTGCAGACATGCCCAGTCAGAACTATTTCTCAGTTTACATTTTATTTTTCTAACAGGCTACTGTGCATCAAAATCCACAACTGTTTTTATGGACTATGACTCAGGGGTCATAGTTCATGCGGTCTTTGGTGACAGCCGAGCAACAGCAAGAAGATCAGCAGCAATGGAAGCAGCAAATACAGGGACTGGCCTCAACTTTCTGCGAGCAACAACACCAGTGCGAGAAATTGTGAGCGATGCCAGCTCTGCTGTGATCTCCTTGCTAGGTAATCTATAGAACCATGACAGTAGAGTGCATCTGCAGCCTAGCACACCAGTGTGTTTGCTGTTCACATTGCAGTGACATCAGTTGTATACTAGCACATAACAGTGGTGGATCAGTTACCTCAGTGTGTGCGGGTGGGGGTGGGGGGTGGGGGTGGGGAGGGCTGCATGTACATTCCGCTTTACATGTGACTGTTTCTATCGCGTGTAACTATTTCTTTTACATTGCAAGTACATGTACAACTGGAGTGTTCCAGAAAGTCTTCAAACAGGTGCAATTTTTGACCTTATTTTCATGCATATCTTGTTTCAGTACTAATGGCCTTGTATTACTGACTCAATTGCAGCCACAGATCATCCGGATCTTCATCATTCCCTCGATATTTGGCACAAAGGAAAGCGAATCGCTGAAAGGTGAGTTGAATAGTGTGCTTACATGAAGGATATGTCGTGCTGTTTGTAAAATAAGGAAATATTTCTAAGCATATATATAATTTACTAGAACGTAATATTCTGCTCAGTTTGTTGCTTATTTGAAGTCTATCAATCAGCAATTTTTATTTCAGTATCCTTGCTGTTGCAAAAGGTGCTAACAGCCACCTAAAAACATGGGTTAGGCCTGTCGTGAACCATTTTTGGTATATCGCCACCCATTGCTCCGGAGATGTCGAGGTGATGCATGAGCGATGGGCTTCCCTACTCTGGCATGTTCAAGGTATTGTTTGAAATATATGCCATTATTTTAAAGTACGGTAGACATGTTTCAGTCTTATCATCGAGTGTGGCGTACTTTGTTGGAGGAGATTTATCGACTCAACTAATTTGTTGGCTGCTAGCACATGGAAAGTACCACACTGCAAATTACCAGTCTCATATGAATTGCAGGGGCTGCACATTTTCCGGACGCTCAGGCTGTTCATTTGATTGCACTGATCATGTAGGGACGCACGTTTTAGGAGAAGGCAGCCATTATTTTGTCTCATTGGAAAAGAAAATAGTTAATATAATGTTTCAAAAATGCAGTTTCAGTTTTTGCCATTTCTGATCACCATGGATATGTGTATGTTTCATATTTGCAGTGTACATATTTCAACTTTTCTGTTTGCTTGTCCTTTTTTGTGTGCTTTGCACTATTTGCCCCTTGGTTTCAGGTATCCACAGGTGGACTGTGGGCAAATGCCACCATGGCCCTCTGCATGAGGAAACAAGTCCTGCCCCCCTAGACCCCACCTCAAAGGCTTTCAAGACTCTCAGGTTGGTGATGGGGTATTACAGGTCGGCACCATTATAAGTTGTAGCATAAGTGTTCTGGCAAATGTGTGACAGTTCATTCTGCTATAGCGGCCACAATTATAAAGTCTTTAGCAGCTGCATAAAAAGTACACCACGCCTTCATGTTGACTATACAGTGACCATGTACACAATGTCTTCCTGTCTATAGTGGTCATTAGTGGCTACCTGTCCCTGTCCATTAGGTGGCCATTATATGCAGATTTTACTGTATTACACATGGGGGTGTTTACATCAGAAGCAGGGGCACATTCTTCCATAGTGTGGGTCAAACTGGCACCAATATAGACTGACAGCAATAGCTGCTGTTTACCATACTAGTATTATACTGACGGTGAGTTAGACTGTAAATGAACTGACATGACTGTACCATTTTGTAGGTTGTACATAAGTAAATGAAACTCTGTATGTGCACACTTGTATATGATCTTCTGTCATTATTTTGTGTTGCAGAGGCGTAATCATGAACCCCAACCTGCTGGGCTCCTTCACCCACTATACGTTTGCCCGCCACACCTCCAAAATTGAGTGCTTCTACTCGCACTCTCTACTTCACTACTGTCCCAAAAGACTGAACTTTGGCTATGATGGATATGCGGTGCGCAACATGCTAGCAATCTTGGACCACAACCACCACCGCAACAGAACTAAGAACTACACCCAGACTGGCAATCCTGTGCTCTTCTGCCATTACAGTAAAAGAACTAAACACTGGGTAGCCTACCAAGCAATGGTGGAGAAGGAATATGCCTATATTCCAGGTATGGTAAAACCAAAAGTATGCCATTGCTCACCTGAAAGCATGGTATTTTTAGCCTGAAAATAATGCTGCTTGCAAAAATATATACTGTTTCAAATTATGCCACCGACAACAAATACTATATAATGGCCACCTAATAGACAGGGACAGGTAGCCACTACAGACCACTATAGACAGGAAGACATTGTGTACATGGTCACTGTATAGTCAACATGAAGGTGTGGTCTACTTTTTATGCAGCTGCTAAAGACTTTATGTACACATAGGAAGGATGGAAAATGAAACCGGATACATATATGTGATTTGTAATGATGAATGTGGAAACATATGGAAAACATTGAACAACACTGTATGTTAGACATGGCATACTTTACTGTGCACAGCCTGCCTGAAAAAAGTACAAACATGTGCAAATAGTGACTTATTACATATGTGAATTTGTCGCCATACAAACCAAATGATGACTGCAAATTATTAGTCTTTTTATGCAAACAGTGGACAAAAAGTTATTGCATGTTTGTCCAAGCTTGTAGTCCATTTATTGCGGACAGTTCAGTTTTGCCCTTAATCGGAATCAAGTCTATTGTGGAAACAAATGTAACACTCTCCATCCTTGGACCAAAAATCAAAACACCTGAAAATTGTTTTTCTTTTTCCTTATGTTTTTAGGTCTGATGAAAGAATGCCTCGAAGCACTGTATGGCAAGCGCATCAGTGATGGCAGGCCCTCCAGTTTTGCTCTGTACCTGCGCAATGCAGATGACCGGGTAAACCCAGGAGCTCATGCAGTTTTTCAACAGCAGCAAAGACGTGGAGGTAGGTGTCACATACACGATGAGATGATGCATTAATTTTACAGTAAACACAATGGTGATCGAAGAATCATCCACAGAAAACCTGCTTTCTGCACACAAGATGTACAAGCTGTGCATACACTGTCTACAGACTGATGCACATTACTGAACAGGATGTATAGATGTCAGTAGAAAGTGGATACTTGCTGTTTTCCACCTGCATAACAGAAGTGGAACACCCCAAAATGTACTTCAAGGGATAGAAAAAGCAAAAAGAAAATGAATTGCTTTGCAAGTAATCGAAAATTGCAACACTGTGCATACCAAAGTGTGTGTTTTTTACCTATTGTAATTTGAGATGTTTTTGACAGTTATGCAGACACTAATCAAAATGATGTGCTACCAAGTCTTTGAATAGGGTACTGTTGCACTCACCGGTGCAAGATGGTAGCAAACCATTACTTTCCTGGCAATGCACGATTTCGAATCATCAGCACAAACACATTAGTGAGAGAGTTAAACTTTATTATAAGTTGTTTAGTCCATGCAGCCACTTTTGCTGGATAATAAATGTACTCAGATCTCCTATGGTGGCCTGTATTTTATTATTATGGTAAGAAATGTTATACCCTAAAGTGAGTATTTTGAAATTTTGTTGGTTATAAAAGTTTCCGAATAAACAACAATGCTATTTTTGCCTAGCCCTTTCTTTTATGGTACTGACTTTGGCATATGCAAGTTTGTCGAGTACAGTGCAAGCCCTTTGATCACCATTTATTGTGACCAGGATCAGATAACAGTCTAGACCCCTTGCAAGTAATGTACTAATCAACTTGCTCGTCCTCATCACTACTTATACCCTCGTTGGCCGAGGCATAGCCTGTATAGGTTTGATTGGGGTCCGGGTACCGCCATCTGATTCTGGCTACAACACAAGAGGGACAACGCTTCCTGTTACCAGGCCCCATATGACCCTCCTGCCACAGTTGAAAAAATCTATAGGCACAATGTCGGTATTTTCGATTGCTGTATGTTGGATTTTTATTGGCAAAGGTGCGGCCGTAATTAGTGACACCACAGATTTCAACCACTGATTGTTTCATGCAGATGTCAATAAATGTGTGTTCCTCTGTTATGCACGTGGAATACCTGCAACAGATGCGATCTTTGTGAGAGTCCATTAATAGGCAATTGCCACAGGAGCAGAAGGCTGGTTTGTCCTGAGTTGTGAGACGCTCATATGGCGCTGCTTCCACACCTATGTATGGCGCTGTCACTAAGGGCTGTTCGTCCGCAAGACGATTCAATGCATCTTTAGCCTCGTCAAGAGACATGCTCGCAATTTTGGCCTGAAAGCATATTTATATAACATCAAAGGTTACCATGCAAGCAATGCAAGTCCCCCACCCCCCCCCCCCCCCACCCCCTACCTCCCCAAAATTTTGGCAGTCACAAATTTACTCCATTTGTCAAAGCCATTCATTATTAGCCTCAATCTGTATACATCTTGTGACAGTCACTTAGACAAATAGATTGTTTGCAAAACGACTATTGTTTTGTATGGATTTACACTGGCTCTGATTGATGCTGGTTTCAGATGTGCAGATTATGCCATGACATACACACAGTAGCAGAGTGAACACCTTCCAAAGCAGTGCAGTATCTGCTCTAGATCAGTATGTGTAATAACTAACCTTTGCCTCTCGTCGTGCAGCTGCCTCTTGAGCACGGACAGGAGCACTGTTCACCTCCATCATACTGTTGGCTATTCCTGAGTTTCTTGCTGATGTTGCCGCGAACACTCCGGAAGTTTGGTGAGGTGCTTGCCGCAGTCTGGCCTGTTGGGTCTCCACATGGAGGGTGGCTATATGCTGTGGAGTTATGGCAGTGTTGTCCTGTTGGTGAAAAGCAAATTGTGCTTCTAAACGTGTAGTCATGGTCATGTTGTGGCACAGACATTTATGGGAAAGGTGACATTTTTTTATGACACTTTCTATTTCATTTTTATTTCGGCCGAATCATTTCATTTCTATGCATCGTAGAAGTATTCATATTTTGATGAACGTTTGATTTGATCTTGCCATGCAAAGGGAAAATGGCAATTGTCCAGGCCTAGTGTTGGCTCATAATGAAGCTAACTATCAGATTTATATATGTTTGCATGATATGTTTTTTCCCTCAGATGACTGAAAGCTGGATCAAATTACCAATATCCAAAACGGGCACAATACTATACAGGTTGGAAGAAGGTTGGCAGAATATTTGCTGCATGTTGGCACCAGAATGGATTAAGCTTGGCACTATATTGGCAGCCAATATTCACCATACTGGTCCTAGGATGGATCCAGCTTGGCACTATATTGGCAGCCAATATTCACCATACTGGTCCTAGGATGGATCCAGCTTGGCACTATATTGGCAGCCAATATTCACCATACTGGTCCTAGGATGGATCCAGCTTGGCACTATATTGGCAGCCAATATTCACCATACTGGTCCTAGGATTGATCCAGCTTGGCACTATATTGGCACCATACTGGTTATAAGATGGTTCCAGCTTGGCACTATATTGGCAGCCAACATTCACTATATTGGCCCAAGGATGGATCCAGCTCGGCAGCCAACATTTAGCCGATATTGGGCCAACATCGGGCAAACTTGCACTTCCAATATTGGACCAATATTGCCACCCATATATCGGCCCAATATCTAAGCCAATATTGGGCCAATATTGGACCTATATTGGTGTGCTGGCTGGGATGTATATAGTATTTGTAGTTTTGTAGGTATGTTAACCTTTTTTATTCTGATACACTACTGTGTGAAATGAATTTGACTCTGTTAGTTCAAGGGTGAAGCCCGAATAACTTGGCACCTTATTCTGGCACCGCCGTTGAACAAACTGGTTGATCAATCTCGTAATCTGTAATATAGCCTTTATAAGACAGTAAGCACATTTTACCAAAATCAGCCTGAGGATGTACTGGGTTAAAAGCTTTCTGTTCATCAAAGCAAAAAAACAAAATAGATATCATTCAGCATCGAGATGTTTGTTGTTGATCTTTTGGTTCTACAGTATATTTACAGTCTGGGAAATCTGTGCGCAAAGACCTCATTATGCAACCCAGTGTGTACACATATAGTTTGATTGAGGGAATTTAGAGTAGGATGATAATGTGCTTCAGTTATGGCATAAGAAAAGGGGAACAGCACAGAAATAATGGACAATCCGCAAATTTAGCATGCATGTTCTACATTTGATACTGGCTTCTTTTCACATGACCCCAAAAAGGTCATCAATCAAGTAGTTTAAACTAAATTGGTTGGTCCCCATTTTGGGGGTTAGAGATAAATCTGTCCATATAACAAAACATTTATTTTGAAATCCTATAGCTTTTATCAGCACTGAATGAAATTTGTTATTAAATTATTACAGATGAATGCTGCTAAATGGGGCCCAGCATTTAGCTGCGTCCAACAATACCAACATTACAATTTACACACATAAAAGATGTGACACCAAAGCTAATTTTTGAATGTTTGACATTGTTATTAATTCCAATACAAATATATTATACAGGGATAATATGGTGGCATGCAATTTTTAAACAATGCTATTTTACCATTTTGTGTGAAGTGAAATATATTATACACAACTTGTTGTATTTTTGGTTTTGTGTTTTTATTACTGCTACCTTTGGTAGTCATTTTAGGGAGGTCACCCATTCCTACCATCTGATAAACATAACTGAGATTGGTATAAAAACTATAATTATGGTGTCATGTACTACCTGGCATCTTCATCAATAAATCCAACATGGCTTGCAGATGTGCACACAATGAGCAAGGTATGAAACTAATTTTATGTTGTAAGCATTTATTATGCATTTGGGAACTTACCTCTCCGTTGTTTCTGCAGAGTTTAGCTTTGCAGTTTATGCACACGGTCTGTCGTTGCAAACAGGTGCACGCATTATACAACGTGCATTTCTTGTGCACGAACAGCAATTTGTCTGTGGGGAAAGAAAAACACATCAAATCACTCAACTCAGCATGTCTGAAGATGATAATTTCCTTATGTTATAAAACATTTCTGGTACAGAACATCAAGTTACTGAACAGGCCACTGCCGTAAGCGTGTATATATACGAATGATATGTGATCGGCAGTCTAACACATTACCATATGTTGGATTGCACAGGTAACATAATACTTTATCGTAACACACACATACACACCACCGCCACCACCACAACACACATGAAATATCACATTACATCACTGCTCGATCGCCCGTATAAGGCCTTTCCCTTTTGTTTACGATCTCGCACAGCCGGAAGTAGGCGTTGTGGCAAAGGGAATAGCTTCCCCATAACAGTAGCTTCGGAGTAGCTTCCCTTCGTAAACAAGAATGGTGTCTACCAACCACATAAGCGATGGGCCTTTCCAAGAACATCAGAGGAAATGCTAAAATACAAGGCAACAAAATGTGCAAGAAAACGCATATCATCGTGGACTTACCGTCAACATTCCCTGGGCCATTGTGGAGCGATGTTTTCTGGTGGGTGAACAATTTTCCGGCAAGACTTCAAAGCCGCGCAGCAGGTTCAGCGGTTGGATAATCCCGTGGTTGCACGTGAACCGTGGATATATTCCCGTGTGCAGACTGATGCTACTGGAAGTGACCTTTGGCAACTGGGTAGTGTATACCCGTTTGCGTGAACTGTGACAGCCGTCAAGGACGTCTGACACTCTACAGCAGCTATAGTAACGTGCGTGTTCGGGGATCCAATGTGACGGGGCCCTGTACGGGTTGTACTTTGTGTCAGGTAGGGACTTTAATTTTTTTTTTGGCTGTCCTCTTCTAACTAATTGCTGAACCAGGACCTTTAACCCGTAATACTGCCGTCAATCTGAGGTACAGCTGGAGCCGATCACTTAACCCTTGTCAACCTGATACACTTTTACAGTAAATAAATTTGACCATGATAGTTCAAGGGTGGTGTCAGAATAGCTTGGCGCCTAAGGCGCCAAGCTATTCTGACACCACCCTTGAACTAAAATGTTCACCTATCTTGTAATCTGTAATGTAGCCTTCATAAGACAATCAGCAAATTTTTTCAATTCACCCTGAGGATTTGAAATGTTAACCCGTAATTCTAACCTTCAATCTTAGGTACAACTGGAGCCGATCCCAGTCAGCAAGACATAGATTCTCATGAGACCTTTCTGCTGTAGATGGAAGGGGTGGGTGTTGGACTGCTGTCTGTAACTTAGTATTTGACAAGTCATCTTTGCAAGTTGACAAATCTACTTAGTACATGTATAATGAACAGAGGAAGATAAGTTATGTTTGGCTATTCATGTGACACCATTTAACAAGTGTATGAATTGACTAATAAAATAATGTGAACATAATTAACTTTTGTTACCTTACTGTTTTTTCTTCATCTTTCAGCGCGGGTGATGCTTTGGAAAGTAAATAGGGGGTGGGGGTCTGGATAAGGGGTTGGGGTGGAGAAAGAACGCCTTTTTACAGCGCAGGCACGTCCTGAGCAAGTCTTTGTTGCTGTTGGGACGTTAAGGAAAGTAAACCATATAACGAGAAACAAAGAATGCCTCTGTCAACTGTATATCAGCAATTCCACAAAACACAACTCTACACACAGCCCCGTTTCCCCTCTGCTAAAAAGGAAGCGTACGCATTGAAGTGTACGCAGCATGCCAGTTGTCAGCGGGGCTGTACATAGATGTGCTTAACCCGTTCAGTGCCAACTGACGCAGACTGTGTTTCTGTAATTATCGTTAATTCAACACTAAAATACCCTAGAGTCCCGGGAACAGGGATTCAAAGTGGTGTCAGCAAGAGGCATAGATCCTCATGAGCCCCCGCAACTGCGGGGGCTCATGAGGATCTATACCTCTTGCAGTTGGGTGGTATCCACATTTTCCCGTCAGTGAACGGGTTAAGAACCCCCCATCACGAGTGTTGCCAAGGCTTGTCAGGCGCATTCCGCATGCAGTCACGGGACAAAATAAATTGCAAAAATAATAGTACACTGTCAAGGCGTGCTCCACAACCAGATGTTCTCACTGCATCAGTACGTAGCAATTTAAAAACATTAACCCCATCATTGCCAGTGGGCAGATTGTGTTTTCGAAATCACTGTGAGTTCAACGCCAATGATCCTCAGCCGTCCAAAGAACATAGATACACAGTGGTTTCAGCAAGAGGCATAGATCCTCATGAGCCCCCGCAGTCGCGGGGGCTCATGAGGATCTATACCTCTTGCAGTTGGGTGGTGTACACCTTTTTCTTGGCGGTGAACGGGTTATAGTGTGTTAGAGTCTCTACGTTAGATACGTGTGAAAGAGAAAGAAAAAAAAAGAAGAAGAAAAACTCCTACTAGGAAAATGTGAAAATGAAAACAGAAAGCTAAACTAGAGTGAACGTTACACAAGAGTCGTCACCGCAGGAACGTGAATATTATCATGAGGCCCAAGTGTGATGAGGTCTATTATCGTGTGCTGGTCTGTCTTTTTGGACCTTACGGCTTATAGCCGTAAGGTCGAAAATCACAGAACAGCACTGTTATCAAAGCCTCGCTCAGCTGACGATAAAAACCCTATCTGACCTGATCCGTGGCTTTTCTTGTCATTTTATTTTTGTTACTGACACAGTGGTAGTCATACTAGTGAATGTTAGTACAGCGAACAATTAATGATAACACTCTCAGTGACAACATTCAAATCGGTGTGAAGCTAGCGATTGCTACACACAGATGCTGAAGTATTACCCCCTTCGCCGGTGAGATTTTCGCGTCAGAAAACACTGCGCACTGACTGCATGACATTCCCTTGAAGAACACAGACGTAAATGAGACCAAAATAAGCATGAAGAACGCAGGCCCTACAAGAGACATAAATCCTCATGAGCCCCCTCTGTCGCACTAACTTACCGCTGTCACAGGGGCTCATGAGGATGTATGTCTCTTGCAGGTGGGTAAAGTTCGCCTTGCCTCGGCAGTAAAGGGGTTAACGTGTGCTTAGTGATCTTACCGGACGAAGGCTGTAAGAAGGCTATGGAATTTAGCTGTGAATATTGTGTTTAGCGACCTGTTCCAGGGCGGGCTAGGACTGCTAATGTTTGTGGGTTATCAATGTTGTCAGTTTTCTCACCTTCTTTTCACAATCCGCGTGAATAGTTAGTGACATGTAATTATGTTCTGTGTTGCTCCGTGTGTGGAACGGAAGTACTCTCCTACGTACAAAGGCCGAGATGGGGGCCAGTCAGCCAGAACCCTCCCCTCCACCGAAAGTCACTTTGAAGCGACTGATGTGCTAGACTACAACCCTCTGCCCCCTCCCCCCTCCCCCACCTCTCTATCTCCCACCCCCACGCCCTTAACACAATGTATTCAGGCCATTGTAGCCCCCCCCCCCCCCCCCGCCACCCCACCCCCTCCCAAATAAATAAATTAAAATAAAATACAAAATCAGAGGTTGCGACAGCTTAGACAGCCGACACGAGTCACAATGTGAAGAAGAACAGCCGCCACATGGACAAGTAATATGGGTACGGAAAGAATAGTGAGTGCTGACTGTAATTTTTGACCTTACGACTCAGAGCCCCCACTGACCCCTTCCCACTCACTCCATCCCCCCACCCCACCCCCACCTCCAACGCCACCTCCCCTCCCCTTCCTCCCGCCGGCCAAGTCGTAAGGTCCAAAATCACAGACCAGGCCACATTTCAGTATCAGGCATAATATTAGCAGCTATTCTCATATGATGGCTGTTAGCTTTCATATCATGTAGCTACGTAGATGAGACGATGTTAAACGTGTAGTAAGATATGTAACCCTTTTGATGTCGGTACCGGTTTTTGTTGCGATGACTCCTGCAGGACCCTATTCTAACCCTTCCTGCAGGACCCTACTCTAACCCATCCTGCAGGACCCTACTCTAACCCTTCCTACAGGACCCTACTCTAACCCTTCCTGCAGGACCCTATAATAAACCATCATGCCGAACCCTACTCTAACCCTTTCTGCAGGACCCTACTCTAACCCTTCCTGTAGGACCCCTACTCTAATCCTTCCTACAGGACCCTACTCTAATCCTTCCTACAGGACCCTACTCTAACCCTTCCTGCAGGGCCCTACTCTAACCCTTCCTGCAGGATCCTACTTTAACCCTTCCTGCCGGACCCTAACCCTTCCTGCAGGATCCTACTCTAACCCTTCCTGCAGGACCCTAATCTAACCCTTCATGCAGAACCCTACTCTAACCATTCCTGCAGGACCCTACTCTAACCCTTCCTGCAGGACCCTACTCTAACCCTTCCTGCAAGACTCTACTCTAACCCTTCCTGCAGGACCCTACTTTAACCCTTCCTGCACGACCCTACTCTAACCCTTCCTGCACGACCCTACTCTAACCCTTCATGCAGGACCCTACTCTAACCCTTCCTGCAGGACCCTACTCTAACCCTTCCTGCTGGACCCTACTCTAACCCTTCCTGCAGGACCCTACTCTAACCCTTCCTGCAGGAATCATCGCGACAAACACCGCTACCGACAGCTGAAGTGTTAAAGTGACTCTGTTTACTTTCACGTCACATAGATATGAAGTCAAGTGCAGAATAAAATACGACTGTCTGCGGTGTGAACTTGTCTCTTTTTTGACTGTCAGTCACTTGCTTTGTCTGTTGCCATTTTGTCCGATGTGTGTCCGTATCTCATTCTTTCTCTTTATTTCTTAGTTTTTTTCTTTCTTCGAATCCGTTTCGTCCGTCCATCCCTCCATCCATCCATCCACCTGGCCTCCATCCGTCAGCTGATTGTGACTATGACTCCACTGACACAAGTCCAATGCTCCATACACTAAGCCAAGGCCAGAAGAACAGTGTGATGATGAAGTGAAGAAGATGCCTGGTGCCCTGTCCCTCATTTCTTCAACCGTCTTCATTATATACAATATAGGTGTGTGCTGGTCTGTGATACTGGACATTACGGCCTGGGTGAACCCCCTCCCTGCCAATGGACGCATGTTTTGTTTCTGAAATCTTTGTTCATTGAACGACCAAAAGACACAACCGTCCACGGAACAGAGATACAAAACAGACTCAACAAGAGGCATGGATCCTCATAAGCCCCCGCAGTCGCGGGGGCTCATGAGGATCTTTGTCTCTTGCAGCTGGATTTTTGCGTTCACAGTCTCGGCAGTGAAGGGGTTAATTCAAAAGCTTGACTTAGTTACGTGCCTCCAAGATGACGTACTGACATACGCAATATCAGCGTCATCTGTTGTAAACGGTGTTAGAATGCGTGGATCAAGAGATAGCGGCCTTAATTTACAATGATAAGAAGTATTCCGCCCATAATTATTATGTAACACGAGCACACACACACACACTGACAGTCAAAGGGAGACAACAAATGTGCAACCCAACAGTAACCTCTACACGCTGCCACTACAAATGTAGACATAAACCCGCTGACTTCCTCAAACTAATAACGTAAATAAGGCCGATCTTCTGCCAGCAAGAGACTTAGATTCTCATCAACACCTACAGTCGCAGTGGCTGATGACAATCTATGTCTCTTGTAGACGAAACGGGATGGATGAGGTCGAACTGATCAGGTCGTAGGTTACGTCGGGCTGCGTTCAGTCTAATCTTCCAGCACACCCTGGTGACAGATACGCCTATAGAAGCGCGGGTATACGAGGCTACTTCAGAAGTACACTGAACGTATTATGCCCAATGTTACTACGCTACATGTACTTCCGTGTTGGGTGCGGTCACCTGTCCTCGCTGCACAACTCGACGTCTGTTTTCATTGGGATGCAACTTTACAGGCTGTCATTACAACAGCTTTGTACAAGGTGAGTTGTCTTTGCTTAGAAATGGCTGTCATTATCTCTCTCTTGGCTTCACTTCGCGAACGAAGATTTTATAGGAGTTGCCCACGACGTCTGCAGGCTTGTTCGTGGCTGCGGAGGCCAATCCGAGACAGGCAGGTTCGACCGCAGTGGCTGCAGGGGAAGGTCTGGCCAGGGTTCTGAGCTGCGGCATCTCTGTTTTTTCTCCTGAGCCGCTTGTCCTTAAGGCTAGTTCTGCGATAGTCCTCAAAGGAGACAGCTGCCTTGTAAATGGTGGAGCGCCAGGTGTCACGGTCCGCAGCAAACGAAGACCACTGGTGGTGGTCGATTTGGCAGGCACTAAGTGACTTCTTGAGACAGTCTTTGTATCTCTTCTTTGGTGCCCCTCTGTCACGGTGTCCAGTAGCAAGCTCGCCGAACAGGGTGATCTTTGGTAGGCGATGATCCTCCATCCTGGAGACATGCCCCGCCCAGCGGAGCTGTGTCCGCAGCAGCATCATTATCACCGACACTCAACACTACGGACTGACAGTCATTGCCGTGTATAGCGTCACAGCGACATGCTAGTTCTTGTCCAATCCCAACATTGCTGGCCACTACGAGTATTGAGTAGCGATCTTCCTAATGTGAGTGTCACACACATACAGCGTATTGCTAAAGGTGAAAGCCTGTTATGACTGACTATGTGTGTTAGCAAACTCAGCAGGACTGCCTTGAGTGTGTGCAAGTGAATGAAGGCGATACAAAACAGGACAGCGCCTGGGCCAGTGTTGTGAATGTGACGCCATAGTGGGCGGAGTCAAACCTGGCTGTACTTTCGGTTTCCTTGTCCGTGTGTGTAGTCCCTCTCCTACCACCTTCCACTTCCATCCACAAGAGTCATGAATTCTAATCAGGGGCGGATCTGGGGGAGGGGTTTCTAGGGGTTCGCCCCCCCCCCCCGACCCAAATTTTTAAAAAGTGCTATAACAAAGTCCCTTTTTGGGGTGTTTGAACCCCCCCCCCTCCCCCAAGGTTAAAATTTTTGGCGAGTCCCCCCACCCCACCCCCGTTGTTTGATATTTTGGCGAACAGTGAGAGTCTTAACACGCAAGCTCCTTTCCCTCCCTCCCCCCCCCCCCTTTCCCCCTTTTCGAATTGTTGGCCCCTGGAAGCAAGATCTAGCGTCAGGGAGGTCTTTTGTATCAGGTTGAAAGTCCCAAACAAAAAGTTGGACCCCCCCCCCTAGGTAACCGATCCGCCCCTGCTAATCAGCTCCTGTAGTGGCAGGGTGCAGTGGCAGGGGTTCATGAGAATCTATGTCTCTTGCGGTTAGCTGTCATTCGAAATAAGGGTGTCATTCCGGGTAGAGCATATTGCTTGATAAGCGGTGTGTGTGGCCTTGTGACAAGCCAAACAAAGCAGATGTCATGTGGGGGGGGGGGGGGGGTAGGGGGCCATGGACCCCCCCCCCCCTTCTTCCCCCATAAAAACTACAACATACAACTTTGATACACTGAGGGATGATCTTTGCTCACCTTGGTAAAAAAAAAAATAATAAATAAAGCCATACTCAAAACAGTCAAAACTCTGCTTTAGGTGTCTGCTTTAGGTGGTTAATTTCTCCCAAAAAAAATGTGGACCCCCCTCCCCAAAACAGGTAAGTGATCCGGCCCTGTGAACTGTGGCCTGTTGTATGGCAGGTATCTGTTGTTATTGTCCATTCGAACACTATTCTAGCCATTCGTGGTACTGAGTGATCTTTGCTGTTTTGGAACACCGATACATACATGTCTAGGCGGGAGGAAAGGGGATATACAAAGTGTTTTTTTTTTTTTTTTTCATTACAATGTTTGAATGTTTGCATTGCATCCGAGTGTCAATGTCCAAGGGCCTACCGCGCATCCTAGACTACGCATTCAGACTGACTTCAAAGTGTGTTCTGGATTGTCCAGCTTGTTTAAGCCATGTTCCCATCAGGTCAATAGGGATACACCAGAGATGCAGCAACAAGCGCGTGTGGGGGATGGGGGTAGCCTTGGGCCAGGGGCTGTCTCTGCTGCATCCCTACATAGATCTGATAGAAACATGGCTTACAAATTCAGAACATTCCAAAGCACACTTTAAAGCCAGTATGAATGAAAGAGTGTGTGAAGTGGGGAGGGGAGGATGGGGGGGGGGGAGGGGAGGCGGGGTGATGTTGCACGGTATACCCCGGAGTTCTTAGATTATCAAGTTTGTAATCATCGATGTTTAATTCCAGCATATTCCCAAATTCTTTAATTCCAGCATATTCCCAAATTCCTGTCAAGATATTATTTGATTGGTTGATTGATTGATTGATTGATTGATTGATTGATTGATTGATTGATTGATTGATTGATTGATTGATTGATTGATTGACGGACGAACCGACGGACTGACTGACTGACTGACTGACTGATTGATTGATTGATTGATTGATTGATTGATTGATTGATTGATTGATTGATTGATTGATTGATTGATTGATTGATTGATTGATTGATTGATTGATTGATTGATTGATTGATTGATTGATTAACACGATTTCCAATGATTTGTACTGGTTTGGCAATATTTGCAACACGCGTTGTCTGTAGACGTGATAACAGAATACAAATACTGGTCATCCAACCTCACGACAAAAATCAAACTGTCAGCCAGATTAGTTTACGAGCAGTTTGATTATAAGTTCGAGAAAGAGAGAAATAATCATTAAGTCCGTATTGGTCTTGTCTACCATGATGCCATATTGTGCAGGCTTACAACTATTCACGGTTTATCCGTGGAGCTGAAATTCTTAAGCACCTGTGCCAGAACTGAAGAAGTTATTCAGTGCCGCAGTCAGCACTGACAGAAAATATTTTCTTGCAGAAATGGCGTCCTCGACTGACAACGTGGATGTGGAATGTCCCGTATGTCACGAAGATTTCACGGAAGCCAAGTTTCTACCTTGTGGTCACGTGACCTGCCGGAAGTGCATCTTGTCCTGGCTGTCGGCCAGGGGGCAGGGTGGGTGCCCGTTATGTCGTGCCCCGATCCTGCCCAGCCCCCAGCCTGACCAGGAGGAGATGCTAGCTGCTGTGGTGGACAAGTTCCCCACCGACCTGGTTACTATGGCGCTGGTGGACAGCAAGCAAGCGCTGAGCGGCACGCACGTGTGTGGGGTGTGTGACGTCACCACAGCGGCAGTGTCCTACTGTTTGGAGTGCAGGTAAACTGTTGCTGACTGATATTTCAGAAATTGTCCTGTATTGTTCGTTGAGGGAAAGGCACGCCTTGTTCTTTGTTTGACAATGTCGTTTTACAAATTCAGGTCTTATTTAGAATAAATCTGCGTGTAAGGTGAGGGCTATGGCCTCTTCTCGTGTCATCGGATCATACCGATCGACCAAACACTTACAACACGAAAACTACTCGTCACACAACAATGTCAACTGTATTTCAAGCAAACAAACGTCCACACGTCCTCAACAATCAAAATGAAGCAGGGACTCAAGCTTTTCCTAATCACTGCCAGTGGACGCACATTGTGTTTGGAAATCATGGTACATTTAATTCTGTGTTAAATAATTCCAGCCGTCAAAGAAACATTGATAGATATATTTTTCAGCGAGAGGCATAGATCCTCATGAGCCCCTGCAACTGCAAGGGCTCATCAGGCTCTATACCTCTTGCAGGTGGATGGTGTTCAGTTTTTCTGGGGAGTGACTGGGTTAATGTTGGCCCGTATACAATGCAGGTTTGATTGTTAGGAACTATTGTGTCTTGTGATTGCAGCATGAAGCTGTGTTCCTCCTGCGCCAAGGTTCATGGGAAACTTACCTCATCACGTGATCACAGACTGGAAGAGCTGAACACGCTGACCCCAGGTCGTCTGGCTGCTAGTCGTCGGTCGCCTTGTGTGAGCCACCCCGACCGTCCTGGGGACATGTACTGTCCCGCTCACCTCGGTATCATCTGTGGAGAATGTTTTGCTTCCACTCACGACGCATGTGGGGTGAAGTCTGTTGCTAAAGTAGCCAAACAAGAACGGGCGGCTCTGACGGACCAAGCTGGAAGGTTTCGTGACAAGGAGCTGGCAATGGACGAACAGGTAACACAATGGCTGACAAATCTGACATGCACGTATGCATTATGTTGATGTCTTAACTCATTCGAGACGTGCCGCAGTCGGATACGCGGCTTACAACCGCATATCTGACTGCGGCACGTCTCGCATGTGTTAACCTTTTGGCTGTCATTAACGCGTACTGCTGCTATGATTCGGGTGGGAAACATCGCGACAACAAGCGGTAACGACAGGCAAAGGGTTACATTGTGTCTTATAAGTAATCAGAAAATCGACGAAGAAGATAGCTGGCAACTCTGACGTGTTCCTGCGTTAATGTCGTGAACAGTGTCGTATTTGCCAACAGAAATTCGATAATTAGTTTGGGGACAACATTCTTGTAGTTTACAATGACAGCCAGCAGAATGTAAACCGTGCGGTGTAACGATTCCAGTGTTGAAGTTTTCTCATATTTAGAGCTCTGTAGCTGTGTTGTCTGGTTCATGGCACAATCATCCTTTGTTGATTTCATGTTGATCCAGGTCATAAAACAATTAATAATAATAATAATAATAATAATAATAATAATAATAATAATAATAATAATAATAATAATAATAATAATAATAATGTATATTTTAAGGCGCCTATACTTTCGATAGAAAAGCTCTAGGCGCCGTACAAATGACATACTAACATACACACACATTCATCCACAGTACACATATATATATATGCCCTAACATACACACTCACGCAACGAGATATACAAGGAAAATAAACTTAGCAGAGTAAACACACCAACAAGAAATGCTCACACACACCAAAGATATACGTGTACCATACAACTAATAATGGATACATTAGGCTGCTCTCACTGACAGCAACAACAAAAACATAAATAAAATAATTATAACGGTGAATGCACTTTTAAAGGAATAAAATTCTTTAAAGACTGCCGGAAACATATCAATGTCAATTTTGGTTTTATTGTACTACAAACTAATCAAATAGTTTAGTTGTCTCTCATGCGTTGTATTTCAGATCAAACCGTGACGATCTGATTCCGAGTCAGAGTGGTATTCTTGTCAGTTTCGATTTTATTGTGTCTTTTTCAGATCATGAAGTTAAGGAAGGAAATTGCTGCTGCGCAGGCGCACTTACTCAGGACACAGAGTTCCGAGGTCACAGTCAATTTTGATCGTCAGCAACAACGGTTGGAAAAGCGGTGCCACGAGATTTTCGCCCAGCTACAGCGAGAAGAAGATGACATCGTGAGCCCGAAGCGAGCTGAGATAGCCTCCCTTGAAGAGCGGAAAGCGGCACTGGCAGCCCACGCTGGTTCAGTGGAGCGACTGGTGGTGCCCGCCCCTGATGGGGCCCTGTTAGGGATGCTAGGGCAACTGAAAGCGCGCTTAGACGGCCTGGAATGGAAGAGTGAGGTGCCTAAGGTCAGTACAGATGTCACTCTGGTGTCGGTCAGCTGGGATTCCGGGATGATGACACGTCTGGAACAAGCCATCGCCGCCTTGGGACACGTTACACACAAGGTACGGTGATTCACGCGGTGAAATGATACCGGCTGTTTTATAGAAAACCTTATAAATGAACGACTATCTTTGGCAAAAAAATAAAAATTAAAAAAAATAAAATAAAAAACCAGATTCAATTAATGCTATACATTTTGCTAGCGTCTGTGTGTCGGATTACATTCATGAATTATATGTCTTGTTACAGTTACGTTTTGTGTCTTAGAGAGTTTTCAAACCAATATTTTGTTTTGTTGTGTGAGCAGACAACCCAAGCAGTAGCAACGCAGGAGTGTCTGGTGTGTGGTATGTACACAGCAAACTGTTTCCTGCAAACATTCTTTATTTGTTAAAATATTAGGCTGTACACGCGTGTTGATTACCGTTCTTGGCGTTCAGTTCCCCCCCCCCCCCCCCCCCCCCCCCGCATGCGTAATATCACTTGTCCACGTGGAGATAATTGTTGTTTTTAGATATGGTACAAAGTTGACTGATATAATAAGTGATAATAGGAATCAGATATTCACGATGCCGAAAGTCCCGGGGGTGGGGGGGGGAGGAGGGAGGGGGAAGGGGTGGAGGTAAAGAGGACCGACTGTCCCGGTTGACTTGGGGGTGGGGGTGGGGGAGGTGCTGGGATAAGGGAGAGAGGGTGTCGAGTGTTAACCTTTTTGCTGTCGGTAGTGCTTATCCTTTCGAAATCACTTCGACATTAAGTGCTACCGATTTGTGCTGTCTATTTGAAAGACAAACATAACTGAAGTTGCTTTTGAAGATTGGCTGTAATACTTTCCACAGGCCGTAAACCAGAGCCAGTGAGAGCGAAACCTACAGAAGCTGAGCTGGCAAAAATCCTGAAGGCTGGGGACCGTGTGAAACGAGGACAGGACTGGGGAGGGGGAAATGAGGTAAATACGAGTGAACCTGTTAGTTAGGCCACCATTGGGATGGAGGAAATAGTGGAGTAATAACCGGCAGGCCTAATAAGCGGAATCAACATCCGTTTAGACATGACCGGCCCTTGCTATATACAGATATACTGTGTTTTAACCCCTTCACTGCCGAGAAAAAAACGAACACGATCCAGCTGCAATAGACTCATGAGGATCTATGTCTTTTGCTGAGACCAGTATGTATCCATGTTTCTAGGACGGTGCTGGCGTTTGGTTGTTGAATGAACCAAGATTTCAGAGACAAAAATGTACATACAGTGGCAGGGAAGGGGTTAATGCATGCACGTATGTAAGGACTAAGCGGTTGGCGTAATACACAGGTTTAACCCTCTCAACTTTCCAGTCCTCATATGAATGGGTAAGGGATTATCAGCGTCAAGTTATGTTCTTTTTTATTTTTAGTTAGTTTTTTATCTTTAAAAAACCGAGTATTGCTCCTTCTTTGATACATGTCGTCGTCATAAATATTGTCACCATCACCTTCATCATGATTCTCATCACCATCATCACCACCAGGGCAGCATGTACACTACCAGCACCAGCACTGACACTGGTCGTTATCAACCGTCATCATCATTTTCTACATCACAAACGTAAATAATGATAGCGATGGCGACGACGATGGCTATAGTAGATAATGGTGAAGATGACGACGGAGGATGACGACCAGTGTTCCCCAGCAGTTGTGTTAATTGATGGTGAGTGTTGACTGTCCACAGGACGGTGGAAGACCTGGTACAGTGACACAGATAGCACCGCCAGGCTGTAGTGCGGGCGTGGTGACGGTGAAGTGGGATGCTGGACGCGAGTACTATTGCCGTATGGGTTATAATGGCCGCTACGACCTGGAACTGGTGTGATCTTGACTGCTGACAACACTGGACACAATGGAAACTGACATAAACAGAACATTTGTTATTGTCAATCAAAGCCATGATGCTGCTGCTGCTTCTGCTGCTGATTTAAATTTGACAATTGCAAGAGACATAGATCCTCATGAGCCCCCGCAGTTGCGGGGCCTAAGGAGGATCTATGCCTCCTGCTGATACCATTTTGTATCCGTCATCCTTGGACGGCTGAGCTGTTTGGCGCTGAATAAACTGGCAGTTAAGGGGTTAAGCGGCCCTTTCCCTCTCTTGTTGTTTTACACAGTACAGTTATAACCCCTTCACTGCCGAGAAAACATTAACGCCACCCTATTGCAAGAGGTATAGATCCTCATAAGCCACCGCAGTTGCAGGGCTCATGAAGATCTATGCCTCTTGCTGATACCATTTTGCATCTATGTTCCTTGGACGGCTGAGCTGTTTGGCGTTGAATTGACAATGATTTCAAAACACAGTGCGCGTCCACGGGCAGTGCAAGGGTTACATCATGTGTTGTTGTTGTTGATCCGTTCGTTTGCGTGGTCAGTTCATGATGTTATTGACAATGGCAGATGGAGTTTCTTGTTTTCTTGTGGTCAGGCCTTTAGCACGTAGTCTAAGCCATTTCCCTACCCACCTGTTACCGGACCTGTTTTTTTCTGGTTTATTGTGTAAGAGGGGAGAGAACGCAATGTGTGGGGAAGGGATAGGAGGATTTAACCCTTATTATACGGAATACACCAGTGTGTGAAATAAGTTTGACTAATATAGGTCAAGGGTAGTGCCAGAATAGTTTGGAGCCTCTAGGCGCCAATCTATTCTGGCACCACCCTTGAACTAAAGCCATTGGTCTATATCCTTATCTGTAAGTACTATAGGGGTCAAGGGGTCTCTGCCTGACTCAAAGGGTGGAGGCCCTAGGGGACGAGTTGCGTTGGTGGTGCGGGTAGTGGGGAACTCTTAATGCGCCTCCCCCAGGATCACCCTAGTTTAGGGCCTCTTGGACTTTGTGAGGCACCCTCGTGTGTAATCCCTCCGGACTAGCATAGCATCCCTCTATCCCAAGAGCGCCCGTGCGTGGTCCCTGGCCAGATCCTCTCCGAGGTGACCCCAAAAACTGGGCAGCACTAGCCCCCAGGCTAAACACGGCTGATCTAGAGGAGAGAACCTCGAAAATAAATCATTGTCCTGCTGCCTTGCAGGCCTTGCCGCTTGGCTGCGGAAAGGCTAAGGGAGGAAAACCCTGACATCAAAGCCCCCGTGTCTCCGGGGAAGGTTTTTGAGCCAGAGGACAGTCTGATATAAAACCTACGACCCGAGGACCTCGATGCCACCGTCCCAGCTTGCTAGGCCATGGCGGACGAACCAAGGGTTTAAAGGGTGGGGCCAGTACTGCGCACACTGCACTCCACCAAAACGCTCCACCGCGCAGGCTTTAGGAAACGCCCACGGACCATGACACCGACCTTTCCAAGTCCTGTAGCGATGGGCAAGGGGCGAAACGGCAGGTGAAAGATGTCACTGGAAGCCGCAGTCTCAAACCTGCATGCAGGCGGTTCCGGATATTGGTCGCCTGATGTTGACCTGGGGATGACAACGTCACTCGGCACACCCTGAACGACCAAGCAGCCTTCTCTAGGGACAGCACTGCTTGCTCCACACGGAGAGGGGCCTAGAAAAGGTGGCCTGACCAAAGCTCATCCCCTCACAACCCCAGTTGGCTAGCCGCGGTCAACGGGCATCTTCTCTTGCGGTCAGAAAACAAGAAAAAACAACGGCTCCACTCCCATGACGACCATGACCGGACTCAACGTAGCATGCTGGAACATCCCAACCATGCTCGACACAGCAGACAGCGGACGCCCTGAACGTCGCTCCGCCCTTATTGCCCATGAATTGCGGAGGTTAAACATCGACATCGCCGCGCTCAGCGAAGTACGCCTCCCGGAGGAAGGCAGCCTCCAAGAACTTGGCGCCGGCTACACCCTCTACTGGTCAGGCAGGCCTGCATCAGAAAGACGGCTCTCAGGAGTTGGCTTCATGGTCAAGACCCCCATTGCGTCTAAGACGGAAAACCTACCAACGGGTCACTCCGACCGCATCATGTCCATGCGCCTCCCACTGAGACACCAGCAATACGTCACACTTCTCAGTGTGTACTCCCCAACCCTCCTGGCAGAGCCTGCAGAAAAAGACTACTACTCTGACCTGCGCAGCCTCCTACAGAGCACCCCTGCAGACGACAAAGTCATCATCCTTGGCGACTTCAACGCCAGAGTGGGCCAAGACTCTGAAGCCTGGAAAGGAGTCCTCGGCAAGCATGGCGTTGGGAACTGCAATGACAATGGCCGCCTACAGTTGAAGTTCTGTGCAGAGCAGCAACTTGTCATCACCAACACTACTTTCCCGCAAAAGGACAGTCGAAAGACCACCTTAATGCATCCTTGCTCCAAGCACTGGCACCTTATCGACTATGTCCTAGTGCGTCAGAGGGACCACAGTGACGTCCTCCTCACCAGAGTGATGCCTACTGACCACCGCCTTGTCCGCTGCAAACTCAGGCTCGCCTCGAGCTGAAACCCAAGAAAGCCCCCCCCCACACACACACACACCCCCCCCCCCCCAAGAAAAAGCTTGATGTTGCCAGCCTTCAGCGTGACGACAAGAAAGCTGCCTTTCAGACAGATTTACAGCGCATGCTCAAAGACACAGTTGATCCAGCAGACTCCTCCCCTGAAACACTCTAAGAACAACTGAAAAATGCTATTGTAAAATCTTCTGTGGAAGTCTTGGGCTTCGTTAGGAAGAGGAACAAAGACTGGTTTGACCAAAATGACGTAGAGATCCAGGAAATTTTAGCAAAAAAAAAAAGAGCCGCCCACCAGGCCCACCTAGCCCATCCTTCCTGCCCTGTGAAGAAGTCTGCCTTCCGCCTCATCTGCAGCAGTCTCCAGCGCAAGCTTAGAGAGCTCCAGAACGAGTGGTGGTCCAGACTCGCACAGAGGACCCATCTTTGCGCTGACAACGGTGACTACAGGGGCTTCTACGAAGCACTTAAAGCAGTGTATGGCCCCAGGCACCTGGTACAAAGTCCCCTGCGAAGCGCTGATGGACATGCACTCCTCACAGATAATACCTCCATCTTGAACCGCTGGTCGGAATACTTTCAGGACCTCTTCAGCGCTGAGCGCACTGTTCAAGAAACAGTCATCCTCCAAATCCCACACCTCCCACTAAAGGTTGAATTGGCCGAACCGCCAGCTGCCGAAGAGACCCTCACAGCCATCCACCAGCTCAAGAGTGGCAAAGATCTGGAAACATGGAGTCCCAGCACTGCACAACAAGCTCCACGACCTCTTTCTCTGCTGCTGGGAGAAAGGAACACTACCAAAGGATCTCCGTGATGCAGTCATCATCACCCTGTACAAGAACAAAGGAGAGAAGTCTGCCTGCTCTAATTATCGTGGAATTACCATGCTGTCCATTGCCGAAAAATTCTCGCAAGGCTGCTCCTGAATCGGCTGGTACCTGCCATCGCTGACGACCACCTCCCAGAGGGCCAGTGTGGCTTCGAAGCCAACAGGAGTACCACCGACATGGTCTTTGTGCTGAGACAGCTTCAGGAGAAGTGCTGCGAGCAGAACAAAGGGCTGTACGTAACGTTTGTCGATCTAACAAAAGCGTTTGACACTGTGAGCAGGCAAGGCATGTGGCAGATCCTGGAGCGACTTGGCTGTCCCCCAAAGTTCCTCAGCATGATCGTCCAGCTCCACGAGGACCAGCAAGGCCAGGTCAGACTCAACAGTGACCTTTCAGAACCATTTCCCATTCTCAACGGCTTGAAGCAGGGCTGCGTGCTGGCACCGACCCTCTTTACCATCTTCTTTAGCATGATGTTGAAGCAGGCCACAGTGGACCTTGACGATGACGACGCAGTGTACATCAGGTATCGTCTCGATGGCAACCTGTTCAACCTCAGACGACTGCAGGCCCACACCAAAACCCTAGACCAACTGATTCGTGAGCTGCTCTTTGCTGATGACGCTGCCCTCGTTGCACACACAGAGAGAGCCTTGCAGCGCATCACGTCCTGCTTCGCAGATGCTGCCCAGCTCTTTGGACTCGAGGTCAGTCTGAAAAAGACAGAGGTCCTTCATCAGCCGGCACCCAAGGAAGAGCATCGCCCTCCCCACATCACTAAAGGCGAGTCCGAATTGAAGTCTGTACACCAGTTTACCTACCTTGGCTGCATCATCACGTCAGACGCCAAGTTGGACAAGGAGCTGGACAACAGGCTGGCAAAAGTGAACAGTGCTTTCGGCCGACTATTCAAGCGGGTGTGGCACAATCAACAGCCCAAAAAAGGCACCAAGATCAGCGTGTACAGAGCTGTTGTCCTCACCACCCTGCTGTATGGTTCCGAGTCCTGGGCCCTATACCGCAGCCAACTACGACTCCTCGAACGCTTTCACCAGCCACGAACATGCCTGCAGACGACGTGGGCAACCCCTATAGAATCTTCGTTCTCGAAGTCAAGCCAAGAGAGAAGTACTATAATGTAGCTTGCATATTCATTATTTCCGATTTACTGTCCCCACGACCTACTAGGGTATGGGGGAAATAGCTTGCATATGGCAGTGTTCAAATTTGAAGCTTTCAGCCTCAGTATGATTATGGGTTATGCTTGTGTGTGTGAGAGTGTGCTCTTGTGCATAGTGTGAGTCCAGTGTTGTCTGGAGAACATCGCTTTGTAAGAATTATTATTATTATTATTATTATTATTATTATCATCATCATCATCATCATCATCATCATCATCATCATCATCTTTACATGACAATGAAGAAGCTGACAGAATGGCAAAGGTGGGCGCAGAGAAAGAACAAGACGAAAATGGAGTCAGCTTCACAGAGATGAAGACCATCATTAAGTCTGTGTACAGACCACCACAACGGCCCCTAGACAGTTACCATCAGCTGTCCAGACAAGAGCAGGTGACCATCTTCCGTCTGAGGACCGGGCACAACCGACTCAATTTCTACCTGCACAGACGCTTTCACCTCGTGCCATCTCCCCTGTGCCCTTGAGCAGAGCAGACCACAGACCACATCCTCCAGGACTGTGGGAACCACCAGCTGCTGAGGGAGGAGATATGGCCGAAGCCCGTCACTCTACAAGAGAAACTGTACGGGCCTGTAGAGGTGCTACAGAAGACCACAGATTTCATTTTGAGAGCCAAACTCCAAGTGTGACGGCGTTCGAGAAGAAGAAGAAGATCATCTTTATATTGTTATTGTTATTATTATTATTATTATTATTATTATTATTATTTTAGGACTGTCATTCCCCTATTCATCCTTCCCATCGCCCCTCCCCTCCCCGCAACCTCTCCCCTCCCTCTCCCCTGTCCCCTCCCATTTTCATGTCAGACTTATTACGTGTAATGACATCCACCTTCAGATTTCAATACTTGGCCCAAGATGCCTTGTCTTTCATTATTATTTGTATTTCCTGCAATAGTACGTACACAACACTAACTCATTTACAGCTGATAAACTACATCGGCAGATAGCTGGACCATGACAGTTGAAAGGTGTGATGAAACTCTATGCTCACGCATAGGGTTCACACAGAGGGTTTAGTACGGTACGGTTTTGTCAGCGGTTTGTTTGGTGACAGATATTCCGTGAGGCACGAGGCCCACGTCAAGTCGTAGGGAAACGTTTTACACGGGGGTTTTAGTGAGAGTTCAGGCGAACAGAGCTGTCGGAAATTCAGTCCGGGCTAGACTGTCAGTAAGGACGGATGTATGTCAGATACACTAGCCGTATTCCAAGCCTCTGAAACCTAGAATTCAGGTATTTTTTGTATGTATTATTAACAACTATTGAGTTAAAGATAGTATGCGTTAGTAAGAGTTAATTCGGTTGTGTAGTGTTGATTTGGTTCAGTTGTGTGAGTCTGGAATTCGTTGAGGTAACCGGTGATTTTCCTATGTGGTTATTTACCGAGATGGATAACTAAGGAATGTGAGGTGTGTATGCCTATGTCGTTATGAAGGTAGTACGTGGTTAAGTATAGTCTTTTCCAGTGTATGGGATAATGTACGGCGAGTGTTAGGTTATAGTCTGTTTCAATGTAGTGACAGAGTTATGGGATGTTACGGAAGTAGTTCGGGTTATGAAGCACGTGTGTGTGTGAATGAACGTGTGTGTTATGTGTATCAGCCAGATTACGTAATGTATCTCATATCTTCCAATATATGTGTGTTTAGCAAGTGTTACGATATTAGAACTTTATTATTCAGAGTGCTTGTCGGGGGCGGAGCGACGGACGCCGAGACGTCAGTCACCAGAGGCTACCGCTGAAGGACCTATTGTGAGGTCGTCTCTTCATCTCTTCACTCAGGGAGTGAGCGACCGGTGCCGAGACATTCGGGTCAGCAAGGACTGCGCTACAGAGCGAGTTACGAGGACGTCCACGATACGAGAAACGGGACGACTCGGGAGCGTACGACGAAGGACTTACACGCCTAGACGTGAAAGGACAGAACGTTACCAAGCAAGGACACCAGCAAACAGGTTGGATTGTGAGAGACAATTACCTAGCCTGGCATTGATATTGTGTATGTGTATGCGGTTGTGATGTGCTGGTAGTGAGAAGGGGTGTTGTACATAATTTAGATAGCGTTTCATTGTTTATCATTTCATTGTTTGCGTACGTTAGAAAAAAAAGCTAGTGTGTTGAGTTTTACCGCGTGAATGCGCCCGTCTGAGTCAGTGGCGGTGTATGTGTCTGTTGTTCGAGAGTCTGCACGTACGACTGGGGCAAGTCTGGGTGCGTTACAAAGGGTAGTACCAGATTATACTCGGAGGCACCAAGCTAGGGTGTTACGTGACAGCTCACGGGTAGCTACAGATTAGCTTGGCGCCTCCAAGGACGTGTGTGGTTGTCATTTTGTGAATAAAACCAGCACTGGAAAATCAACAAACGCTTAGTGTTTTCTCTTCTACTGAATATTGCCACATACTCCGTGACACGTGCCAAGCGTTAGCTGTGTTTGCCGCATATCTGTATAGTGCAAATGTATATTGACGAGTAAAAGAAATGCGATATTTTTGGAATCATAAGTGTTTCCGATCCCAAAAATGTCGCATTTCTTTTGCTCGTCGGTATAGTTAGCGCTGTTGACTTGCTGCATTATGCGCTAACTTCATTTGATGCGTGTATCTGTACAAGTCTGAAAAACCGTCATGCGCCTTGTTTGTGGTACAGCTTTGTGTGCACTGCGTTGAATCGTTTGGTTTAGATAAAAAATATTCCCTGTAATTTCTTTATCGCGATCAGTGTCATGGTTGTGGTGTTTTGGCACTAAATCAACTTTGAAGGGTGCAGATGTACTGGTGTAATTATTTTTGAAGTTCTGAACGTCGTAAGGGTGACTATTTTGTGTGAGTGTTGCCAAGGGGGTTGAATTTGAAGAAACTTTTCTGTAATTTTTCTATCGTTTCAAATGCTGTAATTTTGCATTATGTTCGGCATGCGTAAAACTAAATCAACTTTAAAGGATGCATGCGGATACTTTTCATGTTGGTGGACCGAATCAGCTTCGAAGGGAGGTAATTTATTCCTTCTTGCGAATCCTTTAACTTTGCATTGCTTATGAATTGACAAAATCGACTTTGAAAAATGCAGATACCGACTAGGCTATTAAGGTGCTTTCTATGTAGCTTTACCAGTTGTTTTAAATGCTATAATGTTAGCATTATTTGCGGCATGAGTAAACTAACACCAACTGTGAAGATGCAAAAATTGTGTTGTAACTTGACTGGTTGTTTTGAGTGTGGCAAATCTGTATCATTTTTATACGTGCAAACCACTGCCTTTTATCTCCTTCAGACCTGACACACTACAATAATCGTCTACGATAGTTCAAGGGTGGTGCCAGAATAGCTTAGCGCATAATCATAGGCGCCAAGCTATTTTGACACCACACTTGAACCATCATAGTCGATATATTTTGTGAACTTTATCGCGATCTTCAAATTGGGGAATTCCGACCTCATGAATCATTGTGTAAAGAATGAGAAACATTTCATTGCACACTTTTTAATTATTTTTTGTTTGAATTTCGTAACTTGGCATCTTTTGTGGTCTGCAGGCTCTATCCATGCTGTCATTTGCCCTCAGCCTAAGATTTCCAAGCAAAGTCAGCTCAAAAGACTTAATACCCGGTAGTAAGCAAAAGGTGCTTGGGCCAAGTCATCCTTATTTGACCCAATGCAGGGCTCGGGCCGATGTCACTCGGATATAGCCTGTGTGCTGACCAACTAAGGCTAACATCGGCCCAAGGACCTTTTGTTTCTTGAGGCCGTATGTGCCCACCTGGCTGTATTTAGTAGCGAATAGAGAGAGACAACCAGTGTGGTACGTAGCAAGAGATGTACTTTCAGAATGTGTCATAACACAGAAATAACAATACACATTGCAGTGTTTATGTTGGGTAGCCTGTCTTTCACTGTTGTACAGACAGTCGTTCACTTAACGCGTAATACTACCGTCAATCTGAGGTTCAGCTGGAGCCGATCACTTAATCCTTTTCAGCACGATACACTTTGCAGGAGATAAATTGGACCATGGTAGTTCAAGGGTTGTGCCAGAATAGCTTGGCGCGTGAGGCGCCAAGCTATTCTGGCACCACCCTAGAACTAAAATAATGGTTCATCTATCATGTAATCTGCGATGTAGCTTTATAAGACAAGTTAGGATTCTACGCTGGGCCACAGAAAAAGAAACGATGTTTTTCGTTTATACTGCACGAATGCGTCCGACAAGGAGAGTTTGCGTTGTTTGTGTATGTGCCCGTTGCGTTTGTGAGTCTGTGCGTGCGACCGGTTGAAAGTCTGCATGCGTTACAATCTGTACCTAGCAATTTAACAAAAATTAACCCCGTTACTACCAGTAGAAGCAGATTGTGTTTCCAAATCACTGAGTTCAACGTCAATCATCCCCAGCAGTCCATGGATACAAAGTAGTTTCAGCAGAATCATAGATCCTCATGAGCCCCCGCAGTCGCGGGGGCTCATGAGGATATATTCCTCTTGCAGTTGAGTGTTATGCACTTTTTTTCTCGGCAGTGAACTGATTACAGTCTGTTTGAGTTAAAGTCTCTACACTAGATTTAGAAAGAAAAAGAAAGAAGAAAAATTCCTAATAGGAAAGTGTGAAAATGAAAATAGAAAGCTAAACTAGAGTGTACGTTACACAAGAGTCGTCATCGCAGGAACGTGAATATTATCACGAGGCCCACGCGTGATGACGTCTATTATCTTGTGCTTGTCTGTGATTTTGGACCTTACGACTTTCAGCCGTAAGATCCAAAATCACAGACAAGCACTGATATCAAAACCTCGCTCAGCTGGCTGACGATAAAAACACTATCTAACCCTAATCCGTGGCTTTTCTTGTAGTTTTTTTTTTTTTTTTTTTTTTACTGACACAGTGGTAGGCATTCGTGTAAATGTTAGTACAGCGAACAAATGATAACACTTTCAGTGACAACATTCAAGTCGGTGTGAAGCTGGCGATTGTTACACTCAGATGCTGAAGTATTAACCCATTCGCCGGTGATTTTCGCGTCAGAAAAGACTGCGCACTGGCTGACATTCTCGTGAAGAAAACAGACGTAAATGAGACGAAATTAAGCATAAAGAACGTAGGCCTAACAAAAGGAATAAATCCTCATGACCCCCCCCCCCCCCCCCCCCCCCCCCCCCCGCAGTCGCACTAACTTACCGCTGTTGCGGGGCTCATGAGGATTTATGTCTCTTGCAGGTGGGTAAAGTTCGCCTTGCCTCGGCAGTAAAGGGGTTAACGTGTGCTTAGTGATCTTACCGGACGAAGGCTGTAAGAAGGCTGTGGAATTTAGCTGTGAATATTGTGTTTAGCGACCTGTTCCAGGGCGGACTATGACTGCTAATGTTTGCAGGTTGTCAATGTTGTTTTTTCTCCACTTCTTTGCACAATCCGCGCAAATAGTTAGTGACACGTAATTGAGGTTCTGTGTTGCTCTGTGTGTAGAACGGAAGTACTCTCCTACGTACCTAGGAGAGGGGGGCAAGTCAGCTAGAACCCGCCTCTCCACCGAAAGTCACTTTGAAGCGACTGGTGTGCTAGACTACAACCTCCTGGCCTGCCCGTCCCACCCCCACCCCACACCACCTCCCTATTCCCTACCCCCGCCCCTTTACACAATTATTAGTCAAGCCATTGTAGGATCCCCCCTCGCCCCCCCCCCTCCCACCAACCCCCCCCCCCCCAAAAAAAAAAAAAAAAAAAAAAGATAACAAATAAAATCCCACCATGCGACAGCTGACACGAGTCACAATGTGAAGAAGAACAGCCGCCACATGGACAAGTAATATGGGCACGCTTGCCACGCATACGGCCAAAATAGTGAATGCTGGTTTGCTGGTCTGTAATTTTGGACCTTGCGACCGAGAGTACCCACTGATCCCTTCACCCTGACCCCCCCCCCCACCCCACTCCACCTCTCCCAAGACCACCACCTCCCCTCCTCCCGCCGGCCCAGAGCCGTAAGTCTAAAATCACAGATCGGGCCACATTTCTGTATCAAGATTAAAATTATGAACTATTTTCATATGATGGCTGATAGATTTCATTTCATGTAACTACGTAGATCAGAAGGTGTTAAACGTGTAAAAAGCTATGTAACCCTTTGAATGTCGTTAGCGGTGTTTTCTTGCGATGATTCCTGCAGGAAGGGTTAGAGTAGGGTCCTGCAGGAAGGGTTAGAGTAGGGTCCTGCAGGAAGGGTTAGAGTAGGGTCCTGGAGGAAGGGTTAGAGTAGGGTCCTGGAAGAAGGGTTAGAGTAGGGTCCTGCAGGAGAAAAAGGGTTAGAGTAGGGTCCTGCAGGAAGGGTTAGAGTAGGGTCCTGCAGGAATGGTTAGAGTAGGGTCTTGCAGGAAGGGTTAGAGTAGGATCCTGCAGGAAGGGTTAGAGTAGGGTCCTGCAGGAAGGGTTAGAGTAGGGTCCTGCAGGAAGGGTTAGAATAGGATCCTGCAGGAATCATCGCGACAACAACCGCTACCGACATCCAAAGTGTTAAAGTGACTCTGTTTACTTTCACGTCACATAGATATAAAGTCAGGTGCAGAATAAAATACGACTGTCTGCGGTGTGAACTTGTATCCTTTTGTCTGTCAGTCACTTGCTCAGTCTGTCGTCATTCTGTCCGATGGTGTGCCCATATCTCTTTGTTTTGTTTGGTTTCATTTTCTTTTTCTTTCTTCGAATCCGTTTCGTCCATCCATCCATCCATTCATCCATCCATCCATCCATCAGTAAGCCGATTGTGACTGTGACTCCACTGACACACTGTTCCATACACTAAGCCAAGGCCAGAAGAACAGTGTGATGATGCAGTGAAGAAGATGACTGGTGCCCTGTCCCTCATTGCTTCAACCGTTTTCCTTATACAGTATATGTGTGTGCTCCTGTATATTACTGGGCATTACGGCCTGGGTGAACCCCTTCCCTGCCACTGGACGTATATTTTGTTTCTGAAATCTTTGTTAATTTAACGACCAAACGCCACAACCGTCCGAGGAACATGGAACAGACTCGACAAGAGGCATAGATCCTCATGAGCCCCCGTAGTCCCATGGGCTCATGAGGATCTATGTCTCTTGCAGTTGGATTTTGGACTTCACTTAGTTTCTGTAGTCAAAGGGTTAATTCGAAACCTTGACTTGGTTATGTGTTTCTAAGATGTACTGACACACGCAATATCAGCGTCATCTGTTGTAAGCGGTGTTGCGGAATGTTGAAACAAGAGACAGCAGCCTTGAAGACCCACTACCGAAGTAACTGTTCAAAGAAACACTTCTGTAACAGATGTTTTGAAACTTTACACACGTATCTAGTTATGGTTCATTTAGACACAGGAATATGCTCTAGGTTCTGTGCAAGGTACATGTTTTGATACTCGGCGCTATCTCTTCTCGTTGGAAAAATCAGTATATCATAGTTTCCGTCTGTCCGTCCAATTCTCCTTCACTCCTTGTCATTCTGGGGTGTAGGGGGCTCTGGATAGAGGTAGTACCTTTGCTGTTCGGCAGCTGCGTCCATCACGGACGGGCATCACTGGTCCTCATCCATCTCCGGCCTTAATCTCTCACGTGCTGGCTCCAAGCGCCACACCCTGGCAAACCACCTCAGCTGGTGGGCTAAACCACGTGAGGGCCGGGGTGGTGTTCACATTGCACCACTAGGTGGATGAGCTGTTTCTGACAGCCAACGGCTAGAGGACGGAGGAGATCAGGTTGGATCCAACGGCCAAATGTGGGGGAGTAAACCCTTCAAATCAGGAGTGGAGCCCCGAAGGCAGACAGCTGCCTGTATTCACGCACTGTTCTGGCAGCTCCTGCAGCCAAACTGATGCCAAACGTACTGCTTTGCATTCCTTTGGATACATCAGCGAGGCCGAGAGGGGGATCTTGACGACTGGGCATCCCAGGATCTCCATACACTTCGCCCAGGCTTGCGCACTGGAGAGGTCACTCCAGTGACTGACCCAGCAAGCGCATACTCCATTGTCTTCCGAGACAGGATGCCGATAACTAACCTTGTCATTCTGCTATCAAGTTTACTTACTTACGCCTGTCACCCCTACCCGGGTATAGGCCGTCGACGAGAGACCTCCAGCAAATCCTGTCCTGTGCTTCTCCTTCGATTCTACTCCAGGTGGTTCCCAGTCTCTTGATGTCTGCTTGGAGGTCTCGACGCCAGGAGTTTCTCGGCCTACCTCTTTTCCTCTTTCCCTGGGGGTTCCATGACGTTCCATGTGCCCATGGTTGTATCCCTGGATAGAGAGAGGCGGCTCGGTCCTGTGGCTTCCGAAGACTTCCGGCTTTCACCACAGGACGTCATAAGTCTTCTGGTAGAAGAACCTTCCTCCTCCAGGTAAGGAATTACTGTTAGTCTTTTCGTCGGCGTTTTTGTAGCTATTTCCTTTTTTGCAGGGTGGGGAAGCTACCCCCACGCCCAACCCCCTTACTAGGAGGACCAGGGGTTTTCTGTCGGGGTCACCTTCCCTTAGACCATGTTGGTTCACGGCACCTTATTTCATTCGGTGCACCCCTCTCACGAGGGACCCCCTATCCACCACCCAGGGGACGCGCCTCAACGCCATATGGTCCCAGCGCGAGGCTGCTATCAAGTGTAGTTCAGTAAATACGAAAAAATATACTTTCTTAGAAACTATACGGCATTAACTTCATGCTTGGCACAAGAGTAGTTGGCTGTAGGGCGATTGTACACAATGATTTTTCGATGACCTTGTATGAAGGTCAAGTGACAAAGGTCAATTAAAAATATTTTTAAAAATTGTCAAATTTCACAAAAATCTGCACCCTCTCGCACACTGTGGCAAGATCTGAGTCCAAATTTGGCTCAGTTGTAACTTATAATCTGCGTTCTTATAAACACATTAAATTAGAACTTTACAGCAGATTTGAAATAAAATGTATGCAAAGCATATGGAATAACTTTAGTTAAAATTTCAGTGAACGTTCATTTGTCTTTTTTTCTTTCTTCTTCTTATCACAAAACTTCTCATGCTGCTTCCAAGGTACATCTATAAGGTAACGGGCACACGCACACTATGCATTAATCATGTATTACTATTTATTAATTAAAATGACATTCTGTTCATGAATAAAGTGTGCACAATATATATATATGATATATTAGTCACTGTAAATAATCGACTTCACGTCAGCACACAGGGGCAATCCAACAAACAATACAAACCTATGAACACCTAAAAAGATGTTCTGGACAAATTTAATAAAGTAGATAAACAAAAAACAATTGCCATGAGTCTTTTAGGAACAAAATGAGTCTCTGACCTCTGCCCTTTCCACTTTCAAGACGTTCCTGTACCAATACAGCCTGTGAGTCTTTTTACATCAGCAATACCAGAAGTTCTTGAAGACTGTACCACTATTTTTCATTAGTTTTTAGCAAATCAATTAACAACCAAACTCATTATTATCAGTGGCATCGTCTTTATCATCTGCGACTGTTCATCGTGATCTTCCTCTGACGGCTATGATTCTCACTACCGTCTGTCTGTACATTTCAGAGCATTCTGTACGCATATGCGCCCTGATATTGCCCATAATCTGACACACATGCACTCAAGAACCTCTTCGGATGCTGGTAGTCACGACATCCATCCAGTCATCAACAGTATGTTCTTGTCTTTTGTTCCCTCTCCCGGGATCGGCATGCCGGTTTCGTGCGGGGATCAGGAGCTGCAGGGTTGTGACTGATGAAGCTCTACTCAGTGATGCCCACTCATAGAGTTCACACAGCGTTTCTGCATTGTACTCGGTCGTGTCAGCGGTTTTTCGGTGTAACCAGTAGTCTGTGTATTAAGTTTCGTGCGCGGTAACGAGCTCAACGATTAGCACGGAGTTTTAGGCTAACGGCAGAGTTCTAGAGTAATCAGTGCGGGCTATTCTGTCATTGAGGGCGGACGTATGTGGATAATTATGCTAGTAGTATTCCAATACTGTGAAACTTAGATTTCAGGTACGTTTTTATATGTATTAGCGACAGCTACTGAGTTAAAGGTAGTCAGTATTCGTTAGTAAGATTTAGTTCGGTTGTGTAGCGTTGGTTTGGTTCATTTGTGTCGGTTTGAAATTTGTTGAGACAACCGGTGGTTTTCCTATGTATTTTTTTTTACCGGCCGGATGGATAACTATTTCTAAGGAATGTGAGGTGTGTATACCCGGTAAATCGTTTATCAAGGTAGTACGTGGTTGTGTTAAGTATAATATTTAGTTCCTATTTACGAACCAATCTATGGCGCGTGCGTCATGTAGATATGGTCTTTTTCAGTTTAGTGACTGAGTTATGGTGTGTCAGTTGCGAATCTAGTCTGTTTTATGAAGCACGAGGGTGTTAATGAACGTGTAGATTTATTTGTATCAGCCAGGTTACGTAATATACCTCATATCCTCCAACATGTGTGTGTTAAGCAAGTATTATAACATTATTGTACAGAGTTCGTGTGCGGAGCAAGAGACGTCACGCCAAGACGTCAGTCAACAGAGGCTGCCGCTGGAGGAACGTGTCGTCAGGACATTCACCGCTCGGGGAGCAAGAGACGTGGTGCCGAGCCACCAAAGTCAACCGGCAGAGGCTGCGCTAGAGGAGCGTGTCGTGAGGACGTCCACAGCTCGGGGAGCGTGGGATAGCTTCAGCAACGTGGAACGCAAGGAAACTGCACGCCTAGACGTGGGACTATGCGAACTGTACAGATCGATAACACCAGTGAACATGTTGGAAAATGAGGACTTGTACCTAACCTGGCTTTTGTTACTTTTTGTGTGTGGTAATGAGTGTGAAGTACTAGAGTGGAAAATTGTGAATTTTGTGGAGAGTGTTTTTGTTGTTGTTGTTGTTAATATTATATGTAGGGCCACAGTGAAAATGATGGTTGGTGTCCATGCTGCAGGAATGCGTCTGACTGCGACTGTCAGTGTTGTTAGCGTGTGTGCCGTTGTGCGCGTGAGTCCGCTGTGCGTGCGACTGTTGAAAGTTAGCGTACGTTACAAGATTAATTTCCGATGCTTACGCTGCTTCAAAGTGATTCATGGCAGTTGGCTCATTAGGCAGTGTCGACAGGGTGAGAGCTGATTTTTATGTTTCCACTTCTGCATGACTTACCAAACTTTAGCCTCAGGGCAGGGCCAGTGGGTAGGTTCTACATCACAGCTGATTCCAGATGTGAAACTGAGGGACAAGATCTATTTGAAGCAAAATGGGCAGCACCACTCAGCGGATATACAGGAGTCAAAATTCAATGAGTGAACGATCTGTCTCTTCAATAGATGAAAGCTTATCGAGTTGGTTGAATCTCTGTGAAGGTAACGTGGTCCTCATCAGCATTTCAACAGGCACTGCTGCTCAAGCTGATATTATATCTAAAACGCTTTACAGTAGGAGAAAGTGCATAAGTAGCTTTAAAGAAGGAACGCCTGAAGTCAAGGCCTCCAACAAACGAACCATGGATATAATTGCCTGTTGAGGATCTTTGGAGCTGTGCTGAAAAAGAAAACCATTTGCACTGGAAAAATGTCTGCCATTTTGGAAGCTAACAGGTCGCTATTTAGGGCACATGAATGTCAAAGGCCGGTCAGTTGAGAAATCTGAGCTTGAGATAGTACTTTCTCATCCCCTCGGGCCACTTCCATGGGATCTTCATTCAGACGATGGTCGCCTGAGAAAAAGCAGAAACGCTGTTCGGACACATAAAAAAGACTCTCCGCTGGTTGATGCATTGCCTCTCCATTCAGGATCACAGCTAACTCATCTTTGATAATTTTGACTGTGTGGTCTGGGTCTGGGTGGTCATGTTCATTCTAGTTCAAATAGATCTGTTCCTCATTGAGCCTCATGAGAAATTCATATATGGATTCAGCTTTGAGGTAGAATCTGCCCCTGCCATGAGGCTAAATTTATCACACACGGTCTGAGTGCACTTGTTTATTCGCGTGAGTTATTCGGATTTAACGTCAAAGGGCAACTAAAGCAATCTCAAGGCGGCGGGGGTACGAGAACCAGATGGGTTCCTGCCTGCTGGCTGAATAGAATAGCCTCCATCTCTAAAGACTTGATAAATCTCTGGCTGGTCTGACGACAGGTTTGACTTTCAGCGTAATATGTAGAAAGGTAACGAGAATAGTTAGGCGGCGGCTTGTCATAAGCAAAGCACCATTGAATCTGGACACGATTGGAATATGGCAACACAGCTCATCCAGATGGCGGACAGCGGCTCGCCATTTTCATATCAAATTTGTAAAACGGTATTTTTTAAAATAAATGTATTTACTTATTTATTTATTTTTCTTAGGGGGGGGGGGGGCGGGTGGTCATTTTTTTACGTAATTTTATATTTAACGTGATATGAGTTTTGCCTTTCGCTTCGTTTCAAAACTAGAATTTCACGGTACAATTTTAGTCTTGCTATAATTTGTGTGAAATCAGGTTGACTTTACCTAGCTACATGCTATACTAAGTACACCTGCATGCTCTTCTGAAAGCGCTCCGGTGTGTGTGTTCACTAAGTTATGCGTGAGTTAGCTTCTCTCTACCGGGACGGCCTTCCAAAACTTCTGCCCTTCATTACCGACATCATCAACACATCACTAGAGAACGGCTCCGTCCACGATATCTTCAAGTCCGCCATCGTCTGTCCTCGCCTCAAGAAACACAACCTTGACCCAAACGAACTCAAAAACTATCGCCCAGTCTCCAATCTCTCTTTCCTGTCCAAGCTTCTTGAGAAAGTTGTTCTCAACCAGCTCAACCTTCACCTTGCCGACAACAACCTCCTCAGTCCCTTCTAGTCTGCCTATCGCAAACATCACAGCACTGAAACAGCCCTTCTACATATCTTAAACGACCTGCTTCTCTCGACCACCCCACCCGGGTCTGCCCTGGGGGACTTGGGTGGGGTTAGGTATTTTTTAGTTCCCAGGGTCACCCTGGTCAGCCCCACAGGGTGGGGTTTTCTCTCTATTCTGGGGCATGTGTTTCTGTCTACCCGAGGTCCATTCACCTGTATTTGCCTTTTTTAAACTCTCCCTACTGTCTGCACTGCCTGTAGCTCTTGATATTGGATGTGTGTTGCTAAATGGTCTTAGCTTTATTTAGGCCCCATGTGTTAGGTTTATTTAATGTGTTTGACCGGCTGGCGACATACATTCAATGTTCTGTTTAGTTGGGTTTTTTTTCACAAGCAGTGCAGGCACGTCCTGAGAAAGCCTTGTTGCTGTCGGGACGTTAAGCAATGTACAATCAATCAATCAATGCTTCTCTCGACCGACTCGGGCAACATCTCCCTTCTTACCCTACTCGACCTCTCTGCCGCCTTCGACACTATAGACCACTCTATCCTCCTCCACCGCCTTCACCACTCCTTTGGCATCACTGACTCTGCTCACTCCTGGTTTCTCTCCTACCTCTCCGACAGACAGCAGTCCGTCACCATCGACGGCGTCTCCTCCAACCCAGTCACGCTCTCCTGCGGAGTTCCACAGGGGTCCGTCCTGGGCCCGGTCCTTTTCACACTCTACACCTCTCTCCTGTCCAACATCATCCAGTCTCACCACATACACCACCACCTCTACGCTGACGACTCACAACTACTAGACAAAGACAAACTCGACAACACTCAGTCACTACTGACTCTCACGGCTGACTGCTACGAAGACGTAAAAAACTGGATGACAGCAAACAAGCTTAAACTGAACGACGACAAAACGGAAGCCATGCTGGTAGGCACTCGTCAGAAACTTTCCCAGCTCCCTCCCTCTCTCCATCTTCAACTCGACAGCACCCCCATCTCCCTCGGCCAGAAACCTCGGCGTTATCCTCGATTCCTCTCTTTCCATGACCAGCTTCGTCTCCGCCACGGCCCAGGCATGCTATTTTCACCTCCGCCGCATCAGTCAGATCAGAAAATACCTCACCACCGAAGCTGCCACCAAGCTTGCTGTCTCTCTCATCCTATCTCGCATCGACTATTGCAACTCTCTCCTTTCCGGCCTCCCTCACTCCACCACTTTCACTCTCCAGCGCTTCCAGAACAATGCTGCCCGCCTCGTCCTCAGAAAGAAAAAATTAATTTTTCTCTAAAATGTATTTTTTCGAAAAATACTTACCGATGACATGACTCGGAGGTCCCTCCCTCCTCCCCGCTTGCCGCTGGTAACTCCGTAGACAACTGGCTAAAGGAGACACCACCTGGCGCCTGACCGGATGGGCAGGGGAGGCTACTCTCGTCCCTGTTAGGGATCCCCGAAAGCTCTCTCATCCCTGTCAGGGATCCCCGAGAGCCTCCTGGGGGGACCCTTTGGGTCTTATGCTAAAATTGGTAAGCAAGTAGACTATTTCCTGTTAGTCATGTCATCGGTAAGTATTTTTCGAAAAAATACATTTTAGAGAAAAATTAATTTGTTTCCTCAAAACACATTACCGATGACATGACTAACAGGAAGAATGGCAAAGAGGAGGAGGGTTTTAATGAATGATTGTACATTGCTTAACGTCCCGACAGCAACAAGGCTTTCTCAGGACGTGCCTGCACTGCTTGTGAAAAAAAAACTAAACAGAAAATTGAATGTATGTCGCCAGCCGGTCAAATACGTTAAATAAACCTACAACATGGGGCCTAAATAAAGCTAAGACCATTTAGCAACACACATCCAATATCAAGAGCTACAGGCAGTGCAGACAGTAGGGAGAGTGTTAAAAAGGCAAATACAGGTGAATGGACAAAGGGTAGACAGAAACACATGCCCCAGAATAGAGAGGAAAACCCACCCTGTGGGGCTGACCAGGGTGACCCTGGGAACTAAAAAATGCCTAACCCCACCCAAGTCCCCCAGGGCAGACCCGGGTGGGGAGGAGGAGGGTGCCGCACAATCCCTTTTAGAAACCTCTTCAGGGACGAAGACGGCCCGTCACTCCTGATCACCCACTCCCGACAATTTTAGCGAAGTGCCGCCTAAGCGCCGAGGGCGCCTGGAGGGAGTGTTGCGCCGCAGAAGTTGCCCACCAGCGAAAGGTTGTCGCGCTGGACTGTAAGGGCGCGGAGTAGAAGCGGCAATGGTAGATTCCCGCCACACCACCGCCGCCACAGTGTCCTTGACTACACCGGCGCGGCGAAGGCGAGACGTGCGGCCCTAGCGTGCATTGCATGGGCGCGGATCCTCAGTGCCTCGGCTCCCTAGGGGAGAGGTCGCGATAGGTGGACCAGAATACCCAGCGGAGCGAAGAGGAGAACGTTTGGGCTGAGAAGCCGGTTCTGCCAGCGGTCGGCGGCAAGGGACGAGACCGTCCCCTCCGCACGGAGTTGGGAGCGCCGCAGGTAGATACGAAGTGCCTGCCCCGGATCTTGCTGCGGAGTGCCCCGAGGAACCGGGTCGTGTAAGCAGCCGAGCGGCGAGGACCGGAGGCGCTGTCAAGGGAGACCTAGGCCGAGCGAGAAGGAAGGATCCGGGAGTAGCTGAACGGAGCCATCCACTCGGAACTGCAGGCCGGCGGGGCGAGACGAGAGCGTGTGGAGCTCGGTGACGCGGGGCGCCGTGGCGAGGGTCATCAGGAAGCAGGCCTCCGAGTCACGTCAGCGAAGCGGGCCAGATGGAGCGGTTCAACGGTCCGAAGTCAGTCAGGGGAGGACCAGGGAGGTCCCAGCGCGGGCCAAGAGGGCGGAAGACCGGACGCTGCACGCCGAAACGCGCCATAAGGTCGCGCAGGTCCTTGCAGGCGCTGGGTCAGGACGGCCGAGGTGACGGTAGGCCTCGGCGATCAAGAGACCCCTCAAGAGAGCTGCTGCACCAGAGGGGAGCCAACCTAGGTCTTGGACGAGCCAGAGAAGAAGTCCGTGAGCTGAGGAGTCGTCAGGCCGACAGTGGAGAGGCGGCGGTCAGAGCACCAGGCACGAAGCACGCCACTTTCCCTCGTAGACACGTCTGGTAGGTCTGCGGGCTGAAGCGATAGCAACCGCTGTTGCACTCGAGAAGCCTCCAGCAGAGAGAACTTGCCGCACAATCGCCAGGCGTGCAGGAGAAGTCGCTCGGGGCAGGGGTGGAAGAGCGGCTATCGGCGCTGTAAGAGCATCGTGCGGGAGGTGGGAGGAGGGAGGGTGAACCTGTGGCGAGACTGAGAAGGTCGGAAGTCCACGCACCGGTCCAGGCAACCGGCCACCAGGAGAAGGACTGCGTTGCATCCCCGGAGGCTGAGCAGGACTTGAGGACCAGGACCGCCGGAGGGTAGGTGCAAACGACCAGTCCGTCCCAAGGGATCGAAGCGCATCGACTGGCCAGGCCAGAGGTCGGGAACAGGGAGATGAAGAGGGGAAGCCGGAGGCTCCACTTCGTGGCGAAGAGAACAAGGGGGGAGTCTCCCGACGAGCGCAGAACCAGCGAAGGATGCCCCAGCGAAGGGCACAATCCGTGTGAAGAAGCTGCCTCCGTCGCAAGAGGTAGTCCGCCAGGACGAACAGGTGACCTGGACTGTGGCGGGCTGGGAGGGAGAAGTCGCTGTCCTCGCACCAGCGAGGGGGCGATAGAGGAGGAAGCAGAGGTCGGGAGAGCGGGTTCCTCCTGCGTCTGAAGGCAAGCCACGAAGAGGGGTTGTCGGAAGGGCGAGGAGGTCCTGTGTCCGAAGATCGTATCGCCAAGCGCAAGGGCCTGCCAACTGCAACCAGTCCCGGCGGGTTGACGTGCCGCGAAGACAGGTTCGCGGGCCAGCGGCCGGCCGACGAGCAGAATACAGAAGGAGAGCGCCCCAACCGTCGAGACCGGCAACGACGCAGAGAGAGACGGGCAGTGGCGAGGTCAGGGGGAATCCGGGAACCGAGCCAAGAATGTCCATCCAGCGAAGCCGAAGTGGCGCAGCACAGGAGAGAACGGCACCAGGGTAGAGAGATCGCCGGAGGACGGCCTCCAGAGGCGGAGTACAGAAGACCGAGGGAAGGAGATCAGCCGCCGCACTCATCAGGAGGAGGAGCTGGAGCCGCAGTTAGGTGGGGAGCGCCGCATCCGCAGCTACCCTCGGGCTAGAACGGCAAGAACTGGATCCGAGGCTCGTGAAGACGCACCAAGTCGCGGTCGGTCACCCAATCCATACCCAGGTGAACGAGTGGCGAGAGGTCGGACTGTAGGCGCTGACCAGGGCGCCCAGGCGAGCAACCGGAGGAGGAGAACATCGCTGCCCTACGAAGTGGGACCGCTGACTGATACCGCCGAAGCAGGTCGACCCAGGAGGAGAACGGCTGACGGAAGAACAAGGTCTCGGGCAACCAAGGCATCCACGATCCACGCAAGGACCCAGGGCTGAGGGAGGGACCACACCGGAGAGGCCGGGCTGGAAACGGGCCCGTCGACGGCAAGCGAAGACAACAGCGGGGGCGGGAGGCAAGGGGACGCGTGGAAGCGAGGGGCAGATCCCGGCTGGCGGCGACGACCAAGGGCCGAAGGCGAAGCGAAGGGTCCGAGGCGGGGGAAGCCGCGCCGAGCGACGAGCACCAACGCAACATCTCAAGGAAGAGCGGAGACCTGCGCGCGAAGGGCGAGGGCCTTGGTCGGAGCGGGCGGGACCTCAACCACACGGGTGGCGCTGGGCCCACAGGCCTAGAAGGGTTCCTAAGGAGACTACCAGGCAGGGCCGAAGAGCGTGGGAAGCCACAGGAGCACGGTACAGCTGCGACGTCGCATCAGGGGAGATGGTCAGGGAAGGAGCCAGGCCGCCACGAACGACGGAAGGCAAGGGGCGGAGGGTTCGAAGCCACGCGGAAGATCCACTAGAGCTGGGAGGTGTAACCGCAAGGGCGGGCGCCGGCAGAACCACCAGAGGCAGCGAGCACGAAGAGGAGCAAGTGGCCAGCGAACCGGGGAGCCGAAGGCTAAGACGCCAGCAGGCCAGCGGCGAACGCCGGACGCCGAGTCATCCACCGAAGAGGGTCGGGGAGACGCTGGAGGCGAACGGTGCAGAGAGAGGGGAAGAGGGTGTCCCGAGGAGAATGACAGCTCCGAGCAGAAGGCGAAGGTCGGCAGGGACACAGGAGGGCGTCGAGCGGGCGGGCGACGAACGTCGGGCGCCGCAACTATCCAGGCGACGAGGGCGAAGACGTCGATCCCCACTTGCGCTGGGTGTACCCAAGGGGCACCCATCCACGTGCGAACCGAGCGCGAAGTAGCTTCACTTCGGTGAACAGACGAGAATCGGTGAACACGTGGAAAGGCCGTAGGCGCCAGGGGAAAACGGCCCGAAGTCCCGAGGTATATGAAAGACGATCCAGACGCAGTGCCCGAGGCTCAAGGAGGGGGCACCGTAGCTGGCTGGGCGACTCGACGAAGGAGTCAGGGTAGGAAGGAAGGCCATAGGGCCGACTAGGGCACCAACCGGCGATAAGGGTCGCGGTGCCCGGGGCTCAAGGAGGGGGCACAAGCAGATAGGCGACTCGCCGAAGGAGTCAGCGGGCCCAGGACCGAGGCCGAAGTAAGAACAAGGCGACAAGGCGCGGTGCCCGGCTCAAGGAGGGGGGCACATAGTCGGCTAGACGACTCGCCGTAGGAGTCAGCGGACTTAAGCTGGGGCCGAAGGCCAAGCGTGAACTAATTGGCGACAAGGCCGCGGTGCCCAGGGTTCAAGGCGGGGGCACAGCGGCTCGCCGGAGGAGTCCGCAGGCGTAGGAGGCCAACGCGTCCACAATAGGCGACAAGGTTGCAGTGCCCGGGGCTCAAGGAGGGGGGCACGTAGCCGGCTTGGCGACTCGCCGGAGGAGTCAGCGGGCTGAGCCGGACCGAAGGCCGACGCGTAGACTAGTTAGCGACAAGGTCGCGGTGCCCGGGGCTCAAGGAGGGGGGCACGTAGCCGGCTAGGCGACTCGCCGGAGGAGTCAGCGGGCTTAGGAGGGCCGAAGGCCGGTGCTTAACTAATTAGCGACAAGGTCGCGGTGCCCGGGGCTCAAGGAGGGGGGCACGTAGCCGGCTTGGCGACTCGCCGGAGGAGTCAGCGGGCTTAGGCCGAGGCCGAGCGTCAACTTCTTCTTTTTTTTTTTTTTTTTTTGCATGTAACAGGCGACAAGGTCGCCGTGCCCGGGGCTCAAGGAGGGGGGCACATAGCCGGCTGGGCGACTCGCCGGAGGAGTCAGCGGGCTTAGAAGAAGGGCCGAAGGCCGACGCTTAACTAATTAGCGACCAAGGTCGCGGTGCCCGGGGCTCAAGGAGGGGGGCACGTAGCCGGCTTGGCGACTCGCCGGAGGAGTCAGCGGGCTTGAGGTTTGGCCGAGGGCCGACGCGTGAACTAAGGCGACGTGGTCGCGGTGCCCGGGGCTCCTTTTTACGGGAGGGGGGCACGTAGCCAGCTTGGCGACTCGCCGGAGGAGTCAGCGGGCTGAACGCGTCTACGAAAGGGCTACAAACTTACCAGGGACGAGAGGAGTGGCTATCCCATGTCCGAGGGCCGCTTGAACAATCCCACCGTGCCGCGGAAGGTCCCAAGGAAGGCGGAAGTCGCGGGTCGCTCGGCGGTGGAACACCGGAGTAGAGACCAAGAACCTCCAGTCAAGAAGGGCAGCCAGCGCAGCCGATGACAGAGGAGCAGGTGGCACCCGGTCTACAGTGTGGCGGACACCAGGCCACAGGAGGCCGCCGTCCTGGGCAGAAACGCACTTGGTACTGCAACACATACCCATACATGAAAGGTGATGGGCGGCGGGCAACTAAGGCCGCCAGTTAAAGCTCCGAAGTAAGTAATGAGCGAAACTCACCGTGAAATGCGGAGAGAAAACAACAGAAGTCCGAGCCAAGCACGACGTCTGGCCCCGCCGGGGGAGACGTAGGCAGTGGCCAAGACTTTACCTTTTCCTGGCGGAACTGCAGCGTGACGAAGCACAAAGCACCGGACACTAGGTCACTGGAAGTCGCCGAACTGGGGAGAGGCGCACTTGGTAACTGCAACCCAAACCCAAACATGAAAGGCGACCGGCGGCAGGTAACAAACCCCGCCATTTAAAGCTTCGAAAATTAAGAGACATGCGAAACTGACAGTGAATGCAAAGACAAACAACAGTAGCTCGAGCGAAGCCCGACGTCCGGCCCAGCGAGGCGAGACGTAGGAAGCGGCCGAGACTCTACCTTTCCATGGCGGAACGGCAGAGTGACGAAGCACAAAGTACCGGACAGTAGGTCACGGGAGGTCGGCGTACTGGGGAAAGGCGCACTAGGTAACTGCAGCCCATACCCAAACATGAAGGCGACCGGGGGCGCCATTTAAAGCTTCGAAATCAAGAAACACTCGAAACTCACCGTGAAATGCGGAGAGAACACAACAGTAGCTCGAGCGAAGCCCGACGTCCGACCCAGCCAGGCGAGACGTCGGAAACGGCCGAGACTTTACCTGTCCATGGCGGAACGGCAGGGAGACGAAGCACAACCACCGCGCGACGGGAGCCTAGAAGGTTCCAGGGCCAGCCAAGAGCACGAGGCACAGACGAGGGCTAGCAGAGAAGACGGAGGCCACGCCAGAAGCAGTAGACGAGAGGCTAGGCGAAGGCCGGCCGGTAAGGGACGGTCGAACCGTACACAGTCTTTCCAAGGGTCAGAGGCTCAGGTAAAAGCGTCCGAACGCTAGCAGCGAAGTAGACAACTGGCTAAAGGAGACACCACCTGGCGCCTGACCGGATGGGCAGGGGAGGCTACTCTCGTCCCTGTTAGGGATCCCCAAAAGCTCTCTCATCCCTGTCAGGGATCCCCGAGAGCCTCCTGGGGGGACCCTTTGGGTCTTAGGCTAAAATTGGTAAGCAAGTAGACTATTTCCTTTTAGTCATGTCATCGGTAATGTGTTTTGAGGAAACAAATCCGACCACATCACTCACCTGCTCAAACTCCTTCACTGGCTTCCCATCCCCCTACGCATCCAATACAAGATTCTGTCTCTCTGCTACAAATCCCTGAACAACTGCGCTCCTGCCTATCTCTCAAACTTACTTCACCCCTACACTCCTCCCCGCTCCCTCCGCTCCACCCCTCTCCGCCTCCACATCTCCCGCACCAAACTCAGCACTTTCGGCCCCCGCTTCTTCTCTGTACACGGTCCATCCACCTGGAACACTCTCACACTCTCTCTCCGTCAGAAACACTCTCTCTCCTCCTTCCAGTCTGCCCTCAAAACTCACCTCTTTCAACAGTTCTAGCACTATATCACCACACCCCCCACCCCAAGCTGACTGTCGTAATGTATTTCACTATTTGTGGTACGCGAGTCGTTGCCTAAAGCGTGCGCGAGTTGTGAGTGCGCGCTTAGAGTTATAATTATTATAAGATAAGCGCATTATAAATACCGTTATTATTTATTATTATTAATAGCAATTGGATTTAGTAAATTTATTTGCTGAAAACATTCAATGGTAGTAAGTTTTCAAGCACTTCTGTTCTTGCTGGTGTACACAGACGTTGAAAGCTGTATGGCAGAGTTATGTTTTGAACGGAAGTGGAGAGGATAGACGCATTTGTTTCTAAAAAACTCAAGACTTTTATGCCAGTTTTCGTTTTCTTCGTTCGTGTTGGCCAGAACATCTAACTTGAGCTGAACAATTGTAAACCTGAACTGTTTCGTGCAAGCAATGAACAACCAACATCCATGCCAAGCTTACACATACATGCATAGTAACAATGTGTTTTTTTTAGGATTGGGGGGGGGGGATGGAAGGAGGGGGGGGGGGAGCCAATATCCATGTCAATCTTACACATGCATGCATAGTAACAATATATGCCAGAACATTTTTTGTTGTTGTTGTTGGTGGGGGGTGAGTAGAGATATCGTTAATGTTTATTAGATTTGTTACGGGATATATATTTTTTTTTTTGGTAGGGGGTGGGTGGTTGGGGGGTGGTGGTTAACAGATATCATTGAGGTATTACAAGAACACGGGTGAACCTCCTTAAAAAAAAAACAGCGTCAAAATGTTATTGCTTGCCAACAGCTAGTTCAACATCTGATAAATTTAGAATACATTTTCAGTGAAAACACAGTTCTTATGTGGACTTCGCCTCAGCCAAACTCGGACTTCCACCAGGATTTGAACCTGGATCTTCCACCAAGACAGTGGACATGTTAGCCAGTTACACTATAGAAGTTTGTGCATCTGGACAGATAGCGCAGCCCACAAAAGAACGTGTATGACCAATCCACACAATAAGTGTGACCATGATCTTTCCAACAGGTCAATGAAATGAGCAAGTGTTCAAGTGTCTAAACATAAGGTTTGGGTTTTGTACCAGTGAAATTAGAGTTGTCTCTGATACATATATTTTTTTCACATTTGTCAACCCTCTGTAACCCCTGATCTTTTGGGAGGTTAACTAAATTATAATGCTTAGAAAAGTGTTAGCATCAGCTGCTTTTATGCCAAATTTGATTGAGAAGTTTGCAAATACTTTGATAAAAACTAGTTTTCACACACTTGCCAACCTCCTGTGACCCTGGACCTTTCCGAGGGGTCATACACATAGAAAGGCGTTATCATCAGGTACCTCTATACCAAGTTTGGGTTTGAAGTTGAAAAATAGTATCCAAGAAAAAAAAAAACCACCCAGATATGACATATTTCTCTCTCACACACACGCTCACATTAATGTGCTGTCAGAAAAGCATGCGTGTGCACAGCAGTATATCTTGCATCCTGTATGTTGGTACAGTATATCTTGTATCCTGTATGTAGGTACAGGCAACCTCAATTCAAACAAATTACAGCAAGACTGACATTGTACCATGAAGTTCTAGTTTTCTCACAATTTTTCACCTCTCCTTTCTCTTCCAGGATCTGTGTGTTGTACCAGATGATCATATATTTGATGTCATCAGCAAACGGCCATATGAAGAGTTAACTGACTTTTCAACATGTAAGCACATAAGCATTTTCACATTTTATAAATCATTTATCCTGGTTCATGTGTTGCATGTACATTTATATTATGCAACAAAACCTCACTTCTGTCTGTGCCTCTCTACTGTACTCTACTTTAAGATGGGGGCATGAGGTTCATGTGCCTTTAGTTCACTGTGAAATGATGTATCACATGTATAACTGATCCACAAAAACACTGTGAACTTTGTCACCCTGACCTTTCCAACCCACCACTGACGTGATCAAATATTCAAGTGTCTTGATAAAAGCAAAACATTGGCTTTTTGAACCTGTGAAAACATCCCCCCCCCCCCTTTCTAGAGCAGTAAAAGTAAATAGCAATTTGCATGTTAAATCAGCAATGTCTCAGAAAATATGTATTCTGTAAATCTCTTTGTCTCTTCAGCTCAACATGTATTGAATCATATGTGAGCCTTTGCAAGGAGTGTGCACCAAGACAGCCCCAAAGGAACAAGGATGCTCTGCATCCTATCAAAAGCCAGGATTTCATGGAACGGGGGCAGGTACACTATACTTAATACAGTTGAATAATTACTATTTGTCCGTTTGGCAAATCTTGCTTTCTCCATGTGAATGGTCAATAAGTCATACAATTTTATATTAGAAAGAAAAACAGGCCATTATTAATTGGACCAAAGAGTTTACCCCTTACAGAAAGAGCTGCCACTCCCTCCTTGCCCACGACAATACTAAAGAAAATGTTATTTGTGCCCCTGCATGTTTTTATTTTTGTTCTCAGTGCTTAGTTAGTTATTGGGGTTTAATGCTGAGCAGGCGACTAAGGCCATCTCACGGCGGCTTATGACTGTAACAGATTTTGAGAAACCAATGTCATGGCATAAGGCTGCAATCAGTGTGACAGTATAATCAAAAACCAAGCGCGCAGTTCAGTCTCAGTTGGACTGTTCCATGCCAAAATCACTGTCCTTTCCAAATCCATGGCTGTTTGTAGCCCTTCAAACATGCACTGGGTTTTAAGGATGCAGACAAAAAGAGAGACGACCTTGTCAAAATACAAAAATATGAATGCATACTTCTGCACTTATAAGCAATAATAATGAATGTTAGGAGAGCTTGGGCAGGGTAGACATTGTGTCTAGTGAAGGGCTGGATTCCTAGGGAATGCAAAGAAGTCGTTTCTAAAGCATTTTCATGGATTCAAAATCACAGTGCATCTGGGTACTTCGACCTCAAGTCATATGCGCTGAATTACATGTCAGTGTAATTTTCACATCACTTTTATCTTGTCAGCACTCAAACCTTGTGTGCGTGTGTCTGTGTCTGTGTGTGTGGCTGACGTTTGTGATATCAAAGACAACTTGTAACCTCTTTTACATCATGAACACTGGCAAGTGGTTACTGAAAAACGGCTGACCAACAAACTTGAATGCTGAAAACTCAAATGTACACGGGTAATGCCCTCAGTTTTAACACTCTCTCCCTCCTCTTTTGAAACGGAACATCCGTTTATTATTAAAATAATAACTGAAATAAAATTAAAGGCTTAAATAGTGTGCACACACTTGGTTCACAGTAACGGAGGAGAAATCGCTGTGAATGTACACAAAACAGTACACGCCTTTGTTGGCATTCCAAGCTGTAAACACCTGCGTAGTGGTGCGTCGATAGGCTCGCTGCCCTGCTAGCACAGTCAGGCAGGCATGGAGTGGCCGTTCTCCCCTTCCTGCAGTAGCTTGGCCAGCTGGCTTCAATTTCGCAACTAAGGCCAGATAAGAAGTGCTCTCTCTGTAAGGGCTAAACACTTTTATTGAACTTCTTGCGCAAAAATTTGTTTTTAACTTTTTTCTCTCTGTTTCAGTTGGACCTCATTGACAGGCCCCAAAACTGGGAGTTGATGGTGAAAAACAGTACATCGCCCAATACATGAATCATTTTACCAAATTTCACATCATATGGCCAATGAAAAGTAAATCTGCTAAGGAGCTTGCACTAGGACATCAGTAAGTCACTCCAATGGTCTCCAAGTACCAAGGTTGTAATGTGGTAGTAATAAAGCTGAATTATATATATAAATGCTCTTGGTATGCTGTATGTCACTGACAATGCCTCAGGAAAGCATTACTCATGAATACAGTGTGCAGACACGGCACAGTCATACCAAAAATCACCTGGACATGGAATTTGGTGTGGCGTGGACTGGACACAAAAAGCGCTCGGGCGACCACATTTGTTGTCATATGTGTACAACTGCAACCAAAGAATGGTATAGCACAAAAGTGGAGTGCTCATATACTATCATTTCTGGAGACTTCTGCAATTGTTATAATCACAGTCACTGAGCATGGAGGCGTCTATAAATTAAACAGCTGCAGAAAGGACAGACGCTAGGTCTGTCTGCAAAATGATGTTTGTATACTCCACTTCTACGTTTATCAGCAAAATCTTTCACATGTGCTCAATGGTATGCTTCAAGTTGTTATGCTTGCATCAGGCAAAATTTTAAAAAAGCAAGAAATGCTCACAGGTATGACCAATCTACATGTGTGACCTTTGTGGCAATAAGGGGTGGCATGTGCAAAATCCATGTTTACACACCTTTTCCGACCTATTGTGACCCTTGACCTTTCCATGGCTCATCCATATTAGTATTCATAGATAGGTCTCACCATCAGTTATCTCTATACCATGGTTGGATTTGAAGTTGTGAATAGTATTTGTGAAAAAATTCTTTTGTCAAAATAATGCTATTTAAAAAAAACAACTATTTCCTGAGCTCTTGTGACCCTTAACCATTCAGAGGGATCAACCAAATTAGTATGCATAGAAAGTTCTTACCATCAGGTATCTTTGTACCAAGTTTGGATTTGAAGTTATCAATAGTATTTGAGAAAAAAAATAATTATGTCAAAACATAGCTATTTTTAAAAAACTATTTCCTGATCCCCTGTGACCTTGATCTTTGTGAGAGGTCACTCAAACTGGTATGTTTAGAAAGGTCTTGCCACAAAGTATCCTTGGGCCAAGTTTGAAGACTGTGGCTTGAATAGTCGCCAAGAAAATGCCAACGTTAAAGTTTACCATGGCCGAGATACAACAGACGGATGACCACTGGCCCAGAACATTCTTTTGTTTTGCACGCGAGCCAAAAATTAAAGACCCATTACCCATAAATCTGCAAATGTCAACACAGCCATTGGTGTGTCTGAAGCCATTTTAGCTGCTGCTTGTATAAATATAGTTGTATTCATGGAACGGAGCAGTCATTGTCAAATTACTCGATATTTTGATGTGTGCCTGCACCGTGCCTGTTGCTGCGTGGGCTCATGAGAGTAAGTGCCTTCGGATGTGAAGTGCGCCTTGTGTTTGGGTCTTGAAATATACACCTCCATTCAGTTCCAGCACAGCAGCAGCCAACCTTGCCCAGCATGAGGCATAATTCTCATGAGCCCTTGCAGCTGCCTGGACCTTTGAGAATCTCTGTCTCTTGCTGAATCTACTTGCAATCTACCTGTATATACACACATGAAACAAATTGCAGGAACAAAAATTACACAATACATGTGATGTTACATACTTTTCGTATTGACTTCTCAGACCATACTTTTAGTTCAGACACTTCATGGTAACAAATGAAGTCAAACTTAGATTTCATACAGTCTCAGGGACTTGCTGAACGTGGCAACCGAACAGTGGAAGAGTGCCTTATCCATTTTGCTGAGGGAAAAGGAGGATGGGCTAATGCACTGCCACATTTTCAGCATAAATATTTCTATTCATTTTTTAAATCAAAACCATCTCATTTGCATGGGTCTTGGCAACTTTATCCTCCATTCTATAGACTATGACATGTAATCAGTCAGGCTGGTCTTAGTAAAAACACCACCCAAACAAAAAGGCCTCTCAAATGTCTTTGAAAGTCAAAAGTAAAACCTCTGTCTGTACCTTTCTTTAAAACAAAAAGAAGCAGTAAGCTTTCATTTTGACAGCTCCGATTTAAAGTACAACGTTACCTAAGGGTAGAAACTTTTTTTATATATGTAATGACTTTGTGTGCAGTTGTGCTGAATACGTCTTCACCTGGGACCACCCCATAATAGGCCGTGTTTGGCCAAAAGAATGTATCAACGTATCGACCAGATATTGGTCATGCAGGCCTTCTCTTGAATGGACACGAAAGACAAATAATCTTGCGCACTTCTGGGTATGTCGGAACATTAGACTTACAGTTGGCAACAACGAAACAAGATGAGAATTTCATCCCAAAGTCTATCGTATTGTTTTGAGCTTACATGCAATTTTCCTTTAGGAACTTACACACTTGTTTCTATTTTAATCTTATCCTTCTGATAGATTCAGCTCTCTCCACCCCCCACCCCTCCCTCACAAAGGCACACACCGCTTCACGCCACTCTGTATGAGCTTGCATGCATTTTCCCAGTCTTTCTACAATACATTCGCACATCATAAGAGAAAAACGCATGCGAGCTCAAATGAAAATGGCAGACTTCAGGATGAAATCCTCATCTTGTTATATTCCCTGCAGAAATCTGCAAAAAGTCATGTAAAATACACACTGTATATGCTAACTAATAGGAAAATAAACACACATAGAATTAGTTGTTGATTGTAGCAAACTCGCCAAAGGCTAGTCTGCCACAGGTTAAATTGATTCTGCAAGTGTTTTATTCTGTAAACAACTTGCTAATATTACATTAAATCTATTTTAACATATCTGACTTCCAATAAACAGAATAAATGGTAAACGAGGCAATGTGTAAAATTTATTTGAAATATCACATTTATCAAATCTATCACTTACTGTCCTGTGCTTCTCCTTCGATTTTACTCCAGGTGGTTCCCAGTCTTTTGATGTCTGTCTGTAGGTCTCGACGCCAGGTGTTTCTCTGCAAAAATTCATGGAAGAACTGACATGTCCACTGATGGGTGGGAAAGAGCTGGACAGGTGTCCATGAAAAGCCATCTACCCTTGAAGTGCAATTGCAGGGGCAACTGCCTGTCCAACAGGTGCCGCTGCCATGCTGCACGACAGCCCTGTAAGAAATCGTCCACGTGAATAACAGGCAATGTGAACAGTATGTTACAATGCTTCCACAAAGGCTTTTCCATAATAGCAAATCCACTTCCCAAAAAAATGAGAAGGGAGTAAGGAATGGACACTCAATCCCTTCTTCTCATCACAAACATTTGCATCCAACTTAATTACACACTTTCCACACTCTCTCTATACACCTACGTCGTCTGCACCGCCAAGTAGAACTTGGGAAATCTGCAATGTATCATTTCCATTTGTTAAAAACCAAAAAAAATATTTTTTTGGCTTACATATAAAGAGATACTGATGCATAATTGTCCATCAGTATCAGTGCTGAAGTGATACTAAGCATCTCACTTGAGAGGCCTTTACAACGTCGTCCGACGCCATGAGCACTTGGTGTCTTACAATGATGCTGGACAGCGATCCAACTTAATTTATGCGATTGGAATGTTGTAAAATGGAACACTTTTTTGCTCTTCTTCGAGTTCGTATGCAGGAGTTCCTTGCATTCAAATCGAAAGGCACAGGAAAACCTCTGGTGCATTTTCCTACTTACATACATTGTGAAAAGAAGGGTAACAGAGTCTTAATTGATGCAATAATGATAATCCATTGTACTGGTAGAATTTAGCAATGAAAAACTGCCAAGGAGCAGAATGTTTTACCATCTCTGAATGACCATTTAATTACTAAATAGCTCAGTGTCAGTGTTGTGTATTTTTCCAATTTCTACATTGTCAATGAAACCATACCCTAACACCTGGGGCACACTGAACATCAAATCCAGTAATGAACATGTTTACTTATCTCCCATATTCCTAAAGAGACAAGTCTGTGCGACAACATCTCTACATCAATAACTATCCTTGTGTGCATTACATGGCAAAAAGCTTTGTCAAAAGCAACACAGCTTGATTTCAAAGTCACCTTGTTTTATAACAGTTCAACACTGACATCAGAACCACCAGTAGTTACAACAAAACCATGACTGGCAAACATCAGGCAGACTGCTACCAGTGACCTTACAGAGGCAGCTTCCAGCCTTAAGTTCAAGCCAGCCCTTAATCCACACCACCACGGCCAGAATCACCATCATGCCTCAGAGGTCAATCACCACTGCCAAAAAGATTCAGACCTGAATCAGAAAAAAGAACGTCAGATAAACAAGAATGGCTCCAAAAAGATTCGGACCTGAATCAGAAAAAAAACGTCACATAAACAAGAATGGCTAAGCCCTCACGCTTCACGTGTATGGCTGATCCAAAACGATAACAAGAATGGCAAAGCCATTAAGGATCACGTGCATGCATGAATAATCCAGTTCTAACATAAAGATAGGGTTGGCTTTTGTACTTGTGAAAATCCATGTTGACTCAAAAGTTTTACATTCTGTCAATATCCTGTGACCCTTGATGTTTGCCAGGAGTGAACCAAAATAGTATGCATAGAAAGGTCAGCTACATCCCTGCCAAATTTAGGGGGGAAAGTTTTGCAAATGTGCTGATAACAGCTAAAATTCTACTTTTTCATATCATTTGCTTATCTCATTTAACCACCGACCTTTCCAAGGGGTCATCCACATTAGCACGCACATGAAGGTCTTAACATCAGGTATCTCTGTGCCAAGTTTGGCTCTGAAGCTATTAAGACTATCAAAAACTGACAATTTACCCACATTTATCTGTTATGACCCTAGATTATTTAGAGAGGCCACACAAGTTAGTACACACAGTAAAATTTTTGGCTCACTTGCAAAGAGTCCATCTTCTGGGCTAGTATACCAAAAACTTTTTTGTGTTGTTTTCGGTTTGTAGTCGGCAAGAGCATGCGGTTTGGGGCCAATGAGAACGAGCAGAGCGAACTTCGGTTTTCCCAGCGTGCATCATTGAATTCACAAAGTGCGTCAGATAAACAGCGGTCCAAACCATGCTGAAGAGAAAGGAACCCAAATCAAAAAGCGCAGGGCCTGAAAAGAAGAAAGTTTGTACCAGCCAGCCAAAGCTCCGATCGCTATATATAAGGCAAATTTCTGTCGTGACAGACAATAAAGTTGTGTTGTATTGAGAAATTTCCGTGCATCAAGCGTTCAGCGTGGAGCGAACAGTAACTTACGTGCTAAACTACGCTTGACATCTCCAAAACTACTACCACTTGTCCAAAATTCTACTGTAGCTTTTTAAGGGTTTGCAGGTCTGATGTCAAATTAAAATAATGTTTTAATGCACTCGCCCAAAATGTTGTTGTAGAACTTGTCTCTATTGCTTGCTTAGTATTACGAGAAGTGAAGGTTGAACGTTTAGGCACTTTCGGATTTAAAACTGAAAAAGTATGGCTTGGAAAATGCACGAGCGCACTCGCATTTGGTGAGTGGATTTCTTTTTTCACTCGCCCCACCCAAAAAAAAACACTCGCCATGGCAAGTGAATTACTCGCCATTTTCAAGGCTGTGAGAGCATGCCGGAATCAAACCAAGTCCTGGTTTTCGGTGGTTTTCGCCACTTAGAATGTGCTTTTTTGTGTGTCTTTAGCTGAGTGTGACGGATGAAAGCCTTTTCTTGGAAATAGTTGGAGGTCTCATCTGCCTGGGAAGTCACCACAATTTGCAACCATTGACCCTGGTTGAGACGCTCTACAAGATGCCATCATTTTTGCAGGAGAAAATTAAAGATGCCACACCATTACAAGACAAGTTCACAGTGCACAATATAACGCTTGAAAGGTGTGACGTGCTCACACTGGTCGAAGGACAACTGAATGACAAGGTAAGAGAAAGTACAACCGTACGTCACAATTGATTAAAAAAAAGTATGGCCAAGCCCTAACATAAGTAAAGGTTTGGTTTCTGTACCTGCATTTTTTTTTTCTCTAAATGTATGCATTTTTCACACTGTCTTCAATCTCCCATGACCCTTGACCTTCACGAGTATTGATTGATTGATTGTACATTGCTTAACGTCCCGACAGCAACAAGGCTTTCTCAGGACGTGCCTGCACTGCTTGTGAAAAAAAACAACTAAACAGAACATTGAATGTATGTCGCCAGCCAGTCAAATACATTAAATAAACCTAACACATGGGGCCTAAATAAAGCTAAGACCATTTAGCAACACACATCCAATATCAAGAGCTACAGGCAGTGCAGACAGTAAGGAGAGTTTTAAAAAGGCAAATACAGGTAAATGGACCTCGGGTAGACAGAAACACATGCCCCAGAATAGAGAGAAAAACTCACCCTGTGGGGCTGACCAGGGTGACCCTGGGAACTAAAAAGTACCTAACCCCACCCAAGTCCCCCAGGGCAGACCCGGGTGGGGGGACCTTCACGAGTAGTGAACCAAAATAGTATGCATGGAAATTATGTCTATCGGCTACCTTTCTGCCAAATTTGGTTGAACAGTTTTGCAAAAGTGCTCCCCAAAAAAAATTTAATTCTTTTCCCACATCCATTGCTATCCAATGGATGAACAGCATGACCCCAAAAATCAGACTCGGGCGCTTCACGGTCTGACGTGTACTTTAAACGTGTAAATAGACCCTCTTTTTCTTCAAGCGTTGTCCATCTGTTTGACAGCTTACCATTTTTTCCGTTACTCGCAAAATCTGTCCGTCAAATATAGATAATTTTCTGCTAATGGAAAGCCTGTAAATAAACAAGTGTGCTTCTGATGCCATAAAATCATATAACATACTTGCAATGCAAAATGCAACGGTTCATCAGAAGCCATCGTCTAACCAATTTTTAATTTAAGTCTCTTCTAATTCTATGTATAGAAAATACTTTTCCGGATGGGTCACGGCGGAGCAAAATCAAATGGCATAGGCCTACCCATGACAACATAGGCGGGCAGATCTAAAAATCTGACAACTTAAATAACTAGATAAAAATTACGTACCATGTAGTTACGCTAACCTTGCTGCTGAAAGTACTTTTGACGGGAAATGCAGTATGTGCGTATGTATGTAAACACAAATCTCGGACATGTACGTACAAGCTTGAAAAAGTGCTTGAAGAAGTGCTTTGTTCAAGGGGTGCCTAGAAGAGCCTCCGAGGATATTAAAATTGGGTGTCTCGGTGAAGGGTTAAAAGACCATCTATAGGAAGTCAGTTGTACCAAGTTAGAGTCCATAATTATTGTCAAATTTACTTGAAATTTTGCATTATAGCTAGATTAGAGAAAGACATTGGATGAGATCGTTAGCCAGAGTTGTATATTTTTATTTTTCAGTAAAAATTAATGCTCTGCAGGAATTTAAAAAAAAATAAAAACCTCGCTCTCTGCAAATACATCAGCGATGTTGACGTGCGAGCAGCAACTTTGTCACAACCCAGACATCGACGCAATTATACTCTAGATATATGTATTTCTTGCTCTAATATATATATACATGTATGTCTCTATGCCTTTCTCTCTCTCACACACACATACACACATCATCGACGTGCTGTCAGGAGAGCATGCACATGTACAGTAGAATATCATGTAGGTACAGTCAACCTCACATCACACAAATTATAGAAAGGCTGAAACTGTTGCGTGCAATTCTTTTTTTGTCACCATTTTTCTCAAGTCTAGAAGGCAAAGTGAAACATAAAAAATTATATCTCATGAAATATACAAGTACATGAAAACTAAAATTACATCATGACAACTGATGACGTATTTGCACTGTGCTCGCTTCAAGAACTCACCGACGCATTGGCAAATCATGCTGAATGTTCAAGAGCTGGGCAGTGTGACATCCTCCTCCTGCCACTGTCGTTGAGCATCTACTGGCTTCAGAAGAAGTACACTGATTGACTGAACACCTCCTGCTTGACATGGTAACACCAGTTATATAATTTATATACATGTACTCTCCAACTATATTAATACAATGCAATAAAAATTATACTTTATATCCCGAGGGAAAATTTGGGCGCAGCGGTATACACACAAAAAAAACAAGAATAAAAGTTACATGTTCACGTCAATCGCAACACCCTTCCCCCTCCTCCCCCCATACCCTTCCACATACATACACACAAACAACCTAAACCCACTAGTATACATAATAAACAATAGGCTAGACTAAAATAATTACTGTGTAAAGTCATGGAGGGTATCACCACAACATAAACTAATAACTAAAAATAAACTATACATATAACTTCCAGGTCAACGTCTCCAAAACCGAGCAAGTTGTGCAGCAGGTTACTCTGCAACGAGGTAAAGTAGATGTACCTGCATACTTACCACTAGCAGTACTTAAGCCTCTTTAATAACAATAAGCCTCCCCTACAGTCTCATTTGTTAAAACGCCTTAGTAGCCTGTCACAGTCATCCCCTAAATAACACTACCGCTCACTTGCTACACATTTGCCGTGCACAAAATCAATTTTTTTTTTTACAAATACAGACATCAGCTGTCTCACTTCCTGGATATCAATGGATTCTGTACCAACCCTACACCCAAGCCTCTAGGTCTGAAGCACTATATTTAGTGTGATAACGGAGTCAGAGAAGAACTGACGCAAAATGACATACAATTATATAGTCAAAAAACACATTTTAAACCCAGAGCAACATATCATACAGATGATGTGTCGTGCTGACATCACGGTGTGGAGGTCTCAGTAAAGGTTACAATTTTGAAAAGTTAAAACTATTTACAAATGGAATGTTCATTTATGGAACTGGCTGCACTGTCCAGTTGTGCCCACAAGGTCTCGATGAATGGGCGAGTGTCCGCAAGTGGTTCCTCGCCCTGCACAAGATAAAATAAAATTTAGTTGCAAAAATCCACAGTAATAATTAATATGCTTAACCTTTTACAATATCTTTACTGTGTAATTAGAAACTAATAACCCCTCTGTCTGGGAAGCAAGATTTTAATGATACACCAAAAAAGACTTACAGGCAGCATTGCTCTCTGTGCCATTCTGGTCTGTACACATAACACAAGCAAAGTTTACCAAATGAACATTGACAGGAGTCATAAAAAAGGGACTTGAAAGACCATTTGTGCACGAGCTGGGGCGTGCCACAGCTTGAGGTGTAACACCATGTGCTGGCTGTGGTTGTCTTTTTGTTCTGTCCTCAAGATGTCTTTGAAAAACTTTCCATATCCCTGGCAAGTTGGTCAAACCGCTCAGAGTTGGTGCAGTTTGAACACAGTCAGCTCTGGGCATATAATGCATATCAGCCAGTGCACACAGAACATGAGATACACTGCAGTCACACGCGAACCTGGATCAGCTTTACATAGGCATACACACAAACTTATTCTGTAGCAGATGATACAGACAAATAACTGGATGATACATTTGACAGCCACACTCCATGTAAACCTGTGGAATAGGGCCGTGACAACTGCTGTTACGGAATACAGATGCAGGCAGTATGGCGCTCAAATGTTCCGGCTGGTTATTTTTCTGTATCGTCTGCTACAGGACATCTTCCTGTGTACGCCTAGAACTAGGTAAAGCTGCCGGACTTTAGCGTCTCTCATGCTGCCCGAATGTATCTTTGGTGTGCACTATTTTGTACTATATGGGTGGTGGGTGGGTCAGTAGAGGAATATGGATCACTAAGAGTTGAAACATTTCAAATGGGCGGCGAGAGGAGCAGCTCAGACTCAGAGAACATGTAGATTTCGAAACAAACAAGCTAACCTTTTGCATACTCCAATCAGATGACACGGAATCTCAGAACTGTTATTTTTTACAAGAGTTCGTATGAATAAGGTTGGTGGCAATCCAATGAACCTTTCAAGTCTCCAGCTGAGAAGAGTGCTTAAACATGGATCAGTAAATGTGGACCAGTCGAATAGTTACTAAATGCCAGTGTTCTCTGTAGGATTTTTTTCTTCTTCTGCGCATCAGCCTGACCATTCGTTGGTCACAAAGATAAAAATGTGCATCAAAGAAATAGGTAAAAATAAAATCAGCTTCCTTTGACAATATATTTTGTTTCACCAGTGACAGTTCCTAAACACTGATTCACGAAGTTTCAAAATCCCAGAAAGCTGTAAATTGTAATCTTTTGGTGTAGCTGTCCCCCAATTATTTATAACTAAACAGCAAAATCTGCAAATCAAAGGAGTTGGGTCAGTTTGCATTGAGTGTTCTTAGAGTGGGCCAGACAAATATGTTTTAGCCAAGATCCACTATACTCAGTATTTGGAGAGAAAAAAAAATCATGTAAACTAGCGGAACGGCCTTACCAAGGACGCTGGAGTTATTTATGATCTGGCACTGGCAGGACTGCTGCAATCTTGAACTGAGAAGAACGGGAGAAGAATAACAAAACAATAGTCAGACAACACCAAAACAAAACTCGTGGCTTTGAGATCAGAACAACAGTAATAACACTACGTAGGTGTGCAAGTTAAGATTCGAAAATCATGCTTCCAGATCTGTCAAAAAACTGATTTTGTGATCGAGTAAATGTGTCCCGCAAACAAACAACATACACTGACACAAACAATGTCCGACGAATTCACCTTGCATAAATATTCACCTCGCATACGCAAAAACTTCAACATCTAGCGGCTCAGTATAGTGGGCACTCAACAACTCTGTACACAAGCAAAACGTAAATTGAGCGTACGCTACCTGCCCCACAACAAATGCGCCACGCGATGAAAAACACGTCGACACTCGCTGTCTTCGACACACTGGTGTTAATGACTAAGTTCACTAAGAACAACACTAATGACATCTTTGGAAACAGAAGACAAACCTAATCACAATGTAAAATGTTTTCTTCCAAAGTCAAATTATTTGCATTCGGAGCGAGTTGGAAAAAAAACCCTACCAAATGAGAATTGATAGAAGAAGTCGTTAAAAAAACAGAAGGGAATCGGAAAAACACAAGTAATCAGAATGAATTTAAAAAAATACCTTTCAGCGTTTCGATGAATTAATAACAAAACACAACTAGATTTCATTATTTTTAGTATTATCAGTTTCCAGACTTTCAGGCTCGTTTCGCCGTCGGCCATTGTAAGTCTGCACATCGGACACCCCAAGGTGTTCCATTGGTCACGTGATTAATTCGAGACCGGAAGAACATTTTGGCACACGGTGGGGCGTAGCACACCGTGGGGCGCAACATCCACCAATCATAAAGGGGCAAGTCACCTGATTACGAGACTATTCGAGACCGGAAGAACATTTTGGCACACGGTGGGGCGTAGCACACCGTGGGGCGCAACAACCTGTCCTCGCTTCACAACTCGACGTCTGTTTTTATTGGGATGCAAGTTTACAGGCCATCATAAATACAACTTTGTAGAAGGTGAGTTGTCTTTGCTTAGAAATGGCTGTCATTATCACCGACACTCAACACTACGGACTGACAATCATTGTGTACAGTGTTACAGCGACAGACTAGTTCTCGTGTGATCCCAACTATGTTGGCCACTACGAGTATTGAGTATCGATCTGTCTGCTGTGAGTGTCACACACAGACACACATACAGCGTGTTGCTAAAGGTGAAGCCTGTTATGATTGACTGTGTGTGTGTTAACAAACTCAGCAGGACTGCTTTGAATGTATGCAAGTGAATGAAGGCGATACAAAACAGGACAGTGCCTGATACTCCAGTGTAGTGAATGTGACGCCGTAGTGGGCGGAGTCAGGCTTGGCTGTACTTTCGGTTTCGTTGTCAGTGTGTGTAGTGTTGCCGATACAGTCCCTCTCCCAGTACCGTCCATCTGCAAGAGGCATAGATTATCATCAGCACCTGTAGTGGCAGGGTGTAGTGGAAGGGGCGCATTAGAATCTTATGTCTCTTGCTCACTAAGACTGCTTTTAGCTGTCACTACAAATAAGGGTGTCATTCCGGGTAGCGCGTACTGCTAGATAAGCGGTGTGTGTCTCTATACGACAAGCAAAACAAAACTAAACATGTCATGAAATGCGGCCCGTGTCATGTTTATAACTCTAGTCGTCTTATTAAAGTGTAGCTCTTGGGTGCCCAGCTGCATTTCATCAAATCATGAAATACAGTCATTTCATGATATAAAATATATTTATCCAACTGAAAAAAGCACGAGGAATGGAAATATGTGCACGGTTTATTTTGCCTTTGCGTAGATACTTTGATATTAGCAAAAATAAAACCTGGCCTCCGAAAAAAAAAATCTTCGGCAATCTTCGGAAAAGTCACGTGACATAACGTCACAAGCATGACGCGCTGGTCCCATCCGCTCCCGTTTGTCGAAGCCGTATCAACACGTGGACTGTACGCAGTGTGATAATTGTATCGTTTTCAGTTTTGCCCGAACTCTTTGTGTGGTGATCTAGAAATATGCCGGGGCAAGTTTGTATTGTTGGTGGATGCAGCAACAGAGCAACCGAAGAAAGATCTCTCCACACGTACACGGCGTACCCCGGCAGATCAAACTTTGTGGCCACCGTGTGACCGCTTCGTCCGTTCCACTCGCAGAGACTTCCAGAAGGAAAATAAAAGGACCATAATGTGCTCCGCACATTTCAAGGAGGACGATTTATCCAACCAAATGAAATTCAGGATAAAATTTGCGAAAATGTTGTTATTAAAACCCGGAGCCATTCCAAGCATCTGGCCGATCGGCACTTCATCAACACCGTCCATCGCAGCGGAGAAGCACAGAAATGTCCTCGCAATGAAGCTGCAACTGGCGAGAGAGGTAAGCCACAGTATCATATTCTGAATATTTTAGGTAGAGGAAGATAAAAGTTTAGTGTGTGTGTTTGTTCATGTTGGGAGAGTGTGGGGGAGGGGGCGTTTGTGACGCAGGCTTGGCTCTCATCCCCAACCAGCTGGTACTAAGTGGTAGTGTTGACACTACTGCCGATTGGAATTCAATCTATAAATTGCAGTTTGTATACGTGCATGCATAATGTTGCATGGTGATATACTACACAGGAAAGACTTCCAGCTTTTGCCTGCTTATCCTTGTTGAATCTTTTGTGCGGATACTCAGTACATTTGTATTCCACGTTTTCTTTTGAGTGAATAGCACATTTGTATAATAATTGAACAAGACTCTCAGTATAAAGCAGTTACATTTTAATTAATTTACACAGTAGGTGTGTAAGCTTTATGTGGATGAGTTAAAATTCTTTTAATTGCTTTAATTGCAGAAAACAGACACGTGTCTGTGCAGGGAGACATACAAGCAAAGTCACCCCCAGCGTGTACATCAGTAGCACCCGATCAGGCCAGCATGTCTGATGATGAGTTTGAAGACAACGTCAGTGAAGAAATCCCCATGCCCCATGCAGGAGCAGAGGGTGGGTGTGGTGTGTGTAAATTACACCTTTGTTTACATTTCTATGCAGATGTGGGTTGACAGTTACATACTGATACACACAGGAATGTAATGTTTATTTCTGCCAATTTCTACTTTTTAGATGCATCTGGGCAACAGACGGTATCTAAAAAAAATTGTAGTATTCATTGTTATTGCTATTCATAGTGTGGTCATACTACAGTGGTGGATGCAGCATAGTTTATTTGTAACATCAAACTAATCTGGCCCAGCTGGCACTTTGTTGTGTCCAAAGTTTGCTGTACCTATTTAGGATGGGATTTCATGCTTTACTATGTTATAGTTATAACTTAGTGATTAATGTGTTTGTCAACAGGAGATCATCAGACAACTGAAAGGTGATGGTCACCGTTGGTGCTTGTTGGAAACGGGCAATCCGACAGCCCTGGGCACTGCGCGAAATATGGATCCTACACGGTTATAGATCAGCGCATCAACAAAGTCATTGATGTACAGGTGGTGCAGGTCAGTGTGTCAGCTGTTGCATTCAGGTTTAATCTCCTTTTTCCTACATGTATTTGCTTTTTTTACATATGTGGTAATTAATTTCTGTGTAGCCTGAAACAACTTTTTTAACATGACTTGGTTCACTTCTGTCAGATTCTGTTGTGAAAAATGGACATGTCTTTTTGTAAATTAGTGAATACATTTTACTGACAGCATGGTGTCACATTCTCCTCAGTAGGCCCCTTCAACCTGAATACACTACAGCAGGAAACAGATGGCACCATCCTTGCACTGGTGTCCCTGCTGAATGTGAACTTGTCTGTAATCTACAGAGGACAAAATTGACTTTTGGGACTGATTCAGTATATGTTACTTTGTTAGGATGAAAATTTATTGTTTTTGGTGTGTATTAGAGCAATGAAGTAAAAAATTCCACGTGGTACGAACTAGAGGGCTTACAGCGGACTCTGGCAGTGTTGACCGACAGAGGACTCGGGGTGAACACAATTGTCACCGATCGACATCCACAGATTACGAAGTATCTGCGGGACCATCATGATGGCGTGCAGCACCCGTTTGACATTGGCATGTGGCGAAATCTGTTTATATTGCTGCTTTCAATTCTGCATAATAAACTGCATGACTTACATGATTCTCAACCGCCAACCTGCCATCTTTATTTACTCATACGTTAAGTTTTAGAAACTCATTCTTCTGTTTTAATTCCAGGGGTGTGGAAAAAACTTGACAAGCTGAGTCTGGCGACCAGACCTCGAACCTGGAGGCCTTTCAAAGCTTGCTGCTGCACTTCGCTCCCAAGCACACTGCCTTCAGTTGGCTGGGAATGCGAACAAGGTCAGTCTCCTGTGTATTCTCAGGGTTGGGCTTTGGATGCAGTGCAGGGCATCTTCCTGCTAGATAGAATTAGTTTTCTGCAAGGCATTGTGCTGCGAACTGCGAAAAGGGCTGCTCATTGCAACAGAGGATATGGTCACATTTTATGCACTGCCTTGTTTAATGTAAGGGGTTCAGTTCAGAAGAATGCCGCAATGTCATACAGAGATTGTATGTCGCTATAGATGGTATCACGGGTAACTGATGCATGTATTTATTCTGGAAAGGTGTCCTGCATATCTGTATAATTCATACTGCTACCATTATACTGAAGAGACCACTGGACTCATGTTGTGTGATCTTGCTTACATGCAAAGCATCAAACTTGTTTGTCTATTATTAGTATTAACTGCCATTCCACCATGGATCTCTATTATACCTACTATATATGTGTTACAGGCACAAACTGGCGGCCATGCATTATAATGAAAACAACAACAGGGACGAAGGAAGGAGAACCAAGATTCCAGGTCTACTATGGCAAGGCCAAAAACTGAAGCGCGTGTAAGGCCAGTCACAACAAAACACACATACAGTAAAGAAACTGTTATGTTACCATACGTTATTTGAATTACAATGGCAAACACTGCTGTCATTTAAGATGTTATGGACGTGGCGCCTGCAGGGTGATGTCAACTTGTGTAATGCGCATCCACTCCATGCCAGCAGCAGGGCGCATCAACATAAAAAATGGAATCTAAAATTTGAGACTTGTCCTCGGAAAGACTATAGTTGCAATGTCATCACTTTCCTTGCATTTTTCCCCCACCCAGGTCTGCCCTGGGGGACTTGGGTGGGGTTAACTACTTTTTAGTTCCCCGGGTCACCCTGGTCAGCCCCACAGGGTGGGTTTCCCCCTCTTTTCTGGGGCATGCGTTTCTGCCTAACCTTGGTTCATTCACCTGACCTGTAATTTCCTTTTTTTAAACTCTCCCTACTGTCTGCGCTGCCTGTAACTCTTGATATTGGATGTGTGTTGCTAAATGGATTTGGTTTATTTAGCATATTAGACTGGTTGGCGACATACATTCAAAATTCTGTTTAGTTTTTTTTTCACAAGCAGTGCAGGCACGTCCTGAGAAAGTCTTGTTGCTGTCCGGACGTTAAGCTATGTACAACCATCCTTGCATTCTGGGTGCTGTTTACTACCTATCGAAATTACAGCTGTGTGTTTATTGTAATGTTGCACTGAGATATCCGAATTTCTGTTTATGTAATTCTAGCCCCAGTTGTTAAGTGGAAAAGAAGCTGATATTAAGTTATTTTTTCTAGGATATGCTGTTAAACTGCAAGGGGCCCTCCTCCAGAGGCACAGTGCAGGTCCTGGGGACCCTCCGCAAAAGCATCGACTACATCCGAGAGGAAGGGTCTGGCTACCTGACCGAGAAGGCAGTCCGTGTGCCAAGAGATGAGGCGGTAGCCAAGCATTTACATAGGTTTCGCCCCAGACAGACCATGTGTGATGGCAGTGATGTCCCCGACGCTGATTTTGATGGCCCTGCAGATGATAGTTACTTTTGTTGTTGCAGGTTTTGCTGGATGCAGGCCAGCTCAGCGGTTTTGTCTTTTGCTGTAATAATTGCACAAAGAAATTTCCATCTCATGGTCAATAAAGTGATTTGTTATTGTAACTGTCAGCGTGCAAAGAGCACACTGTCAGCACTTTTTTTTTAATAGCTGATTTCAAAGATACCTGATGCATGTATTTATTCTTTTGCAACATGGAAAGGTGTTCTACATGTCTGTACGATTCATACTGCTACTGTCATACTGAAGAGAACACTGGACTCGTGTGATTTTGCTAACATGCAAAGCATCAAACTTGTTTAACTATTATTAGTATTAACTTGGACATGCTAGGACAGGTTGTGGATTGACTGTGATAGTTCAAGGCTGGCAGCAGAATAGTTTGGCGTCTGCAGGCACAAGCAATTCTATCTGTGAATTATAATGGTCAATTTGTCCTGACCTTGACATGTATCTCGAAGGAAAATAATTTATAATCTCATCCTCAGCATGTGGAAAACTCTAAACAGAAAATTGAATGCATGTTGTTGGATGCACTATAGTAAATACTGCAATGTTTCTTAAATAATGAAACATGAAAAATATATTTTATTTATTCAATGAACATGATTGGTGGCTTTTTTTCCTTCCTGTTCATCCGAATGCATAAACCTGTTGATTAAAATGATAACCTATATATATATATATATATATATATATATATATATATATATATATATATATGCTCATGGGTGAAGTTGGCAAATGTGAAATACAGATTCAGAAAGAGGACTACTTTGCACTTTCCAAGCATCTTTGTTGCTTTGTCTTCAACATAGGTGTGACATTCCTATTTTTCTTTTAGCGCATAGGGTTTACTTTGTAAATATGTAAGCTTCCATACACAAGAGTAATAATGTACTGTTTTCTGTCTTTCCATCTGCCAACTTGTACACATGAATACTTGAGCATAAGAAATGTGACCCAATAGATGCACAAATTTAAATCGAGTTTTTGTACATGCATACTTTTGACACATAATAACATGCACACCCCTTGCTGCATTTCTTTTGCTCACTAATAGTCACCAATGTTACCTCTCTGACAGAATGGGTACATAGAACTGGTCTAAGTAATAAACAAGCCAAAATAGTTAGCTTTACAAATTTTTATTTCATCTACATGCACTCTCAGCATAATTCACCCATTTGTGCATGGTAGTTATCTGTCGGAGTTACTTTTGTTGTAGTAGGTTGTGCTGTATGCAGGCCAGCACGTTTTTTTCTTTTGCTGTAATAATTGCACAATGAAATTTCCATCTCGTGGACAATAAAGTGATGTGTAATTGTAACTGTCAGCGTGCAAAGAGCACACTGTCAGCACTGTTTTTTTTTTTTTTTACTACCCGATTTCACAGATACCTGATCCATGTATTTATTATTTTGCCACCTGGAAAGGTGTTCTACATGTCAGTATGATTCATACTGAAGAGACCACTGGACTCGTGTTGCGTGATTTTGCTAACACATAAAGCATCAAACTTGTTTATTATTAGTATTAACTTGGGCAGGTTGTGGATTGACCGTGATATTTCAAGGCTGGCAGCAGAATAGTTTGGCGTCTGTAGGCGCCAAGCTATTCTGACACTATCTGTGAATTATATTAAAAATAATGGTCAATTTGTCCAGACCTTGACAAGGATCTCGAAGGAAAATAATTTGCAATTTCATCCTCAGCATGTGATGAGTTAACAGTTTGCTCATGAGTATGAATGTGGAAAACTCTAAACAGAAAAATGAATGCTTGTTGTTGGATGCACTGTAGTAAATACTGCAATGTTTCTTAAATAATGAAACATGAAAAATATATTTTCTTTATACAATGAACATGACTGATGGTTTTTTTTCTTCCTGTTCATCTGAGTGCGTGACCTGTTGATTAAAATGATCACACACACACACACACACACACATATATATATATATATATATATATATATATATATATATATATATATATATATATATATATATATATATATATATATATATATATATATATATATATATATATATATATATGCTTGTGAGTGAAGTTGGCAAATGTGAAATAGAGATTCAGAAAGAGGACTACTTTGCACTTTCCAAGCATTTTTGTTGCTTTGTCTTTAACGTAGGTGTGACATTTCTAATGAACAAGCCAAAATAGGTAGCTCTAGAAATGTTTATTTCATCTACATGCACACACACAGCACAATTCAACCCTTTCTGCATGCCGACATTGGTACGATCTACAAGACCTGTGCCTGCATGCAGACATTGGTGCGATTTACAAGACCTGTGTCTGCATGCCGACATTGGTACGATCTACCAGACCTGTGCCTGCATGCAGACATTGGTGCGATTTACAAGACCTGTGCCTGCATACCGACATTGGTACGATCTACAAGACCTGTGCCTGCACGCACATGGGGATTAATGAGCTAAAGGTAGTCGTTGTATGCAAGTTCTTGTGGAAAGCGGGTTTGTCGGCTTCTGTCCACAAATTTAAAGCCCTTGTAGCCTTTTTTCCCTGCTGGAAATCTCTCACGAATCTTGTGCATGGCACACGATGGCATAGGCTTTCGGTTGTGTTTTCCAAGCCATCCGTAACACCAGCGGATGACTTGCCTGTATGCTGTGTATCTCATGGTCCTGTAACACATAATGACGGATTCAAAGTAAGCGTTTTTTGCAGTAAAAGCAAAATATCACTACCAATTTCATGCTATTTTCACAAACACGCATATTCTCAATGTCGCAGGTCTGGTCACTGAAAACCTGAAAAACAAACCATGGGTGATGGTGTACCTAGGGTGTAGTTTCGTCCTGTATCCCACTTAATTTTCACTGGTGAGGTGGGGAACAGGCTCCACTGGAACAGTCTCATTATATGTATACACTGTCTCATGTGACAGAGTATTGCATGGTAAAGTGAAAAGTATGGTGACAACACTAATAAGTTATGTACTAACGTAGTACTAGCAGTCGACTAGTAGTAGTAGTAATACTGAAACAGTGACCACTGCAACTTTATATAACTGTCTCATAATAGTACAAATAAAAATCTTTTTCACACAGCAGTTCCACCCCACCTCCCCACACAGACTTGACCGCACTATTTTAAGTACTCACTGTCATGATTTTTAGTGCATGTATTAATTCAGTGGAAAAGTACCATAAACTATTCATCAGACTGCTCCCACCTCCCTTTCATTTTTCTTGCCCTTAATCACTTCACATAGATCTTAAATTTCTTTAAAGTCTTGCAGATATTTGTTCCTGTAGATATTGTCCCACACACAAACGCCAGAAGTAACTCACTCATCCTCAGTATGTTGCCTTTCTGCTTCATTGTTCTGTCGCATTTGATAGTAAGCCATGCACAGCACATCCATGTTTAGGCATACTGCTGCCTAGTGATGCAGGAAAATTCAGTGTTGGCCTCCACCTTGCTATCTTCAATCCGTTCGTGAAAACAGTCATCCTCAAGGCAACAGAATCTGTTGACCGGAGCACCTGAAGACATGGGAAAAGATAGTTTTCTGGTCAAAATTGCATTTTAAATATTCAGATACCAGCTATTAGTATTAGTTTACAGCTTGTGAACCAATCCATTCGTGCACCTGGATATATATCTCATAAGTGTGTGTACACACATTCCAGCACCCTATAAACACAGCAGATCAAACCTTTCAAGTGTATTACTTGAACTGAAGTACACATTCTTGAACAACAAATAAACTTGTGGATCAAATCATCAATTGATGCATTTAGTGGCAATTCAGAAATGATACCTTTATTTACAAAACAACAAAAAAGCAAACAAACAAAACACAGTAATAAGATTGAGATAACCATTCAATTTTTGTTTACATTAGCATAGGTCACTAGGTGCAGTGAACATGCTGTGAGAAACGAGGTAGTCTTAGGCAAGCCTCTGAGCATACGGTAAACTTAAGCAATGTCGCATCATTAACTTCGACATTAATAACGACGATAATAAAACACAAGTGCACATGAAAACGTAATCTAATACGGTGAATGTATTGTACTATGTATGCTTACCAGCCCGTGGGGTTTTCGCTGCGCACTGGAATTTCCGGCGTGGTTGGTCTTTCCATACGCTCTTTTCCATTTGTCTGTGCAAGAGGCTCAAACATATAAGGTTTGAGGCCTCGCGGTGCACCTGCTTCAAAACACTCATTTTCCGACGAATCCACGTCATAAGAGTCCAAATCAGAACTTTCAGCTGATGAGCTCATTTTCTCTGTCACAAGTTAGCACGCTGTCCGGCTAGGCCTAAACAAACCGAGATCAGGCCTGTGATGTCACTTCCGCCGAGCGGCAAATCTGAAAATTTGTTCGGCAGTCTCCGGAACCGGGTACCGTGAATTAGAGACGATTTGTGACTTCGTATGTGTTTTTCTGCTTGAACTGTACACAAGTAAGTACACTTTGTGGACTGAAAGTGACTTTGATATGTTTATTTTGTGGCTGATTGATAGTAAGTTGGATTCATTGCATCAACACGAAGCCCCATGCCGAAATGGTAAGCGACCCATCGCTGGGACCACCATTTTACTAGAGAGCTGCCCTCCCTTTCATTGCCAGTGATCGCAAATTTTGTTTAGTATGCAAATGAACATCGCCACAGAGAGATGACAGCAAAAGGCATAAATCCTCATAAGCCCCTACAGCTGCGGGGGCTCATGAGGATCTATGTCTATTGCAGCTGGATTCTGTTCAGATTTCCACGTCAGTGAAGGGGTTCAAACTACATAGTTTCTGACCTGCGTTTGGTTCAGTTTAAAACTGCCACTTATCACCTGAAATTCTAACATGGTAATAGCAGAGATAGATACTAAGAGATTTAAAAGACAATGAATTCAATAATGACACATCGGTCATTAATTTACATCATTTTTAATATTAAAATTTTTGACACCCATTACACCCCCGTTATTTCCAAATCAACCCTTTGATTTTAAAAAAGTGACGAGCATGACCGATGCGTCATTATTGATCTAATTACCTTTTAAATCTCTTAGTATCTATCTCTATAACTATTGTCTCTGTCAACACCTAATTATTTACCTGACTAAGTGATTTTATACGTTACTAACAAGTTACAACTAACTTTTAGGAACCTGCAGAGGTAACCTTTAAGTGAGTTGTCATAAGAACTTATTAATTACTTATCATAAGAACTTATTAATTACTTACTGTAAGTTCTTATAAGTTCTTACAACAACTTGACTTAAGTCACAACTTACTCGGTCAGATTTGTCAAGATACAAGGACAATAAAAAAACTTTTTTTTCTCAGTAATACTCGGGTGGTGGTGCTGATGGGACTAAATAATCAGGCACAAGTGGTGTAAATGACGTGTCATCTCTATGCGAAGCATATGACAAAAATATTGATTGATTACCAAATCTGATTTTTATTTGCTTAAAAGATTGTGTAGCTTTTCTGTGGTTTCCTGAACACCGATCTGTTTTCCCATCTCTAAAAAACTGGCTTTTAGCTCTTCACATTTACGGGAGATTGACTACGCATCTTATTCTGTATTTCAGACTTTTGTTTTTTGTAATTATTTAAATCATCCTGGACTTGCTTAAATTCTTCGTCATCAATAAAATTATCGTTCAATGCCTTACTGATAATAAGTTTCATACTGCTCAGCTTTGCACCAGCAAGCGTACTCAATGCTTCATGTTTCTGTAATTTTGTGTGAAACCTTTTGTTTAAGGCTTCCAAACCAAAACAAGTCAGGCATGTAGCAACGCTAACACCCTCAACTGCAATTCCAATTATACTTCCAATTCCTGTGGCAAACAGAACAATACCCCCTACAGAACATCCAGCTGAAACTGCACCAATAGCCATAGAAGTGTTTTGAACAGAATTAAATACTGACTTATACCTCCTTTTACATCTGGAGTACCTAGCCTCTTCACTTTCCAAATATTTAATTGCTTCTGTAATATTATTTAATCTGAATGCGTCTGCCGGTAATGTTTTATCTGAAGCAATTGGCACAGCTGTCGCATGTGGATCAGGTGCAAGCGTTGTTTTTGTCGTCACATTTGTTTCAGTCGGCTCAAGCGTCGGTAGTTGCGGATAGAATTTTACCATTTTTTTATTGACAAATATTTTTTTATTTAATCAGCAATTACATTTTGCAACTCGTCAAAAGTATACAATTTGCTGGCATAATAAAACGAAACAAGATCAATGTGTTCATGGTTTATGTAAGTTAGACGAACAAAAGTTGTTTTGTCGACCACCACCTTGACAGCGGGAATACTGCTCGAAACATTAATAACATCAACATTTTTTGTAATAGCAATAAAGACCTTTGATGATTCTGATACTGTTTCATCCCATGTAAGTTTAATCCCCTGTGCAAAATTTGCCTCTTTCACAGAAGCTATAGATCTCAAGATAATTTCAAATACTATTGTTGCTTCTCTAGCCACGACTAAGCTTGCTGGCATAAACACAACAGAAGTATCTGATCTACCCTTTCTAGTTGTAAGAAGATACCATCGTTTCTCATAATCTTGCACCTTCAGTTTTTCTCTGCTATTGTTGTCTGGGGCAAAACTTGGAACAAGACTTACAATAAGCGGCCCCGAGTTAACAACCTTCCTAAACACTAAGGCACCTTCGTCATCAGTGTATACATAAGGACTAATAAATTCAATCTTTATGTCCCAGTCAATTGTTGGCGGTGGTGCAGGCACAGGCGAAACCACCCATTTATTACCCACATGTATTAAGTTGTAGGGCACATTATTTACAAGATTAGGCGCAACTGGTACAGTAACATCACGAAGCTGACCAAATTTAGGAATCTGTCTTTCACCATCCTTCATGTCAACAATTACTTTCCGCTTGTACATGCCAGTTGAATCAAGTTCAAAACCATACACCTCCCCGATTTCTCCCTCCTTCTCAAAATCCTGTACATCTGCCAAATCTTTCAACTCTGTTACCGGACACGCAACTGGTATGATTCTTGACTTTGGACCAGCACTCATTTTTATAAACAAAAATAAAATTATTTAACTTCTAACACTACACTAAAATCATGCATAACAACTGGTTTGTCATCCTGATTAGTTACAGATAAACACAGTGACTCAAAGAAACTAGAACCTAATTTCTTAAACTGTAAATTAGGAAATCTAGCAACCACACTTTCACAATAGGGTGCAGTTCCAGTTGGTAAGCATCTCAACAAAGTTGAAGGCTTTCCATTGTGAATATTTTCAGTTGTGTTCAGTTCTTTCAAATAAACATTTAGTACAGTATGTACTGACAAATGAACAGGATATTTTCCAGTTAATTTTCCATCAATCATCTCTATTTTCCAAAGCCTTGTTTTAGCTTCAGTTTCATTTATTAAACCAAGTAATAATAGAAGATCATCTGAAAATGTTATCCTACGCTCAGAAGAAAATTCTAATGTAACAAGTAAGTTAGCTGGATTTAAAGTTGCTTTAATTTTTATTTTACTTTGAAACCAGTTAGCTAATGTACAAAAGTCATAATACCCAGATGTTAATTTATGGTTTTCAATAGGAGAGGAATCATCACTAACAGATACATAATAATTTATATCATCTTTTATATTAAACCATTTTACAGTGTAAAACATTTCATGGATAGCTACAGCCTTGCTACCACCTCGATTATCAATCCCATTAGTTAACCACACTGGTTTGCTTGTGTCAAGATTTGTTAAGGTAATAAACATTTTTATTATCTCATATAAAAAGGATGGAATTTAAATCACCAACCATTACCACTATAAACGCATTTCAATTTAATGTGGATGCCAAATATAATGTTGCACCTACTTATGAACAGAAAATAATTCAACTAAATCAGCTCGATATTGCTGTAAGCGTACAAGATTTATTTCAAGTCAAAGTACCCAATCCATTTGATCATTACCTAAACCCTCCAATAACAGATGACTCTACTGCAAGTCTTTAAGTCCACTGCAGATGTTTCAAAACCAACTTAACTTTGCTATACTATGTTCTACTACAGGCTGTGGTGTTTCATTTACAGACCATTTGAATCACTCAAACTAACTTATTAGATCTGTCTATTGTTTCCATGTTTATTACCAGCTTAGACGTATTTTGTCAGAACTCCATACACCACTACCCACTGAATCCAGTTTCAACAGGTTTAACAACCCCATATATATGAAAGCATTTGAACGCATCTGTAATGGGTTTAACATCAGCCCCAAGTATGACTTCACACAAAAACTTGATGATCACAAAGGCATGGGTACATTGTATTACGCTATGAGTCACAGACAATACCCTCAAGATTATTACCCTGGTTACACTTCATTCTCATCAAAATCACAAGTCTGGATAGGTTCCATTGAACAGAAGCAGTCTAATGCATGGACAACATTTATTTTAGACAAGAGTGACGGGTTTACTCAAGCAGGAGTTGAGCGCGTCAATGAGTCTATCAGAACATATGTCTGGTGTATACTAGGTGCACAATCACTAACAAAATCAAACATTTTGAATGGAAGTGGAAAGTTTGAAGCACAAAAACAGTTTCTCGCTAATCTAGAAGACTCAATTAACTCAACAGTCGATCTCCCATCAAGCATACAATGCTACCAAGACGTACTCAGATATGTCAGATCAAAAGTTGACTTTGTAGTTGGCATCGGGTTATACATGTTACCATCTGACCTTCAACTCCAAATGGGGACAATAACAAATTATAATAATGAAATCATTGTTGCTGGTGTTGATCAAAAACTAGGTCTCAATAAAACTGTAAACTTGGGGGCCACAACCACACATGTACAGTCATTAAAATCATTACAGACGGTAACACCAGTAACGACATCACCCATACAGCCAGTACAGTCAACCCCATCACCAACCCCTGACACTCATGAGTCAGAGAGAACAGCATTGGTAATAGGCCTCACTGGATTAGGGGTATTACTTCTTTATCTGTTTCATTAAATAACCCACCATCAACCCTCCTACTGTCACCAAAAAGACCCACACATGCTCTGCCATAAACCCAACTACCTTTGCTGCTGTACTAATAAGCCAACTGACAACAGTGCCTATAATACCAGACAAAGCGTCCATTGCTTTCACAGCCAATTTCTTAAGCAGGTCTGATATGTGAGATAGTTGTTTCTTTACCCATGACTGTAAATCTTTTGGGTCTGTGGGAGCTGGCAGAGGTGCCGGGGCTGGCGGTGTTGGACTACCACTGCCACCCACAGAGACAGCTAACACAACAGTACTAATAATAAATCCAAGAGCTGTAATTAAACTAGCAATTGTGATACCCTGTTCTCTGAAAAGTGTTTTAAGTCTCTCAGCCAGAGTTGTGTCTTCATGAAGTATTTTCTGAATAGTTTCTCTAATCCTGTTAACTTGTGTTTTCAATTTTTGTCTCCCAATACTAATCAGTTCTAACCACCCTGATCTTTCTATCTGCAAATCATTTAATCTGTGTTGGATTCTTTCTTTCATGTCTGTGTCAAGATTCCCATTGTCTGCAGTAGCCAGTTTCTCTTTTTCTCGTTCTATGTGTTTATCAAGCTCACCTAGTTTGGCAACATTGTTTACCATCTCACCTCTTATTGTCTGCAGTGATTTATCCAAGCCCATAATCTCCCGCATTGACAAAGGCGAATCATCTATTGTTTTCATAGCGTCATTTAATTGTCCTTCAGTAAATGAGGTTTCTTGTATCACTGTGTTTGCTATTTCTGGTAGGCTTGTTACTGGTGCCATTTCAATCTCTTGCCCTGTTGGCAACTTTGTTTGTGTGTCGTGAAGCGCACTAACAAGTCTTGGGGGAACAGGAGACCCACCAATTCCAAGGTATCTTGCCAACCCAGAGTTACCACCGACTTCACCTTTAATTGTACTTAAAGCTCTAAACTTAGAAGTGTTATTTTTATGTGTTAGATTTATTTTCCCTCTGTCTGTATTTACAAATAAGTGTCCTTTATCATATTCAAACTGATTAGGATCTATTACATCTGGGTGTGCACCAACACTGTCATAAAATGAGTTTACTTTGTCTTTTAACAGTTCGTGATACATACTAGAAGTAGTTACCATTCCAGTCATATCTGTGATACTGGTATCTGAGGCATCCATGACATCCATTTCAAATTCTTCATGATTAAATCCTCCTGCTGCCATTGTTTTATTAATTTATTATTTTTTATTGTGCATAATAAAAATGACACAGATTTACGGATCAAAGTTCGACCCATACAGAAAACTACGTGAGCCTCTGGGTGTTAAGGCCATTAGACAATCAATCGTCATCACGAACAATCCTAGCACCATAGACCAGAACCAAACTCTTACAGTCAAGTTTCCAAACTAGGTCCCAGTGACGTTATTGTTCCTGGCACTGCACGCCTAGCATTTAATATCGAACTTTCATCAGACGCAGATGTGAACAGAACACTGGTTGACAATCTTGGCAGAGCAATTGTTAGAACTATTAAAGTAAAACTTGAAGGACAGGAAGTGTTTAGTCTTGACGATGCCGATGTGTTCTACTGTTAGAAAGATTTGTGGCTCACAAGAGAAGAACGAGAAGACCGTATTTATCAAGGCATACAATCTGATAATGTTGGGAAACTTCGAATCAATGCAGCAGATAAGGTAACTACTGGGGCAGCCAAGGAAGTTATTATAGCAGAAACATATGGAACCAGGTTTTACATTCCACTTGAGTTTGAAATCCTAACAGGGCATCTGCCTTATTATCAAGGAGCACTGAATGACCGTCTGAGTTTTGAACTAACCTTCAATGACTACTCCAAAGTTATTAAATCATCTGATCTTAGTGCAATGTATAAGATCTCTAACATTTCCTTGGAATATGAAATTGTCACACACACACTGATCTAGCTAGACTCATACAAAATCAGTACCAGTCAAGACTTCCAATTTATTATGACAGAGTGATTAGACATAGTTTAATGCAAAAAGACAAGAGCGACCCAATGTGGAATATAAACTTGAACACACCTGCCAGGTCACTTAAAGGTATTCTTATGTTGTTTGTTGAACCAGCGGCTCCATACAAAAGGGATTCAGAAAAATTCTACAATCCTAAGATTATACATTTGTCCTGTACAATCGAAGGCCACCCTAATCAAGTGTATGCGTCTGGAATGCTGCCTTATCAACACTACGATGAGATCACAAAGTATTTTGCGGGTGGAAGGATTAGAGATAAACCAGCAAACATTGTGTGTAAAGATCTACATCTGTATGGCGTAAGGATTGGTCAATATCTGACAAACAAGTATGCACTGTGGTTAGACCTTCGCAGTACAGATGATGACTATCTGCATGGGTCAGGTCGAACTGTTGAGAAGTGAACGGCAGTGATGGAATAACAATTCAGATACAAATGAAGGTTGAAACTGCTGCAGCAATAAACATATATTTGTACCTGATTTATGACGCACAACTCAATATTGCAGAAAGCAGACTAAGTGGACACATATATTAAAATTATATTGTGTATTAAAATAAACCTAATGACACTCGATCCACACTGTGGATTGTTTTGTGGTGCCACAGGGTGTGGTAAAACTGAATTTGTACTTAACCTCTTACAAACAAGATACATCTATCATTTCGAAAACATTGTGATATTCTGTCCTACAATCAAACACAACAAAGCTTATCACAACCGTTTATTCATTTGGACTGACAGCAACATTTATTTAGTCGACCCTGAGAAAAAACTTAATGACTACCTACAATATTTTTACAAGCAATTTGAAGGACAGCCAACGTTGTTTATTGTTGATGACTGTTCTGCAGAGAAAGACATTGTCAAGAAGAGAAACACTTTAGCAGAGCTTGCTTTCAGTGGTAGACATGCAAACATTAGTGTATGGATTCTCACTCAGAAATATAATGCTGTACTGAAAGATTTTCGAGAACAGTTAAAGTTTATCTGTTTGTTTTACTGTAAGGATCGTGACAGCTTTGAAGACTGTCTCAGGGAAAACGACGTCATACCAAATAAGCATGAACGGGATGATGTAAAAAATAAACTGAAATCAACTAAGCATCTAAAGCTCATTTTAAAGACAGATCAGCCCGCAGGGTATGGGTTAGTAAATTAATTTATACATTTGTTTGTCTAATAAAAATGACAGACGGACAAATCATACAAGTGATTGATCTCACACACTGCTTCAAAGATGTTATGCACTTTACTGACTTAATAACACCCAAACAGACTTACATAAGCCTTTCAGCACCATCGGAAATATATGCTACATATAGTGTGACTTTGGATTATGTTGATGAGCTTCCAGATGTGGAGTGCATGACAGTTGATTTAAAGACACCTACTTTTAAAGTTAATGATACCAACTATGGCTGGTTAGGAGAAATTTGTTATAGCATATTTAAACAACTATGCAAACTAAATGTTTATATTGACAGTGTTACAGTTAATAAAGTGGTATTACACAAGGTGAGCCAGCAGAGTTAACATTATTATTTTTTAATTACATTATAAATGAACCAAGACGAATTACTTCTTCTAAATGATATCAATGCTGTAGAAAACAAAGACTTAGACTCTAAGAAACAGTGTCTTTTGTCTGTGATTGTCTCAGGCAAGTCAAAGGCTTATCTCGGAAAACAATACATGACAGACGATATTGAATCCCTCACCGCTGACGAGCTAATCAAACTTCATTCAAAATATGAAAACCACATCGCTTCACTAATGACTCGTGATTTGAGTCGATCTCTTGTATGTCTATACACAAAAGCAGTGAGTCACTTTCTACCTGTGGATAGTGACAGTCTTTCACACGACCTTGAAAGCAATCCTATTGTTTCAAGTTCAATTGGTAAATTAGCATGCATCATGTTTTACAAGTTTGGGAATTACCTTGCTCCTGTCGTAACCCTTCTTGTTACCGGGAGTCATATTGATTTTTCAAAAATAAATTTTACTGCAGAAGAAAATGGACGATACCCAGACGACTCCACAACCGAACCCCACCCCAGTTTTGACGCAGGTTCAAACTGTGACTAAGGCTAAAAGTCCAGGCAGGGTTGAGGCTGGTAATAGATTAGCTGAATATAACAGACAAAAAAAATTACAGCTTCAAGCGCAAACAGAAAAGACTCATGTAACTGACACACCGTCAGCACCGTCAGGACCGTTATCACTGCCACTACCGTCAGGACCAACACACCCTCATCAAAGTGAGAGACAAACAACTAAGTCTGACCCTGAACCTCAAACAACAAAATATATAGTTGCCGGATTTGTTGTCGGATTTGGTTACGTAGGTTATCAATTATACAAAAAATACAAACCACAGACTCGTACAGTGACCAAAAAATCAGACACTCCAAAAACAAAACCAGAAGTCGCCACATTACCAGTAACACCCAAAGCCGTTGACCCATTTTATATGCAGTAAATAAAATATTATTTTAATTTTTATTGCCTAAGAAAATGAGCGACACAAAGAACATAATGAACCTTGTATATCACTCTGCCGTGATAAGTGGACTAGCAGTAGCTTATTCTATGCTAGGAAAAAGTCTACTCAAAATGAAATCAGCAGACCTTAGCAGACTTGACTTTGAAGACAGCGCTAAGCTAATTGTAGTTGTTACAGCATCAATTGCGACAAAAGACTTTCTCGTTAAGCAGGGAATTATTCCCGAAAATGTTTCTATGTAAATAAAAATATTATGGCGACACTAGCTGTTATTGTGGGTGGAGCAGTTGTTAATGCATTAGCATTCAGTGGCTCTAATTATCTCTTTTCAAAAGTGGGTAGAGAAGAATCAGCAGAAGAAATGAAACGTCACAATGAGGCATCAGAAAAACTTGCACAAGCGCAACAGGATTATGAAAAGCAGCGAATTGAGAAACTTGATTTCATCAATGAAAGATTGAGGCTTGAAGGCCACGCACAACATACATTTTCAAATACAGACGACGCAATCCGTGAGTATTTTTTAGTCACAGGTGAAGACATGTCTATACCGAAACCAAAACTTAGTGACTATTACAAACCAAGCCCAGAACAAAGAAATAGAGAGATAATCTTTGTTCTAGTGGGAATGACATTTGTATTTTTTACTGGACTTTATATTGCTAGAAGAAATGAACCCCGGGGTAGAAAATAAACTATCAAAAATATATTACTCTCCATCAGGGTATTATAAAGGAGCAACCGCTATTCAGAAATTACATGCCGCTGTGGGCGGAGATATAACACTCAATCAAGTCAAGCAATGGTTACAGAGACAAGCAATTTGACAGATATACCTCCCTGCTCCAAGAAAAATAACAAGACCTCATTTTGAGAACACAACACCTAATGACACACACCAAATGGACCTCTTGTTCTTATCACACGATACAATAAGAAAGAAACGATACAAATACGCACTGACTGTTGTAGACATAGCTTCAAGGTACAAAGACGCTGAACCCATATCTGACAAAACTGCTACCACAGTTGCAACTGCTTTATCAAGTATCTATAAAAGAGGCCCTCTGAAATACCCCAGACTTGTGCAGGTCGATGACGGATCAGAATTCAAAGGTGCTGTTAATCAGTTATTTGCTAACTACTCACAAACCAGATAGGTGAGGCTAGCGCTGGCAGAATTGTCAGTACTCAAACCAAGGGGAATCACAGCGCTGGACAGACAACAGTTAGGGCAGGGGATCTAACTGTTGTCTGTCCAGCGCTGTGATTCCCCTTGGTTTGAGTACTACTAGTTATTTGCTAAGCATGGCGTACTGGTCAGACGAGGCATTCCAGGTGTGCACAGATCGCAGGCAATTGTAGAGAACTTTAACAAACAGTTATCAGAAAGACTTTTCAGTTACCAGTATTCTAAGGAACTCATGCATGACACGCGTAACACAGAATGGGTTAACTCTTACCAGTTCGCTCTATTTGAGGCCAGTGAACAAACTGACTTTTACCCTCACACATACCCAAGAGAAAGTGCTGCTGAAAGCTCTTCTAGTGGTCAACAGTTGGCTTATTATACATCATATTAAAGTGCATTGAGTCAGCTTTCAGTCAGGGTAAGTAAAAAGTCTGTACTTAATGTAGTTTAGAAGTTATTGTTTATTTAGAGATGAAGAAAAAATGGTGTATGGTTTCCAAAAATATTTTTCACAAAAGTCACTAAGAAGAAATTTTTTGGGTTTCTTGCCCTTTTCCCCCACCCGGGTTTGCCCTGGGGGACTTGGGTGGGGTTAGGTATTTTTTAGTTCCCAGGGTCACCCTGGTCAGCCCCACAGGGTGGGTTTTTCTCTCTATTCTGGGGCATGTGTTTCTGTCTACCCTTTGTCCATTCACCTGTATTTGCCTTTTTAAAACTCTCCCTACTGTCTGCACTGCCTGTAGCTCTTGATATTGGATGTGTTGCTAAATGGTCTTAGCTTTATTTATGCCCCATGTTGTAGGTTTATTTAATGTATTTGACCGGCTGGCGACATACATTCAATTTTCTGTTTAGTTTTTTTTCACAAGCAGTGCAGGCACGTCCTGAGAAAGCCTTGTTGCTGTCGGGACGTTAAGCAATGTACAATCAATCAATCATTCTTGCCCTTTTGTTTAAAATGTGAATTCAGTGTGTGGACAAATCATTTCTACACATCTTTGTGAAGTTTCAATAAAATGTATTTGTATTCCTAAGAGTTATGCAACATATTCTACACAGGTCAAGGTCTGGAAAAAGTGGGCGTGTCAACACCTGGCATGACTGAGACATAAATAAAGTCAGATAAACAATGATGCATTTGTATCAGCCTACTGTCACAGCACAGCAATGTAAATTTACACCTCCTGAACCACATTTCACAATGTTTTACCTATTCCATGGTGTTTTATGTCATCGGTAAGACAGCTGTTAGTATGAATGTACAAAAAATCTGACTGACCGTACATCACTGGTGTGCTTCAACAAGACAGTTCCTTTGCTTTATGAAGCAGTAGTGCTGCTGGCAGGTCCCACAGGTGACATGAGTCTTCCTCTCCTTCTTCTCCCTGCTGTAGCACAGTTTACAGTTCCTGTAGGCATTACTCCAGGTTGGCACAATGTGGTGATCCAGTGTGGGTGTTGGAAGTGGGCGTGGCACTGTCTTCTGGGGCTGGTACAGGGGCACGTCAGTCCTTGATAAATTGTCTGAAGGTGAACCGCCCCCTGTTTCTTACCATTCTCTCATCCACAGACACACTGGAGTAGGGCTGGTACAGTTTCATACACTTGCGGCGGATGTAGTCGTGTAGAAACCTGGCCTTGCACAACTTGTCAGCAGTGTTGTCTTCCGTCTCCGCATTGGACACCTTGAGGAAAGCACAAATGGCCTTGAAACGCAGCTTGCTCACAAAGTGTCTGGCCCAGAGTCCATGGAAGAGTGGGGCTGTGGACCAGTAGCACTTAAGTGCCATGTACATCAGCAGCCCGAAGAAAAAGTACATTTCATCCGGTGTCACATCAGTCCAGCCGCGGTACAGCGTTGGCTTCTCTTGTCCGTGAAGCTGGGCATAGGTGTTGGTGAAGCGACACAGATGCTGCATCAGGTCAAGAGTAAAGAAGAGCTTGAAGAAGCTTACAGCTGTGATGTACTCCTTCACACCTTCACCTGTCCTTGACTCAGGTGGAAGCTGAATACCTGGTGGGCAGGTTGGATTGAAGGCTGGAATCTCAGGCCCATCATCCTCAGCATCATAACATTCACTCCTGAAAATAAGTACAGACAACCATATAAACATGTAAGCAAACTGAAATACATTATGCAACATGATTTCTGTGAACTAGCATAAAAGGTATTGTGATTTCAGCACATTTTGCATGATCAGTATAGATATTGCCATGATTCAAGTCCCACTGTACCATGTGCACATTCAACACTGATTCATGAAGTAAACAAACATGTTCTTCTCAGAAAATCTCTGACTTGCTGAAAATATCACTGAGGCAATACACAGCGTGTAATAAAACTTGCTTATGTACGTCATAAAATTATCCGAAGTACTGCACACACGTAATAACTCATGATTCTGAACCAGACGAAAAGGTAAACAAAGACTCACACATGGTCAAACAAAAATAGAAAGTGTCACACTGACCTGCGATGGTTTTCGTTCGTTTCTTCCACATCGCTGGCACTAGAATCGTTTTCAGCGGCCTGTTCACTGGAAGATTCCCCTTCAGTCAGATACTCTTCAGTTTCGGACTCAGATGAACTGATTTTGACGGAATATTCGCAGAGAGATATCGCAAGCAGTGAAAATGACGCAGTACAAAAAGCAAGATGGCGAACAAAGTGACTCGATCGATAACAAAGGTCAAGAACAAACTCAAAATTAATATTTTTTTCATTCCATCATATGAAAATGACTTTCTAATGTCAATAAGTTATGACAATGGTACTGAGAGTTAAAATTAATTGGTTTTAATTCAGTAAACATGACGGAATTTTCCGTGGGCGTGGCTTCGTACGTGCGCGTACGATGGCCAATGGAGCGAACTGGTAAGAGTTAAGAGATTACCACGTGTGATAAAAGCAATGAACAATGAAGGCCATGGCTTGCGCTTAAAGCCTGCTGATGCTATTAAAATGAAAACAATTACAGAACCAAAAACAGGACCAACCCCACCTCCAGACACAAGTTTATTTACCAAACAGGTGAGATATTTATATCAACCTGGAGAATCAGAAAATGACGTCAGACGCAGGGCGACAGACCCCATCTGGTCCACATCCGTTCATAATATATAAAAAATAGTCCCCGGTCCTGACGCAACAATATATTACCTGTTCGACCCTGCACCCCAGAGGGCATTTGTCAGAGAAGAATTACAGATTATTCCCCCAGACACCGTTACTCATTTCAGTAACTAACTCATCAATTAATTCATCAACCAGTTCATCAGCTATTTCTTCAGATAACTTGAGCCTGTAATGACCTGGTGCATAAGCTTTTTCTTTGGGGTGAAAAACACGTTTCGTGTCCCCAACTGCAAGTGACTTCTTATGTGTTTGAATCATTTCAAGATTATGTTTATTTGATCTCAGTGACTTGTTTGGATAATCAGGCATCAATGCACCATCTAACACTTGCTTGTAATGTTCATGACGAATGTCTTTATTTTTTATCGCTGTTTTTTTTTATTCCTTTGGCTTTTGACTGACTTCCCTTCTGGTGCAGTATAGAATACATTTTTGATCTCAGTCCAACGTACTCAACAATAGGCACACCATTTAGTTCATCCTTAAACTTTCCAGGCACTTTTTTTGTTTTGTGTGCTATACAGTGGATGATCTTTTGGGTAGTCAGACGTGTCATACATGTGTAACTCTGTTTTCATGTCTTCATAAAAGTCTTCAGTACACACATCTATGATCATAGAGTCAGTGTCAGTGTATAGCAGACAACACTCAGGATATTTTGGTTTGAAGTAATCATAATAAAATTCAAGCATCACCAGTTTTGATAACTCAAGAATTGCCATACCAATGAATACTGGCTTGTCCAGTTTGACAATCTTTTTTTTTTGAGTGACACAGCATACAATGATGAATGAAACTCTTTGTACCCTGTGTACTGTGGCTTGCCTGTAAGTTTAATAGCACCTGATTCAGTTGTGACCAGTCTCACATATTTTCTGTGATGAGGATTTTCCATAGTCTTGCCAAAACAGGCATTGTTCATAAGCTTAAAGAAGTCTTTGTCAAATGCAGTGTTGCCGTCCCTTGCACGGAGGGTTGTGTTTTTCATTATGTAATCTTTCATGAAAGCACTCTGATCAAATTGAATTCCTCTGTGAACTTTCTTTAGTACTAACCCATGTCTGATGTAAAACTGAAGCAAGCGGTAGTGACAAACATAATTGAATTTGTCATTCAAATTTGGTACAAGTTTTGTGTCTTCTTTTTTCCCCGTCATACTCATTTTCTCAACAGCCAACGGATAATCATTGTGGTAATCATGTAGATGATGTGGGTACTCTAGGTCTACTTCAAAGGTCCAACCCTTCGGATCGTTTCAGTCAAGATTCATAATATAGTTTGCTAACCCTGACTCTGTTATGTCATACTGTGACAAATCATACAGACAAAAGTTTTTCAAGGGCAATAACTCACACATCGCGTATCCGTACATATTGTTCGCGTCAAGGTACGTAATGAATGACCTTGACCTCGAGGGGTCAAAGTCAAGGTCATCAAGATATTTGTTGTTGGCCTTGGCGTAATTGTTCGCTGCAATACTAATCCCTCCCCTCAATCCACGTTCCACCATTTCACCCATCGTACGATCAGACAACAGGTCTATAAATATCTTACTGGATTTCAAAAATGCATCCCATGTCAGGCCAGGACTAGTTATGTAGCAAGCAGGGTCAAGACTGTAGTGTAACAAACCCTTTTCACGGTAACTTTCAAATACGTCTGCTAGCAAGCAAACGTCAGCCTTTAAGTACTGGTCATGGTAGTCACCAATCGTCTGACACCCTAATTTATCCCATGCATCAAGAGCGTGTTGATATTCAGAGTCAGAAATACCTTTGCCAGTTAGTGTAGAATAAAATTTCTCTTTTGGTGGCAGTCTCCTTTCTTCAAACACAACCCAGTGATCAATGTACTCGTACGGATATACTCCTTTCTTAATCAAGTCTGGCTCAAAATATTTACTCGTTATTGGATACTCAGTCAGTCCTTCTGCCAGACTAGCAAGACCTAAAGATAAATGTTGCATGGAGTCATAAAATGCTAATTTGTCCAACCTAAAAGTTAAGTACTTTTCAGTTGTCTGAGCAATACAACTTATGTTTTTGTAAGACTCGTCTACAGCCTGCATGATGATGTGTGAATCATATTCTTTAAGATTGTGGAAAAAGATTGGTAACTTATATGTCTTAGGATCTATTTTTAATAATAAGTTACAATTGTTATGTGCGGCACCTCTGTAACGTCCAGTTATGTGGTCGTGGTCACGAACTTTATCACCCCCTAAAGGTTGTTCACAAATCCAACACGTCTCAGCTGTATCAAATTTTAATTTGTCTTCTTCTGTCATCACCAAAGGCATCTGACATGTTGTGAGATACTGTACTACCTGACTATACAGATGTCTCATTTCTGTTAAAAACAGACATGCTGCATTTTCACCCCTGTAGATAACAGGTTCTGAATGCAAACCGTCTGACCTAACAATAATGTATCCAAAAGAACACACCACTTGGTCACTCAATTTTATAGTCTTTGTTAATGACTCTGGAACAGGACCCTCATATGGTACTACTAATGATTCAAAATCAGCATACACTACAAACGGCAGCTTTTGTTGATTCCCATAGTTCTTAAAACACACTTGACTACCCGGTTCTGGATACTTAAGTACAGTTTGTATGTCATCAGCTGACCTACAATGTAAAACATGTTTATGTGCCACTGCAATAGAAGAGAATCTTTGTAAACATTTTTTACAAACTTCCTGTTTGCCATTGTGTTTTGTTGTATGCCCATGAATTAGACGTGACATATTCCTGATAATTGTGTAGTGAAAGTTATTGTCATCACCGGCAGGGTCGATTAGCAACATGTCAACATGTTTATCTTCTGGCTGCCTATAGGTTGGTGCCAGTGTTCATACTCTAATAGGTTGTAACTTGTCAACAGATTCATTATCCCACACATACACATTTACAGATATACCAGGATTTAGTTTTTCAAACAAATCTATGTCCTCTATTTTAACAGGGAACTCAATGCCACTAAAATCGAGTTCATTTACAAATTTGATGTAGTTAGATACACGTTCAGGTTTTGATTTTACAAAGTGCAGTTTAGCAATCACACACCACATGAAACAGAAATTGTCTTTGTTCTGAATATTAACAACAGCCTTTTTGTTTGCTACTTCTGTTGGCAGTGGCAACCATGATTTACCTAGTATAGGATGATACCTTGACTGCTTTAGTTGCAGTTCATGTACATGACCTTCGTGCCAACCAGACCCCTTCATTTTTGCACTGTCAATTGCCTGGAGGAAGTCAGGTAAAAGTCTGTCTCTAAACACGTTCTCCAATTCTCTTATTGTGTTAACTGTGTGTTGTCTTGTTGATATATACGATACAATCACTTCACCATCTACTCTAGTAAATTCTATTTTTGCAACAATCTGAATCTTTACACTGCCTGTAAGAAGATTATCTTGTATGACAGAAAAAGAGTTTTCTATTGATTCATAAACATTATTAGTATTGGATATAGGCAAGTTTGTTGTGTGAAACACGTTTCTTAAGCTTGATGAGCCTGATGGGCTTTGAGTATTGTCCGTCATTTTTATTTGTCCGTCAAAATAATAAATGAAAAATAACATGTCCCACATGGAACATAATCACTAAAATAACATGGGACATAATCACTTAAAAAGTCAACCACAGTCAACCACTAAACAGGAGTTGTCTCCCATAGACTTATATGCACACCCACAGATTTTAAGAATCATTTTTCCCACTCTGACTGGTGTGAGGCTAGTGTGTGTGTGTGGATGTAATAATAAATCCAAGAAAATTTAAAAAAAAAAATCTTCTTTTTTTTTAAATTTATGAAAGAGAAAAAAAATGAGAAAAAAAAAATGAGAAAAAATGAGAAAAAACGAAAAAAGGGCTGCTTGATGACCTTCCACCCGCTTTCACAGGAATCGATGTAACCCGGGTTAAGCTGCGCTATTAACCCCTATGGAGGGGGTTAACCCTGGCGGGTAGCGCATTCACCTTTTCCTGTGAAAGCCCTGTAGTGTAGAGAATGTCAACTGGACGCAATCGGGAAACGAACCCCGGCACAGTGAAGTTAGTTTGATCAATACTAAGCCCCACTAAACCAGAAGTATCCCCTCGGCCACTTGCAGTCCCAAAGAAACTTAAATTATTTATGTATTTATAATTAACTGAAATCCTGAAAAAGCAGTACTCATGAGAATCTAACCAAGATAAAATATCGAGAAATTAAACCTACAAAGAAAGAGGCTCCTGAGAATCTAAGTCTTTTGTAAAAATAATCTCTGGTTTTTACCTCCTCAAAGGGAGGAAGTCAGATGTGTCAGAGTCATGTGATTCTTGTACAGTAACAGTTTGTACAGTACACTTCGCTAACATGCCTCCTGTGTATGCCTACACCGTCTAACCCAACAGGGCGTGAAACTGAATAAGAGTAATTATCCTCTCACGGGCTCTTGCGTCAGACATGTATGGACAGTATACACCAGGAAGTAAAATCTTACAATAATATTGCACTGGCGTGAGTCGGTGTACAAACCTTGTGTTTTTGCGTCGGGTGTTATGTATGGTGTGTGTGTGTGTGTGTGTGTGTGTGTGTGTGTTGGGACGTGTGTGCGTGCGTGTGTGTGTATGTATGTGTGCCTGTTTGTTTGTGTGTTTGTTGTGTGTGTGTGTGTTTGTTGTGTGTGTGTGTGTGTGTGTGTGTAAGATATTACTTGTTAGTTTTCCAAACTGCCTGTTTATAGTGCAGAGTATGACCACCGTTTGATTTCTCGGGTACCTGTCATGAGTATATTAAGTCGACTTCAAAACTGTCTTCTTAAGTGTATTGACATTTCTCAGCAAATAGCCTTTTCAAAGCCGTAGAGCCGGCTTATTCATAAAGTGTCCCCTTTCACAGTTGAATAGCGGCGTGCTACTGAGCGGCGCGTGGCAACAGACAACAAAGGTAAACAGGTGAGCTGGCTTGCAAAGGACATGCGCCACAGAGTAAGACCCCTGTAACTTACTCATTGAAAAGAGGCTGATTTAAACGTGTAAGTTTCACATGAGTGGAGTCTTGACACAGTCACTAGTTTATGTCTGTGTTGACAGAGTGGGTCTCACTCTCTCTCTCTGTGTGTGGTAGCTAATGGGGGCTGTGTTGTCCTTTATTCCCATTCAATCTTAAAACCAATTTACATTTGTGGGGGGGGTCATGATTTTTCGATGTGCATTTTCTTAAGGTCAAAAATAAATTGTGTGAATATCGACTCAGGGGCGGTGCATACCGATCTAGTAGCTCAAGGATTTGAAAAGGTTTTGAAAAATGTTGGCAAACGTATTGCGACATTGTAAATACACTGTAAGTGCTACGCATATTTTATTCTGACGCGTCGTGTCCTTCATGCCTAGAGTGCTGGCAACGGGCTGTGTTTACGACATCGGTCCGTATGAGCTACGAAAGATAGAAAGAAAGAGAGAATTGAAGTATTATTAACACTATGATTGAGTTAACCCCTTAATTATTAATATGTGAAGGTACATAAAATTGTGACTGTTTTAAAAAGCAATGATTTAGGGGGGTAACTTCCAACGGTATTTACTCTGTGTGGGGAACATAGCTGATGAGGTTTCTAAAAGTTATAATTAAGGGGGTTAACTCAGTCATTGTGTTAATGCTGGTTCAATTCTCTCTTTCTTTCTATCTCTATAGCTGGCCAGAGGGAAGGACAGGGCTGGCAAGGTTATGAGTATGTCGACGTCCTCACTGTAAAGTCGCCGGTGCCATCTCCGCTGACTTGTTAATACGGTGTCTTTCTATATTCAAAGTTTTACAATACTTTTTGTTTCCTTTTTTTTCCTTTGTTTTTTTGCATTTGTTATTTGTGCCCATGGTTCCTCTAGAGAAAATGCCACTGATCGATATGCCTTTCAAGCGAGTAACCGTGGATCTGATGGGGCCAATATCTCCTCCAAGTGAAGATGGTCATCACTACATTCTGACCCTGGTGGACTACGCTACACGATATCCTGTGGCCATACCATTAAGGAAGATCGACACTCCTACAGTGGCAGAGGCGCTCGTGGACATGTTCATCCGTCTGAGGATTCCTGAGGAGATCCAGAGTGATCTAGGGACCCAGTTCGTCTCCGACTGCATGGAGGAAGTCAATCGGCTGTTGAGCATCCGACACCTCACTACGACCCCTTACCACCCCATGTGTAACGGTCTGGTTGAAAAGTTTAACGGAACATTGAAGGCTATGCTAAAGAAATTGTGTGCTGAGCAGCCAAGGTTGTGTCATAGGTACATCAATGCCTTGCTCTTCGCATACCGCGAAGTTCCTCAAGATTCGACAGGGTTCTCCCCCTTTGAATTACTGTAAGGAGCTGTGGACCAAGGATATCGACACGCCTGAGGTGAAGATCAGCTACCAGTATGTCTTCGAACTGAGAGAGAAGCTAGGATGGCTCGAGAAAAGTTGGAAAAGGCGTGGAACAAGGGGAAACATTACTATGATCGTAAAGACAAACCTCATCGGTTCCAGCCAGGTGACCAGGTGTTTGGTTCTTCTCCCCACTGACAACAACAAGCTCCTGATGCAGTGGAAGACACCGTACGTGGTTGACACAGTGGTTGGCATCAATAACTACAGAGTCAAGGTCAACAACAAGATGAAGACTTACCACGCGAATCGGCTAAAGATGTACATCGAAAGAGGTCGTCAGGACACACCACAACAAGCGGCATCGATGCGTCTGTCTGCTGACGAGAAACTAGACGACGAGAACCTGTTCGACCTTAATGAACTCCGTCACCAGGAGGGTGTAGAAGACATCCAGTTCAGTCAGAACTTGACCCAGGCACAACAAGAAGAGCTGAGAGTCCTAACTACGGAGTTCAAGCATCGGTGTACACCTGTCCCGTGGACAACATACACCATCCAGCATGAAATTAATCTGACGTCAAACCGAGCCGGTTCACAGCAAGCCGTATCGTCTACCTTACAACACGAGGGAAGAACTGAAAAGGGACATCAAGGAGATGCTGGACCTGTGAGTCATCAGGGAGTCCAAGTCGCCATATGCGTCCCCAGTAGTCATCGTGAAGAAACCAGATGGATCCATCCGGGTGTGTGTGGACTACCGAAAACTCAATAAACTGACAGTCTTCGACCCAGAGTCCATGCCCACAGCGGAAGAACTGTTCCAGAAGATCAGTGGAGACCGATTCTTCTCTAAAATTGACCTAAGCAAAGGGTACTAGCAAATCAAGGTTGAAGAGAAAGACATCTACAAGACAGCGTCATTGGGAGTTCCTGAAGATGCCTTTTGGAATGGTGAACAGTGGTGCCACTTTGAAGAGAGGACTGAAAAAGATCCTAGAAGATAATTATGCAAAATGTGGTCTTTTACTGGGACGATAAACTTGATCCATACCAAGACCTGGGGAGATCACCTCAAGGCCCTCCGAGAGCTGTTCCAGCGTCTGTCAGATGCGAATTTTACCATCCAACCAAGCAAGTGTATTCTTGGGGCCGACAACGTAGACTTCATCGGGCACCGGCTAAGGGAAGGCTTGAAAGGTCTACAACCTTGTGCCACGTGTGACGAGTTGCAGCTGAGTGAAGTTTCCTTACAAGAACCCTACGTGCTTGCGTCTGGTGTGATATCATACTACGACTACCACGTAACACTCATAATGGCTGCATAATTATTATAATTGTGACTGTCAGTCGTGCAGCATGCTAAAGTAGATTGATTGATTGATTGATTGATTGATTGATTGATTGATTGATTGATTGATTGATTGATTGATTGCAACACGCGTTGTCTGTAGACGTGAACTCAGGATACAATTACTGACCACCCAACCCCACGACACAAATCAATTTAAACTGGTCCGTATTTCCTGGAAACCGTCAGACAGCTTAGTTTACGTGCAGTTCGATTATATGATGTGAGAGTCCGTAAGACTGAGCATGTCACACCCATCTTGAAGTCCCTTCACTGGCTTCCTGTGTCCTCACGTATTCAATACAAAGTTATGTCAATCTGTTTTAACTGCCTTTCAGGCACCAGCCCAGAATACTTGTCCTCCTTGCTACATGTGTATACACCCTCTCGTGAGCTCCGCTCCTCTTCTGATAAACGGAAGTTGTGTGTACCCTCTGTCCAAACTAAAACATTTGGTCAGCGCACTTTTGTTTATCAAGCCCCAGTGTTATGGAATACACTTTCTCTTGAGGTCAGAAACAGTGAGTCTGTCTCTGACTTCAAGAGGTCGTTGAAAACTCACCTCTTCAAACTAAACTTTGAATAACCTCCAGTGTTTGATGCCTTAGCTGTAGTTCTGCAATCCTCCTTGTTTAGACTGAATGTTAATTAGAATTATTATGTATGTATTGTTGTTTAGTTTATTGTAAAAGTGGCGTGTTCGGGCATTGTGCTTTGTTTGTTATGTGTATATGTCATTGCATTTTTAGTTTTGTGTACAGATTGTAAAGCGCTTAGAGCTTTTGAGTAAGATTAAGCGCTATATAAATACTCATTATTATTATTATTATTATTATTATTATATGTTAGAGAAAGTGTTACGTGGTAGTCATTGTATTAGTATGATGCAATCACACCAGACACACTCACGTAGGGTTCTTGTAAAGAAACCTCACTAAGTTACAACTCGTCACACGTGGCACTAGGTTGTAGACCACACTGGAGTAACAGTGCAGATCCAACAGTACTTTATTCTCACGATGCAATCTCAGCACAATGCATCCACAAATGCATCCACACTTCGATACACTTTATCATACAATGCATCCGCAGTTTTCACACACTGTGTCTCCCATACAATGCATTCACATACTTCCTAACACCCTTTTTATACTATTACAGATTTCCAAAACAATCCGGCAAACTACACAAATCAACCAATCAGAAAAGAAATCGTAATGAAAACGCATTAATATTCATTAAAAAGAACACTCTAGATCTGTTACAATCTTCAACTAACATCTAGGTGCATTCCGTAAATGTTGCGAAATGTAGCCAACATGTGTACTATAAAACTGTGATGTCCTATCTAAGGTCACTTGAATGATCGCGCCCCTTCCCGAACCGTCCGGGTTAAACTAGGTCGGACTTTAGCAACAGTGGAGCGAGATGTACAACATTCTAGCTACAGACCAAAAATCGATCGCAGTTCTCCATGCAAAAGAAAACGAATAATACTAAAATGTGCGTGATTCTTATCTAAAATAACTCAGCTGAATACTGGATCTTTCCTACGATCAACACACACATGCCCTAAAAGGAATAACTCAACCGCAAACGTAACAAAAAGAGTAACAATAATTCTCAAGTTTGTGTTGTTATTTCCCAACAGTATGTCATGTTAAGTACAACCATTCCAGATCTAGTCGTTCCGCTGCAGTTCTTAACCTGTGTCACTGTGCAGTATTGAAGCAGCTATCACCGCCATTATTTTTTTTTTTTTTTTTTTTTCTTCAGAAATGGCGTTCTCGACTGACAGCGTGGATGTGGAATGTCCCGTATGTCACGAGGATTTCACGGATGCAAAGTTTCTACCTTGTGGTCACGTGACCTGTCGGAAGTGCATTTTGTCCTGGCTGGCGGCCAGGGGGCAGGGTGGGTGTCCGTTATGTCGTGCCCCCATCCTACCCACCCCCCAGCCTGGCCAGGAGGACATACTAGCTGCTATGGTGGACAGATTCCCCACCGACCTGGTTACTATGGCGCTGGTGGAGAGCAAGCAAGCGCTGAGCGGCACGCACGTGTGTGGAGTGTGTGACGTCACCACAGCGGCAGTGTCCTACTGTTTGGAGTGCAGGTAAACTGGTCACAAAACCCCCCTCCCCCACCCCCTCCACCAGCCACCCCCCCCCCCCCCCCCCTTCGTTGATTTGGCAATATTCTGGAGAAAAATTGTGCAGTTCATTCTTTTCTTGACTACAGAATGATATTACATTTGTTGTTCCTCTAGTTTATTGAAATAAATTAGAACAAATTTTAAAGTACAAAAAGAAAGGCAAAACCCTTATGGCTCACGTGTAGGACCAATCCACATAAAAGTGTGACCTTTTTTACCTTTTCCTTTCCAACAGGTCACTGAAATGAGCAAGATTTTAAGTGTCTAAACGTTCAGTAAAGAGTTGGTTTTGTACCAGTGAAATCCTAGTTTTCTCAAAATGTATGAATTTTTCACAAAATTGTCGACCATCCATGATCCTTGTCCTTTGTAAGGGGGCGATTAAATTGCCATGCATAGAAAGGTGTTGTCATCAGCTACATTAATGCTAAGTCTGACTGAAAATTTAGCAAAAACTATAATAAAAATTGTAATTTTATTAAAAACTGGCATTTTTCACACACATGCTGACCTCATGTGACCTTTGACCTGACCGAGCAGTCAACCAAATTGGTATGCATAGAAAGGCCTTAACATCAAGTATCTCTATGCCAAGTTTGGGCTTGAAGTTGAAAACAGCATTTGTGAAAAAAAAAACAATTTGTTTCAAAATATGGCTAGTTTTTAACCTATTTCTGGACTCCCCTGACTGGAAAGTTTGTAAAAACGTTGATAAAAACTACAGTTCTATCAAAAACTGTCATTTTTTACACATTTACCGACTTACTGTGACCTCTGAACTTTCCGAGGGGCCATCCAAATTAGTATGCATAGAAAAGTCTTACTATCAGTGTTACGATTGTGGTTGTGTTGTCCTGTGAGAGTATACATGTGTTAATCGTAGGAAACGATCCGATATTTTATTTGAGCTATCATGGCTATGATTCACGCACCTTTTTAGTAAGATTTTCTTTCAGTCGCGCAGAGCGGAATTCACTTCATTGATACGTTAAGTTTAGTTTAGAACGTTCTAGCAAGGTCGCACTGTCTAGTGACCTCGTATGTATGACGTCGGTAAATTGGCGACTTTTCGTAATTAGTTGTTTACTGTGCGCGTGAAGCCGTCAGCCGTTTGTGTGTGTGTGTGTGTGTGTGTGTGTGTGTGTGTGTGTGTGTGTGTGTGTGTGTGTGTGTGTGTGTGTGTGTGTGTGTGTGTGTGTGTGTGTGTTGGTTCTCGAAGTTTCCGACTAGTTTTCCATACTTTTGTGAGATGTCATTTTACCAAGGATTTGGAGCTGAAGTGAGCAGCCATATTTGGGTAGCCTATTGTAGTTTTCTGGAAAGTTCGTTTTGTGTTAATATTTTTTTTATTTCCGGTTACGTAGATTATTTTGATTGGTTGCGTTGAATGATTTTCTTGGATTATTCTAGAAAGTGTTTTACTATATAACGGTGGTGTTAGGAAAGCACGTGTGTACATTGTCTTGCTTTGTCAGTGGTAGAGACACGCAGTTTATTGTAGGTACGTGGCCCGTTTAGGGTGTACATTGTGTGAGACGCTGCGTATGAGAAGCTTTGAGTTGCCAGTGTGGACATTGCAGAAGAGACTTTGTATCAGTATTTGTGCAATTGGGATTGCATTGTGTGGAGATCGCATCGCTGAATTAAAATATTGTTGGAACTGTTACTCCAGTATTGTCTACATCCTTAAGCCACGTGTGACGGATTGCAGCTGAATGAGGTTTATTTGAAAAGAACCTTACGTGTGTGCGTCTGGTGTGTTTATCATACCAAGACTACAACTCCACCACGTAACAATCAGGTATCTCTGTATCTAATTAAGTTGGGTTTGAAGTTGAAAATAGTATTTGAGGATAAACAACTTGCGTCAAAATATGGCTATGTTTTACCCCTTTCTGGACCCCCTGTGACCTTGACTTTTGAGAGAGGTAACTGAAATTGGTATGTTTACAAAGGTTTTACCACAAAATACCTTTGGGCCAAGTTTGAAGTCCGAGGTTTAAATAGTCCCCCGAGAAAATGCCAACGTTAACGTTTACCACAGACGAAAGCCATATATTACATAGACTCACTTTTGCTATGGCACGTGAGCCAAACATGCGATTCTTAGCTTGTGACCGCTATAAACGGCAAATGAAGTATTTATAGCCACACTCCACGCTATTCACAGCACGTGCTCTCTCACAGCAAGCTTCTGCTCCATCCAGACTCGCCATTCTACAATGCATTTCAGTTCTAGAAAAACGCTTAACAAGGATGACGTCATTTTGCTCCAGTGTCATAATCCTTTGCAGCCAGCAGGGCTGATGATAATCTGTACTAACCCTCTGGCTGTCGGTAGCGGTGTTGTCGCGATGATTCCTGCAGGACCCTACTCGAACCCTTCCTGCAGGACCCTACTCTATCCCTTCCTGCAGGACCCTACTCTAACCCTTCCTGCAGGACCCTACTCTAACCTACCCTGCAGGACCCTACTCTAACCCTTCCTGCAGGACCCTACTCTAACCTATCCTGCAGGAATCATCGCGCCAAAACCCGCTACAAGTGCTTAACCTGTTCCTAAAACCAACCATTTTACACTGTTGTTGTTGGAAAGAAATGAGCGGTGTTTTTTTTTTTTAAATTTTCAGCATGAAGCTCTGCGCGTCATGCACCAAGGGTCACAAGAAAATGCCCTTCTTACGAGATCACAGACTGGAAGAGCTGGACACGCTGACCCCAGGTCGTCTGGCCGCTAGTCGCCGGTCGCCATGTGTGACCCACCCCGACCGTGCTGGGGACATGTACTGTCCCGCTCACCTCAGGCTCATCTGCTTGGAATGTTTTTCTACTTCCCATCACTCGTGTGGAGTGAAACCTGTGGCCAATACAGCCAAACAAGAACGGGCGGCTCTGTCTAAGCAAGCTAAAAGATTTCGTGACAAGGAGTTGGCAATGGACGAACAGGTAACAGAATGGCTGACAAATCTGACATGCACATTTGTTGACGTCTTGAAATTTGTCTTATAAATATACGTAAACATAAAGTCAATGATTAAGCGGATCTCTTGAAATGTGTCTATATGCAAAGATAAATTCAATGAATAAGTTGAGAATAACTTTCTTGATGTTATGCAATGACAGTTGAACGTAAAACTTTCAGGGCAGACTATTATGATGTTGAAATGTTTTCACGGAGAGAGCTCTCTAGGTGTTGGCGGGTTCATGGCACACTCATCCTTTACCGAGTTATCCGTGATCCATGACATGAAACAAATACACTTCACTGTCGGTTTTGGTTTATAGGAATACGAACTTTTCTATTTCGGTTGATTTATGATAGGTTTAACATAATCAAAATAATCCGGTTGTCTCCAAATGCGGCGTTTCTGAGTAAGTCCACACACTGGCTCCGACTCAGAATTCTATTCTAATCAGTTTGGGTTTTACTGTGTGTTTTTTTTTTCAGATCAGGAAGTTAAAAAAGGAAATCAATGCTGCGGAGGCGCACATCAGCACTCAGAGCTCCAAGGTTAAGGCCAAATGTAAACGTCTGCAGCAAGGTGTGAAAAGGCGGTGCCACGAGATTCTCGCCCAGCTACAGCGAGAAGAAGATGATGTCGTGAGACCGAAGCGTGCTGAGATAGCCGCCCTTGAAGAGCAGAGAGCGGCACTGGCAGCCCATGCTGGCTCAGTGGAGCGACTGGTGGTGCCCGCCCCTGATGGGGCCCTGTTAGGGATGCTGGTGCAACTGAAAGCGCGCTTGGACGGCCTGGAAAAGAATAGTAAGGTGCCTAAGGTCAGTACAGACGTCACTCTGGTGTCGGTCAGCTGGGATTCCGGGATGATGACACGTCTGGAACAAGCCATCGCCGCCTTTGGACACGTCACACACAAGGTACTCACGGTGACAAACTGGGTAAAATTATACCTGCTGTTCTACAGGAAACCTTATAAATGCACGACTATCTTTAACAAAAAGACGGATTCAATTCATGCTATATTTTGCTAGCGTCTGTGTGTTGGATTACATTCATAATATATATTGCTACAGTTAGGTTTTGTGTCTTAGAGAGTTTTCAAATCGGTTATTTTGTTTTGTTGTGTGGGCAGACAACCCAAGCTGTAGCAACACAGGAGTGCCTGGTGTGTGGTATGTACACAGCAATCTGTTTCCTGCAAACATTTTTTTTATTATTAAAATATTAGTGTGTCATCTCGCTTTGATTATCGTTCGCGCTTTGATTATCGTTCTTGGCGTTCAGTTCACCCGGATGCTTAATACTTGTCCGCGCGGAGTAGTTTCCCAATGCGCAAAAGGCCTTTGGGCCGACGATGACCACCGTTGGCTCGCGCACGGCTGTGCGTGGGCCAACGACCGCCGACGTCGGCCTGATTGCTTTTTGTGCATTGGGTTATTCCACTAGAACCGTATCGGTAGATCAGAATAGCACACCTGGCTGAAATGCCTTGGTTACAGAGATACAATTGTTGTTTTCATATATGGCCGTACACAGGTGACTGATAAAAGGAATCAGACATTCACGATGAAAGTCCCAGAGGAGCATGGGGGGGGGGGGGGGCCGAGAAAGGGAAAGGGGGATCGACTGTCCCGGGGGTGGTTGGGGAGGTGCTGGGAGATAGGAGAGAGGGTCGAGTGTTAACCTTTTGGTTGTCGGTAGCTCTTATTGTCGAGGTGATTCCTGTGGGAATCAATTGGACAATAAGCGCCGCCGACAGACACAGGGTTAATATTTTGACTCTTTAAAAGACAATCATAAATGAATTTGCTTTCAAAGATTAGCCGTAATACTTTTCACAGGCCATAAACCAGAGCCAGTGAGAGCGAAACCAGAGCCAGTGAGAACGAAAGCAGAGCCAATGGGAGCGGAACCAGAACCAGTGAGAGCGAAACTCACCGGAGCTGAGCTGGCTAAAATCCTGAAGGTTGGGGACCGTGTGAAACGAGTACAGGGATGGATACACGGAAATCAGGTACATACAAGTGAATCTGTTAATTAGGCCTCCATTGGCATGAAGAAAATAGTGGAGTAATAACCGGCAGGCCTAATAAGCGGAATCCACATCAGTGTATCATGACCGGCTCTTGCTATATACAGATAATAGTGTGTCCTACACCAATGTGTTTTAACAACTTCACTGCCGAGATAAAAGCGAACGCAATCCAACTGCAAGAGACATAGATCCTCATGAGCCCCCGCGACTGCGGGGGCTTATGAGGATCTATGTCTCTTACTGAGACCAGCTTGTATCTATGTTTCTTGGACGGTGTTTGCTTTTGGTCGTTGAATGAACCAAAAACAAAAATGATGTATACAGTGTCACGGAAAGGGTTAATGCATGCACGCATGTAAGGACTGAGCGGTTAGCGTAATACACAGGGTTAACCCTCACAGCTTTCCAATCCTCATATCAACGTGTAATGGATCATCAGCGTCATGTCGTGTTTTTGTTTTTTGTTTGTTTTTGTTTTATCTTTAAAACCCGAGTATTGCTCCTTTCTTGATACCTGTCGTCGCCATAATTATTATCAACATCGCCTTCATCATGATTCTCATCACCATCATCACCACCAGGACAGCATGTACACTACCAGCACCAGCACTGACACTGGTCGTCGTCATCATTATCTACTATATCACAAACATAGATAGTGATGGCTATGACGACGACGATGACTATAGTAGATAATGGTGAAGATGACGACGGGCGATGACGACCAGTGATTCCCAGCAGGTGTGTTAATTGATGGTGAGTGTTGACTGTCCACAGGACGGAGGACCCGGTACAGTGACACAGATAGGACGGCCAGGCTTTCATGCGGGCGTGGTGAGAGTGAAGTGGGATGCCGGACGCGAGCACAATTACTGTATGGGTGCTGGGGACCTCTACGCCCTGGAACTGGTGTGATCTTGACTGCTGACAATATTAGACACAATGGAAACTGACATAAACAGTGCATGTGTTATTGTCAATCAAAGCCAGGATGCTGCTGCTGCCTCTTGCTGATACCATTTTGCATCTATGTTCCTTGGACGGCTGAGGTTGAATTTACAATGATTTCAAAACCCAGTCCGCGTCCACGGGCAGTGCAGGGGTTACATCATGTGTTGTTGTTGTTGATCCGTTCGTTTGCGTGTGTCAGTTCATGATGTTATTGACAATGGCAGATGGAGTTTCTTGTTTTCTTGTGGTCAGGCCTTTAGCACGTAGTCTAAGCCATTTCCCCACCCACCTGTTACCGGACCTCTTTTTAAGTCCATTCTATTATAGAAGGGACTTTTTAGGACGGGTTGCGGTGGGGCGGTCTTAGTGAGTTACAGAAGGCAGATGATTCTTTGCAGGATTGGTTTGAAAAAGCCGCCGGGGTAAGATCAGGGAAAGTGGGGTAAACGCATACCAGTTTGTGGTTAACCCTTTCATCTCTGAGTAAATAAGAAGTCTATATACCCTTCAGCCCTGACTTTATTTAAGAAATTTCTGTTGAAAATGGGTGTTCACTGTAAAATATTTGTAAATAATACTTTACAACAGATATCCCCATAAAGGTTTATAGGTACAGATTTGCCATTGGATGGACTACCGTTTTATGGATTTGACCACACTGTGTCATGTGTCGTAATTCCTGGTGACAAAAATAGTGACAGGTGACAATAAACTTGAAACAAAAGTCTTTCGTGCATGACAGATCGCTGGTACTTAACATGCATCACTAAATAGGGCGTCTGTTAGTGTGACACATAAGTGACCATGCATTTCCAGCATGTCGATACAACGTAAGGCCCATACCTTGTCACCAGACGTCATTATTTACACCTGCCACTGATACGGTATATCCACGGTCTAGACTGACAACATGTAATAAGCGGCATCGAATGATGATCATTGTATCTGTGTTGTGTCTCGTACACGATCGGATGGAAGTACCAGTGTTGTAAAGACTATACATGTACCACACATGTGACCAATGTGTGTCGTTGGTGTCCACAGAGTCACCTACAGGTGCACCAAAATGTGGCATCCCAAAAAAGGAATGTCAATTAGAACCTCCGAATTCAGCATCAGAATCAAGCTGTAAGTCATTGCCGTTGTCAGTGCCTCAAACGGCGATCGCGCCAGCTGACACTGCAAACACGTGGTTATGCTGCCCCCACGCAGTAGGTAGGCACACATGTCCCAATACATCAAAGCTATCTGCTTTTGAAACCATGTCTCCAAACACAAAATTGTATCACGCCGAATATCTACACATCCACTCGCCATTCCGACCGTAATTCCCACGCTAGCCCCGCAAGACTGACCGCATACCCAGACGAACGTATGTACGTACTGTCAGGCCGTGTACTGAGTGTAAACAGGATGTTTCAGTGTGAAGGGCGAGGTCACCACACGCGCAGCGAGGCTCGCGCGTCACCGGGCGCGCGATACGAAACACCTGACACCGCTGTAGCGGTTTGCCGGGCTGAAAAGGAACTGTCCCACCTGAACACCATTCAATCTGCCATCAGTGCAACCCTTAGACACTAGCTAAGTCAAACCCAAAGTGACACCATTGAATGTTGCTGCATCTTTAAGTTATGGCCCATTATGTGAAGCGCACTGTTGTGGCGTTCAATATGCTGTTAATGTTTTGGATCATGCATATCTGATGCCATGAAAAACAGACTAGATACGGTCAGAATGCCTCCAAAATTGGCATGTACATCAAGTAATATATCTGATCTTCAGAAATGTTGCATTTGAGACACAGGCACCTGCAAGTTTTTTTTTTCATATTTTTCCACTACCCACCCCCCTACTTTGTCTGTTTTTCCATGTTTACAAACACATGCAATACAGTCAAACTGACTTCTGGTGGGCTGGACAACTAAAAAAGCTTACCATGACACTGACATTGATGAAAAATGAGCTTTCAGACCCAAGGCCATTTCCTTGTGTATCTCAGGGCAGCCCAAAAGACAATGCCCTGGCATCTTCATTGTCCTGTTGTCTGGTGCCAACAAGCAGGAAGAGACCAGTAACCAGCTACCATGCCCTATATACTGCTGGCAATCTTTTCTACAGGCAAAAGGGGTCATGAAACAGCTGTGCAATTTAAACATTAAGTCTACTGAACTAACCCACAGGCAAAAGACTACACAAAACAGCCAAAACTATGCTACGCGGGACACACCGCATACCTAAACAAGTGTCTGGAGTGCTTATTTAGGAGATAGCAGGGGAAAATGGTTATGTACAGTTCATTTTTATATAAAACACACCTGTCAGAGTCTCAAAAGGCCTAAATTCATGTTGCAAATGCAGCAGGCATGTGTGTGCCAAACCTGTGACCACTCCTGTAAAAGCCTGTACTGGTGGCCGCAGCTGCTGGTTCCATAACAATGCACTCAAATGAGCTTTACACAGAGTAAAAATGCTTGTGTTTGGCTCAGAATAGACACCAGAGACATCCTTAATGACAATTACAGCAGAATGACACCTCAGACGCAGCCAGTGTAGCTGGATCATGCAAAATAACACATCTGCATGTCACACTATTTTTCACTCTGAGGTCAGCTGTCTAATAAAATGAACATGCTGACACTGTTTCATTGTAGTTTTGATATTAACCTTTGACCTTAATCCCCCCCCCTCCACCCCCCCCCACCCCCCCCCCCCCCCCCCACCCCCGCCACCCCACAACTTCAATAACTGAAAAGTGCCTCTTTTTTACGCATTTATAAAACTAAACGCCCTAAACCCCACCACTTTCAAGGTCAAGGTCACAGCTCAAGGTCGAAGGTCAGACTCATGACTACTTGTAAACTCATGGCTTCTTGTAAGACAAAAAAATAAATCAACAAACACACTAACCATAGCTCACAGTGCAGGTAAACAGGGTGTTGCAACGCAAAATATGCAAAAAAAAACGCCTATAAAACTGCAATCGCAGCGATTTTTTGGCAAAATTTGAAATTTTTCATGATTTTCTCAGTTTTCCAACTGCAAAAGTCCAAATTGAATGATATGGTTACATTAAACCAGTTTCTGATCTATGTCACATATGGCATGTGGTGCCCTGACAGGTCCTGCCGTACTGTACAGTCTCTTAGCCATAGTCAGTCCCAGGCATCCCCTAATATTTCAATCCTCTAAAAAACACTACTGCCCACCAGCTGCACATTTGCCATGCACAAAATAACAATAAAAACAGCACATTGACAGTCTCATTTCTTGGCTATGAACCCGATTCCTTACCAACCCCACCCCCAAGCACAGCTGAAATCAGCGTGCCCCTCAAATCACTACGTCAACGGCAATTCAACATAGGCCCACAATTGTCCACTGGATAAGCTCAGGATGGTATGAATCAAAGCACCAAATATGTCTCCTCTCATGTAACCACAAATTTCCAGCAAATTCTAACATTCAGCCCTACTACAACATTTCAAACAAGGCAAAAATTATTTTTAAAAACACCGGTCCTCTTACTGCCTGAACTGCCCAAATTTGACTATGTAATGTGACCTGAACCAGTTAGTCTCCAAACTCGAGTTTGCACTGCCGTGAACCTAAAGGGAGCATGAGCATCGCGCTATTCTACGGCTATTCTACGCCGCAGTGCCGGGAAGGTCGTCGAATCGCACGTGTTGACAGCCATGGGTGTTTTGTTTTGGGCTCGGTGGTCCCGATTTCATCCCGGCTGCGTAAACATAGCAGCATAGAGGCAACACTAGCCACCAAGATACATATAGTACATGTAGCTTCTCACAAGCCCCCGCACTCTGCGCGGAACTCATGAAGATCTATGCCTCTTGGGGAGTTTTGTCTTTGGTTATGGGCGAACATTGCTAGGCAGTGAATGCCATCCGTCTGATGTAAAAACAAGAATATATTTATCCTCGTGAAAGTATGCGGTAACGGTGGAATGAATGTTTCTTGATAGGTTCATTTGTCTCTGTGCACATCAGACGGAACAGAGAACCTTCTGCCATACCATCTGACGGCAGTTCCGATGAAAGCGGCCTTCAAGGCTGGCTAAAGCTTTGTACTGTCCCCAGCCCTCAACCAAATAATAGCCCTATCCAAGCCCATTTTAGTATATATTTTTAATTTGTAACCTGGCTTTTAAATTTCTGCCCGTATAATAATGTGCCTCAGCAGATCCAAGTATATTCCGTAGTGAACCCGAATCTGTCTTTAACAGAACGATAGAGGGTGTGAAAGTGTGTTCATTTATATGGTCATTGATGTACGGTTACTGAAAAACAAAAGAAACGGCTGAAACTCACTGCAAACCACAATAAGCGCATCTCCCTTCACCCTCCCCCACTCAGCCTGGAAATTAAAATTGTGTGAACTGAAAAAGCAAAACTTAGGCACAGATTCTCATGAGTCACGATCCTGTAACTTGCATGACGGACTTCTGAGGATCTATGCCTTTTCTCATCAGTAGAAAGGGCCACTATCACACTGAATTAGATACACTCACTGATACGCACCTTCTGTCAGTCTGGAATAAACATAGATCCTCATGGCGCCCGCAGATGCGAAAACTAATGAGAATCATGCCTCTTGCTGGCTCTATCATTACGCTGGTCCTTACATACAAGAAGCTACGCGAGCTGATTCACTGACTGCCTTCCATAGTGTAATAGACGCGTTGACAGCAATTATAAACAAACCGCTCGGCTGAAAAAAAGGGGACAGAAACAGAATAGATAGAGCTCACCTTTTTCCATGAATGAAAATGATTAGGCTTTTTGGAGAACTGTGTCAGTATATATTTTAAATTTGTAACCTGGCTTTTAAATTTCTGAGTTTTCAGAATTATATGTGCCTCAGCAGATTCAAGTATATTCCGTAGTGAACCCGACGCGACTCTGTCTTTACCAGAACAAAAAGGGGGGTGGGGGGGGGGAGTGTGTTCATTTATAATATGGTCATTGATGTACGGTTACTGAAAAACAAAAGAAACGGCTGAAACTCACTGCAAACCACAATAGCGCATCTCCCTCCCTTTCCACCACTCAGCCTGGAAATTAAAATTGTGTGAACTGAAAAAGCAAAACTTAGGCACAGATTCTCATGGGTCACGTTCCTGTAACTTGTGTGGCGGACTCTTGAGGATCTATGCCTTTTCTCATCTGTAGAAAGGACCACTATCACACTGTCCGAGATACACTCAATGATAAACACCTCCTGTCTGGAATAAACATAGATCCTCATGGCGCCCGCAGATACGAAAGCTCATAAGAATCCTGACTCTTGCTTGCCTCTATCATTATGCTGGTCCTTACATACAAGAAGCTGCGCGAGCTGATTCAGTGACTGCCTTCCATAGCGTAGTAGACGCGATGACAGCAATTATAAACAAACCGCTCGGCTGAAAAAAGGGGACCGAAACCGAGAAGAGCGCGCGCTCACATTCCATCGAATCAAAATGATTAGGCTTTAGGCTTTTCGGAGTCTGAGTTAGAACTGGAACGGTATACGAGTCCGCCAACCGCTACAGCGGTTTGCGAGAGTCCAAAATAGCTCAGGCGGTTAAGCGTCGGAGCAGGAGAGCGAAGGGAATCGCCGGGTCGTGGGTTCGAATCCCCGTCCCGGCCCCGGTAGCTAGACTCGCAATCCAGGGGGAAAAGGCGGATTTGTTCAATAGCATATCCGTTGAAAGGTCCTGGTAAATCAAAGTGGCACAGTTGGAGCGCGCCTGAATTGATCAGTGTTCAGGTCGTACTCCATAGGCAATAGATTTCCCTGTCCCCCATAACGCGCCCGCCGTCAGGGCCGTCCATTATCACTTCGGTGCCGTGGACGTTGAACCCGGAACTAATCAATCATCACAGCGGGTTTGCCGGGTTCAAATTAAGGACGGCTTGCTACAGCGTCATTTTTGGAAGGAGGACGCACCGATCACGGTTCCAACAGCCGTGCAGGTCGCGGTACCTTCTTCACTGCGTGACACAGTGTTGTTGACGGCATATGACGGGTTGCTAGCGGGTCATTTCGGCGTTAAACGAACGCTGGGGCGTGTTCGTCTCAGATTTTCGTGGCCCGGGGTGTCGACTGACGTCGCACGATATTGTCGCTCCTGCGACATTTGTCAGAGGACTACCCCGAAGGGCCGGGTTCCTAATGTTCCCCTTCAGTTGATGCCGCGCATCGAGGTCCCATTCAATCGAGTAGCGGTGGACATCTTGTGGGGCCGTTGTCGCCTCCATCAGAGGGTAACCATCGCTACCTCTTTACTCTGATTGATGTGGCGACACGGCACCCGGAGGCTGTCCCACTGCAGAAGATTGATACAGTATCGGTGGCGGAGGCCATGTTCTCAATCTTCGCTCGAGTGGGCTTCCCGAAGTCGGTTTTGAGTGACAGTTCACGTCCGATATGATGGGCAAGTTCCAACGTAAGTTGGGGGATCAAAAGAGTTTTGACCTCACCATACCACGCCCAGGCTAAAGGGCTGGTGGAGCGGTTTCAGGGCACGCTGAAACAATCGCTAAGGAAAGTGTTTCAAACACGGCCACGGTCCTGGCACCGTTACCTCCCAGCGCTGTTGTTCGCATAATATCGGGAGCTGCCGAACGAGAGCACTAGGTTTTCTCCTTTTGAGTTGCTCTTTGATCGACGTGCGCGCGCGAGGGTTGATCGACTTACTTGCGGACGCGTGGTCCGGGCATAAGGACGCGGGCGAGGACAAAACCATCTTTCAGCATCTGCTGGACCTGAAAAACGTAATCAGGGAATCTTGTGAGATAGCCCACAACAATGTGGATGCTGCCCGAAAAGTGCAGAAGCACTACCTGGACAAGGGCTCCAAAATGAGGCGGTTTTCTCCAGGGGAGCAAGTCTTGCTCTTCTCGCCCTCAACCACACAGGCGGTCGTGCCTCGATGGCAAGGGCCGTACCGAGTTGTCCGCGAGTACGGAAATGACTATCTTATTTCTGTGCGGGATAAGAGAAGATCTACCACGCTAACATGCTGAAGAAATACCAAAATGGGTCGAGGCCGGCGCTAGGGTGTTTCGCGGCTGGGGAAGCCGTGCCATTCAGTTCACTTATGGGGGACGAGTTCTGCCCGCAGACCGCGCTAGCGGGTGCCGATGGGTGCCCGGGGACCGTACGGGATGATGAGGCCGCCGATCCGCATTTCCCATGGTGGCGTATTCTCGACGGTCAAAAATAGTTCCTTCTTGTTTTGTGATAGTGTATTGCGTCCAGTAGTCTTAAAACGAAACTCCGTCGTTTCTTTTTTTCCCGAGGAAGGGGGAATTGTGATGAAACTCTATGCTCACGCATAGGGTTCACACAGAGGGTTTAGTACGATACGGTTTTGTCAGCGGTTTGTGTTGTGGCAGATATTCCGTGATATTTAGTAGGGAAACGTCTTGCACGGGGGTTTTAGCGTGAGTTCAGGCGAACAGATCTGTAGGAAATTCAGTGCGGGCTAGACTCTCAGTAAGAACGGATGTATGTCAGATACACTAGCCGTATTCCAAGACTCTGAAACCTAGAATTCAGGTATGTTTTTATATGTATTATTGATAGTTGCTTAGTTAAAGACAGTATGCGTTGGTAAGAGTAATTCGGTTGTGTAGCTTTCGTTTGGTTCAGTTATGTGGGTTTGGAATTCGTTGAGGTAACCGGTTTTTCCTATGTGGTTATTTACCGAGATGGATAACTAAGGAATGTGAGGTGTGTATGCCTATGTCGTTATGAAGGTAGTACGTGGTTAAGTATATTTTTTCCAGTGTATCGGATAATATATGGCGAGAGTGTCAGGTTATAGTCTGTTTCAATGTAGTGAGAGTTATGGGGTGTTACGAAAGTAGTTCGGAGTATGAAGCACATGTGTGTGACTGTACGTGTGGAGTTATTTGTATCAGCCAGGTTACGTAATGTATCTCATATCGTCCAATATGTGTGTGTTTAGCAAGTGTTATGATATTAGGACTTTCTTGTTCAGAGTGCTTGTTGGGAGCGGAGCGACGTGACGCCGAGACGTCAGTCAACAGGGGCTACCGCCGAGGGACCTATTGTGAGGTCATCTCTTCACTCAGGAAGTGAGCGACCGGGGCCGAGACACCCGGGTCAGCAGGGACTGCGCTACGGAGCGAGGCCAGATGACGTCCACGGTACGAGAAACGGGACGACTCGGAAGCGTGCGACGGAAGACTTACACGCCTAGACGTGAAAGGACAGAACGTTACCAAGCGAGGACACCAGTAAACCAGGTTGGATTGTGAAAGGACAGAACGTTACCAAGCGAGGACACCAGTAAAACAGGTTGGATTGTGAGAAACAATTACCTAGCCTGGCATTTACATTGTGTATGTGTATGCGGTTGTGATGTGCTTGTAGTGAGAAGGTGTGTTGTACATAAGTTAGTGTTTTCGTTGTTTATCTTTTATAAAGGTCCACGTTAGAAAGAGAGCTAGTGTGTTGTGTTTTACCGCGTGAATGCGCATGACTGAGTCTGTGGCGGTGTATGCGTCTGTTGTGCGAGAGTCTGTACGTACGACTGAGGCGGACGGCTCGCATCAGATGACCAATCACATTGCGAGTTTCGCGCACACCCCTCTACAGCCAAAAACAAAAATGGCGGAGATTCGCATGAACAAACATCGGCTCTTCCGATTGAATTATATCATGATCTTAGCCTGTTTTGTGGGACTGTTCGCTGGAACAGTACCAAGGACCAATGAATGAGGAATGGGGTGCTGGAATCCACTGAGGCCCAGTTCCTGATAATGTACCAAGTTAAACCTTAAAGTAAGTTCTTTGAGTTTCATCTGTTGACCGCAGGCTGCGATATATGCGGGTCAGGCAATGCGGGAACGCGGAGCGCTCGATCCCGTCAGACATCCGATCAGGCGGCCGACCGTCCCGCACAGTCGCACGACACAAACGGACCGTGGGTTAAAGGGTTAAGCGGCCCTATCCCTCTCTTGTTGTTTTTCACAGAACTATAACCCCTTCACTGCCGAGAAAACATTAACATCACCATATTGCAGGAGGTATAGATCCTCATGTGCCCACGCAGTTGCAGGGCTCATGATGATCTATGCCTCTTGCTGATACCATTTTGCAACTATGTTCCTTGGACGGCTGAGCTGTTTGGCGTTGAATTTACAATGATTTCAAAACAGTCCTCGTCCACGGGCAGTGCAGGGGTTACATCATGTGTTGTTGTTGTTGATCCGTTCGTTTGCGTGTGTCAGTTCATGATGTTATTGACAATGGCAGATGGAGTTTCTTGTTTTCTTGTGGTCAGGCCTTTAGCACGTAGTCTAAGCCATTTCCCTACCCACCTGTTACCGGACCTGTTTTTAAGTCCATTCTATTTGTAGAAGGGACTTTTTAGGACGGGTTGCGGTGGGGCGAATTTAATAGCATGTCCATGATGTCAAAGGCGGGAAGGCTAAACGTCTAACAATTAAAGTAACAAGAATTACGTCATGTCTATTACGCTAACCTCGCTGCTGAACGTACATTTGGCGCGTATGTGCGTATGTATGTGTGTGCGTATGTATGTAAACAAAAGAATCGCCGATATTTCTGTACACACAAGCTTGAAACTTGGCGAAATTCTTTCTTAAGTGGGTGGCTAATAGAGCCTCCGAGCATAATGTAACTGAATGTCTCATTGAAGACATAAACAACCGTTTATTGGACGTCGGTTGACCCAGATTAGAGTCCGTAATTTTTGTCATATTTACTTGAACGTTTGCACAAAGCTAGTTTGGAGAAAGACATTAGATGATCATGAGTTCGTTAGCCAGCTTTGTATCCTCGCAACTTCTTTAGTAAAAATTAATTCTTTTCAGAAAAGAATTAAAACACTAAAAACCTTTACTTCTAGTGAAAGTCAGACAGTGGTGGTGACGTAAAAAAAGGCAACTCCGTCACCACGCAGACTGACAATACTCTAAATATGACGTCTCTCTCTCTCTCTCTCTCTCTCTCTCTCTCTCTCTCTCTCTCTCTCTCTCTCTCTCTCTCTCTCTCTCTCTCTCTCTCTCTCTCTCTCTCTCTCTCTCTCAACCTCTCTCTCTCAACCTCTCTCTCAGTCTCAGCCTCTCTCTCTCAACCTCTCTCTCTCTCTCTCTCACAAACATGCGCGCATCTCCAGGACGAATAGAGGGCGCGTGAGGATCTATGCCTCTTGGAGATGTTTGGAGCGCGCGCGCACGCACGCACTAACACGGCACACACACATCGACGCGCTTTCCGAAGAGCATGCAGGTGACCCGTGTACTTAGTATATCATGTAGCTAGGTAAAGTCAACCTGCTTTCACACAAATTATAGCAAGACTGAAATTGTACCGTGAAGTTCTAGTTTTGTCACCAGTATTGCAAGCCTATGAAGCCATTTAAAATGGCCGAATTGGGAAACATACGTTGTTTCCGCTGTCCTCAGAAATTTTGTATACAACTGATGGGTCTTTTTTTTTAGGTTTTATTGGTTAGGCTAGAGTACCACAGTTACTCCCAACCTGATTTTATGATGCTGTGATGCATTTAGGGGCCACAGTTGGCTGAATCTGCTGCCCTACCCCCACTTTACCAGCACACAAAGGAACGCAAAATGATCATAAAAATTGTTTACTTTGTTTAAATATTTTTGTCTTTTTTAGCGATTTCGCGGAAATGGCCGTTTACTGGGTGTACAAATATCTTCACTGTGAGCCAGAGATTTAATATTTTTTATTCTGTTTTCTGCAGATAAGATGTGCCGTAACATAATATTGACTGATTTGGGCTTCTGGAATGAATTCTGAATAATTTAGAGGAAGATGTTTCTCAACCTCATTTTAGCATCCGCAAAGAGCGTAAATGGGGGTACCCTTGCGCCATCGGCTATATCTCTGGTGAGTGCTTAAGGATTTTAGGGGAACATGGCTTAAACATCTCAGGACATACTGAGGTATACTTTGAAACTCTTCTTATTGAGTACTGAGGGGTGGGGGGGGGGGGGGGTCGCACGGTAGACCGGGATAGCTTTTGGACTATTTATAGAAGGGACCTTTTAGGACGTGTCGCGGTGGGGCGAATTTAATAGCATGTCCATGATGTCAAAGGCGGGCAGGCTAAACCTCTAACAATTGAAGTAACAAGATAAAAATGACATCATGTCAAGTTACGCTAACCTCGCTGCTGAACGTACATTTGGCGCGAAGCGCCGTATGTATGTATGTATGTAAGTATGTATGTATGATTGTATGTATGTGTGTGTGTGCGTATGTATGTAAACAAGATAATCTCCAACATTTCTGTACACACAAGCTTGAAACTTGGCGAACTACTTTTTTAAGTGGGTAGCTAAAAGACAGCCTCCAAGCAATTGAAGACATGAACTACCGTTTATATGAAGTCGGTTGACCCAGATTAGAGTCCATAATTTTTGTCATATTTACTTGACCTTTTGCATATAGCTAGTTTGGAGAAGGACACTGCATGAGTTTGTTAGCTAGCTTTGTATCCTTTCAACTGCTATAGAAAAAAATTAATTCTTTTCCGAAAAAATTAAAACAGTAAAAAGCTTGACTTCTAAAGAAAGTCAGACAGTGGCGGTGACGTAAAAGAGGCACCTCCGTCACCATGCAGACACTGACATAATAGTCCAAATAATTATGATGTCAGTCTGTCTTGGAGATGTTTGGAGCGCGCACGCGCACGCACTAACACGCACACACACATCGACGCGCTTTCAGAAGAGCATGCAGGTGACCCGCGTACTTAGTATATCATGTTAGTAGGTAAAGTCAACCTGCTTTCACACAAATTATAGCAAGACTGAAATTGTACCGTGAAGTTCTAGTTTTGTCACCATTTTCTCAAGCCTATGCAGCGAAAGGGAAACTCATATCACGTAAAATATAAAATTACGTAAAAACTAAAACTTACATCATGACAAATGACGTTTGACAAATCCGTGACGCGTATGTCCTGCGCCCCTTACAGAACTCACTGACGCATTGGCAGATCTGAAGGACTTTTTCAATAGGAGATAATTCAACATCAGAATCAGGTCAAAGACAAAAGGTAGAGACCATTGACAGCAAGGACAGCTCTCATATAGAAGGGACTTTGTGGGTTATGGTTCATCCCATCTTGTTTAATTTGCCAGTCAAAACGGTTTCTCAGTGATGTCTTATTTCAACCAAGATCTTTTTAGAAAAATGTTTTGTTGTTTGACACTGATTCCATGTTACGAAATCAGTTATATAGTTATATTTCTAGCGTATTTCATGGTTTTTCTGTTGTTTGTTTGTTTGTTTGTTTGTTTGTTTGTTTGTTTGTTTGTTTGTTACTAATTTGTTCCGTTCACAACAGCGTATTTTCACGTCATGTTCTGTAAACTTCCTCGCAGAACAGCCCATTGTTCTCAACAATTTGTATTTTAAAACATGATAATATTCGATTTAACGTCACGACTGAGTCACTACGTTGGCAATAACATGTAACATGTTATGGCGTGACTGGTGTCGGATATTTCACTCACTGTACACAATCTTAGTTCCAACGCCAAGGGGGGGAGAGGGTTGTGTTAAGGTGGTGGGTGAGGGTCAAGCTATCAGGACCCTTCCTTTTCCCTCTTTAGCACTAGCCAGCTTTTAGCGGGTTTTCCATCGCCGGCATTGTCCGCCCCTGAGAGCCAGCTCAGTCTTCCTCTGTCGTTATAACTGAGATAACGAAAAGGAGGTAGTGATGCATAATCGCTGAGACATCTGAACTAATAATATAGCGCGTCTTTGACTGGTTCTCCTCAAATTTCAGAGTCTGACAGGTTCCAACGTGTCATTATACAAAATTCTACTTCCGCTTCCCTTCTTCTGATATATGGCGTGCCCGGCCCAGGGCTCAGTTCTCGGACCAGTCTTGTTTTCCTTGTACACCCAGCCTGTGTCTGAGGTGATCGCCAGTGAAGGATGTGAACATCACAAATATGCCGATGACACACAGGTGAACTGAGAAAGATGCTCCTCTCAAACATTCCCGTCTCTTCTGCATGCCATGGGACAATGTATAGAAGCTGTTAAGGACTGGATGACAGACAACAAGCTAAAGCTCAATGAAGGAAAAACAGATGCCATTGTGGTAGCACTCGCTCCAGGGAGAGTGTCTCCTATGATGAGACCTTGATCGCTCGTGGACAGGGACATCCTCTCACAAAAATGGTGTGAAAAACCTAGGTGTTTATATTGATAATGTGCTGTCCATGAACGATCATGTGTCTCACCTGTCCCGCTGCTGCTATCTTGAGCTCAGGAGGTTTAGCTCTGTTAGACAGTACCGTATTGACGATGCCTGTAAGCAAATAGACTTTGTCAAGGCTTGACTACTGTAACTCTGTAATGTCAGCTATGTCGAACGATCTGCTCTACAGGCTCCAGAAGATTCAAAACCAAGCAGCAAGACTTGTACTGAAAAATCAAAGCGTGACCACATCACTCCCTTGCTTAAGCAGTTACACTGGCTTCCTGTGAAGTTCAGAATTGAATACAAAATTGCTTCCCTCGATTTTCAGGCCTTTGATAAAACACTCCCGGCTTACTTGTCTTACAGTCTCCCTGTCTATAGACCAGGCAGAGTATTTCGCCCCAGCACTGACGACAGAATATTGACTACCCCCAGACTGAGTGTCCTTGAAAACCTTTGGACAGCGGTCCTTTTCTTTCCAAGCTCCCAAAGTGTGGAATGGTCTTCCCCATGATATTCGCCATGCACCATCTTTGGCCATTTTCAGGGCTTGAGTAAAAACATATTTTTTTCAACTTGGCCTTTGAAAAGGATTGATAAACCCTACGTTTTCTCATTAACGTGTATATATCTGATCAGGCTCTTGAAATGTTATGTTTATTATTTTAGTATTGTGTCAGTGTGCATTTGGACCTATGAATGGTTGTGTTTTTGTACGTTGTCTGTACTTTAGTTAGTTAATTTCAGTTAGATTATCTAGATGTAAAGCGCTCTGAGCCTTTTTTGTGGGGATATTGCGCTATAATAGAAGAGTTATATATTACTGATTATTATTTTTTTTTTTAACCAAGCTAACGAAACCGATATATTCGATGACGGAACACAATGTGACACCAAATTTCAAAACTTAATTTTGAAACAATATTTCCAGACAATTAATTCTAGATAATATCGTGGATTAAATAATTATGTACGCTTCATACGTTTCAGAAATACGCTTTTATATGTCCACACTGTTCATATGAGTTTCATAATTATAGTATGTGTAAGTCTTCATCTTCTAGTCCACTCTGCACTTTAACCAATAGTAACACCCTCAACTTTAGGATGCAAACGAAGCCGATCTATGTAAAAGGTCAAAAAGAGCACGTTGATTCACAGCAGCCTTTACAACATGCATGGGCTCATGAAAATATATGCGCAAGTTCTTGTGGATGGAAGGCCCGCAAATAAGTCCGCAGTGGCTTACTCGTCCGAGAGATCTAATAAGGATGTAAAGTGAGTCTGCAAAATGCACAGATTCCCATGAGCCGAATCAATATCTGGGGGTTCAAAGTGATCTATGTCAACTGCAGTTGTACTGGTCTGACTTAGCTATTAGACACTGTTACCAGCCAAAATGAAGAGAGGACAAAGTAGCGCCGGAGTAACGGCTTATCAAAACAAACACGGGGCAGCGCTGGCGCTGATGACAGATAGCTTGACAGATAGCGTGACCCTAACCCAACTCACTTACCACAACCCTCTCCCTCCCCTTGGCGTTCGACTTAAGACTGATTCTTTTTCACACAAACACAGGAAACGTGGCAACAATTGTACTTTAATTTCCAGCATTTCATTCACAGTCGCAACTCAACCCGTTTTATTGCTTTTTTGTTGTTGCTTTTAACCCCATCATTGCCGAGAAAAAGTGAACACGATTCAACTACGAGACATAGATCCTCATGAGCCCCTGCAATAGCGGGGGCTCATGAGAGTCTATGTCTCTTACTGAGACTAATCGGTTGTCATGTTCCTTGGGCGGTTGTGGCTTTTGGTCGTTGAATGAGCAAAAATTTCAGAAATAATATACGCGACAAATGGCAGTGAAGGGGTTAAAAACATTTAAATTATTTATTTATTTTATTGTGAATCATCATCTTTCAGGGAAATCCAGAGAGAAACAAATAATCAATTACTGGTCTCATCCTTGCACATTTTATAATTCTGCCGCAGGATTAAAAAAATGGCTAGTTCTTTTCTTTCTTTTATTTTTTCTTTTTTTTTTTTTTTTTTTTTTGTTATTGTTGCGGACAGCGTGATTGTCTTGGTAATACAATAATACAATAAGAATCTTGCTTTTCACAAAAATAGACTCACTGTCTTTTCGTCAACAACAATAATCTTTAATCAGGACCAAACATGTAGCTGATGTCATTTGAAAGCGAGGACAGCGCAAAATGTGAATAAATAACGTGACCGTCTCACAGCATCAAGCGCCGCCCTGTACAGTCGAACAATTCCTCTTTCTCTCGTGACAATATCGGATCATAATCGTCCCGGTTATAGTTTGGTTTATAATAGTCAAGTTGCTAACAGGCGAAATCTATCGGTTTTGCAGCTGGCGCGGATTAAAAGCCATGAGGGCCATGCGGAGTTTACATCTAAGCACTTATCAGATGGCCCCCCGAAGCAGGAGTAATAGCGCTAGAACTTGGTGTTGTCACAGTAGTTTTCCACCCATAATAATAATAATAATAAATAAATAATTACGGTATTTATAATGCGCTTATCTTATAATAATTAAACTCTAAGCGCGCACTCACATCTCGCGCACGCATGCGCACGCTTTGGACAATAACTCACGTACCTACGACAGTCAGCTTGGGGTGGGGGGTGTGGTGATGTTATAGTGCTAGAACTGTTGAAAGAGGTGAGTTTTGAGGGCGGACTGGAAGGAGGAGAGAGAGTGTGTGTGTGTTTCTGACGGAGAGAGAGTGGGAGGGTGTTCCAGGTGGATGGACCGTATACGGAGAAGGAGCCTTCTGTCCGGCCCCCACCCGCACCATGGCCTGGCAGATTCCCATGTCCTTGTATGTGGACATGAGTGGTGTCCCTGGTATCCCGTTCACAAAAATACGCACCTGAGGAAAGAACCAATCAGAAATCGGATTAATCTTTAAATGCCAGACCTAACTGCAAGAGGCATAGATCCTTATGAGCCCCCGCTGTCGCGGAGGCTCATGAGGATCTATGACTTGCTTAGACTACTTTGTGTCCATGTTCTTTGGACAGCTGTGGTTTTGGTCGTTCAGTGAACACAGATTTCAGAAACAAAATGTACGTCCGTTGGCAGGGAAGGGGTTAACCACTTTGCGAAATAGACCACCGATAGCTTTTGACTGTACTGGTGACCGCAGTCGGAAGGGGGCAACACATACAGAAAGAAATGTTCAGGAGGGGTATATAATCCAGCCTTTTCTGAAAAACCAATGCGAATAGCGATGACATCGATACTAAATACGACGAACCAATCAGAAAGGTGATGTCAATGATACAATGATATAATTTACAATGAACCAGTCAGTCAGGGCGTAACGCTGACTGGTTCATTGCATATATTGGAGAGGTTACGTTTACGTCGAACGACTCCCAGCAACGAACGAGAGCAAAGTCACGGCGGATAACCAGTTTGTGCCACACACATAGACAACACTCCAAATATCTGCAAGCGGCATAGATCCTCATGAGCCCGCGCAGAGTAAAACCGCTAGACACACAAATGCAGATAAATAAATAATTGAGGGGTTTTGTCAACAAAAAGACAACTGTATGCAGTGTTTTGCAATGCCGTTGGTATCGATTTGACACATAAAAATACCAGAAAATGTGTTTAGTTGGATAATATCACAGACAGAAAATACGAAGTGCTGACATTGAACTCCGTGATCGGACCCTCGAGACGACAAGAACCACTGGCAAAACCTAACTCGCTATACAACTAATGACATCATTATGTGACCTTTCAAATGACGATACCTCGGCATGTATTTTGACGAGCCTGGTGTCGGCGACCCCCACGATGGCTTAGAAGAGGTAGGTGCCAGAGTACGGGGCAGTAAAGATTCCTGTGCTAGAGTTGTAAGCGCCACCTACATTGGTGACGGCCGATTCGAAGACTAGGGCTGCGCTTTCCTTGATCAGCTTGGGTATGGACAGCATTCGCGCGATGAAACTGACGCTTATGGCTGGGGGAAAATATCTGTACGGTTAAACCTGTGGTAGTGGCTACCTTCATACAGTGGTCACCTGTCTATGGCATAAGAATGCCTCCCCTTGCCTTAAATAAACACCTGATAACACGTTCACGTTCACCTTTGATAAATGTTTTCCTTGGATAAAAGGCTCACCTATCTGTAGTGACCACATTCTGTCCTGTGTCATAGGTGAACGTTATATGCAGGTTTGAGTGAATTTGAAATTAGTTCTGGTATGCGATTTTGGACCTCTCGGGTTCTAACCCTTTTATTACCGGGTGCTAAAAAATCATGTTTCTAACACCATCACAGATTCACTGCCGGAGAACAAATTCTGCACGAGGTCTGCAGATATAAATGACCTTTGCAAGAGGCGTAGATCGTCATGAGTCCCTGCAGTCGCTTCGGCTTATGGGGATCTATGCCTCTTGCATAGTTATGTGGGCGATTGCTTATTCTGCTCCGTCAGTGAGGGGGGGGGGGGGTAACAATACATATGCTCAATTTGCTGTTCGTGTATTGCATTGTGGACGTGAGCGTGAAATTCCTACACAAAACTTCTGGGTTTAGATGCGCTGTGACAGCGCTAAGATGGTGCCGAATACGTTGTCGTCTGGATCAGTTCAAGGCTGGTGTCAGAGTAGCATTGCGCCAATGATGGTTCAAGCCAAGATATTCTGGTCCTAACCTTAAGCTGTAACGGTCGATCTATCTCCTGCTGTATAGTGCCAGTGCTGAAAGGGTACAACAGTGTTGCGCGCGTGTTACAATGGCCAATGCGCACACATGAGCTATACTATAAAGTACGGAACAAAATACGACTGTTTGCCTTGTGAACGAACTTCTATTCTTTTGTTGTTGTTTTTTTCAGTCACTCGCTCTCTCTCTCTCTCTCTCTCTCTCTCTCTCTCTCTCTCTCTCTCTCTCTCTCTCTCTCTCTCTCTCTCTCTCTCTCTCTCTCTCTCTCTCTCTCTCTCTCTCTCTCTCTCTCTCTCTCTCTCTCTCTCTCTCTCTCTCTCTCTCTCTCTCGCTGTCTATATTCATAATTCTATCCAGCATTTAGTTCATCGACGCGTCGACCTAGAAATGATGGGGGTGGAGTGCGTATGGGTCGAAGTCAAGTGTCCGAAATCAAAACCGGTATTAATTGGGTTCTTATATAGAAATCCCGCCTCAACTTTTGAGTGGTACGATCAGTTTAGTCATAACCTTGACAGAGCTTTAAAAAAGAAGGCCGACATTCTTCTATTGGGCGATTTTAATATAGATTTACTTAAGCCGCACCCCGCCTGGGGCTCAACGTCATCTCTGTTTGGCTTAGTACAGTTAGTGAAATCACCCACCAGAATTACTCCAACTACTTCCACGCTTATTGACCACATATATACTAATAAACCCAAAGCCGTCTCTGACGTTGATGTCTCAAATCTTAGTGTTAGTGATCATTATCCTGTGGCTTGCTCCTGGTCTTCTAAACTCCCTAAACCAAAAAAGAACGGCCATACAACTATAACGTATAGGACATTCAAACACTTCAGGAAAGACGAATTTCTATTTGATCTAGAAAATACTCCTTTTAATGACGTGCTCCTGTCCTATGATCCTAATACCGCCCTCAGTATTTGGTACTCTCTTTTCCTAAATGTACTTAATAAACATGCTCCTCTACGCGAGAGGAGGGTAAAATCTAACACTCTTCCTCCCTGGCTTACTCCGGAAATCATGCAGGCGATGGCGCTTAGAAACGATCTACGTAGCAATAAAATGTTCACTGAATATAAGCAACAGCGTAACCGTGTTAAATACATGATCAGAGAGGCAAGAAAAAAGTTAGTTCGTGACACGGTTAAAGACAGCAAAGATACCTCTACTATATGGCGCCTTCTAAACACACTTACTAGGGGGTCTCCAAGTACCGCAACTACCATTCCCACTAATCTTACTGCTGATACATTCAATGACCATTTTCTTTCGATTGCCAAATCTCTAATATCGCCAAGCCAGGATAACACTTATCACCGTTCAAATTTGCTGTCTGAGTTTTGTCAACAAAGAACAATGGGCACAGCCCCCTTCAACATCCCTATGTTAGCTGTTCATGAAGTGGGTTTACTTATAAGTAACCTTCCAAATAAAAAGTCCTCGGGGCCTGATGACATCAGCCCGAAAATACTTAAACTGTCTCTCCCATACATTGTAGAATCCTTAACTTATATTTATAATCTCTGTATCCAGCATAACACTTTTCCTAACGAACTTAAATATGCCAAAGTAATTCCACTTCCAAAAACAAAAGATCGTTCTGATCCTAATAATTATCGGCCTATTTCTTTATTATCTGTTTTGTCCAAACCACTGGAAAGGCACGTTCATAAACACCTGCTTGCTTACCTAGAAAACCGTAAGCTCTTCCACCCTTTCCAATCCGGATTTCGTCCGCAGCATTCATGCCACACAGCACTTACACGCCTTGTTGACACATGGCTCAAGGGTATGAATAAGTCACAGTTAACAGGAGTAGTCTATCTGGATTTTAAGAATGCTTTTGATCTGATTAACCATACTATTCTGACTGCTAAGCTTCACACATACCTCAATAACGGAGACGCAGTTGCTTTTTTCACATCTTACCTTACTAAAAGAAAACAAAAGGTTCTTGTTCATGGCTCATACTCCTCTCTCAAAGATGTAAGCTTCGGTGTGCCCCAAGGGTCTGTACTGGGCCCTCTACTGTTTTGCTTATTTATCAATGATTTGCCTCTACATATTACTTGCCAAGATGTACAATGCGACCTTTTTGCTGACGACACCTCAGTTCATACTACTAGTAAAGATATACAGGTAATTTCCGACAACCTACAAAAAGTCTTCATGAAGTATCAGCTTGGTGTATAAACAATTCTATGGTTGTTCATCCAGCCAAAACGAAATCGATGGTAGTCGCCACGCGCCAAAAACAGTAGATAATGCCTCTATTACTTAACCTTTCACTTAAAGGTAGTCAGGTAGAACAGGTAAATGAACATCGAGTACTGGGGATTAAAATCGACAGTCAGCTAAAATGACAAGCTCATACAGACGCCTTATGCAAAATAGTAGCCAAAAATCTCTTTATGTTATCAAAACTGAAATATTATACTGATTCAGATACCCGTAAACTATTTTATAACGCTCACATACGTTCTTATATCGATTACGCGTCATCGGTATGGGATGGGTGTAGTAAGGTCCATTTAAAGAGACTCAATTCCCTACACAGACGAGCGGCCAAAATAATCTGCCCTGATCAACACCTTAGCACTGAAGAAAAGCTCTCAAAAGCAGGTCTCCTGCCACTTCAAGATCATTTTAAATATAACAAAGCAATCTTTATGTTCAAAGTGTGGAAACGCAAAACACCTGAGTACATCTCCACTTTGTTCCGTAAGTCTGAGTCCAAGCTTGGAAACATCAGAAAGCTTTTCATAGTCCCAAAACCAAGGATCGATCTATATAAAACTAGCTTATCCTTCTCAGGGGCACTTATCTGGAATGCCCTTCCAGACCATGTAAAATCCGCCTCCTCGCTAGCCTGTTTTAAAAAGGGTCTCTTCAAATATTTTGTGGATCACTCGTAGGGATGACTCAACCACTTGTATTATATGTTTCTTTTTATGCTGGGTCCAATTTATTCCCAATTAAGTCTGTTATCCTTTTCAATTATCATTTGGACTACTTAGCTCTGTCTATGTGTGAAGGGGGGTGGGTGGGGTGGGGGGTGTCTGTGAGTCTATGAGTATGTCTGTCTATGTGAATAGTGTTGTCATCTCTTTGCAAGTATTATGTTTACTTATATGTATGTATATTTGTAGTTAGTCTTGTAGTTGTTAGCAACGGCAGGTTTGTAAAATGGCTGTGTCGATGACGATGTCAATGCCTAAACCGTTGTAAAATAAAGTTTCATTGATTCATTCATTGATTCTCTCTCTCTCTCTCTCTCTCTCTCTCTCTCTCTCTCTCTCTCTCCTCTCTCTCTCTCTCTCTCTCTCTCTCTCTCTCTCTCTCTCTCTCTCTCTCTCTCTCTCTCTCTCTCTCTCTCTCTCTCTCTCTCTATTCGCCGACACCAATACTCTAGTTATCGGAGACTCCGTTGTTCACTACATCAAGGCGGAGAAGATGTCTACGTACCCAGAGGAAAAGGTGCAGGTCATATCTGTGTCTGGCCTGAAAACTCCCCACCTGATTGGCTGGCTCCGGAGTCAAGAACCCTCTCACACAGTCTCTCTTGTGACCTTCCATGTCGGAGTGAACGACTGTAAGCAGACAGAAGTGACCAGTGCTGTGTGGGACCAGCTTGCCCGGCAATGTCGGCGGGTATTCCCCAGCGCATGCATCCAAGCTTCCTCCATTCTGCCAGCCCAGCGGGGACAACAGCTGAACAGGTCTATTACTGCCTCCAACGGAAACCTATACCACATGTGCAAAAAGCGTGGGGTAACATTTGTGGACAACACGCTGATTTTCTCTACTACAGATGGATTTCCGCGCAAAAGGCTCTACAGGCGCAGTGACCCAATCCACCCTAGCCGGCAGGGCACAATTAGCTTGGCCATTAACGTGAAAAGGGGTGGGGTGCCTCCTGACACCTCCACAGCCATCCGTGCTCCAAGCAGTGGCCGGGACCGTGGTGAGAGGCGTAGCGGCAACTCTCAAGGACTGTATTCTGAAATTGTGGCAGGGACTGCGTCCTCTACATCTACTTTCTACCCAGGATCACAGTATGATACAAATAGCCACCAGATAACACGAGACTGTTTCAACAGCACATCTCAACAGCAACAGCGATGGGCCTGTTCGGCTTTTGTCCCCTCTGGGCTGGCGGAAGGGAGGCAAGCCGGACACATGCTGATACAAGACATGTCACCCCCACAGCAACAGGAGGCACCAGATCAACAGTTCGTGAATATGTGGCAGTCACCTAACATACTGCAGTTCCCGACAGTTCCTGCAATGTACCCGCAGTATCGTGCGTCGCCAACGGACCACTTTTCGGGGAACACTATGGCGCAACCCTACCCATTCAACGTCACCGCACCGGCACACACTCCGTATACGCACCACGACGTCTGGGCTCAGTACAATCGCCCAGCTTGTGTTTACTGAGACTATAACCAGAGCATCCTCCTATATACATCTATTAAACATTATATTCTATGAATTGTCTGTTGGGCCAGTTGTTCAGCAGAATTTCAGTGACTAGACATTGCTTCCTAAGTGATCTCTTACATCATACACATTGCTTCCTAAGTGATCTCCTACATCATAGACATTCTCGGCTTCCTAATTAATCTCTTATATCGTGTGCGCACTGTAACGGTGTTTCCTATCCTTCGTCTATTACTACACCAGTAACATTATCACTACGAGAATACATAATTTACATTTTGAGCGATTTGGGACGCTGGTTAGGTATCTTTGTGTAAGCGTACCACACATCGAGTGCACTGTGACACTATTTTTTCCTTGTGTGTTTCCCAGCACACCATCAGTCATAAGCGATTATTGACGCCTTTTGGAAAACTTCGAATAACTCTTCAACTACTGGACAGTTGGTCAAGCAAGACACATTGAACTTGTAGTGTGTCAACGTATAGACTGCCTTGTTTTTCCTTGTCTGCACTGAAAAACAACACACGTCTATACAATAATATATATCTTTTGCTCTTGGCTCATAGGTGTTGATTTATTGTTATCTTTCTACATCAGTTATGTCTACAGACAAGCCTGATACGCATCATTTGCTTATAGGACATTTAAATATATATCATTTGTATAACAAAGTTCCAGATTTATGTGTGATGTTGAGTCAACCAAACGCTTTCCATGTGTTTGGAATAACTGAATCACGATTGTGCTCTAACATCAGTGATGAAGCCATTTCTATCCCGGGTTTTCATTTATTTCGTCGCGATCCTGTTTCCCCTAAACACACGGGTATAGCCGTGTATTTAAACAATTCAATTAGGGATTGCGCTCGAAGAAGGACAGATCTAGAATCAGACCTAGTGGAAAGCGTTTGGATTGAACTAAAAGCAAGCAAAGCCACCCCGTTATTAATCTGCTTTGTTTATCGAAATCCCTCAGCCACTTTTGAATGGTATGACACATTTACGGAAATGATGGACAATGCAACCAAATGTACTTCTGATCTATTAATCTTAGGCGACTTTAACATCAATTTGTTTTCTTCCAATCCTGCTTGGGAAACTACTCTTACTTTGTTTGGTCTCAAACAGTTGGTCACTAAAGCAACAAGAGTAACTGCCAGTTCCTCAACATTGATCGACCATATCTACACAAACAACAAGACTAGAGTATTAGGGGTGCAGGTGCCCGAGGTTGCTATTAGTGACCATTATCCCGTCTGTTGTAGCTGGGCTCTGAAAGGTGACCGACGCCCCAAAAATCACCAACACATCACTATTAAATTCAGATCTTATAAACACTTTAACAAAGATGTTTTCCTATCGGATCTCTGTCAAGTATGTTTCAGTCACGTTTATAATTACACGGATCCGAATTCTGCGCTTGCAGAATGGTATGAGCTTTTTCTAAGTGTACTGGATAAACATGCACCATACCGAGAAAAACGTGTAAAAAGTGCACAGCCACCTTTGTGGTTAAATAAAAATATCAAGGATGCTATGTCACTTCGTAATGAACTTAAAAAACACAAGGATTTTGATGCCTATCGTAAACAGCGAAATAAGGTAAAATATCTTGTTCGTGAAGCCCAAAAGTGTCACTTTAAAAGGATCATTGATGAGAAAAGGGACACAGTTACAGTGTGGCGCGCCCTGAACACATTTACAAAATCTAAACAAAAACTGGCATGCACCAGTGTTTCAGCAGATACATTTAATAAGCATTTCCTATCTGCTGCTGATGTCCTATTACAAAGTTGTCCAAACATGTCACAGATATCAGACGTACTTGATAAATTCTGTGCCGAAAAGCTCAAGTCAAGTATTTTCAACATTCCTGTTATAACGGTTTATGACGTTGGTAAAACGATATCTCAGCTAAAAAATAAGAGATCAACTGGTCATGACGGCATTTAATTTAGTACTGCAATACTAAAACTAGCTCTCCCATATGTCGTTGATTCTCTGACGTATATTTACAATCTTTGTATTCGACAGGGAACATTTCCGTCCAGCCTAAAGAAAGCAAAAGTCATTCCTTTGCCCAAAACTAAAGATCTTTCTGAGCCAAATAACTTTAGGCCCATTTCCTTACTTTCGACTTTGTCGAAACCAATAGAAAAACATATTCACCATCATTTACAACAGTTCCTGGAAAATCATCAAGTTTTACACCCCTTGCAATCAGGCTTTCGACAACGCCATTCTTGTCATACAGCGCTGATTCATCTGATTGAT
>BTPG01000007.1:43525986-43707986 GCA_036245525.1 Semisulcospira habei
TTTTTTCCCTCTGAGTGGTGGTGGTGGGGGGGGGGGGTAGAGGGGGGATGAGTCTTTTTACTTACATATGTTTTATTTTTTGATGTATCGTCTGATGTATTTTTATATGTGTAGAGTAGCAGGACAGTTTGGAAGATAGGCATTGCTATGCCTAAAACTTTTTATCCTGAATAAAAACGTTTCATCATCATCATCATCTCTCTCTCTCTCTCTCTCTCTCTCTCTCTCTCTCTCTCTCTCTCTCTCTCTCTCTCTCTCTCTCTCTCTCTCTCTCTCTGTCGTCATTCTGTCCAATTGTGTGTCCATATCTCTTTCTCTTTGTTCTTTCCGGTTTTCTCATTCATTTAATCTCTTCTATCCATCAGTCCATCCATCCATCCATCCATCCATACCTCCATCCATCCACCAGTCAGCTGATTGTGACTATGACTTCCCTGACACAAGTCCAATGCTCCATACACTAAGCCAAGGCCAGAAGAACAGTGTGATAATGCAGTGAAGAAGACGACTGGTGCCCTGTCCCTCATGGATACAAAATACACTCGACAAGAGGCATAGATCCTCATGAGTCCCGGCAGTCGAGTGGGGCTCATGAGGATCCATGTCTCTTGCAGTCGGATTTTTGTGTTCACTTAGTCTCGGCGGTGAAGGGGTTAATTCGAAACGACTTGGTTACTTGTTCCTAAGTTGACGTCATCGTCATCTGTTTGAATTTCGTGAAACAAGAGATAGCGGCCTTAATTTACACTGATAAAAAGTATACCGCCCATGATTATTATGAAACACGCGCACACACACTGACAGTGAAAGGGAGACAACAAATGCGCAACTCAACAGTAATCTCTACACACTGCCACTACAACCGTAGACATAAACCCGTTGACTTCCTCAAACTAATAACGTAAATAAGACCGATCTTCTGGCCGCCAAAGACATAGATTTTTATCAACACCTACAGTCGCGATTGGCTGATGACAATCTATGTCTTTTGTAGACGAAACGGCCGGTTGCATGAGGTCGAATTATACTCAGGTCGTAGCCGGGTTATGTCAGTCGGGCTGTGTTCAGTGGAATTCGCTAGCTGAACGCGTTATGCCCTCGGTTACGCTACATTTACTTCCGGGTAGCGTGCGGTCATCTGTCCTCGCTTCACAACCCGACGTCTGTTTTCATTGGGATGCAAGTTTACAGGCCATCATAGTCATAACTACAGTTTTGTACAAGGTGAGTTGTCTTTGCTTAGAAATGGCTGTCATTATCTTCTGACAATCATTGGGTACAGTCACAGCGACTTGCTAGTTCTCGTCCAACCCCAGTACAGTACAGTAGCGACATGCTAGTTCTCGTCCAACCCCAGTACAGTAATATTGAGTATGAAACTTTCTACTGTGTGTGTCACGCACAGACGCGCATACAGCGAAGCCTGCTATTGTTTAGTGCGTGTGTTAAAGCTGAGAAACAGTCAAAAAACTCCGCCCCGCACGTGTTTTAAAAAAACTTTGCAGGACCCAGCGAGGGCCCTGTCTTCGTGAACGTTCGGCTAACTTCGGAAAACCGGTTTGCAACTCAGTTGACTGAGTTTTCAACTGCGTTTGTCGTGCTGGCAAAACTCCCGTGAAAAAGACAGGCCACTTCCTGTATCGCAGCGAGTGGGCACCGCGATCACTGATCTAAACCAGCGATATTTTTACTGATATCAACAGTAGCAGACGACACTCGACCACCCGACGGACAGAGCAGGCCATTTGTGTCTTGCCTGGACGCACACTGGATATGGACCAGGCCGAGCTATCCGTAAGTTACACAGCACAGCCTGAAGCTTTATTTGATATCGGAAGGGTGAGAAAGGAGAGGTTATTAATTTTGTCGTTTTGTGTTTGTTGTTATATCTTTTCATCTGGAGTGACCTACAGCAATTTTTTTTTCTCCATACGAGGGGCAGCTACTAAAAATCAGCTTGACCCATGGCGACCTTGTATCTTTTGGCATCTATGTAAACAGTCGATTCTCTCTCTCTCTCTCTCTCTCTCTCTCTCCTCTCTCTCTCTCTCTCTCTCTCTCTCTCTCTCGTCTCTCTCTCTCTCTCTCTCTCTCTCTCTCTCTCTCTCTCTCATCCAATTTACTGTGTTGGTTGTACATCACAATGCTTCTTTTTTTTTATTTATATTAGCCTATATTGGACTGGAGGTACGTGTTGAAAAAATTCGTTCACAACTACAAAGTGCCAAGCGTCATACTTACAGCATGTACAGCCGTACATTCTGCCATCATAGTCCCCAGCGCGTAAAATCCGTGGCTGTCGGTCAGTTTCAAAGTGTCACAGAATCGTCTGCTGTTGTCCGATCTGCTAATCGCGATGATTTCCGTGCAACAGGAAGTGGTCTGTCATTTTCCGAGAGTTTTGCAAGCTCGGGATACGCAGTTGCCAACTCCGTCAACTGAGTTACGAACCGATTTGACCCACTTAGGGGCAGGGCCCAAGCTGGGTCCTGCAGTCTTTTTAAAACACGCGCTGGGCAGGTTTTTCTCATTGCACCTCAGCTTTAACGAAGTCAGCAGGACTGCCTTGATTGTGTGCAAGTGAATGAAGGCGATACGATACGCCGGTGTAGTACTGTGAATGTGACGCCATAGTGGGCGGAGTCAAACCTGGCTGTACTTTTGGTTTTCTTGTCCGTGTGTATAGTGTTGTCGATACAATCCCTCTCCCACCACCTTCCATCTGCAAAAGTCATAGATTCTAATCAGGGGCGGATCTGGGGGGAGGGGAGGGGGGTCCAGGGTTCCGACCCAAAAATTTTGTTGTGCTGTAACAAAGTCCCTTTTGGGGTTTTCGGACCCCCCCCCCTCCTCCCCCACGTTTAAAATTTTGGCGAGTCCCCAACCATCCCACCCCACCCCACCCCACCGTTGATTGATATTTTGGCGAACGGTGAGAGTCTTAACACGAATGCTCCTTCTCTCCACCCCCCCCCCCACCCCACCCCATCCCCGCCTCATCCCCCCCCCCCACCCACACACACAACACACACACACACACACACACACACACACACACACACACACACACACACACTTTTCGATTTTTTTGTTTGCGTCGAAGAGGCCTTTTGTATCGGGTTGAAAGTCCCAAACAAAAAGTTGGAACCACTCCCCCCCCCCCTCGAGGTAACTGATCCGCCCCTGCTAATCAGCCCCTGTAGAGTCAGGGTGCAGTGGCAGGGGCTCATGAGAATCTATGTCTCTTGCTTGCTGAGATTGCATTTAGCTGTCATGCGAAATAAGGGTGTCATTCCGGGTAGAGCGTATTGCGTGACAAGCGGTGTGTGTCGCTGTAACACTATTCTAGCCATTCGTGGTACTGAGAGATTTTTGCTGTTTGTGAACACTGATACATGTCTAATGTCTGCACCTGAATGAACGGGGAGTGGGGGGGGGGGGGGGGGGCGGGGGCGGGAGGAGCCGGGGGAAGTATACAAAGTGTTTTAAAAACTATAATGTTTGAATGTCATGATTGTATCTGAGTGTCAAAGTCCAAGGGCCTACCGCGCACCCTACACTACTCATTCAGACTGACTTTAAAGTGTGTTCTGGATTGTCCAGATTTGTTTTAAGCCATGTTCCCATCAGGTCAATAGGGATACACCAGAGATGCAGCAAAAAGTGCGTGTTGGGGATGGTGGTACCCTTGGGCCAGGGGCTGTGTCTCTGCTGCATCCCTATAGAACATGACTTACAAATTCAGAACATTCCAAAGCACACTTCAAAGCCAGTATGAATGAACGAGTGTGTGGAGTGGGAAGGGTGGGTGGGTGGGGTGGGGGTGGGGGGGGGAGGTGTTGCACGGTTTACCCCGGAGCTCTATGATTATCTAGTGTGTAAAAATCGATGTTTAATTCCAGCATATTCCCAAATTCCTGTCTAGATATTATTTGTAGTGGCGGGCCGGATTGATTGATTGATTGGCTGGCTGGCTGGCTGGCTGGCTGGCTGGCTGACTGACTGACTGACTGACTGACTGACTGAGACTGTGACTGTGACTGACTGACTGTGACTGACTGACTGTGACTGACTGACTGTGACTGACTGACTGTGACTGTCTGTGACTGACTGACTGTGACTGTCTGTGACTGACTGACTGTGACTGTCTGTGACTGACTGACTGTGACTGTCTGTGACTGACTGACTGTGACTGTCTGTGACTGACTGACTGTGACTGTCTGTGACTGACTGACTGTGACTGTCTGTGACTGACTGACTGTGACTGTCTGTGACTGACTGACTGTGACTGTCTGTGACTGACTGACTGTGACTGTCTGTGACTGACTGACTGTGACTGTCTGTGACTGACTGACTGTGACTGTCTGTGACTGACTGACTGTGACTGACTGTGACTGACTGTGACTGACTGACTGTGACTGACTGTGACTGACTGACTATGACTGACTGACTGTGACTGACTGTGACTGACTGTGACTGACTGTGACTGACTGACTGTGACTGACTGTGACTGACTGACTGTGACTGACTGTGACTGACTGACTGTGACTGACTGTGACTGACTGACTGTGACTGACTGACTGTGACTGACTGACTGTGACTGACTGTGACTGACTGACTGTGACTGACTGTGACTGACTGTGACTGACTGTGACTGACTGACTGTGACTGACTGTGACTGACTGTGACTGACTGTGACTGACTGACTGACTGTGACTGACTGTGACTGTGACTGTGACTGTGACTGACTGACTGACTGAGAGAGACTGAGACTGACTGACTGAGACTGAGACTGAGACTGACTGAGACTGAGACTGACTGACTGAGACTGAGACTGAGACTGAGACTGACTGACTGAGACTGACTGAGAATTAGAATAATTTGAACTGCTTTGGCAATATTTGCAACACGCGTTGTCTGTAGACGTGATAACAAAATACAAAGACTGGCCACTCAACCTCACGACAAAAATCAAACTGTCAGCCAGATTAGTTTACGAGCAGTTTGATTATAAGTTTGAGAAGGAGAGAAATAATCATTAAGTCCGTGTTGGTCTTGTCTACCATGATGTCATTATGTACAGTCTTACAACTATTCACAGTGTATTCGTGGAACTGAAGTTCTTTAGCACCTGTGACATTTTATAGAACTGTAGAAGTTATTGCCGTAGTTATGACTGACAGAAAATACTGTGTTGCAGAAATGGCTTCCTCGACTGACATCGTGGATGTGGAATGTCCCGTATGTCACGAAGATTTCACGGAAGCAAAGTTTTTACCTTGTGGTCACGTGACCTGTCGGAAGTGCATCTTGTCGTGGCTGTCGGCCAGGGGGCAGGGTGGGTGTCCGTTATGTCGTGCCCCCATCCTGCCAACCCCCCAGCCTGGCCAGGAGGAGATGCTAGCTGCTATGGTGGACAAGTTCCCCACCGACCTGGTTACTATGGCGCTGGTGGAGAGCAAACAAGCGCTAAGCGACAAACACGTGTGTGATGTATGTGACATCACCACAGCGGCAGTGTCCTACTGTTTGGAGTGCAGGTAAACTGTTGTCGACAGAGATTTCAGAATTTGTCCTGTATCTGTTTGTTGAGGGAAAAACACCCTGGTCTTTGTCTGACTGCATAATGTCCTGTTACAGTTCAGGTTTTATATAGAATAAATCTAGTTGTAGCGCGAGGACTATGGCGCGGATTTTACCGATCGGTCTTACACTTAGAGCACGAAACCTACGCATCACACAGCAGTGTCAACTGTATTTTTGCCATCAGGAAAGAAACGTCCACAGGTCCCTCAACAATCCCCCAAAATAAGTTTGACCCTCGTCACTGCAAGTGGACGCACATTGTGTTTTGGAAATCATGGTACATTCTGTCAAAGATTTCCATCCGTCAAAAGAATATGGATATGATTTTTCAGCAAGAGGCATAGATCGGGGGCTCATGAGGATCTATACCTCTTGCTGGATGGTGTTAAGTTTTTTCTGGGCAGTGACTGGGTTAATGGTGGCCCGCATGCAGTGCAGGTTTGATTGTTAGGAACAAATACGTCTTGTGATTGCAGCATGAAGCTGTGTTTCTCCTGCGCCAAGGTTCATGGAAAACTTACCGGCACACGTGATCACAGACTGGAAGAGCTGGACACGCTGACCCCAGGTCGTCTGGCTGCTAGTCGCCGGTCGCCGTGTGTGAGCCACCCCGACCGTCCTGGGGACATGTACTGTCCCGCTCACCTCAGTCTCATCTGTGGGGAATGTTTTTCTGCTTCCCATCATTCGTGTGTAGTGAAACCTGTGGCCAATACAGCCAAACAAGAACGAGCGGCTCTGTCTGGACAAGCTAGAAGATTTCGAGACAAGGAGTCGGTAATGGACGAACAGGTAAAGCAATGGAAATCAAATCTGACACGCACTTATATTCATGTCCTTTTGGCTGTCGGTAGCGCTTTTTGTCGCAATGATTCTTGCAGGAATCATCGCGACAAAAAGCGCTACTGACAGCCAATGGGTTAATCTATGTATTAGTTGAGAACATTTTTCTTTGCAGTCACAGCATGTAAACCGTGCAGTGTAAACGATTCCAGTGTTGAAGCATTCTCATTGAGAGAGCGCTCTACCTTTGTTGGCTGGTTCATGGCACACTCATGCTTTGTTGATTTCACCATGATTCAGGTCATAGAACAAATACATTTCATCGTGAGGTTTAGTTTTATATAAGGTACAGACTGATACTTGATAGGAATAACAATCTATTTTGTATACTCATGAAACAAAAATATGTACTTATTTCGGATATTTCGGTTGTCTCCCTTGTGCAGTTTTCTTCAGCTCTAAGTTACTAGTTCAGTTACGAGTCAGAATGTTATTCCTGTCAGGCTTGGTCTTATTGTTTCTTCCTCAGATCAAGAAGTTGAAAAAAGAAGTTGCTGCTGCGCAGGCGCACTTCAGCACTCAGAGCTCCGAGGTCAAGGCCGAATGTGAACGTCTGCAGCAAAGTGTGGAAAAGCGGTGCCACGAGGTTCTTAAACAGCTACAGCGAGAAGAAGATGACGTCGTGAGCCCGAAGCGAGCTGAGATAGCCTCCCTTGAAGAGCAGAAAGCGTCACTGGCAGCCCACGCTGGCTCAGTGGAGCGACTGGTGGTGCCCGCGCCTGATGGGGCCCTGTTAGGGATGCTGGGGCAACTGAAAGCGCGCTTGGACGACCTGGAAAAGAAGAGTGAGGTGCCTAAGGTCAGTACAGTTGTCACTCTGGATTCGGTCAGCTGGGATTCCGGGATGATGACACGTCTGGAACAAGCCATCGCCGCCTTGGGACACGTTACACACAAGGTACTCACGTCTTGGGACGCGTTTAACTGATACAGTCTGCACTTGGTTTTCACGTGTTCACGTGTTACGGGTATAATATTGCTATTAACCCATTCACTTCCCGTGGGCAAACAATCATGTCTTTGAAAGCATGACAAATCCAACACCGAATAATCCAGGTAATTCAGGGAACATGGATATGACAAAGTTGAGCAAGAGACAAGGAACCTCATGAGCTCCCGCATGGGGGGTAAGTTAGTGCATGTGCGGTAAGTTAGTGCATGTGTGGGGGCTCATGAGGTTCTTTGCCTCTTGCATTGTTTTATTCTTACATTCTACCGCATACGAATCTGAATGACGTTTGCTGACGTCATCGATAGGGTAGAGAAGAGGAGATCTGGTCAGCTGGTTTGCAACTGTGGCCAGCTTAACTTTGGGGACTCGTGTAAACAGACGCCCTGTCAAGCTGGTGTCTGGAGCGTTGGACAAGACGGGTGGTCACAGAACCCATCCTGATGTGTTTATTGTTTATGTTGGTTTGCTATGTTTGGTGTCTGTCGTGTTTATGTTTATGTTGGTTTGTTATGTTTGGTGTCTGCCTTTGACACCAGCTTTGGACAGAAGGAAGAAAACTGTCCGTACATACTTTAACCCACCCCTTATGCATGCAGTCTCCGGTACTGTAACAGCAGGCAGAAGGGGTTAATTTCAGGGTGGGCGCGTTTTTCTATCAGTAGCTTTGTTGGAATCTTTGCAGGCGTTCAAAGCGGATGGAACACAGCAGTGCCTGGTGTGTGGTAAGTACATACGTTATCCGTTTGAATCCACAGTGGTTTTAATACGTATAAATCTGATAACAACTTACTGCACACGAATGTATTACCACAGACATAAAAACATAAGCTGTTGATTTCTTCAGATAACGTTTTCGATCAGTGCCTACTGTTGATTTCTCATATTTATCCTGAACTACGGACACAATAACATTGAATGTCTCACTGTTTAATTCATTACTTATGTTATATCACAACAGGAGTGAACCCAGCAACAATGATGAAGAAACCCACAGACGCTGAGCTGGCAAAAATCCTGAAGGTTGGGGACCGTGTGGAGCTAGGCCAGGACGCGAAGCAATGGTATGGTCTTAAGGTAAACACGACTGTCATTATTCCCCATTTTGATCATTGTTAAGCGCAACACTTCCACCATCTCTGCCACTACCTCCACTGACGATAGCTGTTGAGTCCTGACTATCCACAGGACGGTACACCACCACTGACGATAGCTGTTGTGCTGACTATCCACAGGACGGTACATCACACTGACAGAGGTTGTCATCGTCGTCATTATCTACTATGGAATATAATCAACGAAAAAATATATATTCGTCGTCGTTATTATTTAGTATGACGATCATCGTCGTCTTCATCGTCATCATTATCTACTATAGTAGATAATAATGATGATAAGGACAACGATGGCTAGCAGATAATGATAAAGATGACGACGGATGACGACGACCAGTGTTCCCCAGCAGTTGTGCTAATTGATGGTGAGTGTTGACTGTCCACAGGACGGTAGAGGACCCGGTACAGTGACACGTGTACCGTCATCGAGAGGTGCGGGCTGGGTGCATGTGAAGTGGGATGTTGGAGTCCACTACAGTTACCGTATGGGTGCTGAGGGCTGCTACGACTTGGAACTGGTGTGATGTTGGCTGCCGACAACACTGGGCACAATGGAAACTGACATAAACAGTACATTTGTTAGTGTCAATCAAAGCCATGATGCTTGCTGCTGCTTGTGCTGCTGATTTAAAGTTGACAACTGCAAAAGACATAGATCCACATGTCCCCCGCAGTTTCGGTGGCTCATGAGGATCTATGCCTCTTGCTGACACCATTTTGTATCCGTCATCCTTGGACGGCTGAGCTTTTTGGCGCTGAATAAACTGGCAGTTAATAATAATAAGAAGAAGAAGAAGAAGAATGTAACACACGCAGACTCGCCCCCAGTCGTACGCACAGACTCTCGCACAACAGACGCATACACCGCCACTGACTCAGACGGGCGCATTCATGCGGTAAAACGCAACTCATGGGCTTCCTTTCTAACGGAACTTTTATACAAGATAAACAATAAAAGAATGCTCACAAACTCTCACAACTATATACACCACTTCTTTCCCACTACCAACATCTTAACACCACATCCACATACACACAATATCACTGCCAGGCTAGGTATTAGTCTCTCACTCCCCAACCTGTTTGGTGTTCTCGCCGGGTTACGTTCAGTCCTTTCACGTCTAGGCGTGCAAGTCCCTTCTCGTACGCTCCCGAGTCGTCCTGTCTCTCGTACCGTGGACGTCCTCGTTACTCGTACCGTATCTTCGCTGTGACCCAAGTGTCTCGGCACCGGTCGCTCACTCCCCGAGTGAAGAGATGGAGAGATGACCTCGCATTAGGTCCCTGGTGACTGACGTCTCGGCGTCCGTCGCTCCAACTCCGACAAGCACTCTGAACACAATAAAGTCCTAAAACGTAACACTTGCTAAACACACAACATATTGGATGATATGAGATACATTACGTAACCTGGCTGATAAAACAACTCACACGTTCACTCACACACACACACACGTGCTTCACAACCCGACCACTTCCATAACACCCCATCTCTGTCACTACCTGGAAACAGACTAACCTAACACTCTCGCCGTACACTATTCTATACCCTGGAAAAGACTATGCTTAACCAACCACGTACTACCTTCACAATGACTTAGACATACACCCCTCACATTCCTTTAGTTATGCATCTCGGTAAATAACTGTATACGAAAAACACCGGTTACCAAACCAACATAACTGAACCAACCCAGACAACGCTATACAACTGAATTAACTTCTACTAATGCATACTATCCCTAACGCAAGTAACCATCAATAATACATATATAGAAACATACCTGAATTCTAGGTTTCAGAGTCTTGGAATACGGGCTAAGGTATCTCACACACGTCTGTACCCTCTGACAGTAAAGCCCGCACTAATGTTTCTACAGCTCTGCCAGACTGAGCTCTCGCCTACAACTCACTAAAACTCCCCGTATTAACCATGTCTTAAAGATTTCCCGTGGATCTCGTGCCACACGGACTATCGGCACAAAACAAACCGTTGACAACTACTGTACCGTATTTACCCTACTGTGTGAACACTATGCATGAGCATAGAATTTCATCACAAATAATAATAACGGTTATTATATAGGCGTTTTACCCAATTCTGCGAATCGGCTCAAAGCGCCGCGAACTGAACCCAACACGCACGCTCACGTGACACACACGCATTCGCGCTGAAGACAAACACAGTACAAGACAAACACAGAACATTAACGTGGTGCGAAGGGTCAGCTCAGCTACTGAGGTTTCGGAAATATTGATTGCCTCCAAAGTGGAGAGGGGAGGGAAGAGCCGGAGTACCCGGAGAAAGAACCCCCGACGGTCCGCCCGAATTAACGGTGACACTTACTAGAGGAGAAAAGTTCGAGGCCGGAACCCGGTATCGAATTTCGCGCCTTTAGCATTGGTGGCAGGCGCCGGAACCACTGCGCCACGGACCACCCCAGTTAAGGGGTTCAGCGGCCCTTTCCCTCTCTTATCTTTTCACAGTACAGTTATAGCCCCTTCACTGCCGAGAAAACATTAAGATAGAAAAGCTCATTGCCGGGGTGGGTGGAATCACTGGAGATAAGACTTGTTCTACGTAAGAGACGCTGCTGGTACAGTGAGTCCAGGCTAGGAAGATCTCTGCCTATGATTTTTGAAGCGGTCTTGACCACCCAGCTCAGTCTGATTTTCTCTTTGGCCGTGAGGGAACCATGCCAAACCGTGATCGAAAAGGTGAGCACGCTCTCAATCACAGCTCGGTAAAATTGCATCAACATGTGAGCACTGAGACCGAAACTTTTCAGACGTCGCAGGAAAATCAAGCGCTGCTGTGCTTGTTGGACGATGAGGCGCGCGTTTTCCTCCCACTTAAGGTCACATGACAGGGTAGTGCCGAAAAACTTAAAGTTCTGGACTGTTTCAATGATTTCATTATTGATCACAAGAGGGGGAAGGGACTGCTTCTTTCTAAAGTCCACAATCATTACTTTTGTTTTGCCAGTGTCCAGTTTAAGATTGTTGTTCTACACCAGCTAACTAGAGTCTCAACCTGACTTCTGTAGGCGGATTTGTCTGAGTTTGTAATGCACCCGTCCACTGTGGTGTCATCTGCAAATTTCAGAACTTTAGTACTGGCATGGCTCGAAGCACAGTCATAAGTAAACAGGGGGTAGAGCATTGGGGAGAGAAGGCACCCCTGGATAAAGTGAGGGTGGATGACACATTTTCACCAATTTTAACGACCTGTGGTCTCATCAACGGGAAATCGTTGGTCGAGAGGCACAATGCCTCTGGAACTCCGATTTGCTGGATCTTCTGGTACAGTTTGGATGGAATAATGGTGTTAAAAGCAAAACCTTAATCAACAAATAACATTCTGGCATGGGTGTTTGGGATTTCAAGGTGTTGTAAAACATAAAACAAACCAAGTGACGCCGCATCCTCCACGTAACGTTTTTTCGCGATACGCGAATTGAAAACAACCACAGCACCCTATTGCAAGAGGTTTAGATAATAAAAATGCATCATAAGTCCCCGCAGTTCCGAGGGCTCATGGGGATCTATGCCTCTTGCTGACACCATTTTGCATCTGTGTTCCTTGGACGGCTGAGCTGTTTGGCGCTGAATTTACAATGATTTCCAAACCCAGTCCGCGTCCACGGGCAGTACAGGGGTTACATCATGTGTTGTTGTTGATCCGTTCGTTTGCGTGTGTCAGTTCATGATGTTATTGACAATGGCAGATGGAGTTTTCGTGTTTTCTTGTGGTCAGGCCTTTAGCACGTAGTCTAAGCCATTTCCCTACCACCTGTTACTGGACCTGTTTTTTTTTCTGGTTTTGCATGTAAGAGGGTAGAGAATACAATGTGTTGGGAAGGGATGGGGTGATTTAAGGTAGTGTATGCTTGTGTGAGTGTGCTCTTGTGCATAGTGTGTGTTTGTTAGCTCAGTGAGTCCAGTGTTGTCTGGAGAACAGCGCTTTGTAAGAATGAAGTAGTAGTAGTCGTATTGTTATTGCTATTTTCATTATTATTAGTAGTAGTAGTAGTATTTTAGGACTGTCATTCTACTCATCTTTCCCATCGCCCCTCCCCTCCCCTGTCCCCTCCCCCTGCCCTATCCCCTCCCTCCCCTTCTCACAGTCCAGTCTAACTCTTATTCCTTACATTGTCATGTCAGACTTATTACGTGTTTTGATATCCACCTTCAGATTTCAAGACTAGGTCCAAGATGCCTTGTCTTTCATTATTATGTTTATTTCTTGCAATAAGTACACAACACTAACTCATTGACACTCACAGTTTGAAGTATGTATCTGGTATGTTCCTTACCATAAGGAGACTCAACTTTCAGCAGAAATAGGACACCATGTTGGGTTAGTCAGCCGAAGAAGCTAGACGTACGTCAATGCCCTGGAGGTCACACGCGGTATCACCAGTGTCAAATGTTTTTTCACTTCTTTTTGTACAGCTCATACGAAGGGTCTCACTTCCAGCAGAATAAGTTTTGTTTTGTGATCAGATTTGCGAAAAATTAGCTGATTTAAAAAAAATATTAAATCACAAATGTGGCTTCTATGTTTCAACAAGATGGGATGAACCATAACCGACAAAGTCCCTTTCATATGAGAGCTGTCCTCGCTGTCAATGGTATCTACCTTTTGTCTTTGACCTGATTCTGAATTATCTCCTATTGAAAAAAGTCTCGCAGATCTGCCAATGCGTCAGTGAGTTCTATAATAGGCGCAGAACATACGCTTCATTAATCCAGACCTGAATTTAGGAGAGGTGAACTCCGATGCTTACGGAGAGATTGGTGTTGTTTTTATTTATTTTAGACATTCCCGGCTTCTGCCAATGAAGATAAGTAGCGGCTAATCTCTCTGTTTGTTTGTTTGTCTATTTTGACAAAGGGTATTTACCCGAAATATTAATAAATTGTGTTGTACCCGTCTTTTCTAAGCGTGTTTCTTTCTCCGTTGGGTACTTCTTTGCATACGCTTCATTGATTTGTTAAACGTCATTTGCCATGACGTAAGTTTTAGCTTTTACGTAATTTTATAATTTAAGTGATATGAGTTTTACTTTTGCTTCATAGGCTATAGAAAATGGTGTCAAAACTAGAACTTCAAGGTACAATTTCAGCCTTGCTATAATTTGTGTGAAAGCAGATTGACTTTACCTAGCTACATGATATACTAAGTACACGGGTCACCTGCATGCTCTTCGGAAAGCGCGTCGATGTGTGTGTGCGTGTTAGTGCGTGCATGCGCGCGCGCTCCAAACATCTCCAAGAGACATAGATCCTCATGCACCTGGAGGGCGTGTGAGGATCTATTCCTCCTGGAGACGTGCGCATGTTTGTGTGAGAGAGAGAGAGAGAGAGAGAGAGAGAGAGAGAGAGAGAGAGAGAGAGAGAGATAGAGAGAGAGAAAGAGAGAGAGAAAGAGAGAGAGAGAATGACGTCATATTTAGAGTATTATGTCAGTGTCTGCGTAGTGACGGAGTTGCCTCTTTTACGTCACCGCCACTGTCTGACTTTCTCTAGAAGTAAAGTTTTTTTTAGTGGTTTAATTCTTTTCTGAAAAGAATTAATTTTTACTAAAGAAGTTAAAAAGATACAAAGTTGGCTAACGAACTCATCCAATGTCTTTCAGTCTCCAAATTAGCTATATGCAAAAGTTCAAGTAAATAATTATGACAAAAATTACGGACTCTAATCTGGGTCAACCGACTTCGTATAAACGGTTGTTTATGTCTTCAATGAGACATTCAATTATAATATGCTCGGAGGCTCTCTTAGCCACCCACTTAAGAAAGTATTTCGCCAAGTTTCAAGCTTGTGTGTACAGAAATATCGGAGATTCTCTTGCTTACATACATACGCACATACATACGCACACACATACATACAAACGCACATACATACATACGCACAAACGGCGCTTCGCGCCAAATGTACGTTCAGCAGCGAGGTTAGCGTCAATTTGTGAGACTTGGTGTAAAGTCGTAAAAATTCGGAACATTTTCATGAATGACTCATTTTACGTCCATAAATGTGCTCCAGCTATTTTCAGCCCAGGATAATGAAAACCCATTTTCAAGTGCATAAGTAAGTTGGCCAAGTTTCCAAACCTCAAACGGAGCAGGCGTACATGATGAAGTCTGCATGCATGACCTCGATAGTTAAACCTGGCCGTTTCCCGTCGGGGCTCTGGTAGGGTATTAAAAATGGCCTGTTCTTGTATTTTCACCCAATTGTGACGACTGTACAGCAAAATTAAAAAAATCACAAGGGTTAACTAAAACTAAGCCATATTAGGTCAATTAGCACTAACTGATGTTTTGTTATAAAAGCGGTACAGAAAAGTGTTTCTTTGCAGAGATATTTGGACAGAGACGTTGTGCGCTCTGTGGTCAAACGGCTTGTAGATAACTGTCCTAACATGCGTGCCAACCATCAGCGCCCGATCTCTAAAAGTCGTCAATGACATTCTTTATCATACGAACAAAGGAAACGTGACAACGAAAAATGTAATTTAATTTCTGGCATTTCATTCGAAGTACCAACTCAATTGATTGTACTGCTTTTGAACCCTTCCACTGCCGATGAAAAGATTGAACATGATCCAACTGCAAGAGACATAGATCCTCATGAGCCCCCGCGGTCGATAGTGTTGCAATTGATGAGTTTTATACATTCAGGTGTGACAGACACTAAAGATTCAGGGGAAAAGAAGCGGGGGGGGGGGGGGTGGACTTTGTGTGTACGTAAACCAAAAACAATGGTGTAATCCGAACATGTCGCTGACGTACACATTCTGTTCGCCAAACGTTGGACTCATGACAGTAAGCGCACGCTGGTATTACCTTCCGAGGGAATTTTCACACGGTTTAGTAACGAATGCCTACGTACCACCATCATTTAACGAGACAGATGCCACCGAGATCATTGCTAACCATCTGCATGATCTTGATTTTCACGCGCTTGATGCGTTCAAGTGTGTCACGGGTGACGTCAATCACTGTAATCTAAAGAACGTTCTGCCAGAGTTTCACCAACAAGTGACGTGTACAACACGAGGGGACCGAACTCTTGACGTGTTTTGGTGTAATGTCGGAGATTCGTACGTCGCTGTTCCGATGCCGCCTCTAGGACGATCTGATCATTTACTAATGGTCAAAACTTAAGGGCCACCCCACTTGTTGTGTCATTGTTTATCGTCGCAAGTACGCTAATAAAATACAATGTTCTTTCGATCCACATGGATTAAAAGTTGACCTTAGACAGTCCACTGTACAGGGAACAATAGACACCAATTCGTCAATTTACACATACGTGTCAAATGTCAGTTTTTGTGAAAAGCTGCGCGACATTGGCAAGCGTACCAAAGGTGGAAAACCTGGTAAAGTCGTGCTGCACGTAGTAAAGGGGTCAGCCGTGAACACTGAGCACCTCTGTTTCGCTACAAATACCGGTACAATAGGGGCATAATCGTCTCCACTACGACGAAGCATAACGCCAGTAGATCAAGGCCGGACGCTAGCAGGGCTGCTGGATGGAATTTCCGGACGAGAAGTTAGGAGACGTCTTGGGGGGTCCCATTCAGTGATCCCGAGGCTGCTGGCACGATTTAAAGAAACTGGAAGGGCAGAACGACGACCCTGCTCAGGATGCCCGCGCTGCACCAGCAGAAGGGAGGACATATACCTCTGTGTGGCGGCTCTGCGCGACCAAACTGTTACGTCAACCACTCTGTGACGTCAATTAATGCAAGCTGTAAACGTTAACGTCAGCAGAAGCACAATTTGCCGACGTCTGCGCGAAATTGGCCTGGCTGCATGCAGAGCAGCAGTGAGAATACCCCTCACTCCAGCTCATTGCAGAGCCCGGGTTGCCTGGGTCGTCAACATGTGAGGTGGAACAGACTCCAGTGGACTCAGGTTCTGTTTTCTAATGAGTAACGGTTCACTGTGTCCTTCAACGACGGCAGAGTACGGGTCTGGAGACGGCAGGGCGAGCGATACACGGATGGATGTGTCCAAGAGATGGATCGCTATACAGGAAGCTCAGTCATGGTCTGGGCAGGCTTCAGCAGGGAAGGCAGGACCCCCCTCCACGTCATCCGAGGCACCCTGACTGGACTGCGCTATCGAGACGAGATTGTGCAGCCCCTCATGCAGTCAGCTCTCCAAGCCATATGCAACAATGCTGTTCTGCAGGACGACAACGCTCGACCTCATCGCGCCCGTGTGGTGGATGAGTACCTTGAGCAACGGGGCATCGTGAGGATGGAGTGGCCAGCTCGTTCACCTGATCTGGCTCCCATCGAGCACCTCTGGGACGTTCTGGGGCAACGTGTAGTCAGCAACCACTCCCCACCTCAAGGCATCCCCCAGCTGTCTCAGTTTCTGCATCAAGATTGGGAAGCGATCCCACAACATGTTCTCCGAACCCTGGTGAACTCCACGCGTCAACGCTGCATTGAATGCTTGGCTGCAAACGGTGGGTACACTCGCTACTGACTGGACCAGTCTTGTGTGACTTTTCAAAAGAAGGGTGGGTGAACATTCTAACGTTCTGCTGTTGTTACAATTGCTTGATTTACTCAAAACTTAAAGGAAATTGTTACTGAATAAATTAGCAAAGTACTGAGTCCAAGTATTGTTACATTATTTGTGTGGTGTTGTCGGTGCGTCTGCGATAAAAAGTGGCCCTTAAGTTTTGACCATTAGTATATGTTACGATTGTGGTTGTGTTTTTCTGTGAGAACGGTCATGCATAAATCGTAGGAAACGATCCAATATTTATTTGAGCTATCATGTTTACGAATCACATACCTTTTCAGTGAATTTCATTTTCGTTTACGAATAGTGCGGTATTGATTATCTGTTGCCGCACGGAGTTGAGTCCCGAAGAGTCTAGGTACTGCTCGAGTATTCATTTGTTTACTGCGCGCGTGTAGCTTGGCGGTCAGTATCGGTGCACTAGTCGCGTGTTATCCAAATAAAGCGGGCAAGGTCGTGACCTGTCTGGCCTACTTTTGTGTGACGTCATAGCGCGCCGGGATTTTCCAACATAGGGGCTGGTAAATAGCAGCCAGACTTTTACAGAACATTCCAGTGTAATGTTTATTCATTGATATTTATGAGTTTTAGTTGCGTATTTAGTTCTGATTGGTTGTGTTATACGAACTTCCGCGATTTTTCTGGAAAGTATGTTACTATAAAAGAGTCGTGCTGGGAAGCTCATGTGTACATTGTCTTGCATTTGTCAGTTGTAGAGACACTCAGTTAGCATAGGTACGTGGTCCGTGTATGGTGTACATTGTGTGAGACGCTGTGTATGAGAAACTTTGTGTTGGAGTGTGGACATTGCAGAAGAGACATTGTATCAGTGGTTGTGAGTTTGGAACTGCATTGTGTGGAGATCGGATCGCTGAATTAAAATATTGTTGGAACTGTTTCTCCAGTATTGTCTACATCCTTAAGCCACGTGTGACGGATTGCAGCTGAATGAGGGTTATTTAAAAGAACATTACGTGCGTGCGTCTGGTGTGTTTATCATACTACGACTACAACTCCACCACGTAACAGTATAAGTTGGTTAAACTCGTTCCACGGTACACACCAGGCGTACAACGCGAGCCGCCGGTTAACAGGACATTACAGAAGTGGTCCACAGCAGCTAAAGATGCCTTGAAATGCTGCTTTGACTGCACCAAGTGGAATGTTTTTGCGGACACTACAAGCGACGTTACCGAACTGGCTGACACAGTTTGCAGCTACATAAATTTTTGCGTAGACAGTGTTGTGTCTAAAAAAAATGTTAATATCTATTCCAACAACAAACCTTTGGTCACGAAGCACATCAAGGAGGTCTTAAACAGAAAGAAGAAAGCTTTTGAAGACAAGAACAAAGAACATTTACGGAAAGTACCAAAAAAACTGAAAAGGGAGCTTAGAAAGGGGACGGGAGAATATAGAAAAAAGATAGAAAAACAGTTTGAGACGGGTAACCTAAACCGGGTGTGATGGGTGGGAACAAGAAGAAAAACGCTGTTCCGGCATTGAGCAAAACTACGGACTATGTCAACGACTTAAATAAGTTCTATGGAAGATTTGACTGTCATGATTTTGAGCAAGAGAGGGAACAGGTCAAGGAAATGTAAGTTAGTGGACCTAAACACATGCAAAGTGAAGTGATTGTGGTGTCTGAGGAGGTTGTGCTTAGAGTAATTAAAAATACCAACCCAAACAAAGCGTCTGGGCCAGATGGTGTTAGATCAAATGTGTTAAAATTATGCGCTGAACAACTGTACAAAATTCTTTGCTATATTTTTAACATGTCACTTACCTAGTGTGTCGTCCCCTGTTCGTGAACACCTCTTGCCACAAAAGCAAACTGTATCTGAGATGAATGATGTAAGGCCAGTTGCTCTTACATCATTTGTCATGAAGGTGTTTGAGAGGCCATTTTCAAATACAGGTTTCTGATCTTATGGACCCCTTTCAGTTTGAGAAGTGTTGATGATGCCATTTTGCATGTTGTAAACAACATCAACTCTCATTTAGAAAAACCGGGAGCCTCCATTCGACTGATGTTCTATGATTTTACATTTGCTTTTAACACCATTCAACCACACTTACTTGTTTACAAACTAGTTCACATGAACATAATTGCCTCTATCATTCTTTGGGTTTTGGACTATCTCACTAACCGCTCACAGTATGTCAGAATTCGTTCGGATCTAATCTCAGATGTACGTTTTACCAACACCAGTGCACCACAGGGGACTGTCCTGTCTACTTTTTTGTTTTCTTTGTACACAGCAGACTGTATAGCCACTCGTGACGACTGTGTCATGGACAAATACGCTGACGACACGGCACTGATAGGACAGATTACGAATGAGGACGACAGACACTATCGACAAGAGTTCGACGACTTTGTAGAGTGGTGCGATAGAAACTATCTTGAATTACATGTTGGCAAAACAAGAGAGATGATCATAGATTTCAGGAAAAACAAACATCATCCCGATCCTGTTGTCATCAAGGGAACAGAAGTTGAGCGTGTAGAATCCTACAAGTATTTAGGTGTTCTTTTTGACAACGCGCTCAACTGGAAACAAAACACAGAGGCTATTGTGAAAAAGGCGCATACCCATCTTTACTGTTTGAGAAAACTCAGATCATTTAATGTAAGCACTCAGCTTTTACAGATTTTTTACTGCTCCAGTATAATTAGCGTTCTAACTTTTGGACTGACGGGCTGGGGTAGAAATTTATGTAAAGAGATCAAGATCGTCTTAACAAAGTAATCAGGAAAGCGGGCGGTGTGATTGGTAGAGCACAAGATACTTTGGACACACTGTACAACAGACGGATTACGAACAAACTGGCTGACATTCATGATGACAAGACACATTCACTGAGATATGAATTTGATAGCAGACGTATCGAACAAAGTGGCAGACTTTGGGTATTAAAACGTAGTACATCACGTTATGCCAACTCTTTTGTCTCTCAGGCTGTTATCAGTAGATAGTGTCTGTCAACATTCTTTAGGTGTTTAGTACTAGCCCATTCAGTGGTTCACTGCAACATTGCTGACACCAGAAGCACAGGGGGCATAAACCATAAGTGTTTCTGATGCCAAGAGTTTTACAAAGGTAACAGTACGTCTGTTACAGTTCATCTCTTTACCTGAGAGTTATAGGTTATTTAATTAATTGAATGAGTGAATGATGGTGCCATGTGTTGTATGGTCAGACTGTGAATTTCCACATGAGGAATTAATAAAGTATTTATGTATTGTATTGTATTGTATTGTATTGTATTGTATTGTATTGTATTGTATATGTCTCTTACTGAGACTTATCAGTTTCCATGTTCCTTGGGTGGTTGTGGCTTTTGGACGTTGAATGAACGAGGATTTCCGAAATAATATCTTCGACAAGTTGCAGTAAAGGGGTTACATTGCTTTTGATTGTCAGTCATCATCTTTCAGGGGAGAAAAAAACCACAGAGAAACAGTCAGTTACTGGTTTCATTCTAGCACTTTTCAGAATTCTGCCTAGGTACAACAAAACAGCTAGTTCATTTGTTTGCGATAAGCGTGATTGTTTGCTGCGCGGACCCTTGTAGGTCTGAGGGAGGTCACAGGAACTATTGTATCCCGAAGGCCGAAGGCCTGAGGGGTACAATAATTCCTTTGACCTCCCGAAGTCCTACAAAGGTCCGTCAGCTAGCCCCTGCTACCAATAACGTATTTGTTTTTATTCCTCCAATGTGTTCGTAAAAGAAATCAAAGAGACATCCTCCGACCTGGATCACGCCAGTCATGATTGACGTCAAAGGAATATACATTTATACATTATAGACTTATGACGTAATTTAAAATATTTCATGACGTCGCCGTCGCCAGTACTGAGTGTGCTTGTTGTTTCGAACACCACTAAGTAACTTTTTACTTTAGAACGTTTTTGTGATCTTTTATAGAACAAAACCCGCATCCAACATGCGTCACAAAGAGGGCTACAAGAAGTCCGCCATTTGTCGCTACAAAGGTTTTTGTATCACGTTCACATGGTACGGTTTTCGCTAAAGGGACTGGTCGTGTGACGTAGGGAGGAAAACAATGACATATATACAATAAACCAGTCAGTCAGGGTGTAACGCCCTCGCTGATTGGTTCATTGCATATATTGGAGAGGTTACGTTTACGCCGAACGACTCCCAACAACGAACGACGGCGGATAACCAGCTTGTGCCACAAGCATAGACAACACTCCAAACATCGCCAAGAGGCACAGATACTCATGAGCTCGACCCGAGTAAAACCGCTAGGTACACACTTGTGATATATAAATAATTTAGGGGTTTTGACAAAAACACAACTGTATGCAGTTTTTGTTTGTTTGTTTGTTTGTTTGTTTGTTTGTTTGTTTGTTTGTTTGTTTGTTTGTTTGTGTTTGTGTTTGTTTTGTGTTTGTTTTGTGGTATCGATTTGACACTTGAAAATAACCGAAATTGGGATTAGTTGGATAATATCACAGACAGAAAATACGAAGTGCTGACATTGAACTCCCGTGATCGGACCCTCGAGACGAGAAGAACCACTGGCAAAACCTAGCTCGCAATACAACTAATGACATCATTATGTGACCTTTCAAAGGACGATACCTCGGCATGTATTTTGACGAGCCTGGTGTCGGCGACCCCCATAAAGATGTAGAAGAGGTAGGTGCCGGAGTACGGGGCAGTAAAGACTCCTGTACCAGAGTTATAAGCGCCACCTCCTTTGCTGATGGTCGATTCGAAGACTAGGGCTGCGCTTGCCTTGATCAGATTGGGTATGGACAGCATTCGCGCGAAGAAACCGACACTTATGCCTGGGGGAAAAATATCGGTGCTGTTAAACCTGTGGTAGCGGCCACCTTATACAGTGGTCACTTGTCTATAAATAGCAGCCACCAAAAAAAGTATGCTTCCCCTTCTCTTGTATATAAACACCTTTGGTAACACGTTCACCGTTCGTTTATTGCATTGTGGACGTGAGTGTGAAATTCACAAAATTTACGATACGTCTTCCTACACAAAACATCTGGGTTTAGGTGCGCTGTGACAGCGCTATGGTGGTGCCGGAATACCTTGTCGTCTGCATGTTCAAGGCTGGTGTCAGAATAGCATTGCGACAATGATGGTCCAAAGATGGTTCCAGAATACCTTGGCGCCCATAGGCGCCAAGCTATTCTGGAACCACCCTTGAACTGTAATGGCCAATCTGTCTCCTGCTGTAAAGTACCAGTGCTGAAGGGGTTGACTTACTTAGCTTGCCCTGCAGTTTGCGTCCGTTTGCCTTAGCGGCTGATAATTTTATGTCCAAGTTCAGTCTAGCAATCTGCACAATGGATGTATCTAGGACAGTAAACCCATGAGAGGGATCTCAACATTACTCCACAACATCATTTATTTCAATGAAACATTATACTATGATGTTCGTGTTACGAAGCGTACGCATGTGCCACTCTCTAAAATTATCAAGCCTTCTTCCTTGTTCAGTTTGTAATTGCAGAATGATGGTGGTGGTGATGATGATGGCGGTGGTGGTGATGATGCTGTGGGTGGTGGTGATGATGATGGTGATGGTGGTGGTGATGATGATGATGATGATGGTGGTGATGATTATGGTGGTGGTGAGGATGGTGATGGTAGTGATGAACATCATGACCTTGATGATGACGACGGCATACAACTATCATGATGATGGTGCTGATACCGACGGTGATAATTCTTGTCAGTCATGAAAGACAATAACGAAAGACGATGAAATGTATGATGAACTGCACACGCTACCGGTCGCTGCTGTACTCACTGAGCTGTGCTCTTTGTTGCAGCGCAGCTGTCTGTGTTGCCTTGAAACCAGACGCCAACGCTTCCGTGACTGTGTCTGGAGCAACAGACAGTCAATCATGTACACGTTCAACCCCTTCACCGCCGTCAAAACGTCAACATAATACACCTGCAAGAGGCATAGATCCTCATGAGCCCCGCGACTGCGGGGGCTCATGAGGATCTATGCCTCTTGCTGAGACCAATTCGTATCCAGTTTCCGTGAACGGTCGTAGATGTTGGTCGTTGAATGAAGAAATTTTTCAGAAACAAAATATGCGTCCAGTGGCTAGGGAAGGGGATGGCGCCTTTCAGAGCCAATGATCATGAAATGCGCGTCTGACCTAAATGAACACTGACCTACACTAGCAAGAAGAACACAAATGTAAACTGGCCAAAGACAGGCATAAGGAACACGTGACTAACAAGAGACATAAAATCTCATGAGCCCTCAGTTTATAAATGATATATGATTACGATATGATACAATATAATATAATATAATAATGTAATAATAATGTTTATTATGAAGTGCATATTATAAGGTAATCATAATGTTATAAATCGCACGACGAAATACAGCAGCGCATATACAATAATCTAACTCATTCAGCCCGACGGCCGTATTTCCCTAATTTTGGAGGCGTCATCTAATGATTATGCACCAGTTGCTCGATCATAATAATTCAAGGGCAGTGCCAGATTAGCTTGGCGCCGACATGCGCCAAGCTAATCTGGCACTACCCTTGAATTATCATGGTCGACCCATCTCCTGATGTAGTGCGTCAGGGCTGAATGAGTTAATAATAATGTTATAAATCGCAGGACAAACAATGCTCAAAATAGGTTCAAAATGCTTTACAAACAAAACCAAACAAACATGACCATAATACACAACTAAACAAACAGGACCCAAACCCACAACTAAACAAACGTGACACAAATACACGACTAAACAAACTTGACACAAATATACTATACAATAAAACGGAATACAAATAAACAAGATATAATCAGTCAAGTTGCAGGTAAGAAAAAATAATAAAACAACTTACCTTGGAAAAAACCCTTCGCTGTCGGTGATCAATTTCGCGACCGAAACCACTGCCCAATGCGCAAAAGCCCGTGCGCGGGCCAACGGCGGCTGACGTCGGCCCAATACCTTTTGCACATCGGGCATACACTGACCGACATTCGCATGAAGAACACAGATGCTATTCTGGACCCGTCCTATGATTGGCACAAAAATGGGTGCACCGGCGTCTGCGGGAAAAGAAATCTGTTTATTCCCAAACTCAAGTTGAAAATAATATGTTCTCCGGCGCCAGTAGTTTAAAAAAAAAAAACTCGCAGTGTCGACTTCGCGCATAACAAGCTCAAACTCGGATTTTAACAATCGGTTTTTTAGAGGTATCGATCGATCACAAATGTTTTGTGTAAATTGTTTCCTATAGGTTGTACGGTCCGCAGGATTTTTTCACCATTGATTGCAACCTTCGCTGACAGCTTTTGTTTCGTTCAGTGCACGTATCAGTTCTTGAACATCTGAAAAAGATGAGATTATTTAGCAAAGAATATTTAGTTATTTGGGTTTAACGCAGAGCAGGCAACTAAGGCCATCTCACGGCGGCTTAGCAAAGAATAAAATAGTGCGATTCATATTTTTTCAGTTATTCTTTTTAGGGGTACAGGCGTTAACCCATTCAGCCCTGACGCACCATAGCAGGAGATGTGTCGACCATGATAATTCAAGGGTAGTGCCAGATTAGCTTGGCGCCTGTCGGCGCCAAGCTAATCTGGCACTACCCTTGAATTATCATGGTCGATCCATCTCCTGCAACAGGCGCATAGTCGTTAGTTGACGCCTCCAAAATTTGGAAACTACGTGCGTCAGGCTGAATGAGTTAGCCCCTGCCCTCCCAGTGATCACGAATTGCGTGTCTGAAGCCTCTACACACTGACCGATATTCGTGAACAAAACTAGTTGGGATGAACCATAACCCACAAAGTCCCTTATATGTGAGAGCTGTCTTCGCTGTCAAGGGTATCTACCTTTTGTCTTTGACCTGATTCTGATGTGGGAAATAGCTCCTTTTGAAAAATCCTCTCAGATCTGCCTATGCGTCACAGTGAACTCTATATGGGGCGTAGTACATACGCGTCATTAATTTGTCAAACGTCATTTGTCATGACGTTTTGTTTTCACGTAATTTTATATTTTGCGTGATATGAGTTTTGCTTTCGCTTCAAGAGTTGAGAAAATGATGACAAAACTAGAATTTCACGGTACAATTTCAGTCTTTCTATCCCGCAAACAAAGAGCCACCCTGTCAGCAAAACAATAACATTTTATTTGTTGCATACTTCAGATGTTCAGCCTACTGTCTGAGCTACCTTCACTCAAAAATTGGATGAGTTATCGCCCATGGCTACCTTGGAGGACACAGGGTTTTATTAGTGGTGAAAATAAGCAAAACTGGACACACTCTATGAAGCATGTTTCCTATGATATGTTTTAACACCCAAATTGTGTGGATTGCTTATGATGTTATTAACTGACTCAAACGAAACTTGACTCGAAAAATTCATTAGAGAAACAAAATGTACGTACGTTGGCAGGGAAGGGGTTAAAGCCATTTGTTTTCCAATAAATCTTGTTCTGTTAAAGTACACTGAAATAATACGTTGAAGTCCCTTCCAATCGATTTTCTATTTAAAAAATATAGTGGACAATCTGGTTTTACCAGATGAGTACAGACTCACTCAAAAAGCAGTCCTTCTTCACAGCGTAAAGATCCCCCGGTCTCAATAAAGACACCGTAGCTTGTTATTTGCGGTTGAGGTCGCATCGAAAACTCCACGTGTTGTTCTGGTCGGGATAATTTCCTTGATCCACAGCGAACGCCACGCACTCGGATTTTTTCGTCGCATTCTTGTGTACAGCCGGCAAAGTCTGAGGAGTTACTTTTCATGACAACTACTGTGTCGTCGCCTGAACGTAATTCTGCTTTCGCGTACGGGTAGAGTGCGTAGTTACACGATTTTGACTCGGCTGGAAAGAGAATTATGACAGTATGAAAGACGGAGTGCATTATTAATTTACCTTTCAGCTGTCGGTGGCTGTTTTTGTCGCGATGATTCCTGCAGGACCCTACTCTAACCCTTCCTGCAGGACCCTACTCTAACCCTTCCTTCAGGACCCTACTCTAACCCTTCCTGCAGGACCCCACTCTAACCCTTCCTGCAGGACCGTACTCTAACCCTTCCTGCAGGACCCTACTCTAATTCTTCCTACAGGACCCTACTCTAACCCTTCCTGCAGGACCCTACTCTAACCCTTCCTGCAGGACCTACTCTAACCCCTCCTGCAGGACCCCACTCTAACCCTTCCTGCAGGACCCTACTCTAACCCTTCCTGCAGGACCCTACTCTAACCCTTCCTGCAGGACCCTACTCTAACCCTTCCTGCAGGACCCTACTCTAACCCTTCCTGCAGGACCCTACTCTAACCCTTCCTGTAGGACCCTACTCTAACCCTTACTGCAGGACCCTACTCTAACCCTTCCTGCAGAACCCTACTCTAACCCTTCCTGCAGGACCCTACTCTAACCCTTCCTGCAGGACCCTACTCTAACCCTTCCTGCAGGACCCTACTCTAACCCTTCCTGTAGGACCCTACTCTAACCTTCCTGTAGGACCCTACTCTAACCCTGCCTGCAGGACCCTACTCTAACCCTTCCTGCAAGACCCTACTCTAACCCTCCCTGCAGGACCCTACTCTAACCCTTTTCTGCAGGACCCTACTCTAACCCTTCCTGCAGGAATCATCGCGACAAAAAGCGTTACCGACAGCAAAGGTTTAGAATGAGCTCAGATACTCAATGACTGAATGATACTGTATTTCGCAAGGTTGGAAACAATAGGCGATTAAATCCCCTACCCCCTTCTATCAGGCTCCCCAATCGCCAGCCCACAGAAAAATACTCAGGTAAATAACAAGACGACCACATACATCTGATGTATTTACATAACCGTCTTGTTATTTACCTGCGTGTTTTTCTGTAGGCTGGCGATTGGGGTGCCCGACAGGAGGGGGCAGGGGATCTAACCATTTGTATATCCAGCGCTGAGTAATTCTCCTTGGTATTTGTACTGTTCTACTAGCGCTAGCCTCACCTATCTAGTTTGTGAGGCAACAATTAACCCATATCCTACTGAGGCTAAAAGCTTCAAATTTGTACACTGCCATATGCAAGCTACATTATAGTACTTACAGATAAGGATATAGACAGTGGCTTTAGTTCAAGGGTGGTGCCAGAATAGCTTGGCGCCTGAAGGCGCCAAGCTAATCTGGCACTACCCTTGAACTATTTTAGTCAAACTTATTCACACACTGGTGTATTCCGAATGATAAGGGTTAATACGCACACATAACTCTTTTCATGTTTGTCATGCCGAACTACTATATGAATAGAAGACAGGTTAATAACACTAAAGAAGCCGCTATATCCGTTAGCCAGTTGTGTTACCTTTTGTTACCAGCTCACAGACGTTGTTGATTACACACTGACACACGCACACACGCGTACGCATGCAAGCACACACGCATAAACGCACATAGACACGCGAACACACACACGAACAAACGCGCGCGCACACGCATACACACACACACACACGCACACACAGCGGGGGCTCATGACGAACTTTGTCTCTTGCAGTCGGATCGTGTTCATGTTTTCCTCGGGAGGTGAAAGGTTAGCACTTGATTGAAGGTTGTAGGTCGCTTTTAAAAGTCTAATTATAACCCGGTGATCACTAATTTCGCGTCTGAAACCAACCCACGCTAACCAACATTCGCGTGAAGAACACAAATGCTACTCTGGGATCATCCTGTAACTGGCACATACACGGGCTGAAAGAATACACTGAGGACTAACAAGAGCCATAAATCCTCATGAGCCCCCGCGACTGCGGGGTCTCATGAGGAATTATGTCTCGTGCAGCTGGGGTAGCTTTCGCCTTGCCCGCAACAGTGATGGGGTTGATTCGAAACTGTCTGCATGCTCGTCTATAGTTTTGGAACTTACGGGTTTAGGAGTCATCGCACACTTACCGTGGCTGTGCGTGGAGTTAATTACCATAGAGCAGCACCAGTGAAAGCATGAAGATCGCGGGGCACAGCCATTGACCGGCCATCTTTGTTGTCCCTGATCCTGTGCCAACAGCAAGCAGCGACAACGGTTTAAGAAAACGAGAGCAATAACCCCGTACCCCAGTGCGCAAAGGCCATCGGGCCAAAGTCGGCCGTCGGCCCGATGGCCCTTTGCACATTGTGTCCCTGCCAGTGGCCGCATATTTTGTACTGGAAATTCTTGTTCGTCAAACAACCATCATCATCATCATCATCATCATCATCATCATTTAATAATAATAAAATAATAATACCGGTTATTATATAGGCGCTTTACCCAATTCTGCGAATCGGCTCAAAGCGCCGCGAACTGAACCCACCACGCACGCTCTTAAGACAAACACAGAACAAGACAAACACAGGACATTCACGTGGTGCGAAATGTCAGCACAGCTAATGAAGTTTTTTAAAAAAATTGATCTGCTGTATTTGAAATTTAAAAAGTGGCCTGAAGCTGGTCCCCAAATGGAAGCGGACTAAAAGCCGGAGTGCCCGGAGAAAGAACCCACGACGGTCGGCCCGAATTAACAGCGACACTTACTAGAGGAGAAAAGTCTGAGCCCTTTTGCATTGGTGGCAGGTGCTTTACCACTGCGCCACGAACCGCCCCAAAAGCCACAACCATCCACAGGACACGCATACAAATTGGTCTCAGCAAGAGGCATAGATCCTCGCAGCGGCTCATGCGGATCTATGCCTCTTGCATCTGAACAACAACAACAACCTTTTGTTTGAGACCTTCAACCTGACCTTCAATGCCTCGAAACGCCAGACATTGTTTCCTTTCCAAAAGGCCGACAAATCAAAAAGCCCCGACGGTCGGCCCGTGATACTTACACATGTGACGCCGGGACCTGGAGCCAGCTGCATGAGTGAGCTTAGTCCTGCGCCAGCCACTAAGCAAGGTGCTCCGCTAAAGCAGAGCTCCTCGCTTAGTGGCTGGCGCAGGACTAAGCTCACTCACGCAACTGGTCCCTGGTATCAAACCTCGCATCTAGCATTGGTGTCAGACGTTTGACCCTTTGAATTAGGATCTATATAATGTCCCCTTCCATGATTCGTCGGGCTCTGGTAGTGACAATTTAATTAACAATTATGCCTTTTGAATACTGGAATGTATGCACTGTGCTTCGGCTGCACTTTACGCCGGAATTAGAACCTTTTTCGTTATTCACTGTGTTCTGGCAGAGACATTTTCATTACTAATTATACCTTTTAAATAATGTAATTTACTATGAGAAATTCATTCATTCAGTCCTCTCTGCGCCGTCTGGTGCTTGAGGCGACGGCAAGTGAGCGCCACTTTTGTCTGTCAGCTGCTATTTTGGGTGCTGTTTGCAGAGTAAGGCCTCTGTTCTTGAGCTCTCGCTCCACGGTTCGGCGCCACGTCTCCTTTGGTCGCCCACGGTTTCTCTTCCCCTGTGGTGTCCATCTCAGTGCCACCCTTGGTAATGAGTCGAGTGACATTCTGCAAACGTGGCCTAGCCATCTCCATCTCCGTGTGGCGATGGTTTCAGCGATGCTGTCTGCGCCTGCTCTCTTCCGTAGTTCCTCGTTTGTAATCATGTTTGGCCAGAAGACCTTCATGATCCGTCGCAGGCACTTGTTCTGGAAGACTTCCAGCTTGCGTTCCGTAGCGGTAGTGGATTTCCAGCACTCTGACCCATATAGAAGGACACTCAGCACATTGCTCTTAAAAATACGGAGCTTGGTGTGGATGTTCAGGCTTGTGGTCCTCCAGATGGGTTTCAGCATTGCGAAGGCTTGGTTGGCTTTGCTGATTCTTGTGGTGATCTCCCTTGTGCAGTCTCCATCTGTGGTAACCTTGCTGCCCAGGTACGTGAACTCGTCCACCTCTTGCAGAGGTTGGTCATTGATGGTGATTGGGTCGCCCACTATGGTGTTCTTCCTCATGACTTGAGTCTTCCTAATGTTGACCCCGAGACCTATGGAGCTTGCTGACTGTGTCAACTGTTGTGTCTTCTGTTGCATGTCCTGGTTTCTGCTTGCCAGCAGCCCGATATCATCGGCGTAGTCAAGGTCATCCAGCATTGAGGTCAGCGTCCACTGAATTCCTTGCCTCCTTCCCTCTGTGGTGCGGCGCATGATCCAATCAATTGCCATTGAGAAGAGGATCGGCGAAAGAATACATCCTTGTTTCACTCCGGTTTCCACCTTAAACGGTTCGGTGAGCTGGTTGTTGTGGACGACTCTGCACTCAAAATTCTTGTACAGGGACCTGATGGTGTTGACAAGTTTCTGGGGGATTCCATAGTATCGCAGGATTTTCCAAAGGGAGTCTCGATGCAGACTGTCGAAGGCCTTCTCAAAGTCTACAAAGACCACATAGAGGGATCCATTCCATTCGTTAGACTGTTCAAGGATCTGTCTCAGGACGAAAATATGGTCAATGCAGGACTTGCCTTTCCTAAAACCTGCCTGCTCCTGGCGAAGGATGCCATCCACTGCTGTCGTAATGCGTTCAAGGAGAATGCGGCTGAAGATCTTGCTGGTGAGGGATAATAAGGTGATGCCTCGCCAGTTGTTACAGTTCCCCAGGTCTCCTTTCTTCGGAAGTTTGACGATGGTGCCGGTCTTCCAATCGCTCGGCGCTTCCTCAGTGTCCCAGATCTTTTGAAAAATCTGACAAAGAAGCTGCGGCGTTACCGTATCTTCTACTTTCAGCATCTCGGGACACACTCCGTCATCGCCAGGTGCCTTCCCGTTCTTCAGCTTTTGAATGGCCTGCTTGACTTCCGCAATAGTAATGTTGCCGAGGTTAATGTCCAGGTCCTCCTCCGCTTCAGGAATGTCAGTGAGGGTTGGTGGGTCTGAGCGGTTCAGGATGGACTCGAAGTGTTGCTTCCATCTCTTCAGCTTCTCTTCCTCTACTGTGACATGAGTTCCATCTTCAGCTCTCACTGGAAGGTCGTGGTGCTGCCCGTAATCGCCCTTCAGCTTCTTGGTGTTCTGGTACACTGTCTTCATGTCTCTCTGTTTTGCAGCTGCCTCCGCTTCTTCTGCCAGCCTTTCTGTATGCATTCTCTTGTCTCTTCTCGCTGATGTCTTCACCGCTTGATCTTTCTCTCTGTATTCTCTTGATATTCTTTCCTTCAGTCTTGGTGATTTGGTGTCCAAAAGTTTCTTCTTGATCTGTCTTCTCTCTTCTATGCGAGCCCACGTGTCTTCTGAGATCCACTCTGTCTTCCTGCTCTTTCTGTATCCTAAAACTTCCCCTCCTGTTTCCTTCATGGCTCTGTTGAAATCTTCAATAGTCAGCGCTGTCTCATCTTCCAAAACACTAAATCTATTCCTGAGGGCCAACCTAAACTCTTCTTTCACTTTTGGGTCTTTCAACTTGGCCACGTCGTAGCGCTGATTTCTGGTGTCTCCTATCTTTACTTTCCTAAGCTTTAATGTCACCTTCCCCACCAGAAGGCTATGGTCGCTGCCAATGTCAGCATGTCGCATCACTCGCACATCCTGCAGAGAGTGCCTCCAGCGACCATTAATGATGATGTGGTCGATCTGGTTCTGGGTCTTGCCGTCTGGTGATTTCCATGTGAGTTTGTGGATCTCCCTATGCGCAAACAGGGTCCCTCCTATGACTAAGTCATTCTCCTCGCAGAAATTGACCAGCCTCTCCCCGTTGTCGTTGATCACACCCGCTCCATGTCGTCCCATGGTCCTCTCTCTGTCTTCATTGTCGCAGCCGACCTTAGCGTTGAAGTCACCGATCAGCATCAGCACGTCATGTCGAGGGATGTCTTCCAAAACAGCTTGGAGAGCGTCGTAGAATGCATCCTTATCCTCTTCTTCCGCGTCGTCTATCGGTGCGTAGCCCACTACAATAGACAGCTTTGCGTATTTGGAATTCATCCTGACGTACAGCAGGCGCTCGTTCACAGGTTTCCACTGTAGAACGGTGTTGGCCTTGCTCTTATTGATGATGACAGCAACTCCTTCTCGGTGTTCGTTGTCTGTTCTTCCAGACCAGATGATGACTTCTCCGGAGCTCAACCTCTGTCTGCCAGCACCAGTCCATCTTGCTTCTGTTACTCCCATGAGGGTTAGTTTGTAGCGGTTCAGTTCACTTACTGCTTGCGCAAGCTTTCCGGTCTGGTAGAGCGTTCGCACGTTCCAGCATCCAATTCTGATCCATCGTTTTGGCGTCAGGAGTTCCGCTATCGGGGTGGAGACGTCCTTGCGGCTTTGGTCCCCATCCGTCATAAGTCCAGTTTCCTGGTCTGCTTCGCTCCCAGCGCCGGTTGTCGCTTTTTCCCTTGTTGTCGTTTCCGTAGCAAGTTTCTTTTTACAGGGTGGAGTCGCTAGCCCCACGCCTAACCCTCCTCCTTTATCCTGACTTGGGACAGGCAGTTAAGCTCCCAAAGGGGCCTCCCTGGTGGAGTTTTACTATGAGAAAGGATGTCCCAAAAAATGTGACTTACCAGGAGCTTCAATCGCTGTAGGATGGCGAACGGAAATACGTCACAAATATATACGTTTGTCTAACGTTTACACGCGTCTCCAAAAGGCAGCATTGGTAACGTTATATGACAAAGGGAAATGTGTTCATTTTTTAGAAACGCGAGATATTCATTGTATAACAATGAAAATGGCGCCTTTCTCAAAAATGGATATGTTGGCTTTTGTCTCATAACGGCAAATTGGAAGTGTAGAACTATGATGTGGACCCTTATGGTTCTAATGCTGATCCGTGATTTTTATCTAACTCATTCGAGACGTGCCGCCTCTGGATACGCGGCTTATGCCGCGTATCCGGAGGCGGCACTCTCGAGTGAGTTAATAGCCTAGGTTCATAAGGTGCAAATTCACGGACCTGAAGACATTAATGTTGTAAGAGGCGATTAAAAATATTATCCGTTTAATCATTCAACAATTCTCTTGCAGTCTCGCCCAGCATGTTAACGATTTTACTTCCAGTGGCACAAAAAAAAACCGGTTGGTTGTACATTGCTTAACGTCCCGACAGCAACAAGACTTTCTCAGGACGTGCCTGCACCGCTTGTCAAAAAAAACAAAAACTAAACAGAATATTGAATGTATGTCGCCAGCCGGTCAAATACACTAAATAAACCTAAGACCATTTACCAACACACATCCAATATCAAGAGCTACAGTCAACGCAGACAGTAGGGAAAGTTCAAAAAGAAAAATACAGGTGAATGGACCAAGGGTAGACAGAAACACATGACCCAGAATATAGGGAAAAACCCACCCTGTGGGGCTGACCAGGGTGACCCTGGGAACTAAAAAATAGTTAACCCAACGCAAGTCTCCCAGGGCAGACCCGGGTGGGGAACAAAAAAGACATGGGGAGGGAGGGGAGAGAGAGAGGGTGGGAGAGTGAGAGAGAGAGAGAGAGTAGGCGCGTGTGTGTGAAAACTCTCACCACTGTCAAATATCAACGGGAGGTGGGGGGAGGGGGGAGGCAGCATGAGTGTCAATGAGTGTCAAACAACGGGGAAAGGGTGGGCGGAGAGGAGAGAAGGCGCGTGTGTGTGAAAACTCTCACCACTCTCCAAAATATCAAACAACGGAAGCAACGAAAGGGGGTGATGGGGGGGGGGGGAGGAGGCACATGTGTCAAAACTCGCTATGCGCATAAATATCAAATGAGGCGGAGGAGGGGGAGAGTCCAACACTCCCCCCCCCCCCCCACATAAGGGACTTTGTTATAGCATTTCCTAGTTTGTTTTTTTTGGGGGGGTTTTGGAGGCGGGGGGGGGGGGGGGGCGGGGGTCCTAGTGGTTCCGGAACACCCAGCTACTGCCCCCCCCCCCGATCCGGGACCCCTAGGATCCCTCCCCCGATCCGCCCGTGAGTGGGTGTGTGTTCCGCTACCACTAGGACCCCCCCAAGCCTGGTTAACTCAAGCTAGGCGCCCCTCCCCCCACCCCCCCCCCCTCGCAAGCATCAAGAGCTGTGAAAGTGTCGTATAGTGTTGCCGCCGGCAACGCTGTACGATACTTTCGCAGCTCTTGATGCGCGGGCACCTTGTTTCAGTTAGCATGACGAACGAAATATTTATATACTTAAATTAACAGCGCTTTTCATTTTTCAGCCTATCAGGACAGCACAAACGTGGTAATCGTTGGACACGGGTCGGCATCCCCTCCGGCACAGACCGTGCTTGTCAGGAGGTATGTACGAGGACATAATCATTATGTTTAATATTTTGTCTTTGTTCGTGTAACTCATTCAACCCCAAGGCCGTATTCCCCGTATTTGAATGTGTCGCCTGACTGTGTACCAGTTGCAGGAGACGGACCGACCATGATAATTCAAGGGTAGTGCCAGATTGGTTGGCTGGTTGGTTGGTTAGATCGGGGTTTAAAGTACACGGCCCCGGAGTGATAATCGACTGCCCTACCGGGCAGGCTGCGTGAGCACATGGACATCTATGTACCATGATAATTCAAGGGCGGTGCCTTAATCTGGTGCTAGCCTTGAACAGTCACGGTAACACCCTAGCTTGGCCCCTCCGAGTGTGATCTGATGCTACCTGTCAACTGTCACGGTCCAGCTATCTGCCGCTGTAGTTTATCAGCTGTGAATGTGTTAAGGTTTCTTTACTTACTATTGCAGGAAATACAAATAATAATGAAATACAAGGCATCTTGGGCCAAGTCTTGAAAAGTAGAGGCAGACACGTAATAAGTCTGACATGACAATGTAAGAAGTAAGAGTTAGACTGGACTGTGATGAGGGAGGGGACAGGGGAGGGGAAGGGGGAGAGGAGGAGGTGCGGAGTGGGGAGGGATGATAGGATGGATGGGTTGACAGTCCTAACATTCAGGAACCCATCTGCCCCTGTCAATACAAAATAATGAACTGGTCTGCGCCAACAAACGGATCACCAACAACAATAATTGTTTAACCCGTTCAGTGCCAGTTGACGCGTACTATGTTTCTGCAATCTTCGTTAACTCATTCAAGACGTGTCGCCTCCGGATACGCGGCTTAAGCCGCGTATCCGGAGGCGGCACGTCTCGAATGAGTTAATTCAACACCAAGAACCCGTAGACATCCAGGAACATGGACTTAAGTGGTGTCAGCAAGGGCATGTAGATCCTCATGAGCCCCCGCAACTGCGGGGGCTCATGAGGATCTACACCTCTTGCAGGTGGGTGTTTTTCGGCACTGAACGGGTTAACTGTCCTGTGAAAAAGTCGTCAACAAAATCATAAGAGAGAGGAGGGAGGGGCGCTTAACCCCTTCACCAGTGATCGCGGATTGTGTTTCTAAAATCGTTAATTCAACGCAATACAGCCCCAGCCGTCCAAGGAACATGGATACAAAGTGGTGTCATGACGAATCATAGATCTTCTTGATCCCCCGCAATATCGGGGGCTCATGAGGATCTATGTCTCTTGCAGTTGTCAAATCTTCACCAACAGCATCAGAAGCATCATGAATTATATGTGGGGTAGACCATCGAAGCCGATGATGTCGTCATTGTGCATGACATTCTATTTGTGGGTGCTGGTGTGGCTGGCCAAGCCAATCCTGGAGCCACACCTGCGAGGGCAATGGGGGCACTGGAACGTAGCTGTAGGGAGAGTCGACGCTGTCTTTCTGCGAGCTCTGGCACTGGTGATCCGTTTGAATTAGATAGACAATAACAAATGTTCTGTTTATGTCAGTTTCCATTGTGTCCAGTATTGTCAGCAGTCAAGATTACACCAGTTCCAGCTCGTAGAGGCCCTGATAACCCATACAGCAATCGCCCTCGCGTCCAGCATCCCACTTCACTCTCACCACGTTCCCAACATAGCCTGGCACTCCTATCTGTGTCACTGTACCGGGTCCTCCACCGTCCTGTGGACAGTCAACACTTACCATCAATTAACACAACTGCTGAGTAACACTGGTCGTCATCGTCCGTCGTCATCTTCATCGTTATCTACTATAATCGTCATCATCGTCATCATTATCTACTCTAGTACTGTAGTAGAAAATGATGACGACGATGATGGCGACCATCGTCACAGTTAATAATAATAAAGAAAAAGACGAAGACAAATATTAACAGATCAATGAATATGTTCTGGGCGGAATCTTTTAGACAATTAGAGGGAAACTCTTATTATACATCCGTATGTGTGCTGGTCTTGGATTTGAACCTTAAGGCTCTATGCCACAACGTAAGAAATCAAAGACCACCATAGATATTTAGATAGACTCAGAACAAACGCTAGCAAGAGCAGCCTTTCTCCAGTTGAAAAAAAAATGTGGCGTTCCAGAGAGCTGTCACAACACACCAAAGTCCGGATTTTCAACTCAAACGTAAAAGCAGTTCTCCTATATGGAGCAGAGACTTGGAGGTTGACAAAAAAAAAAACAGTCAACAGAGTACAGATCTTCATAAACAGTTGTCTTAGAAGAATCTTGAAAATCCACTGGCCAGAGAAGATCAGCAACGTCAGACTGTGGGAGAGAACAAAGCAGATAACAGCAGAGAATAAAATTGGGCGAAGAAGATGGGGATGGGTTGGTCACAATCTGAGAAAGCCAGTTTCCAGTATCACTAGGCAGGCATTGTCATGGAACCCCCAGGAAAAGAGGAAAAGAGGCAGACCGAGAAACACCTGGCGTCGAGACCTCCAAGCAGACATCAAGAGACTTGGAACCACCTGGAGTGAAATCGAAGGAGAAGCACAGGACAGGAGGCCTATACCCCGGGAGGGGTGGCAGGCGTAAGTAAGTAAGAACAAACGTTGTAATAATCAACATAAACACAGTACATGAGACGGCGGAAACAGCAACTTCACATTTAGGCCTACCTGATTAGTCCAGCCTCCCCGGACCCAGTCCTGTCCCCGATTGACCCGGTCCCCAACCTTCAGGATTTTTGCCAGCTCAGCTCCTGTGACTTTCTTCATTATCGCTTGTTTCAGTCCTGTTGTGATAGAACAGTAATGAAGTGAGACGTTAAATTATGGTGTCGGTAGTTCAGGTCACATCAATTATTGTTTCCACGCAGTCAGCAGTAGGTACTGAGTCAGATCAAAAGCCACTATCCCCTAAACACATACAGATCAAAAAGATGACTGCCAAGCGTGAAGAATGCAAACAAATAACCAAGAAAGAGAGACGCTTTGAAAGGACGAGCACAAAACAGTTTTCAAAAACTGTTTTGTGCTCGTCTCTTCATATTGTCTTTCTTTTTTGTTGTTGAATATTTCCGATCCTGAAAAAAATTACTATATTTATATATCTGTAATAATCTCTCCAATACCTACGAATCTTACATCCAGGTGACTGTTATCGGATGTATACGGATTACAGCTAATGCCAACACAAACGGATAACGTATATACTGACCACACACCAGGCACTGCTGTGTTCCATCCGCTTTGGACGCCTGCAAAGATTCCAACAAATCTACTGACAGAAAAACTCAGCCACACTCAAATTAACCCACTTGAGCATGCTGTTTACAGTACCGGTGTCTGCATGCACAAGGGGTTAAAGTATGTACGGACCGTTTTCTTCCGTCTGTCCAAAGCTGGTGTCAAAGGTAGACACCAAAAAATAACAAACCAACATAAACAATAAACACGTCAGGAAGGGTTCTGTGACCACAGGTCTTGTCCAACGCTCCAGACACCAGCTTGGTCCCCACGGGTCCCCCAGAGTTGACCTGGCCACAGTTGGAAACTAGCTGACCAGACCTTCTCTTTTCTACCCTATCTATGACGTCAACACACGTCAGTCAAACCCGTATGTAGCAGAATGCAAGAATAGAATTCGCTGAGAGATTCCTCGTCTAACCCCTTCACTGCCGGAAAATGTCAACACCCATAACTGCAAGAGGCTCCTGAGGTTCTTTGCCTCTTGCTGGCCCTAGTCATATTCGTACTCCCTGGATTAATCAAATAAATAAATCAGCGCATTACATAGGCGCTTTCTCCCAATTGAAACTCGGCTCAAAGCTGCGCCGCGAACTGAACCCAACAAGCACGCTCACGTGAATCACGCGCATTCACTCATACACTGTACATAAACACAGAACATTCACGTGGTGCTAAGGGCAAGCTCAAGCGAGCTACTGAAGTTTTGGAAAGTCATATCGTTCATATTTGAAATTTGATTAATTGTGCTGAAATTTATATCAAAGTCGTGGGGGAGGAAGAGCCGGAGTACCCGGAGAAAGAACACCCGACGGTCCACCCGAATTAATAGTGACACTTACCAGAGGAGAAAAGTCCGACGCCGGAACCGGGTATCGAACCTCGCACCTCTAGCATTGGTGGCAGGCGCTTTTACCGCTGCGCCACGGACCGCAACCTTGCCCTGCATTTAAAGTCACAATTGGGTGTCCACTGGCAATGATGGGGTTAATAGCAATCTTATACCCGTAACTCGTGAACACGTGAAAACCTAGTGCAGACTGTATTAGTTAAAAGCGTCCTAAATCGCGAGTACCTTGTGTGTGACGTGTCCCAAGGCGGCGATGGCTTGTTCCAGACGTGTCATCATCCCGGAATCCCAGCTGACCGACACCAGAGTGACATCTGTACTGACCTTAGGCACCTCACTCTTCTTTTCCAGGATGTCCAAGCGCGCTTTCAGTTGCCCCAGCATCCCTAACAGAGACCCATCAGGGGCGGGCATCAACAGTCGCTCCACTGAGCCAGCGTGGGCAGCGAGTGCCGCTTTCTGCTCTTCAAGGGAGGCTATCTCAGCTCGCTTCGGGTTCACGAAGTCATCTTCTTCTCGCTGTAGCTGGGCGAGAATCTCGTGGTATCGCTTTTCCAGCAGTTGCTGCTGACGATCAAAGGTAGCCTTAACCTCGGAGCTCTGAGTGCTGAAGTGCGCCTGCGCAGCAGCAACTTCCTTCTTTAGCCTCTTGATCTAAGCAAGACAAATATGGAGATCAGTTTTAGTGTCCAGGTATCATAATATGAAACGTGGGGATGTAAGAAAATATGCGACATTTTGTGAATGACAAACCACAGTAATGTTCACGATGATGCTGAATACTCGTCTTCTACTTCTCATGAACTTTTTGGGAGAAAAGCTGTCTATATTCTTATCCACCAATCTGTCTGTTTAATGAAAGCATGCCATGCTACCCCGGCCATTGTGTTACCTGTTCGTCCATTGCCGACTCCTTGTCACGAAACCTTCCAGCTTGGTCCGTCAGAGCCGCCCGTTCTTGTTTGGCTACTTTAGCAACAGACTTAACCCCACATGCGTCGTGCGAGGAGGAAAAACATTCCACACAGATGAGACTGAGGTGAGCGGGACAGTACATGTCCCCAGGACGGTCGGGGTGGCTCACACACGGCGTCCGGCGACTAGCAGCCAGACGACCTGGGGTCAGCGTGTCCAGCTCTTCCAGTCTGTGATCACGTGTGCCGGGAATCTTCTTGTGGGCCTTGGTGCATGACGAGCAGAGCTTGATGCTGCAAGACAGAGGTTAATCAGAGTCACGTATAATCTGTTACATCTTTCAATCAAACAATCAATCAATCACATATAATCTGATAAACAGGACTTTAGTTAATGACTTTTGTGACAGGTATCCGTCACTTTAGGATTTACGATGACGTCATCTCAAACTGGTCAGACATGATTTACGCCGACAGGTCATCTTGAGATAAATACACAGCATCGTCTTGGAATAATTATCAACCATGACACTATTTTGAAGTTTTAACACAGTTTGACATCTATAGCATGACAAAACATTCTGGTATAGAATTTTATTTCCACATATTAATATATAAGGCGAAGTCGACCATATTACTTTGCTGACTTCGCTATATTGCCTATTGGCACGCGGACGCCATCTTGCCATATATTGATTAATATACAAGTAGGGTTTGATGCGTGGGTTTGACTTTCAGATGAAGATTATCACGTCAGATTAGGATCATCAATTAATTCACTTGGTATTTGGAGTGTGGAAGACAGTTGACCTGCAATCCAGACAAAATGACGTGGCAGCAGCATTCACGTCGCACACCCCACACACGTGCTTGCCGCTCAGCGCTTGCTTGCTCTCTACCAGCGCCATAGTAACCAGGTCGGTGGGGAACTTGTCCACCATAGCAGCTAGCATCTCCTCCTGGCCAGGCTGGGGGGTGGGCAGGATGGGTGCACGACATAATGGACACCCACCCTGCCCCCTTGCCGACAGCCAGGACAAGATGCACTTCCGACAGGCCACGTGACCACAAGTTAGAAACTTGGCTTCCGTGAAATCCTCGTGACATACGGGACATTCAACATCCACGCTGTCAGTCAACGACGCCATTTCTGCAACACAGTATTTTCTGTCAGTTCTAAATACGGCAGTTTCTGCTTCAGTCCTACTCAATGACACATATGATTAAGAACTTCACCCCAACAAATAAATCTTGAATGGTAGTAAACCTGCAAATGATATACTGTTAGAACAGAACAGCACGCACTTTATCATTAGTTTTACTCGTTCCCGAACTCAAATTCAAACCGCACGTAAAGTAAGCTGACAAATACAGAAATGACAAAATATTGTCTACCAAACACCACGACAAAAATCAGTTTACATTAGTATTTCTGTCATTTCTGTATTTTTATCTTCGCGTAGACAATGCGTGTTGCCGATTCAGTCAAATTCGTGGTAAGAAAACTGCGTGTGATCAATCAATCAATCAATCATTCAGGGAGCTGGGTGGCTGAGGTTGTAAATCTTTCAACTTTCGTCCGAAAGGTGGCGGCTTGAACACAGATGCGGTCAACACTTGCTTAGTTCTGTCTAGGTGCCCCGCCTTTGTAGATCCTTTGACATCACCTCCGTGGTGGACACAAGACGTTATTCCTTCAACGTTTAACGTTTCACTAATCAACCAACATCAGCCCGCTACAACTGTGACTCTCACTATATGCAGACAAGAATTAAGCAATCTGTTTAAACCAAACGTTGATATATACCCCACTCGCCCACCCACGGACACGCGCGCACGCACACACACACACACACACACACACACACACACACACACACACACACACACACACATACATACACCACAAATGTACATAATGCTGTACGCACTGGCCTACTCAACACGCGACCTTCAAAAGGCAAGCGTCGTTATCAGTGTTTTGCTGGGACTGGATATTGATGGTAGACGAAGACAGCTTTAATGTTTTTCAAAGGCCCGGTAAATCCGACACACGACGAAGGAGATGGGGGGAGGGGGAGGACAACGAACTCTTTTCACGGATCACAAGGACGACAAATCTGACAAATCACAACAACTGAAATAACGCCAATTACACAACACGATTTTTGGGCACCACAATTCTGATACAATGCGCACACATAACTTGCTTGCTTGCTTTGTTCGAGTTTACTGTCCCACTGGCACTGGTGATCGAGGACTAGCAGTTTTGGCGTAGCCGTTTTCTGAGCAGTTTTGGCGTATTTTTCAGCAGTTTTGTCGTAGTTTTCCTTGTAGTTTTGGCGTAGGTTTTCCCTCCTCCTTTCTCTTCCGGGCTTGGGACCGGCAACGGCGGAGTTGCACACACATAATTCGCTAACATTTATACTATTACAGATTTCCAGAACAATCTCGTAAAATACACAACTCAACCAATCGGAAAAGAAAACGTAACCAAACTCGTTCATATTCATGAAAAAAAAAAACACCTACAGTTCGACTAATTCCGGAAAATCCGTGCAGTCCGTAAATGTCGCTAATAACTGTAGCCAATATGTTTACTTAACGTCATGTTTGAGCTAGAAAGATCGCGACCCTGTCAGAACCTTCTTGTCTAATGTAGGTTAATCTTTACAACAACGCAGCGAAAATATGCGTCACTCTAGCCACAAAAATCGACCGCATTTTTCCGTGCAAAAGAAAACGAATCATACTGAAATGTACATAATTCCTATCCAAACAACTCAAATGAGTATCGGATCTTTCCTATGATCAACACACACATGCTCTCAAAAGACTAACAACCACAAACGTAACACCGCTTTACACGGAATGACACCCATATTTTGAGTGAGCTAAAAGCAGTCTAAGTCAGCGAGAGACATAGATTCTCATGAGCCCCTGCCACTGCACCCTGCCACTACAGGGGCTAATGAGACGCTATCCCTCTTGCAGATGGAAGGTGGTGGGAGAGGGACTGTATCGGCAACACTACACACACTGCTTGACCCCGCCCACCATGGCGTCACATTCATACACTACTCACAAACCATAGGGGATCTAACTGTTTGTCTGTCCAGCGCTGAGTGATTCCCCTTGGTTTGTACAGTACACATTCATACACTAGCGTATCAGGCTCTGTCCTGTTTTGTTTCGTCTTCTTCGCTTGCACACACTCAAGGCAGTCCTGCTGACTTTGCTAACACACACAGTCAGTCATAACAGGCTTCACACCTTTAGCAATACTCTGCGTGTGTGTCTGTGTGTGACACTCACAGTAGAAAGATCGCTACTCAATACACGCAGTGGCCAACATAGTTGGGGTTGGACGAGAACTAGCCTGTCGCTGTGACACTGTACACAATGATTGTCAGTCAGGCCGTAGTGTTGAGTGTCGGTAATTATGACAGCCATTTCAGTCTAAGCAAAAACAACTGACTCACCTTGTACACAGTTAAAATGTTGTAATGCGGTACACAGTTGTAGTTATGACTGCCTGCCAAACTTGAATCCCAATGAAAACAGACGTCGAGATGTGAAGCGAGGACAGGTGACCGCACGCAACACGGAAGTACATGTAGCATCGTAACATTGGGTTTTCAGTGCACTCGCTACGTTCGACCTGCGCTTCTGTTGGCATCACTTGTCTACCGCGAGCCGAAGAGATTAGACTGAACGCAGCCCGACGTAATCTACAACTTATAGTCTAGCAGCTGCCCTTCATAGACGATCAGCCGTTTACGATATAGTGATTTTCTAGAGAGTAACAAAGGTTTGGGTATATCAAAATGAAGTCTAGTATGAATAAAAGCAGTGCGCACTCGTTTTAAACCACCGGCGGATGGAGACATTTTTCTGTAGCATATTTTGTTGCCAGTACGGCTGCAGACGAAACCAGGACTGTTACAGCCATGTTCACTGGGGATCAGTAGTTTACACACACACACCCCCCCTCCCCCCTCCCGCGGGTCTGCCCTGGGGGACTTGGGTGGGGTTAACTACCTTTTAGTTCCCAGGGTCACCCTTGTTAGTCCCCACGTGTTTGGTCCATTCACCTGTATTTTCCTTTTTTAAACGGCTCTACCTACTGTCTGCGCTGTCTGTAGCTCTTGATATTGGATGTGTGTTGCTAAATGGTCTTAGGTTTATTTAGCGTATTAGACCGGCTGGCGACATATATTCAATATTCTGTTCATTTTTTTTTTTCACAAGCAGTGCAGGCACGTCCTGAGAAAGTCTTGTTGCTGTCGGGACGTTAAGCAATGTACAACCAACCAACTAATCAGTAGTTTACACGGGCCTCATTTGGTCAGGTATATAGTGGTAGTATGCACTATATGTCACTTGAAAAGATTTCATTATTTGTTTATGTTAATTTTAACACTTAATTATATTAAGAGAAGAAACAATTACGAAAAAGCTTGGTTTGAGCTCAAATATCGTTACTCAACAATAAGGTATCCCAAATCACGTGATCGACACATAATACAAGATACACGCGGACTCCTTGCTGTGAATTTCGGTGTGCCAACGAGTTCTTTTTTATTTGTTCTACATAAGCTTGGTTGTTTCCCCAAAAAGCAAACGTGTAAAGTTGCTTTGTGCATTCTTACGTCTTGATAAAGGTTTATCACGTTTATTTCCATTCACTTTACCATCGCTTTGCCCGTTAATTTCGACACCACAGCACCAAAACAAAACGCAACCCACAACACAAACCGCGCTATCTTCGAAACCTAAGTCCGAAGTGCAGCATGCTGCATGCTGTAAATGAGAAAGAGTGCCACACCACTTGATTTTAACTGTCATGGCTAAGCAAAGTTTCGGAACTTGATTAATTATTTATTGCTGTAACATTTATTTCAATCAGTTGCACTGGCAAGCTATGTTGTGATGTGCGATCAATGCCAGTGTCAATTATGCAGTCTCAGTGATCACTGATGGTACAGTACACTTTATACTGAAAAAAATACACAGCACAATGTGAACGCGCTTGGAAGTTCATGCAATGCTTTGTTTAAAATTTAAACCCTATCTTGCTAGCAGTAGCCTACTGTACAAAAGATCGAGGAACTTATTTTGCTGCTGCGTAATTTGCAGTTTGTCTACATATAGACATTTGCAGTTCGCTGCAAGGATTCTTTACTGGCATTAGCACTGACATATATCAATGTCAACTGGGCAGCCTATTGTTTGAAGTGGTGGCATCATCCATGATGTATGTGTGCATTTGGCCACTGGTACTGTTTACAAAAGTGCTGTTTACAGAACTAGTGGCTGAGTATGCATATTAGTTCTGTTATTGTTATCAGGTGTGGCCTTATCTCTAAGTTTTGGTGCCCCTGTGCATGAGGCCAACAGTACTTTTCACAGAACTGATGGCTGCATGTGCAGTGTGATTAGCTGTACACGTGAGATTTGTAGGTGGACAGGCAGTCAATACAAGCCACTTTCTTAAACTTAAGTCTCTATATAAATGATAGGTTTTACAGTCCACTAATGCCCATCAGTATACAATTGTGCATGTCTTTTGTGGGTGTTCTGCGGTTTTGTGTGTATATGTGGGGTGGGGTTGAAAGAGGGGCGGTATGGAACCTATTACCGTGTATGTGTATGTACAAAATCTACATTACAAACAAACATAAATAAATAATTTAAATAAATAGTTATTTGGTTTAACGCCGCGCAGGCGACTACAGCGATCTCACGGCGGTTAAATAAATAAGATAAAGTAAGTCAAAGATAGCTGGGACATATGAATGTTAAGTAAAGGATAGATTATGAACATGCACAGATGAACATTCTTTTGGTGGGTGTTCTGCAGTTTTGTGTGTGTAACTGGAGTGGGGTTGGGAGCGAGCGGTATGGCACCTATTACCAGGTACGTGTATAAGACAAAAGACATTTATTCACCAAGTAAAACGTTACAAGGATTTTTGTGTGGCATGGCGACAGTAAAATGCATCCTCACTTGTAGGGCATGCATCATGTCATACACTCAGTTGGCGATCATCCTGTATACAGCACTAAAAGATAGATAAACACAATATTATTAAACACAAATCATTCATAAGTCACAAATCATAGAATCACGTTGTTTCATGGATGGTGATATACTGAGGACAGCTTCTGGAAAAAAAACTGCATCTGAAATCTGAATCGAGAGGTTCTGGCTTTCAAAGCACGGAACCGCCGGCCAGAGGGCAGAAGCTCGAAGAGATGATTGGCTGGGTGTGACAAATCTGACAGAATAGTACCGGTGGCCATATGCACATGGTGTATGTTCTTATGTTGTATGCTGATGTGTATGTACAATACCTACATTACAAACAAACAAAATAAATAAATAATTTAAATAAATAAGATAAAGTAAGTACCTTGACATATGCATGCTAGGTAAAGGATAGATTATGAACATACACAGATGTGCATGTCTTTTGGTAGGTGTTCTGTGGTTTTGTGTGTGTATGTGGGTAGGGGTTGGGAGCGGGCGGTATGGCTCCCATTACCATCGTTATATGTGTATAGTTTCTTCTGGTATGCTGATGTGTATGTACAAAACCTGTATTACAAACAAACAAAAGTAAATAAATAAATAATTTAAATAAATAGTTATTTGGGTTTAATGCCGAGCAGGCGACTAATGCCGTCTCATGGCGGTTAAATAAATCAGATAAAGTAAGTCAAGATACCTGGGCCATGTGATTGCTAAGTAAAGGATAGATTATGAACATGCACAGATGTACTTGTCTTTTGGTGGGTGTTCTATGGTTGTGGAGTGGGGTTGGGAGTGGGCAGTATTACCATGTATGTGTATGAGAACATGAACATATGTACAAAACCTTCTTTACAAACAAATAAAAATAAATAATAAATTTAAATAAATAAAATAAGGTAAATCAAAGATACCGGGGACATATGCATACCAAGTAAAGGATATATTATGAACATGCACAGACGTGCATGTCTTTTAATGGGTGTTCTGTGGTTTTGTATGTGGGGTGGGGAGCGGATGTATGCACCTATTACCAAATATGTGTACATGTATGTTCTCATCTTGTATGCTGATATGTATGTGCAAACATACATCACAAACAAACAAATAAATCAATCAATAAAATAATAAATTAATAAATAGTCGGGAGATACCTGCGACCTATGAATATGCATGCTAAGTAAAGGATAGATGATCAACATGCACAGATGAATGCATATAGAAAAGAAATGTCCTCTCTTTGGTGGCCACCATCATACCATTAGTGATCATGTGCATCAAGGAATTCCCTCCATCCATAATTAAAAGGGTATAGGCCGTCGACGAGAGACCTCCAGCGACTCCTGTCCTGTGCTTCTCCTTCGATTTTACTCCAGGTGCTTCCTAGTCTCTTGATGTCTTGCTGGAGGTCTCGACGCCAGGTGTTTTTCACCCTGCCTCTTTTCCTCTTTCCCTGGGGGTTCCATGACAATGCCTGCCTAGTGATACTGGAAACTGGCTTTCTCAGACTGTGACCAATCCACCCCCATCTTCTTCGCCCAATTTCATTCTCTGCTGTTATCTGCTCTGTTTTCTCCCAGAGTCTGAACACCCACAGGTCACTTGTGTTATATTCCGATATAAGTTCCAAAGTCACTGAAGATTACACACATCAATTGACAAAGTCTAGAGGGGGTGGGGGGGGGGGGGTGCGATGTAAAGTGAGTGTTTATAGACAGCGACTGCACGCTTATGATACAGCTAGTCTTGTGTAGGAATTTAGTGAACAGGCAAAAAATACTACGGTAAATAGAGATATATAAAACTAACAAGTGCAAAACGGAGGACCACAACAATGCGCTAAAAAAGAAATCATTGACATGACTCTTTTGGACATATTATCTACGTTTTTTTCAAGTTTGCTCTGAGATGTATTTAAAAGCTTTCGTCCTAAACAATGGAAGATGTCTCGTTTGCTGTATATTTGGAGGAAGTGAGTTCCATAAATAGGCACCCACGTACGAAAGGCTGGATTTAAACAAGTCAATTCGGGGCCTTTCAATGACGAGACTGTTCCTCGAAGTGCTGTAAACCCTTTCTCTCTCAGTGAAAAGCTTAGCCAAGAGGGGTGCTTTCCCGTTCAGTGCTTTGTGCATAAGTAGGCACTTATTTAACGTAAGGTGTTGATGTAAAGGAAGGAGCCCTGTTGCATGAAGCTTTTCCTCCAAAGTTAAAGAGGGGTTGGGAGGATCAGTTTAACTGCGCGATTGTATAGAGAATTAATCCGCTTGAGGTTAGCCTTACTACAGCCGTCCCAAATAGTAGATGCGTATTCAAAGTGAGGTTTAATGTAGGAGTTGAAAAATAGCTTACGTGTCTTAGTATCAATGATAGATTTTAATCTTGACAGTAAAAATAGCTTCTTTGATAATGTTTTCCCTAGTTGTGTTAGATGGGGCAACCAGCACAGTTGTTCGTCAACAATTACCCCGAGGAGGCGATATTCCTTGCTCAATGAGAACTGAATCAAAAGAGAGGCTAAGTGAATGAGGGCGGAACTGATGCTTTTGGCGTGTTGTTATTAGCAAGCATTTTGTTTTAGATAGATTAACAAGCGTTTGATTATTTTTGCACCACAGTGAGACCTCCTGAAGACTAAGCTGAAGATTTTTTAAGCTGAAGATTGCTTGATATTTCAGGTACAGTTTCCCGCCAACGTGAAGAGTTGAATCATCGGCAACCATGTCACATTCAGTATTTGGAATGGATATATGAAGTGGAAGATCATTTATAAACAAACAGAAGAGTAACGGTCCTAGTATGGATCCCTGGAGCATGCCATACTCAACACGCTTTTCAGAAGAGAAGGTAGCATTGATGTACACAGTTTGAATCCTCCCTATGATATATGAACGAAAGAATGAGAGTGTCACTGGGCTGTTATTGTTAAAGTATTTCGGGTCTAGAAAGACAGCACCAGACATTTTATTTCTGTTGATGTTGAGCAGCCAAGTGTCCATCATATGAACCAAGGCAGAGTGACACGAATGTTTAGGGCCTAAACCAGATTGATATTTATTCAGGAGAGACTTTTCTTCCATGAATTCGAGAAGATGTTTGTGTACATGCTTCTCAATAGGCTTCGACAGAATAGATAATATGGATTTGGGCCGAAAATTATTTGGATCAGATGTGTCTTTTGTTTTGGGTATAGGTACCACTTTAGATTTTTTGAAAGCCGCCGGAAAAAAATATTATTTTGAATACATAGGTTGTAAATATAGGTTAAGTTTTCCACAACGTATGGAAGAGAAAGTTCGGGGATAAAACCATTGATACCATCAACGCCAGCTGACTTTTTGTTCTTGAGACTAGAGATAAATCTGCGCGCCCACTTCATGTACAGCGATGAAGGGGACATTAAAAGCATTGCCCGCGGACATTCTTTGCTTACAAAAGTCAGTACGCTTTGCGATGCGACATGTTCAACCTGATCCAAGCCTTCAGCGCTTAGTAAAGATTTCGGGGCTAAAATGAAGTGGTCGTTAAAAACATCGGCTGTAAGGTTGGCAGTCGTATTTGTAGAATGATTTTTATTATTGTCAGTAAGTTTAAAACTTTCCATATTGAAGACGGATTCCCGCCACGTATGGTTTTTTCTACCAGTGCTTTTTGTGCCTCCCGGATAAGGTATTTGACTCTGTTACGTAACCTTTTGAATTCAATAAAATCTTTGTCCCGCTTGGCTTGATTTCTGGCTTCCATGGTTTGTTTAATCTCCTCAGTAATCCAGGTGGAGGGGGGTGCTCACGGCACCGGACTCGTTTTCTTTTTAAGGGGATATGCTTATTTAGCACTCCGAGGAACAGCTCAAGCCACAGTGAGAGCGCTTCATCAGGGTCATTGTGATTGAAAACTTCATGGAACGGCAATAAACTGAGGTCATGAAGGAAACTATCTCTATCTAGTTTTCTAAAACATCTGTAAGTAATGTATAAATGTTGGGTTCGGCTCTGTTTAGGAACATAACATGACCAAGTACAGGTGATGGGAAAGTGGTCACTGACAGCTAGTGAAGGGACGTCAGTTACAGTGATAGCTTGAAGGTTATTAGTATAGATGTGGTCAATCAAAGTAGACGAAGAGTGTGTTACTCTGGTGGCAGTGGTAATCATCTGTTTTAGTTCAAACATCATTGTTGTACATTGCCACATCGAATGAGGTTTTGAGATGTCAATGTTAAAATCGCCGAGGATGAGTATATGCCTGCCTGTGTCATTCACTTTATTCACTGTACAAAGTCATCAGTTCACTCGGCGGTGGATGCTGGATTCCTATACACAAAGCCAACTAGCAGTGGTGACTTACAACCACACGCATTCCACCTCCACACGCATTCCACCTCCCTGGTCTCAAGATCAAGAGGTCTGCGTATCCTGTTCTGCACAGTGCTGTGCACATAAACAGCTAGCCCAGTATGTCCAGGAGAAGCTGCATCACGTCGAATAAGAGAAAAATGCGGCATACTGACACATGCGTCAGTGATTCGAGAGTCCAGACGAGATTCAGTGAGACCAAAGAGGTGGAAATGTGACGGCTGGTTCAGAAACAGGGAGACATCATGTACTTTCGGATATAAATGATACACATTTAAGTGTCCGACTTTTAGTCATCGAGTGGCTGAGCCAGTTGATCCACTCGCCATATTGTTCGTTGTATGTAGACACTACACACGACGACAAAATACCTTCTTTTTTTAAAGTCAATAGTCGATAGTTATCCTTTCTTGCACAAGTCTGTACGACTTATCGTTGTACAGAAGAAGAAATATACTTAAGATAACTACGAGTTAACGAAAACTTTCACTATACAGTCACACTCCGGCCTCAAATGAGTACGTTATAACCGGCGCTATTCAGTCCACACATTCTGTTATATCCACTTGTCTGACGGTGAATCAGCACTTTGGAAAGTAAAACTAGTAAAAAAAAAAAAAAAAAAAAATTTTTTTTTTTTACTAGTTTCACTTTCCAAAGTGCAGATTCACCGTCAGGCACAGTGGATATAACAATGAAACAAATCCGTGTGTCCCTTTTCACGCAGCTTCTCAAAATAGCCGCTTAGTGTCACACTTTGTCTAGAAACATTTCTGGCTCAGTCAGAAAGCTGCTCATTTGCAAATACACAGTTATCACAGACGACGTCTGCGTCAGAAGCAAAATCAGATTAGCGTAGCCAAAATGCGCGGCACGGTAATGTCAATCCAGATATCTGTCTATTGCAACAAAATCAGCACCAATCAACTAAATATGGCAGTAGAATCCAAATAGATAACAGTAAGCCTCACACTTTGTGTCCTGTTAAACTAGTTCAATGAATGTTTATGACAAGATTGTGGAGAGGAAAAAAAAAAAAAAAAAAAAAAAAAAAAAAAAAAAAAAAAAAAACCACCACAGACGAACAACATGCATGTTGTATACGGACAAAAAGTCTGCAGAATGTTGAAGATGATCGGCAGACGCAATGCACAACATGCACGAAGGGAGTTTACTTTCGATATGCTTTCCTCCCACAAACGACCGAGTTCTATGGGAAAGGCTGTTTTCTAGACCAGGAAAAATAACGTATATGACGTTGATAAGATGTACTTCAAAGTTCAAATCCAAAATAATCTCTGTTTCACTTCACGAGCAAAGTAAAGTTGCATCAACCGTGCGCGGCTGATTGACTTCTTTCGAAGGCATCTCGCTGACCGCCATTTTGAAACTAGTGACGCGAGTATGCTTACGGCATTAAAAATATTACTTTTTAAATTATTTTATCGTAAATATGTATGTATGTTTACTTGCTCATGCTTTTAATTTACTCACTGGAATAAACTTGTAACTTGTATGCTTGAAATTGTCAATGTTATGCACAAAAAAATGGTCTTGCACCTTATCCGGGCGGCTGTATACGAGAACTGGTTCCCTCACTCTCGCGGGGGCGCATGAGTATCTATGCCTCTTGTAGGTTTGATCGCGTTCGGGTTTTTTCTGCGGTGAAGGGATTAAGCCTGCTAAAAGGGGGTTTATGCTCTGGGTAGCGTTCATTTTGCTTCGGTAGTTAAGTGAAAGAGTTAACAAAACAGGTCACTTTTACTGCTCATGTTGTTATACTACTTGATTTCATACACAAAACTAAGGCACACATTCTTGATTCTTCCCCCCCCCCCCTCCCCCTGTACACGACTAAACACGATCACAAATTACAGTCCTAATGTCACTACCACGAACTGTTAGCGAATTCGTCAAATACAGAAATTAAAGTACCATTACGCATAAATCTGAAGACACATTTCAGCACCATTTGTGTTTGTTGTGCCTTGTCGATACATCTAATGAACTTTAACAGCAGTTTGGACTCGCAGCAAAATCACACGCATAATCGCGCTTATTCTTTGCAGGCTTGCAGCCGTTCGCGTGTCAATCTATTTTTAGCTGTTTCTCGCACTGAGAGCGTTGTATTTTTAGAACAGAGTGGAGTCATTGTCAAGTTACTTGATATAAAGACGATGTATGCTGAACAGGATTCTCCTTTGTCTGATGATAAACCATAACTAGACCTGTGTGTAGCGTTTTGTAACCATCTGCAACAGAAATGTAAATTAGAACGGTTACGGCCGGGCGGTAGTGGGCCTTCAAGCTGTACAGCCTTAATTTTTATCAGTTTAATTGACTTAGGTAAAACTGACTTACGTTGTAAACGTCGTGCTTAAGTTAACCCATTTAACCCCACGCCCGCATATCCGAAGTTTGGAGGTCAGTATCACCCAACGACTGTGTGCTTGCTAAAGAACACGGATTGACCATAATAATTCAAGAGTAGTGCCAGATTAGCTTGGCGACATGTGGTGCCAAGCTAATCTGGCGCTACCCTTGAATTATTTTGGTCGATCCATATCGTGCTGTAGTGCGCCGGGTCTAGGTGGGTTAAGTCACTGTTCTCAAGCACGCTTAGAAATTAATCACCATCTGCACTGTGGTGGGTGTGAGTGTGTGTGTGTGTGTGTGTGTGTGTGTGTGTGTGTGTGTGTGTGTGTGTGTGTGTGTGTGTGTGTGTGTGTGTGCGTGCGTGCGTGCGTGCGCGCGCGCGCGCGTGAGTGCGCGTGCGCGTGTGAGTGTGTTTTGTTTGTTTTTTCGTTTGTGTGTTTTGCGTTGTATGTTTGCGTTATTTGATTGTGTGTTTATGAGTTTGTGTGCGCGTGCGTTTGTTTGCTTGTTAGTTTTTAAGTCCCTTCTATTTATAGAAGGGACTTTTAAGGACGGGTCGCGGTGGGGCGAATTTAATAGCATGTCCATGATGCCAAAGACGGGCAGGCTACATCTCTAACAATTGAAGTAACAAGATAAAAATTACGTCATGTCTAGTTACGCTAACCTCGCTGCTGAACGTACATTTGGCGCGAAGGCGCCGTATTGGCGTATGTATGTATGTGCGTATGTATGTATGTATGTATGCACGTATGTATGTATGGATGGATGGATGGATGTATCATTGTATGTATGTATGTATGTATGTATGTATGTATGTATGTATGTGTATGTATGTATGTATGTATGTATGTATGTATGTATGTATGTATGTATGTATCTGGAAACATGGAGGCACAGCACTGCACAACAAGCCCTATGACCTCTTTCTCTGCTGCTGGGAGGAAGGAACACTACCAAAGGATCTCCGTGATGCTGTCGTTATCACCCTGTACTACAAGAACAAAGGCGAGAAGTCTGACTGTTCCAACTATCGGGGAATTACCCTGCTGTCCATTGCTGGGAAAATTCTTGCAAGGCTGCTCCTGAATCGGCTTGTACCTGCCATCGCTGAAGATCACCTCCCAGAGGGCCAGTGTGGCTTCAGAGCAAACAGGAGCACCACCGATATGGTCTTTGTGCTGAGACAGCTTCAGGAGAAGTGCCGCGAGCAGAACAAAGGGCTGTACGTAACGTTTGTCGACCTAACAAAAGCGTTCGACACTGTGAGCAGACAAGGCATGTGGCAGATCCTGGAGAGACTTGGCTGTCCCCCAAAGTTCCTCAGCATGATTGTCCAGCTACACGAGGACCAGCAAGGCCAGGTCAGACTCAACAATGACCTCTCAGAACCATTCCCTATTCTCAACGGCGTAAAGCAGGGCTGCGTGCTGGCACCGACCCTCTTCACCATCTTTTTTAGCATGATGTTGAAGCAGGCCACAGTGGACCTCGATGATGACGATGCAGTGTACATCAGGTATCGTCTCGATGGCAGCCTGTTCAACCTCAGACGACTGCAGGCCCACACGAAAACCCTAGACCAACTGATTCGTGAGCTGCTTTTTGCTGATGACGCTGCCCTCGTTGCACACACACAGAGAGCCCTGCAGCGCATCACGTCCTGCTTCGCAGACGCTGCCCAGCTCTTTGGACTCGAGGTCAGTCTGAAAAAGACAGAGGTCCTCCATCAGCAAGACAGTGTATCGCCCTCCTCACATTACCATTGGCGAATCTGACCTAAAGTCAGTGCACCAGTTTACTTACCTTGGCTGCATCATCACGTCGGACGCCAAGCTGGACAAGGAGCTTGACAGCAGGCTGGCAAAAGCGAACAGCGCTTTCGGGCGACTTTTCAAGCGGGTGTGGCACAATCAACAGCTAAAAACAGGCACCAAGATCAAAGTGTACAGAGCTGTGGTCCTCACCACCCTGCTGTATGGTTCCGAGTCCTGGGCCCTCTACCGCCGCCAACTAAGACTCCTCGAACGCTTCCACCAGCGCTGCCTGCGCACCATCCTGGGCATTCACTGGAGTGACTATGTCACCAACGTCGAGGTCCTTGAACAGGCTGAAACTGTGAGCATCGAGGCTTTGCTGCTGCGGACACAGCTCCGCTGGGCGGGGCATGTCTCCAGGATGGAGGATCATCGCCTACCAAAGATCACCCTGTTCGGCGAGCTTGCTACTGGACACCGTGACAGAGGGGCACCAAAGAAGAGATACAAAGACTGTCTCAAGAAGTCACTTAGTGCCTGCCAAATCGACCACCACCAGTGGTCTTCGCTTGCTGTGGACCGTGACACATGGCGCTCCACCATTTACAAGGCAGCTGTCTCCTTTGAGGACTCTCGCAGAGCTAGCCTTAAGGACAAGCGGCTCAGGAGAAAAAACAGAGATGCCGCAACTCAGAACCCTGGCCATACCTCCCCCTGCAGCCACTGCGGTCGAACCTGTCTGTCCCGGATTGGCCTCCGCAGCCACGAACAAGCCTGCAGACGTCGTGGTCAACTCCTATAAAATCTTCGTTCGCGAAGTCAAGCCAAGAGAGATGTATGTATGTATGTATGTATGTGCTTATGTATGTAAGCCCCCACCCTACGGAATGTACCCTCCCCCATCCTACTCGGCGTACCCACTCCCAGCCCACGGAGCATGGCGGCAACCGCCGGGACAACCTTACTACGGAGGTCCGCAGACTAGGGTAAGCGTTTTTGTCATCATCATCATCAGTTACTATTATTAAATTTATTTATTTATTTATTTATTTATTATTATTATTATTATTATTATTATTATTATTATTATTATTATTATTATTATTTCATAATACATATACATGTATATAGTTTATGTTAGCACGTTTACGTGCGTTAATGACACACCCGGACACACCCGCAGTGACAGAGAACGGTAGTGAGGTTTCGTTTGCAACAAACGACTCCCAACAACAAACGTGAATGAAACCACCATAAGCATCGACAACACTCCAAACATCTCCAAGAGGCATAGATCCTCATGAGCCCTCCTGCCTCTTGGAGATGTTTGGAGTGTTGTCGATGCTTATGGCACAAGCTGGTTATTCGTCGTGACTTCGCTCTCGTTCGTAGTTAGTAGTCGTTCGGCCAAAACGTAACCTCTGTAATGAGATCAGTGTGTGTGATAGTTCGACTGAACGTAGTGAATACACATGAATGCACAGGATCTCGTAATGAGCCTCACTGGCTAACCCCTTAGTGTCATACACGTCTTCCCTCGTATAGGCCGTTAGACATCGGGGCACACAACGTATTTTGACCGACATCAGCGTGAAAAACACAGATGTAAGTTGGACACAATTAGGCTTAAAGAAGAAGGACTGACAAGAGACACAAATCCTCATGACCCCCGCGACTGCGGGGACTCATGAGTATTTATGTCTCTTGAAGATGAGTTGGAGGCCAAAAACTGGAAACAGTTAAGAAATTCAAATACTTAGGAGCCATTGTGACAGATGAGGGATCAAAACCAGAAATACTGTCCAGGATTGCGCAGACAACAACAGCACTGACAAGATTGAAGACCATATGGAAGGACAGAAACATCACACTCTGCTCGAAGATCAGACTGATGCGCTCCTTAGTCATCTCAGTGTTCTTGTATGCCTGCGAGTCATGGACCCTCACAGCAGACCTTGAAAGGAGGATACAAGCCACTGAAATAAGATGTTTTCGAAGGCTGCTTGGCATCTCATACAGAGATCACATCACAAACGAGGAAGTGGAAAGCAGAATCAGGCAAGCCATCGGGCCTATGAAGACTTATTAGCCAGTGTGAGAAAACGCAAACTGAAGTGGTGTGGGCATGTCACGCGTTCAGCAGGGCTTGCCAAAACCATCCTGCAAGGCACTGTGCAAGGAGGACGAAGGAGAGGAAGACAGAGGAAAAGATGGGAGGACAATATCTCAGAGTGGACAGGACTGAAGCTGGGCGATACGCTGAGAATGGCAGAGAACAGAGAGGAATGGAGGGAGCTGGTTGCCAAGTCATCAGTGGTGCCCCAACGGTCGGCAAGACTACGGGATATAGATAGATAGATAGATAGATAGATAGATAGATAGATAGATAGATAGATAGATAGATAGATAGATAGATAGATAGATAGATAGATAGATAGATAGATAGATAGATAGATAGATAGATAGATAGATAGATAGATAGATAGATAGATAGATAGATAGATAGATAGATAGATAGATAGATAGATAGATAGATAGATAGATAGATAGATAGATAGATAGATAGATAGATAGATAGATAGATAGATAGATAGATAGATAGATAGATAGATAGATAGATAGATAGATAGATAGATAGATAGATAGATAGATAGATAGATAGATAGATAGATAGATAGATAGATAGATAGATAGATAGATAGATAGATAGATAGATAGATAGATAGATAGATAGATAGATAGATAGATAGATAGATAGATAGATAGATAGATAGATAGATAGATAGATAGATAGATAGATAGATAGATAGATAGATAGATAGATAGATAGATAGATAGATAGATAGATAGATAGATAGATAGATAGATAGATAGATAGATAGATAGATAGATAGATAGATAGATAGATAGATAGATAGATAGATAGATAGATAGATAGATTAGATAGATAGATAGATAGATAGATAGATAGATAGATAGATAGATAGATAGATAGATAGATCATGCTAAAAAGATGGTGAAGAGGGTCGGTGCCAGCACGCAGCCCTGCTTTACGCCGTTAAGAATAGGGAATGGTTCCGAGAGGTCATTGTTGAGTCTGACCTGGCCTTGCTGGTCCTCGTGTAGCTGGACAATCATGTTGAGGAACTTTGGGGGACAGCCAAGTCGCTCCAGGATCTGCCACATGCCTTGCCTGCTCACAGTGTCGAACGCTTTTGTTAGGTCGACAAATGTTACGTACAGACCTTTGTTCTGCTCGCGGCACTTCTCCTGTAGCTGTCTCAGCACAAAGACCATATCGGTGGTGCTCCTGTTTGCTCTGAAGCCACACTGGCCCTCTGGGATCGAGGCTTTGCTGCTGCGGACACAGCTCCGCTGGGCGGGGCATGTCTCCAGGATGGAGGATCATCGCCTACCAAAGATCACCCTGTTCGGCGAGCTTGCTACTGGACACCGTGACAGAGGGGCACCAAAGAAGAGATACAAAGACTGTCTCAAGAAGTCACTTAGTGCCTGCCAAATCGACCACCACCAGTGGTCTTCGCTTGCTGCGGACCGTGACACCTGGCGCTCCACCATTTACAAGGCAGCTGTCTCCTTTGAGGACTCTCACAGAGCTAGCCTTAAGGACAAGCGGCTCAGGAGAAAAAACAGAGATGCCGCAGCTCAGAACCCTGGCCATTTCTTCCCCTGCAGCCACTGCGGTCGAACCTGCCTGTCTCGGATTGGCCTCCGCAGCCACGAACAAGCCTGCAGACGTCGTGGGCAACTCCTATAAAATCTTCGTTCGCGAAGTCAAGCCAAGAGAGAGAGAGAGAGAGAGAGAGAGAGAGAGAGAGAGAGAGAGAGAGAGAGAGAGAGAGAGAGAGAGAGAGATAGATAGACAGATAGATAGATAGATAGATAGATAGATAGATAGATAGATAGATAGATAGATAGATAGATAGATAGATAGATAGATAGATAGATAGATAGATAGATGATAGATAGATAGATAGATAGATAGATAGATAGATAGATAGATAGATAGATAGATAGATAGATAGATAGATAGATAGATAGATAGATAGATAGATAGATAGATAGATAGATAGATAGATGATAGATAGAAGATGAGTGGCGTTCGCCTTCCCCCAGCGGTTAAAGGGTTAATAAATGATAGCTCAACCGTCAGATATGATCTCGTTATTAACCACTAAAATGAAACATTCCAGAATATATCATCATCATCATTGTTTTCTGGTAAACAACTTGATTACATCAGTATATTTAACTCATTGAAGGTGAGCCGCATCAACAGCTGCGGAAGTGTCTATAGCGTTGTGCCGGCATCGCTATACAATACTGTCGCAGCTGATGACGCAGGGGATCTTGAATGAGTTGTTAATTAAATCCACTTATTCAGGTACATGGCGTATGATGGTTCACTTTAGAAATGTGAACACTCTTGTGCAGTGCAGTAGCATTTAAAATAATTGTTGACCTGAAAGGGGGGTTGGGAGTGGCAGGGGCGGATCAGTTACCTCAGAGGGGGGGGGGGGGGGCGGACGTTCCAACTCTCTGGGACCTTGAACCTAACACACAAAAGGCCTCCTCGACGCTAGACATTACTTCCAGTGGCCGAAAAATCAAACAACTGGGCGGGGGTGGGAGGGGGGAGGACGAGCAGCATGTCAAAACTCGCCAACATATCAAATGAGGAGGGAGGGGGAATCCAAACACCACAAAATGGAACTTGGTTATAGCATTTAAAGACTTTTTTCTTGGGGGGGGGGGGGGGGTCCTGGACGGTTGCGGAACCTCCCCCCCCCCCCCCTATCGTCCCTGGTTGGGTGGGTGGGTCTTCCGTAACCACTAGGACACCCCCCCCCCCCAGATCCGCCTTCGGGTTAACAAGCTAGCGCCCCGCCCTGCATCAAGAGCTGTGGAAGCTCTTGATGCGCGGGCACCTAAATCAGTTAGCATGACGAACGCGCTATTTATATACTTAGAGCGTCTTTCATTTTTCAGCGTCATCAGCACAGCACAAACGTGGTAGTCGTTGGACATGCGCCAGCACCCCCGTCCGACACAGACCGTGGTTGTCAGGAGGTATGTACGAGTACATAATCATCAGGTTTAATGTGTTGTCTTTGTTCGTGTAACTCATTCAACCCCAAGGCCGTATTCCCCGTATTTTTGAAGTGTCGAATAATGACTGTATACCAGTTGCAGGAGACGGACCGACCATGACAATTCAAGGGTAGTGTCAGATTGGTTGGCTGGTTGGTTAGTTCGGTGTTTAACTTCCACGGCCCCGGAGTGATAATCGACTGCCCTACCGGGCAGGCTGTGTGAGCACATGGACAGCTATGGAGTACGACCTGAGCGGCACCGATCAAGTCAGACACACTGCAAGTGTGCCACTTTAATTTACCAGGACCTTTTAACGGACGAGCTATCTAAAAGACAAACCTGTCATTTTGCCGGGCCATGATATTTTTATGGTCTTATTATCTCTAATTAAGTGGCGAATACATGTAGATGAAAACTGTAATCTAGCGCATATTTTGAATATCTTAACCCATTCAGCCCCGAGTCCCTGCAGCAGGAGGTGGATTGACCATGATAATTAAAGGGTAGTGCCAAATTAGAATGGCGCCTTCAGGCGCCAAGCTAATCTGGCACTACCCTTGAATTATCATGGTCAATTCATCCCCTGCAACTGGTACATAGTCAGGCAACACCTCCAATATTTGAGAAATGGGACCTTGGGCTAATCCCGCACAGTGCTGACTGAGTTTCTGCAATCACCGAAAATCCCTATCTGTCCCAGGAACATGGATTCGATGTGTTGTCAGCAAGAGGCATAGTTGCGGGGGCTCATGAGGATCTATACTTCTTGCAGCTGGGTGGGTTTTTTTTAAATTATCTCGACACTGAACGGTTTATAAATGTGTATTCCAAAAGACAGTAATCGACATAAAATTAATGTTTACTAGTACGACTCTTTGCTGAACCCGATTATAAAGAGTGTTATTGGAAACGATGCAGTTTACTTATAAGTCTTTTGCAAAAAAAAAATTTTAATGTGTCAGAAAATTTAACTCGTTTGAGACCGCCTAAGGGTACGTGGCAAATTAAGTTAGCGTTCGAGACATGCCGCAGTAATGCGGCATGTCTCAGACGCTAACTTAAAGGTCCGGGTTCAGCAATTAGTCAGTAGAGGACATCGAAAAAAAAATTTCAAAGTCCCTACCTGACACAGAAAGTGCAACCCTGATAGGGCCCCGTGTGATAGGATCCCCGAGCACGCACGTTACTATAGCTGCTGTAGAGTGTCAGACGTCCTTGACGGCTGTCACAGTTCACGAAAACAGGTATACACCATCCAGCTGCCTAAGGTCACTTCCAGTTGCATCTGTCCGTGCGCGGTAACATCCAATTCCCGTGCAACTACGACTGAAAAATATCCAACTTTCATTTTGCCGCACTGGTGAAGCCTGCACCGAGCCGCGACGTCCAGAGCGTCCAAAAAAGGTCCAGCGAATGGTGGCGGTAAGTCCAACATGATATGGTGTGGTCTTTTCACTTTTTGTGGTACAAATATTACTTTTGTTGGTAAGTATATTTCCAACAACAACAAACACCTATGCGCGTGTAGCTGACGTCGTGTTTACAAAGGGAAGGTACTCGTAAATATGTATTATCAGGGGACACCACTCTAATGACCACTTCCTTGTCAACAACAAGAAGCCCTAGCGATCGTAATGTTATGTGTGTTCTGGTGTACAGGACACCAATTTCGGGGGAAATGATGACTGAGGAAATAACAGCAGACGACAGTGGTGAGAAGTAGGCAGAATACATCGATGAACAAGACGAAGAATAGATTGGAAATCTTAGCCTCACTGTTCGTCTCTTCTGTAGTTACTATATATATACGTCACTATAGTAACAGCCTGAAACTTTGTTTTTAAATATTCTCTCCTTTATAAATAAGTGTAATAGTTTCTGGGCAATTTTCTATTACACATATTTGTGTTATATACATAATGAAATATGCGATATATTCTGAGCTCTGGTCTGATGTACATTTAGAAGTTTCCACTTTTAGTTGCGATTTGTTTTGGGGGTTCGTGGTGGTTGTTTTTGTGTAAATATCTTCAGAACGCCACGCCATTTTCTAGTACAAGACCCGTGTGTGCATTACATAACTATACAAATACCAGTCATTTGATTCTTTTTCAGTGCCACACCAAATGAGCTCACAGAGCAGCAAGCAGCTAATGTGTTATTTCTGTGGATACATTTGTGAAGCTAGTACAAAGTGAAGGTGCATCAGTAATGGAACAACGCCCAATCTCATCACAATACATAACAGATAATCGCAGTGGCAAGGTAAGTTGTGAACCTAAAATGTGTGTGTGTGTGTGTGTGTGTGTGTGTGTGTGTGTGTGTGTGTGTGTGTGTGTGTGTGTGTGTGTGTGTGTGTGTGTATGCTTGGGACAAAATGTACAGCTGGCTTATATTTAGAACAAAATATACAGCTGTCTGAATAGAATTAAATATACAGCTGTCTGAATAAAAAACAAAATATACCTGCAGTTGTCTGAACACAGACAAAATGTTCAGCTGTCTGAATGAAAACAAATGTACAGCTGCTCGCTGTATGAAAACAACATCAGCAATTGTCTGGATGAGAATATAATCAACAGGTCTAGGTAAGGATAAAATATACCACTATAATCAACCTAAAATATATTTGTTCACAAAATAACAGCACATTTCAGTGTGATGAAATAGAGCAATACATGTATGTGCATAATTCATTATGAAACTCACAATCAGGTATATAAGTGGTCTATTGTAAGTTGGCTTGCCACTGATACAATGTATTTCTCATATTTTCCTGAAACCACAAGCTTATGAACAGGAGAAATATGAGTGACAAAAACTTATAATATCATTCTTGTATACCAAAATATTTTATTGCAAGTTTTTCTGTGAATCATGTAAATACATGTATATATTGCTCCATATCATAACACTCAAATGTGCTGCTATTTTGTGACTAAGCCATTTTTAGAAAGCCACACGCACATGCGTATGTGCACACATGCCTATTTTCTGTATTTATTTCTTTTTCAACAGGTTTTGTCCATCCATGACTGTGTTTATGGTTTGTTTCTAGACAGCAGGGCTGTCACAAGGTCAGGTGACTTGAAACTGGTGAATGCACAGCATGGCATCGAGTTTCTGAAGACAGCAAGACCTGTCCGATAAGTTGTCACCGACAGAGTTCTACTGTAATCTCCTGCTACTTTCAGGTAATTATCAGTTTGGTGGCATTTGATTTTGAAGTATGGTACACCCGTGCGCTTGCACAAAATCATTTTTGTTTGTAAAAGTGTTATCACATCACACATAAAGTAGCTTATAGTGTCCTGGAAATATTGCTGTCACAACACTAAGTTATGATTTACATATGACTGCTACCTCCACACTGTAAGTATATTTACAAGTTGACAGTAAACATTATTATCATGGTGCCATGGTGGTTTTTCTCCCAAGTCTTCATAACAGCTAGTGCTAGCTACCGGTCAGTTTGCCACTCTGTAATGCATGTATCTTTTTTCCAGTATGAAATAGATTTGTATATTATTACTGACTTGATCGCAGCCACTGAAACATCTGGATCATTACTTTGATGTGTGGCACAAAGGCAAGCGAATTGCATAAAAGGTTTGAGTTGAGCTGTGTGTTTACATGGAGAATTATATCCTTGAGTGTATGCAGAACAAAAACACACGAAACTGTCCTGTCATCGAAATAACCTACTCAGTATAAACTGCTGCTGGTACATTTTCACTTTTGTGCTTTTTTTACTTTCAGGTTTTGCTTTATCTATTATATTGGCCATCTGTTTTCAGTTTCTTTGCTGCTGCCAAAGGCTAAACACCACTTGAAACAAGGGATAAAGCCTGTTATCACCACACATTACGAGTGTCCTTGCCAGGCATGATCAAGGTATCATGTCTTATTTATGCACTTATTTTGACTTAGAGTTTAGATATGTTTCAGTCTCATCATTGAGTGTTTTGAGTGTTAGTCAAGGGGATGTATCTATGTGGCTGAAAATGAAATGGCCCCCCCAAAAACTTTCATTGGCTACAAAGGCTACACAATGCGCAACAGGCTTACCATCCTTGACTTCAACCACCAAGTATGCAAGCAGTATACCAAGATTAGCAACAGGCATACCAGGTAGCACAGCAGAAATATGCATAGTACATGTATGTTACACACTTGTGCAATTTCTGGTACAAGTGCAGTATTGTACATGTCATTTTCAGTATCATTACAGTACATGTATTTGTAGAAATATACTATTTAGGATTGTGACACTGACCATGAAAACTAATTCTTTCTTATGGCAAGTCAGGTGCAGAATTCCTGTTCATGTGCACTGTTTATAGTATGTAGTTATAACAAGGATGAAAAATGAAAGCAGACATGTATGCAATTTATGAAGAAGAATGTCCAAATGTATTGAAAACAAAAAATGTCCAACATTTTGCTTTTACATTCAACTTTAATACTTTCTTGTATAGAGAGTACAAAGTGCACAATATGGAGTATATATTACATGCATGTGTCCATTTATTCATGTCCCAACTACTTGTACAAACAGATGTAAACAATCTCCATGACAGAAAGTAAATTTTAAAAGTTAATGAAAATGTTCTCTTCATTCTGTTTTTTCTCATCAAGGAATGTGCTCCGTGGCCTTGTATCCCCAATGCCTCACTGATGAGAAGCTCTCCAGTTTGTTACATTACCTACGCAGTACAGATGACAAGATTGAGCGACGAGTGGATGTGGTTTTTCAGCAGAAGTAAAGACTTGGAGGTTGGTTTCACACACATACACAACCAGATAGTGCCCTCAGGTAGTTTAGATTGGGGCTTAGAAACTGCCATCTGATTATGGCCACCTGACAAGAGCAACAGTGTTTGCTGTTGCCAAGCCCCATATGGCTCTCATGCCACAACTGAAAAAAATCTGTATGTAGAGTGTTGGTGATGTTTGATTGCTATTATAATGTGGGAATTTTATTTGCAAATGTGATGCTATAATTTTTGACGCTGCAAAATTTGACTTCGGTCTGCTTCTTACAAATATCTAGAAAAGTTGGTTCTTCTGTTAACTCGATCAGCTGGATCAAATTCAGTAGTTCTTGTTGTCCATTATTATTAGATGATTCCCACACAAACAGTAGGCCGGATTGTCTTCACTGGTCACGCGCTGATAAGGTGTCGCCTCTACTCCCACATTCGATATGGTCACCAGGGGCTGCTCATCGGTTGAGTGCATCTTTAGTCTCCCCCAGGGAAAAGTTGGTTATGTTGGCCTGAAAACATATTCATATAATATCATGTTACCAAGCAGCATTGCAAAGCTACAATGTCTTTTATTATTAGAACAAAACTGTATAAATCGTTTGACCATCACCGAGACAAAGAAATTGTTTGTAAAAGTTATTTTGCAAATCTGTCTTGTATGGAGTTTATTGATTACACTGGCTGTGATTGATTCATTACGGTTGGTTTCATGTTGAGTAGATTATACTGGCTGATACCCGGTAGCCAAGTAAACTCATCTAGAACAGTGTTTGCAGTACATCTTCACATGTACTAACTGACCTTTGTTCTTGTCTTGCAGCTGCCTGCTGAGAGCAAGTTGGGGCACACTGCACTGCATCAGGCTGTTTGCTGTTCCAAAGTTTCTGTGTGACATTGCTGCTAACGCCCCTGCAGTTTGGTGACATGTTTGACACTGGCCAGTCTGTTGTCTCTTCACTGGTTGGACCTGTCCATGAAGGCTGTCTGTCTGCTGTGGAATCATGGCAATATTAGCATTTTGGTGGATAGCAAAATTTAGCATATGATGATAGAACTATATTGCCATATGTAACATTACATTAGGAAATCGTTGCGGTATATATATATATATATATATATATATATATATATATATATATATATATATATATATATATATATATATATATATATATATATATATATATATATATATATATATGCCTGCATGTGTACCCGCCCCCTCCAGCCCCCCCCCCCCCTCTCCCTCACTTACCAAAACACAGTGACCAAGTTTGAATGACGGCATCATAAGCAAAATATACCATGCATATAATTCAATGACATCACTGAAATTGTTTCTTTATAATTAAAATGGTTGTCTCTGTTCTGTTTGTGTTTTTGCCTCATGTATTATTACAGTTATATATGGTGCAGGAAGTAAAAGTGCACATGTATGTTGTTCTGTAGAGAAGAACCCTATGAGGAAAGAACGTCGCTTAGAAATGACAGTTACAACACAATTTATTACTAGATAATATGAATAAAATTGTGTTGTAGCTGTCTTTTCTAAGCGTCTTTCTTTTTTTCGTTGAGTTCGTCTCTGCATTACACACGCTTCGCAGTCACCATTTTGCTCTGGACTATGTGGTTCTGTAGGGTACATAGACTACTTGGTCTTGTTGAGGATAGACATACTCATTTCATAAAAAAAATCAGCTGTATTTTTAGGAATTATGACAATCATGGTAATTGTGTTTTATTTATGTATACACTTATTGATGTAAACCTGCCTGTCCCGGATTGGCCTCCGCAGCCACGAAAATGCCTGCAGACGACGTGGGCAAGCCCTATAGAATCTTCGTTCGTGAAGTCAAGCCAAGAGACACTTATTGATGTACTTGACGATTTTGGTAAACTCATAAGAGAAGCCTCACAATGAAAGGCATTTTTAACAGTTTCACTCAGTACAGATATAAACAAATAAACCATACGTTGAAGTGTATTTGAAAACAATGTTTTTGTCACAAAATGAAGATCAAGTGAGATATACCTCTTGCTGTTGTGAACTGATATATTTCCTTGATATTTATTTTTGCGGGTTGAGTCATTTCAGTTTTCTGATAGAGAACATTGCTATATGGAGTAATCAGAAATAAATCCCACATGGTTTGCTGTCAGTGCAAACATAGATAAACTATGAATGAAATATATTGTGGTTAGAATACCAATTACATAATATATATATATCTGTTTCCTAACATTTATTTCATATCTCATAACCATAGCACGAGGTGAAAGAAACCTAATGCTCCAGCCGAAGGGGTGCATGCCTGCATGATGCCAGCTTGCTTTCATCTGCTTCCTAAAGTCAATCGGGCAGGGGGGGGGGGGGGGGGGAAGAATTCGCACAACCCCCCAAAAATGGAAAAATTAGTAACATTTAAATTAATTTGGGTCGAGGGCATAAACAGACATAATTATATGGTCTTGTCAAAAAAATGTATACATTATTGGTATGGCGAAGGCCGGAACCATCTGCTGCGGCCCTGTATCTAATTATTTTGAAACTTGCCTCTCGTTTGCTCGTGCACCCTTTAGCTTGTAGTTGGTGTATCGGTGTTTGCTGTCAGGCACCTGCATGAGGTATGCATTGGGCAGGGTGCATTGCGTGTGCATAGACAGCAGTTGGTCTGGGGAGAAAATATTATCACTGAACTCATCAAGTTTGCAGACGGTAATTATCTTTTGTGATACAAAAAAAAAAAAAAAAAAAACTAGATGAGAAGTAAACGACAAAGCAAAATATTACCTAGTGCTTAGATTCTTATAATGGAATCAAATTTTATGTCCGTGTAACACACACGAACAGGCACAATCACATCAATGGGTGACCGTCTTCACTCCTAGAAGCTGATTCAGCTTTTCAAAATCCCGAAAAGCTGAATTTCAGCTGTTTGGTTCAGACAGAACAGGCCTTCAGCCAGCCTGTTCCAAATGCAAAAGTCATACATTCTCATGAGCCCCTGCATCCGCAGGAGCTCATGGGAATGTATATCGCTTGCTGGCCATGGATTTATGGGGCATATTTATGTCCCGTTTACATTCATTTCATATTCTCGCACTGTCACCCATGCACATCACATTGTTGCATGATGACCTGTAAATTATCCCCCAGGCTTTTGTGAAAAATAAAATCGTTTTGAGGTGGGCGTTTGCGCGTTGCTTAGCACGGGAGTGCTGTCCCTTACACACACATTATCTAGTAGCTTCCCTTCGTAAAAATGGCGACTACCATAAAGACTTGTTGTTTGCAAACGCTTTCGAGGAAACCTTGTTTTGGATAAATGCGAGGACATAAGAAATGAGAAGACCACGATATAGCATGTTCGACGTACCGTCACCATTCCCTGGGCCATTTTTGGACGCTGTGGACGTCGCTCAGTGCTTCCCAGTACCGGCCCAGAAGTGAAAGTTGGATAGTCATCTTTCGTTGTTGTTGCACGAGAATTGTGGGTGTTACCGTGTACGGACAGATGCAACTGGAAGTGACCTTTGGCAGCTGAGTGGCGTATACCTGTTTGCATGAACTGTGACAGCCGTCAAGGACGTCTGACACTCTACAGCAGCTATAGTAACGTGAATGTTCGGGGATCCCATCTGATGAGGCCCTGTCAGGGTTGCACTTCAAGTCAGGTCAGTAGGGACTTCGAAATTTTTTTTCGCTGTCCTCAACTGACTAATTGCTGAACCAGGACCTTTAATTTGCAGTATATCCGCGCGCCGCACGTCTCGAATGAGTTAAAGGTATGCATGCATGTGATTACAAAATATATACTGATCAACAAAAGAAACGCGAAATTCGAGTGTACGTTGTATTTGTATGATAAATCCACGAAAATACAAGTTACACTATTTGCGATAGCCAGTGTACGAGCAACAACACGTAAGCATGCAGTCACTAAAACTGTAGTAACCGTGTTACCCTCCCTGTGCACGAGGTACCCGTATTGGTTAGTACGCACGGCGTATGCTTTGCACGCACGTGAATACACTGCAGAGTGATGTTGGGTCATGAACTGTGTTTAACAATGCTAGGCAATAAAAAAAATAGCAGTGTTACGCCTTGGGTCACTTTGCCGTTGCCACATCAACCACTGATGCCAAGACTTAGTGCTCCCCGACGAGAACGAGCTCATGGGCGTTTGGAAGCCGGAGAAGATCCACAGGCTGTGGCAGTGGCCTTTAGATGTCACAATTCGACCATTTACAGGCTGCAGCAACGCTATCATGCCGACGGGTCTTCTGCTGACGCTCCCCGAAGCGGACGACCACGTGTGACAACCCCACGGCAAGACCGCCTCATTTTCCGGGCTCACGTGCGAAATCGCTTTCAGTCGGCCGAGGAAACAGCAAGAGAAATTATCGGCAACCGCCACCACCCATCAGTGGCCAGACCGTGCGACGACGGCTAGAGGAGCATAATCTGCAGAACCGCCGTCCAGCCCGTGAACCTGTTCTTAATGACCGTCATCGCCGTGCACGCCTACAGTGGTCACAGGCTCATGTCGACTGGACCTGGCGACAGTGGAAGAACGTACTCTTCACGGATGAGAGCCGCTACTGCATCAGCCATCCAGATCGGCGCATAAGAGTGTGGCGGAGAAGGGGTGAACGCTATGCTGATGGCTGTGTGCTGGAGAACAATGCCTGGGGCGTGATGATTTGGGGTGGGATTACCCTGAACAAGACAGTAAGACCTGTGTTCCTCCGTTGACTCGTACCAGGTCGCGGAAATGGCATCACAGCTCAGCGCTACATTGACCAAGTACTACACCCACATGTCCTGCCATTTTCTCAGGGACGCAGAAACTTCATCTTGCAGCAAGATAATGCGCGTACACTCTCTCTCTCTCTCTTGGCTTGACTTCGCGAACGAAGATTTTATAGGAGTTGACCACGACGTCTGCAGGCTTGTTCGTGGCTGCGGAGGCCAATCCGAGACAGGCAGGTTCGACCGCAGTGGCTGCAGGGGAAGGTATGGCCAGGGTTCTGAGCTGCGGCATCTCTGTTTTTTCTCCTGAGCCGCTTGTCCTTAAGGCCAGCTCTGTGAGAGTCCTCAAAGGAGACAGCTGCCTTGTAAATGGTGGAGCGCCAGGTGTCACGGTCCGCAGCAAGCGAAGACCACTGGTGGTGGTCGATTTGGCAGGCACTAAGTGACTTCTTGAGACAGTCTTTGTATCTCTTCTTTGGTGCCCCTCTGTCACGATGTCCAGTAGCAAGCTCGCCGAACAGTGTGATCTTTGGTAGGCGATGATCCTCCATCCTCGAGACATGCCCCGCCCAGCGGAGCTGTGTCCGCAGCAGCAAAGCCTCGATGCTCACAGTTTCAGCCTGTTCAAGGACCTCGACGTTGGTGACATAGTCACTCCAGTGAATGCCCAGGATGGTACGCAGGCAGCGCTGGTGGAAGCGTTCGAGGAGTCGTAGTTGGCTGCGGTAGAGGGCCCAGGACTCGGAACCATACAGCAGGGTGGTGAGGACCACAGTACACACACTGCACGTATCACCCAGCACTTCTTGCAGCAGCACAACATCCCAGTCAAGCCCCGGACCTCAATCCCATCAAACATATCTGGGACCAACTGCAAAGGGAGGTCAACGCTGTACGCCCCAGACCAACGACAGCCGCATTACTGGCGAATACCATTGTCCAGGCCTGGAACAACATCCCCAGGGCAGCTGTCAACCGCCTGATGCACTCTATGCGCCGACGCTGCCAAGCCGTCATCAACGCCAATGGGGGTCACACGCCATATCGACTTTGTGCTTTGCCATGCTTGCTCCAAATTCAGAATAAACTTCAACACTGATTACGCTGGTGTCCATAATTTCATTCCTAAAATGTCGTTAACATCGTATAGTTGTATAGTTTGTCCGAAATCAACTTTCAAATGTTGGATTAAATGTGATTTGAAGGGGCTAGTTTTGTTGATCAGTATAATATGTTGCAAGCAGGGAATCAATCATGTTCTTCACTGCATAATCACCTTCTTCTTCTGGCCTTGGGTTATTGTGTGGATCATCTGTGTAAGTGGACAGCGTGTTCGCTAGTAATATAGGCAGTTATACCTGGACTGACGGACGGACGGATGGGTGGGTGGTTAGGGTAGTGGGAAGTTGGATGGATGGAGGGAGGGAAGGAGGTAGGGAGATAGGCTTGGGGTGGGTGAGTGAGTTTGTGGAGGTTGGTTGGATGCACGGGCAGACGAATGGATGGATGGATGGACGGATGGATGGATGGACCGTTACATAGATGGATGGATGAAGGGATAGAGGGATGGATGGGGGTAGATGGGTGGGTGGGTGGTTGGTTGGTTATGATCTTGGGAGGTTATATTTAGATGGACCTAAGTGGGTGGGTGGGATGGTTGGTGTATGGATGAATGGTCGGTTGTGTGTTTGACAAGATAAGATAGGATAAGATAGAACTTTATACTGTCGGTGCTGCGCAACTTAAAAAGAACATAAAACACATTAAAAAAAATAATTAAGCTGCTCACGTGCACACACACACAACACACACACACACACACACACACACACACACACACACACGTTTGGATGGATGGATGAATGGATGGATGGATGGATGGATGGATGGATGGATGGATGGATGGATGGATGGATGGATGGATGAATGGATGGATGGATGGATGCATGGATGGATGGATGGATGGATGGATGGATGGATGGATGGATGGACTAAGACAGACTGAGCAAGTGACTGACTGTCGGTAGCTACCTACAGCAAAAGGATTAACAGATATACCGTTGATATCAGCCTTTGTAAATAGCCGAGTCTCAATGGGTAAACGTTCGTCGGGCCCACAGCAGCCTTAACCGGCGCCAGCAAACATTTCCTTCAGCTCCTTTTTCTCTGTGCTGGCCTTTAGTTTGTTTCAAACCTATTTATCAACATGTAAACGTACAAATATATAATTAATGACCTATGATGATACCCATCTTTCCCTATTCCCTCACCACCCCCACCCCCCCACCACCACCACCACCACCCCCAACACCACTACCACCACCCCTTCCCGCGCCCTCCTTCCCTAATCCCCCCCCCCCCACACACACACACACACACACACACCAATCCCCCTCTCGCGCCCTCCACTCCCTCAGTCAAGTTCGGTGTCGGCGGCAATTCTGCAGGGTAACCGAAGTTAAATCTAAAAAACGGCGCTTGTAGAATAGAAAAAGGGGCCAACCTTCGTCGGTGCAATACAAGTATCATGAAAGATAAAAAGTATGTAGTGGACATACAATCTTCAAGTGCTTGTGACCCTCGTTGTCAAGAGATACCGTGACGTCAACTAGGGGGTGGGGGGGAGGGGGGCAAACGGGTGCAAAGGCCCGTACCTCAGTTAGTACACCCACTGACCTTCCTCCCAATCAGGCACGACTGACAGCGAATATACAGGTGTTGAACTGACTGTTGTTAACAGGTAAGTGATGTCAGTTGTTATCTTCTGTCCTGTGTCGGGAACATGCGGGTAACATACAGGTCTAATTGGGTTTTTCTGTACGGACATCGTATAAAGAATTCACGGTGAAGTTACTTTCGGTTTTGTTGGTTCCGAGAACCGCTGTTGTATGCACGCCATTATTTACTCTCATTATTCACAACACGCAGTTTGTACCTGTCAAATCTAGCACCACACAAACTCACATATAACAGTCTTACCCCACCCGACTAGCGACAGTATATGATGCCGACCGGAACAGCATGCAGTGAATGTTTAACGTCCCACCACAACTGTTTGTTTTGGATCAGTTTCAACTCACAGTGGCAGAATGAGGCCGGTGTGAATGGCTGTGGCACACGAATAGGTTTAAGTTGACACGCTGTTCACTTCCGTGTTTATTCCAGTTTAACAGTATAAGGGACAGAATTTGGTGTATGTCGATAGGCTCTATGAGGCAATCTTTCTTACCTCCCACCAATGTGTACATGGATCATTGACAATGTAGCTGTGTAAAGTTGGCCACTTTTCCCTACAAACGTGATCTGTTGAGTGTTATGTTAGTGTTGCCGATCGAACAGTTGCGGATGACTAACAGTGGTGGAAGATTATCATTTTGAAATTTATGTTAACCCTTTAAGTGCCGGGTCAAAGCAAACGATACCCAACTCGGTGCAAGAGACATGAATTCTCCTTCCTGCAGGAATCATCGCGACAAACACCGCTGCCGACAGCTAAAGGGTTAACCTATTTGTGTAACACTTCTTTATAAGCATACATTTGTTTTAGAAATGAATTCTTGTTGTATATCATTTTAAGTATTTATTAATCTGAATACTCCATCTTGATCTGATAGTAAACCATGTGAAACGTACTTTGCCGGTTTTTTGCAGGACTAAATTACGTCACCCGTCTCTAGGTTCAAAACAAGGACAAGATGGCGTCTGCCGAAACGACGTTGGAGGCCAGCGAGATGGAATGCCCCGTGTGTCATGAAGACTTTGCCCAGCCGAAGATTCTGCCTTGTGCACACCTCATCTGTCGTCACTGCCTGGTCACGTGGGTCAAGACGCAAGCCCAGGCACAGTGTCCTTTGTGCCGCTGCACCATCGTGGCCCCCGGCCAGCCTGGCAGTAAGAGTGGGGAGGAGGTTGCGGAGGGACTGCCCACTGACCTTGCTATGGCGGCCCTGGTGGACAGCGCCCGGACACTGAAGGACAAGCGCACGTGCCAGGCCTGTGTCAGTCAGCCCGCCGTCTCCATCTGTCTGCACTGCGGTGATTTTGTCTGCAAGGCCTGCGGCACCGGTCACCTGAGAATGGCCGTGTCTCGACACCACGTGGTAGAAGACCTGTCCACGCTGACAGCAGAACGCCTGGCCACCATTCGCCCCACACTTTGCTCCACACACAACGACGAAACCTGCAAGCTGTACTGCCCCACACACTGCGCCTCCATCTGCCAGCTGTGTGTTGTTACCAAACACCGCCCTTGTGCAGAAATCACCGACCTTGAAGAGAAGGAGAAGGAGGCACGCGTTATTCTGTCGGAGCTGGCGGCCATGTTGAGATCGGGAGAGAGCGAGCTGGAGAGAGCCGTCAGCGAGTTGGACCAGCACCTGACAGAGACGGAGAAAGCCTCACAGGTGGGCTATATTCATGAACGTGGAGCGAAAGCGCCAGCCAGGTCGAATACAGAAGTCTTAGCCTACTGTCTTCAGGGTAGGCTATGACCTCTGGCTTATACAACTCGTCGACAGTTTTGTGGTAAGCTTAGAAGTGGTCGGAAAGCATCGGCCAGGTCTAAGTCCAATTTCAAGTCTTAACCTACTGTAATGACGCTTTGAGGTATTCCAAGTCAACTTAACTTTCGAGCAGGTCTAAGCTGGAAGTCTTAACTTACTGTCATAACAGTACTGAGTAGGCGAAAGCTACGTTTCCACAAGTACGAATCAGATCCCATATGATCCGAGTCTGATACGCCATTGCTATTTTCGTCTAAATTTGTGTGCGGGCATTTTTCCGTCTTTTTGGGATTCACTACGTTGGGCGCAATGATCGGAACGGCGCGAGAACGCCTTAGGCGAGCGACCCATAGACACGAATCCGATACGAACTCGATCCGAATCCCAAGCAGGTCCGAAACAGAAAGGTTCGTGCAAGTCCTTTACATGTTTGTGTGTTTCCATATGCCCGATGCGGAAACGAATTTGCATCCAGCTTCGAACGAAAATGGCGCAATTTGTTAAGGAAAATTGCATAACAACATCGGGTTCGGGTCGTATTTGTATCGGATTCGTGCTTATCGAAAAGTAGCTGAAACAGAATTTCATATCTGACTATAAGGCTTCTGGCATAGACCTGATCGACAGTTTCAGTGGACTTTCATGCATATCATTACAGAAGGCACTGGCCGACATTGACGCAGCCTGTGACCGCCTGAAGAACGCCCTCGATGCGTGTCGACAACGTCTGAAAGAACTGGTCCTGGCCGCTAAGGTCGACATGGCAACGGTTGTCAAGGACGCCAAGGACATCCTTCTGGACCGGCGCGGCAAGCTGACATCACACAAACGGATGGTGGAACGCACCGAGATGACGTCACCACGCGCCAACCTCATCGATATGAGCGTCACGCTGAAGACCCGTGTCACTGACCTTGACCGCACCCCTGTTCTTCCAGACAAGGCCAAGGTCATCACCAAGGCAACACTGACCATAGACCCACAGGCGCTTGCTCGTATAGAGAAAGAACTCTCAGAACTGGGGAAGATCGACGTTGTTCGTGCAGCTGTGTGTGCGCAGGTCAGTAGCCTTTATTACTGTGCTGTTTAAGTCTTCTCCCCGGTAGCAAAACGTCTTCGGGCGCACAACGGGCGCAGTGGGCCCAAGGTCCTTTGCTTACTGGGCATATTCTGCTTCTTCTTCCTGTGTTCAATGATAAACGCTGATGTTGAGGAAAAGTGGCGAATCTTCGGAACTCGACTTAATCCCTTCACTGCCGAGATAATTGAACACCACCCAGCTGCGAAAGGTCCCCCGCGATTGATGGGGTTTATGGGGATCTATGCCTCTTGCTGAAATAGTTCGTATCTATGTTCCTGTGACGGCCGGGGTTCTGTGGCGTTGAATTAGATTTCAAAACACAGTCAGCGTCCACTGGCAGTGAAGGGGTTAAATTACGTTTGCTCAGGTAGAACTCAGCATTTTTTCTGCTGCATCCAGACAAAATGACATGAGGCGTTTAAAAAAGAACACACACAGAAACAACATTTAAACAGTGAAGTTACAAATCTACTGTCTTGATGTAAATAACATATTAACAAGGAACAGGTGTTAGCTCTTTCGAGACGTGCCGCATCCGGATACGCGGCTTTAAGCCGCGTATCCGGATGCAGCACATCTCGAATGACACGGTCATGCACTTAAACACTGTATAGGTCGTTTGACATCGGCGCGCACACCTTTTTTCGCAAATATATTCGCAAAATGCCACTTTTCTATACCAATCTTAGAACAAATATCATTCAGTGACAGTTGACCAAATACGATTTGCTGTTAAGAAACTTGAACAATGTGTCAGTTTTGCTGTACTGTCGTAAAAATTCGGAATTTGTTTAATTAAATGGCTGATTTTGCATCCCTAAATGTGCCCCAGATATTTTAAACCCAGTATCAGAAAGATCCATTTTCACGTGAATTGGCCAAGTTTAAAACCTGAAACAGCGCATGCATACATGGAGTATGCATGCTTGACCTCGATATTGAAATGTGCCGAGGCTCTATTTAGAGTATTGAAAATGGCTTGTTCTTGCCTTTCACCAAATTTTGACGACTGTAGAGCAAAATCGACAAATCATAGGAGTTCAGTAAAAAAAAAAATATTCTATATTAGATCAATTGGCACTAAATGATATTTGTTCTTAATGTGGTGCAGAAAAGTCTTTCTTTGCGGAGATAATTATTTGGCAAAAACATTCTGCGCTCCGGTGTCAAACGGCCCATACTTAATACTTCAGCCCCAGCCGGGTGTCCGGCGTTTCCGCAAAAAACACAGAAGGAACATGTCACTCAGCAATGACGAGGAGACTGCAGAGACATGGGAATCATAGCTACGGGATGGTTGTTTCTTGTGAACCGATGGTCGTCAACAGACTGTATGAGGTAAGTAAAGGAAAATCGAAATCTTTAAATAATTGCTGTGGTGTCATATTCGGTTATTATTATTATTATTATTATTATTATTATTATTATTATTATTATTATTATTAAATGTTAAATTATTAATGCTTTTTTTTTTAAATCACTACAGATTTGATGTTGAAAATAGAGTGCAAACATTACAAAGACTTATACATTGACGTGTTCAAAGACTTATAAATTGGATAAAACCCAGCAGATTATTGATTACTTTAGTGAAAAGTCGAAAGCATCCGTGAGAATATTGATACATGTGCCGATGCTGGTATGAAAAGCTATCCATCTACAGAGACCTCTTTTTCAGGTCTGCCTCTGACATGTTTTTGTCCTGTAACGGAGAAATTTGTGCATGAAACCATGATTAAGATGTCGCCTAAAACGTGTGACCTCGACCCTGTCCCCTCATCTTTTCTACTTGAATGTTGCGGAGAGATTGTGCCAGCTGTCACAGAAATTATAACCCAGTCTCTTAGAACGGGTGTTGTCCCAGCTTGTTTCAAAACTGCCATTGTAAAACCTCTTTTAAAGAAGCCCACTTTTGACCCAAATGATCTGAAAAATTACAGACCTGTATCTAACCTCACGGCATTTCTTTCAAAATTACTAGAGAAAATAGGTTTGTCGCAGTTATTCGACCATATCAAAAGTAATTACTTCTGGAGCGCTTTTCCATCAGCCTACCGCCCCGGTCGCAGCACGGAGACAGTGTTGCTTCGTGTCGTGAACGACCTGCTCACCGCCAGTTATGAAGATAATGTTTCTGTTCTGGCCCTTCTTGATTTGAGCGCTGCTTTTGACACGATAGATCACCAGATTCTCATTCGACGTTTAGACTCTGTTTTTGGCATCAAGAGTACCGCTTTACACTTTTTTGAGTCTTGCCTCTTTGGAAGAGAGCAAGTAGTGTCTGTGTTTGGGCGTAGAGTCCGATCCCACTGAGCTTGTGCACGGTGTTCCCCAAGGCTCTGTTTTGGAGCCGATCCTTTTTACATATAATAATAATAATAATAATAATAATAATAATAATAATAATAATAATAATAATACATAGCTTTTGTATAGCGCCCTTCCCCACGGACAGCAAGCTCGGAGTGCTTTACAGCACATAAAAATAATATTAAAAAGGAGAAAATTTAGAACGCACTCACTCTTTAAATAAACACCTGCTCGCACCATGTAGGCGCATCCCTAATACGAAACACACACACACACACACACACACACACACACACACACACACACACACACACACACACACAGCCTACCTACATGGGCTACCCATATACGAAAACAGCCAACATTTCCGGGAAGCACATCCAGACTAAGCTAATCTTGATATGCTACCTGGAAAAGATGGGTCTTCAAATTTGTTTTGAAGGTCATCAGGGTATGGGATAGACGGACATGCAGTGTATACCCAGCCTTTATCTAGCGTTATTAAATGTCACTCTGTTTCTCACCATTTTTATGCTGATGACACAGAGCTGTATACCAATGTCCAACGCAAACATATTAGTCAGATATTCCAGTCTTTAGAGTCCTGTGTCACAGACGTTTAGAATTGGACCACACAGAACAAATTGTAAATGAATAGTGGCAAACTGAAGCCTCAAGATTTTCTTATTCAACCTCCACTGATCTGCCAGACTCGATCAGGGTTGGTCAGAACAGTATCCCCTTTTCCGAGTCGGCCCGTAATCTGGTGTTATCTTTGATTGATTGTTTGTACATTGCTTAACGTCCCGACAGCAACAAGGCTTTCTCAGGACGTGCCTGCACTGCTTGTGAAAAAAAAAAAACTAAACAGAACATTGAATGTATGTCGCCAGCCGGTCAAATACGTTAAATAAACCTAACACATGGGGCCTAAATAAAGCTAAGACCATTTAGCAACACACATCCAATATCAAGAGCTACAGGCAGTGCAGACATTAGGGAGAGTTTTAAAAAGGCAAATACAGGTGAATGGACAAAGGGTAGACAGAAACACATGCCCCAGAATAGAGAGAAAAACCCACCCTGTGGGGCTGACCAGGGTGACCCTGGGAACTAAAAAGTAGTTAACCCCCACCCAAGTCCCCCAGGGCAGACCCGGGTGGTGTTATCTTTGACAATAGGCTGACCATGAGAGAGCATGTCCACAAGGTTTGCCATTGTTCCTTCTTTGAATTGAGAAAGATCAGTTCAATTCGACACCTTCTCACTACAGAATCAACTAAAACGCTTGTTACCCCCCTTGTTCCTTCACGCATTCATTTTTGTAATTCCCTTTTGGCTGGTGTTCCTCAGAATCTTCTTGATAAACTTCAAAGAGTTATAAACTGCTCTGCCGGACTAATTTACAGAGTACTGAAACGTGAGCACATAACACCCTTACTTCTTGACCTCACCCCACCCGGGTCTGCCCTGGGGGACTTGGGTGGGGTTAGGTATTTTTTAGTTCCCAGGGTCACCCTGGTCAGCCCCACAGGGTGGGTTTTTCTCTCTATTCTGGGGCATGTGTTTCTGTCTACCCGAGGTCCATTCACCTGTATTTGCCTTTTTTAAACTCTCCCTACTGTCTGCACTGCCTGTAGCTCTTGATATTGGATGTGTGTTGCTAAATGGTCTTAGCTTTATTTAGGCCCCATGTGTTAGGTTTATTTAATGTGTTTGACCGGCTGGCGACATACATTCAATGTTCTGTTTAGTTGGTTGTTTTTTTTTTCACAAGCAGTGCAGGCACGTCCTGAGAAAGCCTTGTTGCTGTCGGGACGTTAAGCAATGTACAATTACTTGTTGACCTGCACTGGCTGCCTGTATCTCAACGAATTGTGTACAAGGTCTCTATCATTTGTTTCAATGTTATTACCGGTTCTGCTCCCCCATATTTGTCCGACCTGGTGCATATTTACACTCCTTCAAGATCCCTCCGTTCAGCATCAGACACGCGTATTTTCAGGGTTCCTAGGCGAAAGAAGTCTAGCCAGGGCCAGCGTGCCTTTTCTTAATTCGATGCAGTCTCCTGGAAAGAACTTCCAGCCCATGTCAGAGATGCCACAACTCTATCTGCTTTTAAATCACTGCTCAATACCTATCCGTTTTCTTATGCATATAGTTAGATGGATTTTTAATGCTGTCACGACCCCCGCTTCCGGGGCACTAGCTATGAGCTCTACAACTTGAGACACACCCGACTCACACTAACACAAACTTAACACAAACACCAGAGGAACAATGACGACGACATTTATTACATATAAGCCTAACAATCCAAAATATCCTCACTCAATCCTATCCACGCATTCGCACATCGCATTCACACTCACACACGTCCAAACTCCCCACCCCGAATATCCGTTATACACAATACAAAATAACAAATATATAATAAACCAAATATCCCGAATACAAAAGGTTGAGAAAAATAATATATAATAAACAAATATCCTAAATAAAATACAAACGAAAACGAAAACTGAAAAACTTGAATCATAAGCCACTGGGGACCCCGACGGAAGCACAAGCGTCAAGCGCTAAAGCCAGTTAGACCAACGCCTTTGCTCCCGCGAAGAGTCCCTCACAGCACGTGGCTCCTTAAGTAATGCAGTATTTCAAATAGCACAATATCAAATATACGCTGAACCAAGTGTGCTTACTAACACACAAATAAAGATAATAATAGAAATATAAATAATAGAAAAATGAGTATAGTTCACAAGCTACTGAATCTCACCAGCGGGAGCACGAACGACAAGTTCGAATTAAATTAGTGCTTTCGCAATCTAGGCCTTCACAGCACAAGGCTCCTTTAACTAACACGTTTCAGAATAAACAATATCACGTATACAAATGGAGCAAATATCCTTAATCTAAAACGATTGAAAGTTGAGCAAACTCAGTATATTTCACGTCACGGGACCTTCTCGCCGGAAGCACAACCGTTAAGCTCAGCTCCGCTCGATGCTCTTGCTTCCGCGATAAGCTGCCTTTAAATAATACAATCTCAAAAACTTTCCATCACTGTGACAAAGCTCCTCTCACAACATAGTCACTACGAGGATATGAAACAAATCTCACAACGTTCTTCACAATATTATTAACAAACAAAACATAACTTAAATAGGTAAGAAATAATTAATTGGGATGACCCGACCTGACTAAACACGAGGCGTGCCGCCACACTCACAACAGCACCCAGGTACGGCGTTGTAGCCCCACAAGGCGGAGTGACACAGCCAGTCTCCACTCGGTACAACAGCACGGTGGCAGACTTAGCCGGTTAGTTCTTTAAGCTTTAGGCCTTTGGATTTGGACCATTTGATTAGGAACTGGATTTGGATGCACTAAAACACAGGGGCAAAAATACACATATAAATAACTAACAACAGAAACAAGATAATCAGATCACCCTTCCCGCAACTTTAATTGCCGTCTTTTATATTCCCTTCACCTCTCTCCAGCAACAATAAATTCAAACTCAACGAAATGACTATTTACACATCACCATACGACTCACTTCCAATATTTACACTCCAACGCTAAATAGTGATATGGCCTTAGTCGCCTGCTCGGCGTTAAAGCGTTAAACCCCAATAACTAATTCGACTACTACCAAATACAACAGATGGCATTCCCTTCTACATTCTATACTCACACTTGCCCCCCCCCCCCCCCAATACACTCTAGCCCAAATAATAATAACAGAACAAGCAAACACCCCCCCCCCCCCCCCTTCCGAGCAAATGGCCACTAAATAATTGTTGCGTGTACTTACTGCCATCCGCGAAGACGCCCCGGCTAGGACGAAGACAAACAAGGACAAGACAAGCCAGGGGTAAAGTCGTCGCAGCGCTTCTTCTCTTTTCCTTCTTCGGACACCGGCTCTGGGACTATACAAAAGACCAACACAGCTGCTTGAGGCCTTCAGCAAATGGCGAACCACGCCTGAAAGACCTCCCTAGGAGACTGCTGGAAAAAACGACTGACTCGTTCGCAGTTGGAAAAGCGACTGTCTAACAATTTGGATAACGATAGGTTGGCAAAAAAACGCTCAGTAAATCAAGCAGTGAAAATTCACGTAAAACAATAACCCCCCTCCCCCCCCCCCCCCCCCCCCCCCCCCCCCCCCGATCGCGGAGACCGGGCGACCACGTGCTTTACGCCGACCTCCAAACTCTCACACGGCAGCATATACTCGTGTACAGGCCAAATACTAGACACCTATGATATCGCTACCCGGTGACTAACTAAACCCTGTCACCCCTCTAAACTTATTCCCCTACAAAAATAAACGAAAAAAAAAAACCATGTCGTGACAAGTGCGTTAGCAATCTTTAACAGTAGCTGTTCTTGTAATGGTGTGTGTGTGTGTGTATGTGTGAGTGTGAGCTTTTGATATGTGTCACTTTAGTTTTTGTAACATTTATTGTAGCGTTTTCTTTCTTGTACTTTTTGTTCTGTGATTTTTTTATCTTGTAAAGCGCTTAGATCACCATTCATTTTGAGGTTAAGCGCTATATAAATGTACATTATTATTATTATTATTATTATTATTATTATTATTATTATTATTATTATTATTATTATTATTTATTGCCGACAATATTCACGTACTGTTTGATACACTGTCTTTACTGCTGCTCTCCCGGTTTTTTCGTTAGGTTGTTTCTCCCGGGCCAGCACTACAAGTCAACAGACGATGCTGATATTGATATTGTATGTGTTTATTCAGTAAATTACTATCTTAGAGCTGTTTCATAAACATTTTTTTAAAAAGCTTTAACATGAACACGTCTAAAGTATGAAGTGAACCCCGGGTACAGTTACAGTCATCCGAAAAACAAACTTACGCGAGTTTTTAGTCACACAGATGTAAATAATAACGTGTTTGTGTCAAAGTCCTCAAATCTAACCCTCCTCGTCTAAATACTAATTCAGCAGTAGGTAAAAATCTGCACGAACTTCATACATTCAGTGGAATTTTGCCAGCCCGCTCACTCGACGAGCCGTATATTCTCATGAGCCCCTGCAACTGCACCAGTATAGTACCGCAGCTGCACCATGATAGTACTGCAGCTGCACCAGTATAGTACTGAAGCTGAACCAGTATAATACTGCAGCTGCACCAGTATAGTACTGCATATGCACCAATATAGTACTGCAACTGCACCAATATAGTACTGCAGCTGCAACAGTATAGTACTGCAACTGCACCAGTACAGTGCTGCAATTGCAGGGGCTCATGGGAATCTACGCCTCTTGCTCCTGATGTACATGTCCAGTGTTAGGTACTTCTCCTGTATTAACAGTACGACGTGTACACTGTTTGGAGGACGCATGCTGCAGTGAGCCTGGCGAATTGGCAAAACTGTCCCTCTGTTGAAGCGTGAACGGCCTTACTATAAAGGGGCACAACCTACTGTCTTGCCTTACTTTAAAGAGGCTTAGCCTACTATCTTTGACCTGATTCTGATGTAGGAATAACCTCTATTTGTGATAACGTGTGTGTGTGTGTGTGTGTGTGTGTGTGTGTGTGTGTGTGTGTGTGTGTGTGTGTGTCAGTCGTGTGTGCTGGCCTGTGATTTTGGACCTTACGGCTGTCCAAATCATAGATCAGCACACAATTGTACAGCTAAGTCAGTTTTACTTCAGTGGTTAGTTTTCCTTACGTTTTGTTTAACTTCATTGTAGCTTCACAGAATTTCGATGTTTTCATAGAAATGTTGAACAAGTGTTATTTAATAGGTGCATGTCTGTTTTCTGATGTGTCCACTGAGGTCGTTTTAGAACATACGTAGTGGTGAAGCTAAGTCTTTTTTATTATCGTTTTTAACAAATTCTGAGTATGAGGCTTTGCCATCTACAAAATGCTATATGTGTGTGCGTGTCGTTGTTGTTTCTGTTGTATATTCTGTTACTTCATGTAACCTGGCATGTGTTTTACGGTTTTCGTTGTTGTCAGTTAATCAGATAAGCACAATATATTAGTGTTGCAATGCGCTTTTTAATCAGTCATTAACCCTTTGGCTATACGTAGTCATGACGCCAAGTCTTTTAAAATAAAGCATTCTGATACAAATAATTTGGATTTAAATGTAAATGTTGAATAAGTGTTCTTTAAGCCTTTGCGTGTCGGTAGCGGTTTTAGTCGCGATGATTCATGAAAAAATTATCGCGACTAAAACCGCTACCGACACCCAAAGGCTTAACGGAATTATGTGTTTGATTCCTGATGTATTTGCTGTTGTATGTCTTAACATAAGTAGTGATGAAGCCAAGTCTTTCTTTCAAATCAAATTATTATACAGATTCAACGTATGAGGCTTTGCAGACTACTGAATGCCATATAAAAAATTAAAGTGTTGTTGAACATGCTTTACAGCTTCTGTTAATTCATGTCATCTAATAAATGTTTAACTGTCTTCTATATTTTCAAATTATAATCACAGGTAATCTCTGTAATCAGGCAAGCACAATATGTTATTGTTGGTATGCACTGCTTTATCAATCATTAACACTTTGGCCTTCGGTAGCGGTTTTTGTCGCGATGATTCCGTCAGGAATCATCGCCTCAAAAACCGCTACCAACAGCCAAAGGCTTAATGTCTGCGTACTTACTGTCTAGTAACACTAACTTAGCAGCCTGTGGACTGTCAACTGACCTGTTTCATGAACTGGATCAGCCAAACTGTTTAACTGCACAGCGATATGCTCAATGCCGTGCTGGGATTGCTAACATTTGCCGGTACAGCGGGTTACCGATGTTGTCACGCCCAGACTAAGACTTTTCTACCCTTCTTTTTACAATTCGCGTGAGCAGATTCACGTAACTGGTTTTCTTCTCTTATTTGTAAACTCTTTTAGGTACAACCCCAGTAGTAAGACATGTTCGGGGTCACGATGGCCGCAGTCGGCCCGCGCACAGTCGTGCGCGGGCCCACTGCGGCCGTCCTGGGCCTGAGGACATTTGCTTGCTGGGAAAGGAGAAGAAGTATAGATACTTCTTGCTTTTACGACATTCACACGTTATGGGTTAGCACTTTTGATCGACGATTTTGGAAGATATACTTAAAACATTTTTTTTTAATGGAGATCTTGGGAGAGGGGTGGGGGATGGGTGTGGGTTGGACAGATGGGTGTTCAGTTGTACAAGAGCCAAGATTTAAAGCGACCTGCTCCAGGTTGTAGAGGGTTAATAGATCGTACTATATCATTGATCAATGTTCTGAGTCTGTCTGACAAGAATGCTGGACTGAAGGGCTATCTCACATTATGAAGTTTGAATGTCGTAAAATGAAAGACATGCTTTTCTTCTCCCTTGTACGCAAAACTTGCCTTTAGTGGGAGACACGCAAATATCAGTGTCTGGATTCTCACTCAAAAATATAATGCTGTACTGAAAGATTTTCGTGAACAACTAAAGTTTATCTGTTTGTTTTGCTGTAACGATCGTGACAGCTTTGAAGACTGCCTCAGGGAAAACTATATCATACCCAACAAACTTGAACGAGACGATGTGAAAAACAAACTGAAATCGACTAAGCATCTAAAGCTTATCTTAAAGACAGATCAGCCCACTGGGTATGGATTAGTAAATTAATTTAGTCATTTGTTTTGGTCATAACAAATGACAGACGGACAAACCATTTATATAACAGACTGCTTCAGAGATAATGAGCACTTGTATGACTACAAACAACCTGACATAAGCCTCTCAGCACCAGCAGAGATACACATGGCATATAATGTGAGTTTGGAATTTGTTGATGAGATTCCAGTTTTGGAGTGCATGACTGTTGATTTTAGGACACATTCCTTAAAAGTTAATGACATCAACTGTGACTGGTTTGCGACACTGTGTTATAACATATTTAAACAACTATGTACACTGAATGTTCATATTGAATGTGTTACAGTTAATAAAATGGTATTACACATACAGAGCAAGCAGTAATATTTTTCTATTTATTATTTTGTCGGACAAATAAAAATGACGGACAACTCGAGATCGCAAAGTTTGCGAAATGTGTTTCACACAACACACTTGCCTATATCCGATACTTACAATGTCTTTGAATCAATAGAAAATTCTTTTTCTGTCATACAAGATAATCTTCTTGCTGGTAGTGTAAAAATTCAGCTTGTTGCTAAAATAGAATTTAACAAGGTAGATGATGAAGTGATTGTATCGTATATCTCGACAAGACAAACACATAGTTAATGCAAAAGGAGAACTCGAGAAAGTGTTTAGAAACAAAATGTTGCCTGACTTTCTCGAAGCAATCGACAGAGCAAAAATGAAGGGGTCTGGTTGGCATGAAGGATATGTGCATGAACTACAACTAAGACAGTCAAGATGTCATCCTATAATTATTAGGCAAATCATGGTTGCCACTACCAACTGAGGTTGCAAACAAAAAGGCTGTTGTCAATGTTCAGAACAATGATCACTGTTGATTTATGTGGTGTGTGCTTGCCAAACTGCATGTTATTAAAACAAAACCTGAGCGTGTATGTAACTACACCAAATTTGTAAACAAACTCAACTTCAGTGGTATAGATTTCCTTGTTAAGTTGGAAGATATAGACTTGTTTGAAGAACTAAATCCTGGGATATCTGTGAATGTGTATGTATGGGATAATGAGTCTCCTAACAAGTTACAACCAATTAGAGACTCACCACTTGCCCACACCTACGGGCAGTCAGAAGATAAGCATATTGACATGTTATTAATAAGCCCTGGCTCCGGCTCGGGCGCTGGTGATTGTGATAACTTTCACTACACAATTATCAGGAGTATGTCACGTCTAATTCATGGGCATACAACAAAACATAATGGAAAACAGGAATTTTGTAACAGATGTTTACAAAGGTTTTCCTCCATAAAGTTGGCACATAATCATGTCCAGCACTGTAGGTCGGCTGATGACATTCAAACAATACTGAAGTACCCAGATCCTGGTAGTCAAGTATATTTCAAAAACTATGGTAATCAGCAAAAGCTGTCGTTTGTAGTGTATGCTAATTTTGAATTATTGGTTGTACCATATGAGGGTCCTGTTCCAGAATGACTACCAAAGACTGTAAAATTGAGTGATTAAGTGGTGTGCTCCTTCGGATACATTCTTGTTAGGTCAGACGGTGAGCATACAGAACCTGTTATCTACAGAGGTGAAAATGCAGCAGCTGAGTTTTTAACAGAAATGAGACAACTGCACAATAGCGTAGTACAGTATCTGGAAAACTGTCAGATGCCTTTGATGATGACAGAAGAAAACAAACTAAATTTTGATACAGCGGGGATGTGTTGGATTTTTGAACAACCCATAGGGGTTGATACAAGTTCAGACCACACGCGGTCAACGCATTTTGTTCTGTATATTTCACCGAGATGAACCAAATGAAACTGTACAGCCATAAGTTAAATAATTAATTCTATAAATACGTCTACGTTAAACTGTGAGTGGTTATGATTGATGATCCTTGACTTGCTTTTGACACACAAGTTCTGGCTTCCCCCCCCCCCTCCCCCGTCGTATCATCGCTGTCATGTCGGTTTGACGGTTGCATTGACTCGACAGAGCATATTTTTGCTTACTTTGGTTTTACTTATAAAAGCCCTGAAAGGGTTTATGAAACACGAAGTCACGTGACGTCAAAAATTCTTTATCGCGTTCCGCTGCATCCTGTTCCGAAATTTACGTCCAATGTGATACTGGTCTGAGTGTAGGGTTCCATTGAAAATGTTGTGTTGATTTATGGGTCCTCCCAGAGATGTCTAATACATTTGAGACGTGCCGCATACGAATACGCGGCAATTTGCCGCGTATCCGTATGCAGAACGCCTCGAATGAGTTAAACAAATTAGTGGTAGCCGTCGTTTTGATATTTTCTATATCACGTTTCTATAGTAAATGAAAGGATTGAAGTATAGCACCGCGCATTCAGTTATCGTTGCAAATGAAATCAAAGATCTTGTAACCTACTACGCAACAAATGCAATGGGCAAGACAAGAACGGAAACAGTCGTCTAGGTGACCATACTGCTTGGTGATGTATATTTTCTGACCTATCTGGTTTGTGAATATTTTCTCACCTATCTGGTTTGTGAATATTTTCTGACTTTCACCAACATTGTCTCTCAACACACTAGATGAGGGCTTCATAGTTGCATAATTCTGAAACGAAGTTCATGGTCGCGAAACACGAGAAAGAACTTTTGACGTCACGGCTGATGCATAGGGTACTCTGATGTTTACCGCGCTTAACCCATTCAGCCCTGACGCACCACAGCAAGAGATGGGTCGAACATGATAATTCAAAGGTTGTGCCAGATTAGCTTGGCGCATGTCGGCGCCAAGCCAATCTGGCACTACCCTTGAATTATCATGGTCGATCCATCTCCTGCAACAAGTGCATAGTCGTTAGATGACGCCTCCAAAATTTGGGAAATACGTGAGCCGGGCTGAATGAGTTAAAAGATGTGTGTCAAGATCGAATGAGCCTCTGCCAAAGACGGGGTAATTCATTTCAACTGCTTTGAACAAACACTCAAAATGGTGAGTTTGGTGTAAACTGTAATAACGAACTGTTTCGGTTTCCTGTTGCGTGCATGATGGAAGATAACTAGACGCGCCTAGAAGCCTGCACATTAACCCTTTCAAACCTGAGACTGAGTTGAGAAGCGCCCTCTGACAAATACGCACCGTTTGCGGGAGATGGCTGGACCATGATAAATCAAGGGTGGTGCCTTAGAGGCGCCGAGCAAATCTGGTGCTAGCCTTGAGCTGTCACCGTAACACCCTAGCTTGGCGCCTCCGAGTATGATCTGGTGCTACCCTTGAACTGTCATGGTCCAGCTATCTGCCGCTGTAGTTTATCAGCTGTGAATGAGTTAGTGTTGTGTACTTACTATTGCAGGAAATACAAATAATAATGAAAGACAAGGCATCTTGGGCCAAGTCCTGAAACCTGAAGGTGGATGTCATTACACGTAATAAGTCTGACATGACAATGTAAGGAATACGAGTTAGACTGTACTGTGACGAGGGAGGGAACAGGGGAGGGGGAGGGGAGGGGTGCGGAGAGGGGAGGGGCGAAGAGAAAGATGAGAAGAATGACAGTCCTAAAATCAGGAACTGATCTGCCACTGTCGAAAAAAATAATGAACTGACCTTGCCCAACAAACGGATCACCAACAAAAATAATTGTTTTAACCAATTCAGTGCCAGTTGACGCGTACTGTGTTCCTGCAATCTTCGTTAACTCATTCGAGACGTACCGCCTCCGGATACGCGGCTTAAGCCGCGTATCCGGAGGCGGCACGTCTAGAATGAGTTAATTCAACACCAAGAACCCGTAGACATCCCAGGAACATGGACTCAAAGTGGTGTCAGCAATGGCATGTAGATCCTCATGAGCCCCCGCAACTGCGGGGGCTCATGAGGATCTACACCTCTTGCAGGTGGGTGTTTTTCGCCACTGAACGGGTTAACTGTCCTGTGAAAAAGTCGTCAACACAATCATAAGAGAGAGGGGGGAGGGGCGCTTAACCCCTTCATCAGTGATCGCGGATTGTGTTTCTAAAATCGTTAATTCAACGCAAAACAGCCCCAGCCGTCCAAGGAACATGGATACAAAGTGGTGTCAGCAAGAGGCATAGATCCTCATGAGCCCCCGTAATTGCGGGGGCTCATGAGGATCTATGCCTCTTGCGGTTGTCAAATCTACGTCATCAGCATCAGAAACATCATGAATGAGATTGACAATAACAAATGTACTGTTTATGTCAGTTTCCATTGTGTCCAGTGTTGTCGGCAGTCAAGTCACACCAGTTCCAGGGCATAGTAGTCCTGATAACCCATACAGTAACTGCCCTCGCCTCCAGCATCCCACTTCACTCTCACCCCACCCGTACCATAGCCTGGTACTCCTATTTGTGTCACTGTACCGGGTCCTCCACCGTCCTGTGGACAGTCAAAACTCACCATCAATTAACAGAACTGCTGGGCAACACTGGTCGTCATCGTCCGTCGTCATCTTCATCGCTATCTACTATAATCATCATCATCGCCATCGTCATCATTATCTACCGTAGTACTGTAGTAGAAAATGATGACGACGATGATGGCGACCATCATTACAGTAGATAATAATAAAGAAAAAGACGTTGACTAATATTAACAGATCAATGAACATGGTATGGGCTAAATCTTTTAGACAATTAGCGGGAAAATCTCATTATAGTTATACATCCGTATGTGTGCTGGTCTCTTGGATTTTGAACCTTATGGCTCTATGCCATAACGTCCAGAATCACAGACCACCATAGATTATTTAGACTCAGAACTAACGTTGTAATAATCAACATGAACACAGTACATGAGACTGCGGACACAGCAACTTCACAGTTAGGCCTACCTGATTAGCCCAGCCTCCCCGGACCCAGTCCTGTCCCCGTCTGACTCGGTCCCCAACCTTAAGGATTTTTGCCAGCTCAGCTCCTGTGACTTTCTTCATTATCGCGGAGTTCAGTCCTGTTGTGATAGAACAGTAATGAAGTGTGACGTTAAGTTATGGTGTCGGTAGTTCAGGTCACATCAATTATTGTTCCCACGCAGTCAGCAGTAGGTACTGAGTCGGATCAAAAGCCACTATCCCAAAAACACATACAGACCAAAAAGATGACTGCCAAGCATGGAGAAGGCAAACAAATAACCAAGAAAGAGGGACGTTTTGAAAGGACCAGCACAAAACAGTTCAACTTCAAAAACTGTTTTGTGCTCGTCCCTTCATAGTGTCTTTCCTTTTTGTTGTATATTTGAGATCCGAAAAAAATGTACTATATTTATAAGTTTTCATAACTGTAATAATCTCTGCAGTACCTACGTCTTACATCTAGGTGACTGTTATCGGATGTATATGGATTACAGCTAATGCCAACACAAACGGATAACGTATATACTTACCACACACCAGGCACTGCTGTGTTCCATCCGCTTTGGACGCCTGCAAAGATTCCAACAAATCTACTGATAATCAGAAAAACTCAACCACACTAAAATTAACCCCCTTGTGCAAGTTGCTTACAGTACCGGTGTCTGCATGCGCAAGGAGTTAAAGTATGTACGGACCGATTCTTCCGTCTGTCCAAAACTGGTGTTAAAGGCAGACACCAAACATAACAAACCAACATAAACAATAAATACGTCAGACACCAAACATGTCAAAAACATAAACAATAAACTCGACAGACACCAAATATAACAAACCAACATAAGCAATAAACACGTCAGGATGCGATCTGTGAGTTCCAGACCCAGCAGTTCCAGACCCAAGGCTTCACAGGGCGTCTGTTTACACGAGTCCCCACGTTCAGCTGGCCACAGTTGGAAACTAGCTGACCAGACCTTCTCTACCTTGTCGATGACGTCAACAAACGTCATTCAAATCCGTAGGCAGTAGAATGCAAGAATAAAATTCGCTTAGAGATTCCTAGTCTAAGCCCTTCACTGCCTGAAAATGCCAACACCACCCAACTGCAAGAGACAAATGCGTTGACTCATAAGGTTCTTTCCTACTTGCTGACCATAGTCATATCCGTGTTTTTTGGATTAATTAGATTATTCAGAGTTGAATTCGCCTTTCTTTCAAAGTCAAGACTGTTCGTCTACTGGCAGTAAAGGGTTAATAGCAATCTCATACCCGTAACTCGTGAACACGTGAAAACCAAGTACAAATGCATCAGTTAAACGCGCCCTAAGACGTAAATACCTTGTGTGTGACGTGTCCTAAGGCGGCGATGGCTTGTTCCAGACGTGTCATCATCCCTGAATCCCAGCTGACGGATACCAGAGTGACATCTGTACTGACCTTAGGCACCTCACTCATCTTTTTCAGGTCGTCCAAGCGCGCTTTCAGTTGCCCCAGCATCCTTAAAAGGGCCCCATCAGGGGCGGGCACCACCAGTCGCTCCACTGAGCCAGCGTGGGCAGAGAGTGCCGCTTTCTGCTCTTCAAGGGAGACTATCTCAGCTCGCTTCGGGCTCACGACGTCATCTTCTTCTCGCTGTAGCTGGGCAAGAATCTCGTGGCATCGCTTTTCCACACGTTGCTGCAGACGATCAAAGCTGGCCTTGACCTCGGTGCTCTGAGTGCTGAAGTGCGCCTGCGCAGCAGCAACTTCCGTCTTTAACTTCTTGATCTGAGGAAGACACAATAAGATTGAACCGTGCTTACTGAATTTAATATATGTGAATCATTGAATTAGGATGCGACTTAAAGACTTCAATGTGGTGCAACCAAAAAATAAAAAAATAAAAAATAACGAATATGATGAACGTTCAACATGTGGACCTGTGGTTTATTTTTAAGCATGTTACTATCTGATACAAGTATATATAGAGATCGGTTTCAATATCCATCTGTCTGTGAGACTCTAAAGTATGGCAAGTTGTACTTCTAGACTGATACGTCTGGTGTAAGCATCCCAGGGTAGAACCCGCCGTGTGTTACCTGTTCGTCCATTGCCGACTCCATGTCACGAATCCTCCTAGCTTGTCCAGACAGAGCCGCCCGTTCTTGTTTGGCCACGCTGACCACAGGTTTCACCCCAGTACACGCCTCGTGGGAGGAAGCAAGACATTCCACGCAGATGAGACTGAGGTGAGCGGGACAGTACATGTCCCCAGGACGGTCGGGGTGGCTCACACACGGCGACCGGCGACTAGCAGCCAAACGACCTGGGGTCAGCGTGTCCAGCTCTTCCAGTCTGTGATCACGTGTGCCGGGTATCTTCTTGTGGGCCTTGGTGCATGACGAACACAGCTTGATGCTGCAGGACAGAAGTCAATCACGTATAAAATGTTACACCTTGAAATCAATCAATCAATCAATCAGTGTCATGTACAATCTAATAAACAGGGCTTCAGTTAATCACTTTTGCGGCAAGTATTCGTCACTTTAGTATTTACGATGACGACATCTCAAACTGGGCAGACATGATTTACGCGGACACGTCATCTTGAGATAAATAAACAGCATCGTTTTGGTATAATTATCAACCATGACACCATTTTGAAATGTTAACCCAGTCTGAAGTTCATAGTATGGCAAAGCATTCTGATATAGAATCTATTTTCTTTGTGCGAAGGCGAAGTCGACCATATAGCTTTGCTGACTTTGCTATATTGCCTATTGGCACGCGGACGCCATCTTGCCATATACTGATCAATATACAAGTAAGTATACAATAGATACATGGGTTTCACTTTCAGATGAGGACCATCACGTCAGATTAGTATCAATTATTTCACTTGGTATTTGGAGTGTGAAATTCAGCTGACCTGCAATCCAGACAAAATGACGTGGCAGCAGCATTCACGTCACACACCCCACACACGTGCTTGCCGCTCAGCGCTTGCTTGCTCTCCACCAGCGCCATAGTAACAAGGTCGGTGGGGAACTTGTCCATCACATCAGCTAGCATCTCCTCCTTGTCAGGTTGGGGGGTCGGCAGGATGGGGGCACGACATAACGGACACCCACCCTGCCCCCTGGCCCACAGCCAGGACAAGATGCACTTCCGACAGGTCACGTGACCGCAAGGTAGAAACTTGGCTTCCGTGAAATCCTCATGACATACGGGACATTCCACATCTATGCTTTCAGTCAACGACACCATTTCTGCAACGCAGTATTTTCTGTCAGCTCTAACTACGGCGGTTTCTACTTCAATTCTACACAATGATACATATTATTAAGAACTTCAGTTCAACAAATAAATCTTGAATGGTAGTAAACCTGCAAAATGGCATACTGCTAGAACAAAACAACACAAACTTTATCATTAGTTTCAGTTACCCGTTCCTGAACTCAAAATCAAACCGCACGTAAAGTAAGCTGAATGACAGTTTCAAAAAATACAGAAATGACAGAATTACTAACGTAAATTTATTTTTGTCGTGGGGCTGGATAAACAGTATTTTTATCTTGATGGCCACAATGCGTGTTGCCGATTCAATCACATTCGTGGTAAGAAAACGGCCTGTGATCAATCAATTAATCAATCAATCATTCGGGGAGCTGGGTGGCTCAGGTAGTAAATCTATCAACTTTTGTCCCAAAGGTGGCGGCTTTGAGCACAGCTGGGGTCAACATTTGCTGCGTGCCTTCTCGGTGCTCCGCCTTTGTAGATCTTTTGACATCACCTACGTGGTGGACACAAGACGTCAAGCCTTCAACGTTTAACGTTTCAGTAATCAACCAACGACAGCCAGCTACAACTGTGACTCACTATATGCAGACAGGAATATAGCAGTCTGTTCAAATTAAACGTTGATATATCCCCCCCCCCCCCCATACACACACACACACACCCACCCAAATGTACATAATGTTGTACACCCCGGCCTACTCAACACGCGACCAAGGCAAGAGTCGTTATCAGTGTTTTGCTGGGACTGGATATTGATGGTGGACGGAGACAGCTTTGATGTTTTTTTTCAAATGCCCGGTAAATCAAACGGCGAAGGGGATTGGAGGGGAAGACGATGAAAAATCTGAAATCACCAATCACGACAACCGAAATAACGCCAATTGCACATCACGATTTTATAGCATCTTCCCACCCACCTGCAATCCAGACAAAATCCCAACCCCTGACCGCTACCCCCCCCCTCCTCCCCGCCCCCCCCCCCCCCACCCTCCCCCCGGACGGCTCGCTGACTAATTCGAGGGGTGGAAGGGGGAGGGGAGGGGTACCATCACGGATTCACATTCTTCAGCTGAGCGGAGAATTAAACGACACTGAGAAGGGGACAAGGGGTGTTGGGGGGGGGGGGCGTTGATTAGATTTCTAAACAGAATTTCCCAACTGGTAAGAGACTTTCAACTAAAAAATTAACCATGACGTTTTTACAGATCACGAATGACTAATTTTTGCTTTCACGTTTCACAATGACCTCTTCTTCCAAGGATCACGAGGATAAAACGTTTGCAGCCACAAATCAAGAATGCTCAGGAAACAAAATAATCCAATGAACAACGACAACAGTTATCTGCCCTACACCAGGCCACAGTTCATGACATTTGTTTTGTTGTGCTCGTCACACAGCCCAAGCAACACGTTCTACCCGGAATGACACCCTTATTTTGAGAGACAGCCAAACGCAATCTTGGTCAGCAAGACATAGATTCTCATGAGCCCCTGCCACTGCACCCTGCCACTACAGGGGTTGATGAGAATCTATGCTTCCTGCAGATGGAAGGTGGTGGGAGAGGAACTGTATCGGCAACACTACACACACTGACAAGGAAACCGAAAGTACTGCCAAGCCTGACTCCGGCCACTATGGCGTCACATTCACTAAACTGGCGTATCGGGCAGTGTCCTGTGAAGTTTTGTATCGCCTTCATTCACTTACACACACTCAAGGCAGTCCTGATGAGTTTGCTAACAAACACAGTTAGTCATAACAGGCTTCACCTTTAGCAACACGCTGTATGTGTGTTTGTGTGTGACACAGTAGAAAGATCGCTATTCAACACTCGTAATAGTTGGGATCGATCGAGAACTCGCCTGTTGCTATGACACTGTACAGAATAATTGTCAGTCCGTAGTGTTGTTGTCTGTCGGTGATAACGATAGTTATTTCTAAGCAAAGACAACTCACCTTGTACAAAGCTGTAGTTATGACGGCCTGTAAACTTGCATCCCAATGAAAACAGACGTCGAGTTGTGAAGCGCGGAGAGGTAACCGCACGCAACACGGAAGTAAATGTAGCGTCGTAACATTGGGCATAATACGGTCAGTACACTCGCTAAGTTTGACTAAAAGTAACCTCTGTCCTTTTATTGGCATAATTTATTTGCCGCTAGCCGGAGAGATTAGACTGAACGCAGCCCGACATAATAGGCTACGACCTTCTTAGTTCGTCCTCATTCAACTCGCTTCGTCTGCAAGAGATATAGATTGTCATCAGCCACTGCAGGTATTCATGCGAATCTAATGTCTCCTGCTGGCGAAAGATCGCCCTTATTTTCGTTATTATTTTGAGGAACTCAACGGGTGTGTGTCTACAGTTGTAGCGGTAATGCCAGAGGTTACTGTTGAGTTGCACGTTTGTTGTCTCCCTTTGACTGTCAGTGTGTGTGCTCGTGTTACATAATAATTATGGACAGAATACTCTTTTTTCCTTTTTTTCTCATAAATTAAAGGCCGCTATCTCATGTTTCACTCATTCCAACACCATTTACAACAGATGACGCGGCTATTGTGGGTGTCAGTCTCTTGTGCACCATCATAGAGACACGCCACCAGTTGTCACAAGTTTTCGAATTAACCCTTTCGCTGCCGAGGCTAAGTGAACGCTATCCAACTGCAAGAGACGTTTATCCTCATGAGCCATCGCGACTGCGGGGGCTCATGAGGATCTATGCCTCTTGTCGAGTCTGTTTTGTATCCATGTTCCTCGGACGGTTGTGACGTTTGGTCGTTCAATGAACAAAGATTTCAGAAACAAAATTTGCGTCCCTTCATCCATCCCTCAGTGTGTGTGTGTGTGTGTGTGTGTGTGTGTGTGTGTGTGTGTGTGTGTGTGCGTGCGTGTGTTTGGTTTGTGTATAAAATTTGTATAATGTTTGATTTGGTTTGTGTATAATTCAGCCGTTCTTTTTCCGTTGATAATATTTTCAAAACCCGATCTACAACATCAGCCAAATTTTAGCAGGAATGATCACATGTGCTTTGAGCCGGGGGAAGTGCGGCTTGTTTTTCAAGGGTACGAACATTTCTGACAATGTTGAAAAATGTTAATTTTAGAATTATAATGCTCACATGACAGTGGTGATCACACATGGCTTTTTGAAAGCAAAAAAAAAAAAAAAAAAAAAAAAAAAAAAATCTTGTGTTTGCATCGGTTTAGTTGACAGTGCCGTAAATTTTAAAATACTGCGAAGTTTTTTGCAGGTACCTGTTTTGGGGCAGGTTGAGACAGCGTCTCAGCACACCCAGGGCTGTCTCAACCTGCCTCGTGCTAGTATGGTGAATCGGTCCCTTTCCATTTTTGGCTCACGTGCGAAGCAATAGTGAGTCTATGTTTTGGGCCGGTATTTGCTGGCTCACGTGCGAAGCAAAAGTGAGTATGTTTTGGGCCAGTGGTCCGGCGTCCGTCGTCCGTCCGCCGTCGTCTGTCGTCCGTCGTCCGTGATAAACTTTAACGTTGGCATTTTCACGGAGACTATTTAAGCCGGAGTCTTCAAACATGGCCCAAAGATACTTTGTGGCAAGATTTTTCTAAGCATACCAATTTGTGTGACCTCTCACAAGGTCAAGGTCACAGGGAATCAGGAAATAGGTCAAAAATAGCTATATTTTGACATAATTTATTTTTTCTCACTTGATACAAAGATACCTGATGGTAAGACCTTTCTATGCATACTAATTTAGTTGATCCCTCGGAAAGGGCAAGAGCTCAGGAAATAGCTCCAAAATAGCCATAGTTTGACAAAAGACGTCTTTTTTTAAATACTATTCACAACTTGAAACCCAAACTACAGAGATACCTGATGGGAATACCTATCTATGCGTACTAATTTGGTTGATCCCTCGGAAAGGTCAAGGGTCACAAGCGCTCAGGAAATAGGTCCAAAATAGCCATATTTTGACAAAAGATGTTTTTTCTCAAATACTGTTCACAACTTCAAACCCAAACTTGCTACAGAGATACCTGATGGTAAGACCTATCTATGCATACTAATTTGGATGATCCCTGAAAAAGTCAAGGGTCACAAGAGGCCGGCAAGTGTGTGTAAAATGCCAATCTTTGATAAAAATTGTAGGAATTATCAACATTTTAGCACATTTTTCAATCAAACTTGACACAACGGTAGTTAATTATAAGACCTTCCTATGAATACTAATTTAGTCGACTCATCGCAAAGGTCAAGGGTCATGGGGGGTTGACAGATGTGTGAAAAATACTTACATTTTGAGAAAACATGGATTTTGCTGGTGCAGAAGCCAGCCCTTTACTTATTGTCACAAAGACCACACATATATAAATCGGTCATACACATGAGTCATAATGGGTTTGCCTTTCTTGTTTGTCCATCGTCCGTCCGCCCCCATCCGTCCGCCGTCGTCCGTGGTAAACTTTAACGTTGGTATTTTCTCGGAGATTATCCAAGCCACAGTCTTCAAACTTGGCCCATGGATACTTTGTGGCAACACTGCTCTAAACATACCAATTTGAGTGACCTCTCTCGAAGGTCAAGGTCGCAGTGGATCACGAAATAGGTAAAGAATAGCTATTATTTGACAACAGTTATGTTTTCTCAAATACTGTTCACAACTTGAAACCCAAACTTGGTACAGAGATACCTGATGGTAAGACCTTCCTAGGGATACTAATTTGGATGACTACTCGGAAAGGTCAAGAGTCACAAGAGATCATAAAATTGATCACAAATAGTAATTTTTGACCCACTTTTTGTTCTCAAATCCTAAGAAACTTGCAACTTCCATCCCAAAGGTGGTACAGAGATATCTGATGGTAAGACCTTCCTATGCATGCCTATTTGCACGACCCGTCGGAAAGGTCAAGGGTCGCAAGAGATCAGCAAATGATGTGAAAAAAAAGTCTTTTTTGTATAATGTTAGTTCTTATCAGGATTTGTTCAACTTTTCAACCAAATTTAGCAGAAATGTAGCTGATGATATGACCTTTCTATGCTTACTATTTTGGTTCACTACTCGCAGAGTTCAAGGGTCATGGGAGGTTGACAAAAGTGAAAAATACGTAATGTTTTAGAAACATTGATTTCGTAGGTACAAAATCCAACCTATCCTTATGTTAGAACACTTGAACACTTGCTTATTTCAGTGACCTGTTGGAAAAGTCAGTCAAAACGGTTGGATTGATTAGGTTGATCGGTCATGCACGCGGGCCTTAAGGGCTTTGCCATTTCTTGCTTTTTCTTTTTCAAAAATAGTGCATGCCAGTGCCAGTACGTTACTAACATTTTATGTTTTTAGTATTAATTGTCCAAGCTGTGTATGTTCTTTTACAGAATGTATTGCTTTGCTAGTTGATGAATCTTTTGGAATGACCGGTCTATGGTGTGATGAGGTTAGTTCAAAAGTAAATCGAATCGGGCACATTATTCCATAGGAAATCTTGCCACAGCTATGCAGGTAGTGCATGAGGAAGTTACTTTGTGGCATGTCATAAAGACCTTAGCTAAACGCAAACGGCTTTAAACTGTCATTCAGGGATGCAAAACAAGGCAGGTTTTCTTCTCTTTTTTTTGAGTTTGAGCTCGAGCAATACATATTGATGGCATCTAGATGTAACATAGTGAACTGAACTCAGTGTCTGATCTGTACTCACCATCACTATATTTCACAGCAATCTATACTCACTATACTGTATTTGACATTGGCTTGCCACCGGTTGTACTCTTGACATGCTGCACCCGACTGCTGGTGGGGGTTTTGCTTAATAAACAAAAGGAACCCTTACTGCGACTTCACGCCTGTTACATCTGGTGTCAGAAGTGACTCAACCCCTATCAGCATGGAGGATCGGAAGGTGGACACAACAGCAGTCGAGGACCTCCAGCGGAAGGTGGCCGAGCTTCAGGCACAGCTGGATGCAGACCGGGGCCAACTGTCAGCGTCATGCAGGACAGCACGGCCCAGCGCTTTCGTCCTTTCTGACCAAGCGAGGATCGCGCGCTTCTGTGACAGGCCACGTGATGCAGGCGACATCACTCTGCAAGACTGGCTGGACGACATCCATGCTGCTATCAGTTCGCGCAGGATCGAGGGCACCGACAGATCAGCCTTCATTCTGGAACACCTTGGTGGCAAGGCGAGACGGGAGATCGTGGGCAGAGGTGGCATCAGCCTCTCGGGGGATAGGATCCTGTCCATCCTGGAGAAAGTTTTTGGTGATGGCGCATCACTTCCCAGATTACAGTCGCAGTTCTACTCCTATCGACAGGACAGGGAGGATCTGCTGACATGCTCACACAATCTTGCTGTTCTGGCGGACAAGATTCAAGGTGTAGAAAAAGACTCTGCTTTTTCCAAGCGGAAGAACATTATTTTGAAAGAGAGGCTTGCAGAAGCAGTTGCAGATGTCACTCTAAGGAGAGAGCTGCGACGGCTGAATGAGGAGGTCCCTACACTGACGTTCTTTGATCTCCGTGATAAAGCCGTCCAGTGGATGGGTACCCCAGCGGCACTGCGTCCACGTCTGGAAGAGAAACAGACCCATAGTGAGCTCCTGGACATCATAAAGTCTCAGCAGCAGCAGATCGCTCAGCTCACAGCTCAGCTGGAGGGCCTTACACGCCGTCACCAAGCAGAGGGCACAGCACAGCCAGGGGAAGCCCGTCGATGCTACATCTGTCATGCAACAGGACACCTTCAACGGCACTGTCCACAGCGTCAGCAGAGCGGCCGAAGACGACCGTTAAACGGGAGACACCTGCCATTGTGAGCCAGATGACAAGTGGACGAGGTCAATATGCTAGTGGCTCATCACGGCTGGAGAAAGCCAGTGGTAACTATAAACATTGGGGGGAGTGATGTAAAATGTCTTGTTGATACAGGCGCACAGGTTTCAACCTTGACTGAGACATTCTTTAGACATGTTTTTAGTGACACAACACACATTGATGATGTTTCCCCTTACCTAAAGGTTTCCGGCGCTCAAGGCCTCGAGGTGCCATTTATTGGTTATGTAGAGCTAGACATTACAGTGATGAATAGAACTTTACCCAATATGGCATTCTTAGTGGTTAGAGATCCTCAGGGTGTCATGGCCGAGAGGAAGAAGAAGGTACCCGGTGTGCTCGGTTCCAACATCTTAAGACACCTGAAGACTGTCGAGGGAGGTAGCCATCCGGACTCGACTCTATGGCAAGGCGTAAGTGCCCTGTATGAAGAGAACGCCATTTCCGTGTCAAGCGACAGTTACGTGAAACCACTGGGGAGACGGCCCGTTCTGATCCCAGCACGCAGCCTAAAAGTAATCTCATGCACAACCAAGCCAGCTGCGCCGGGTACTACGCGCGACATTCTAGTCGAGCCATCGGACAAGCTGTACCTTCCGGCCGAAATCGGAGTTGGGAGATGCCTCTCTCAACTCGGCGATAAAGGGGTCGTACCAGTTCAGGTCGCTAATGTCAGTGACAGAGATATCTACCTCAAACCCTACGTCCCTATAGCATGTGCAGCTGAAACCGACACCCCGCACCAGTACAGCGTGACTGTAACACAGGAAGAAATCTTCATCGAGGAAGCCACAGTACTGCCATCACACGATGCACTTAGAGACATCATGTCTGAAGTATCTGTCGGCGACATCACCCAAGAGCAGGGCCTGCGTCTCTCTACACGCCTTCACAGTTATGAGCATGTTTTTAGCAGAGGCGAGGATGACCTTGGCTTCTGCGATCTAATCCATCATCGTATCGTAACGGATGATGACACGGCCGTCAAGGTCCCACACCGCAGGATCCCACCCCAGTACTGGGCTGAAGTGAGGGACTATTTGCAGTCTGCTTTGAAACAGGGCATCATCCGCGAGTCATGCAGCCCTTATGCCTCACAGTGCGTTATTGCGAAAAAGAAAAATGGCAAGATCCGCTTTTGCGTTGATTATAGGGGATTGAATACTAAGACACGCAAAGACGCATACCCTTTGCCCAGAATCGAGGAGGCCCTGGATGTGCTGAAAGGATCTAAATACTTCTGCAGCCTGGATCTAGCTCATGGCTTTAACCAGATTCCAGTGGCGCAAGAAGATATAGAAAAAAACGGCGTTCCGGGTCGGCACTGGAGGTCTCTATGAATACACCAGAATGGTCTTCGGGCTTTGTAATGCCCCGGCCACATTCATGAGGGTAATGGACAAGAGTTTTGGTGATCAGAACTTCCAGACCCTACTCATTTACGTTCACGACCTCCTGGTATTTGGGAAAAGCTTCGACGAGACGCTGGAAAGACTGGGAATGGTGCTATCAAGGCTCTCAAACTTCAACTTAAAGGCACAGCCCAACAAATGCCACCTGTTTTTTCAGCCGTCTGCGTTATCTTGGTCATATGGCTACACCTGAGGGAATACTACCCGACCCAGACAAAGTCTCCGCAGTGGCAGATTGGCAGCTGCCCGCCAGCGAGAAAGACTTACGGGCTTACCTCGGGCTGACCTCGTATTACCGCCGATTTATACCTGGCTTCGCTCAGATCGCAGCCCCTTTGCACGCTCTGCTGAATAAAACACCAGGCTCGGGACGCAGCAAACGTCTGAGCGGATGGAACGAGCAATGTACTCAGGCATTCCAGACCATGAAGCAAAAGCTAACAACAGCCCCAGTCCTCGGCTACCCAGATTTTACTCTGCCCTACATCCTGGAGATTGACGCCAGCCTCCAAGGCCTGGGAGCTGTGTTATCACAAGAACAGACCGGAAAGCGAGTTGTCATTGGCTACGTCAGCAGGGGACTCAGGGAAAAAGAGACATCCATGAAAAGGTACAGCAGCATGAAGTTGGAATTGCTTGCGCTCCGCTGGGCAGTCACGGAGAAATTCAGATATCTTCTGCAGGGCAGCACCTTCACGGTCTATACTGATAACAATCCTCTCAGCTACATCCAGACATCCGCCAAGCTAGGTGCAGCAGAGACTCGCTGGGCCGCAGAACTGGCCAACTTTAATTTCACAGTGAAATACGGCTCTGGGCGATCTAATGGGAACGCGGACGCACTCAGCAGAAGGGAGGTCCATGTCGAGCAATTGATGGCAGAATGCGACGAGCCTCAAGCTGCAGCCACCGCCGTACCAAATGAAATTAGAACAGCCATCGTAAACCTCACTCCAGAGTTTGTTCTGCACGAAATCCAGGTCAGGTCTACGCATACTTCTGCTCCTTCCTCCCTACCAGCAGCTGACCTGCCCAGGTTGCAACAGCATGATCCCACATTGAAAAGGGTCTGGCAGCTCTACAGAATTGGTCACAAACCCACCAAACGACAAGCAGCTAGGGAAAACCCCAACGTGCGGAAAATAATCCGCTGTTGAAACCAGCTGAGGGACCGGGACGGAACCCTTTATAGGGTGGCGCAGGACAACGGTAGAGACGTACTCCAGGTCCTCCTTCCTTCATCACTGAAACCAGACGTTCTGAAAGCAGTCCACGATGACGCCGGGCACCCAGCAGCGGAGAAGACTTGCAAGCTTGCCCAGGGGAGGTGTTTTTGGCCAGGCATGATGGCTGATATCACCAGGTACACAAATGATTGTGAAAGATGTTTCTTTGCAAAGGAAGGGAGAAGAGTCCACACCACCATGGGAACGCTCACCGCCACCCATCCCCTAGAAGTCCTCGCAATGGATTTCACTCTTCTCGAACGTTCAACCAGTGGCCTGGAGAACGTGTTGGTACTGACCGATGTCTTCACGAAATTCACTCAAGCAGTCCCTTGCAAAGACCAAACAGCACAGAGTGTAGCGAAAGCCCTGGTAAACAGCTGGTTTCTCAAGTATGGCATACCCAAACGCCTGCACAGCGACCAAGGGAGGAATTTTGAGGGTGATGTCATAAAGGAACTATGCAAGCTGTATGGCATCGACAAGAGTCGCACCACACCATTTCACCCAAGCGGAAATGGCCAATGTGAGCGCTTCAATAGAACCATGCACGACCGACTGCGAACACTCTCCGAAAGAGCGAAACGAAGATGGCCGGAACATTTGCCAGAGCTGGTCTTCTTCTATAATGCAACAGTTCACTCAACAACTGGATACACCCCATACTTCCTGTTCTTTGGCCGAGACCCTTACCTGCCCATCGACAGCCTTCTTGGAATTCCTGGTGATGGAGTTTTGACGGATTCTCCCGTTAGGGTTGATGACTGGCTCGCGGAGCACCAGAAGCGTCTCCAGCAAGCCCACAAACTGGCACAGCAGCTGACGGATAGAGAGGTCTCAAGGCGACAGGAAGCTGCGGCCTCAAGGGTTAATGATGACGGCATTGCAGAGGGGACGACTGTTTACGCTCGCAATCGTCAGGTCAGAGGTCGAAACAAGATCCAAGACGCGTGGAATAGTGAACCGTACACAGTTTTCCGGAGGCCAGATTCACAAGGAAACACTTACATGGTGCACTCTGCGGACGGTGGCGGATCTGTTAGGACACTACATCGTACCGAACTACTCGTACCGCGATCGCCAGTGCAGCAAAGACCTCAGCCAACAGCCTCTTCTCCATCACCATCGTCAACGAGCGACACTGGTGACGACAGTCCGGAGTCCCCATCAAGGCCAGACTCTGTGCGTGACCATCAGATTCTCACCACAAACGGTGACAGCGACAACAACCAGAGCTGTGATACCACTGCTGGTGACATGAGACAACAGGTCAGAGATGGAGCTTCACCCTCAGGACGTGACTCCGGCAATGCTCAAGCAGGGGAGCGTAGCATTCCCCGGAGATCGACACGCCACAACAAGGGGCATCATAGCAACCCTCACCATCTCCCCGTTACAGCCATCCAGCAAGAAATGGGACTGTTTGAGAAACTGTTGACGACGCAAACTCTCCTGATGAAGATTCTCCTAGAAAGAGGCGTGGCAGGATATTTAGATGTTGTCGAGGACGCCAACTGTTAGCAGGGGAGTCTGTAACATAGTGAACTGAACTCAGTGTCTGATCTGTACTCACCATCACTATATTTCACAGCAATCTATACTCACTATACTGTATTTGACATTGGCTTGCCACCGGTTGTACTCTTGACATGCTGCACCCGACTGCTGGTGGGGGTTTTGCTTAATAAACAAAAGGAACCCTTACTGCGACTTCACGCCTGTTACATAGAAGTAGTTCCCCACTTGATTCGAAAACTCATCTTGGTTTGGCCTTTCGGCTTATTCAGCGAAACATTAAAGTTCACCCATCTTTTTGGGATGACAATGGACGAGAGGGGAAAGACTCGATGAAGGGGTTAACATAGGGATGAGTTTGTGAGAACATATGTACGGAAGTCTGATTCAGAAGTTAAATGGGACACTTTGGTTGCATTCTGACAAAGTTCCCACCTGGCTTACATTTGTATTCTCGTTTTTCGCGTCGGCTCATAACAGCCACCGGTTTCGCATGTTTTGATGACGACTTTTTAAAAAAATATATTCTATTCGCTTTTATTGAGCATATGGTTTTTTCTTTTAGCTCTATGTCTGCTGCATATCTAACCAGAATGGGGCCTATAGCTTGATATATTTGCAAAATTAATTCTTGTCTCAACCTGCCCCAAAATGACTGTCCCAACCTGCCCCAGTTTTAATTTATGATTGTGCACACAAAAAAATGAGTTTTCTGGTCTGATATTTGTTTTTAACTTTAAAAACAATGATTCAGTATTTTGTCTAAACTGTAGTCAAAAAGCTAACTTTAACTGTGTGTTTGTGATCCGAACTAGAGTGCTGTGTCTCAAGCTGCCCCATCTTTGTCTCAACCTGCCCTGCTCAGTGTCTCACCCTGCCCTGGGGTGTATCAACCTGCCCCGGTTTGATCAGCGTTTTTAATCAGTTATTTTGGCAAAACTGTCGCATATTTTTGTTAATTTCTTTTGTCTTATATGTGCCAAAATGGTTTAATTTCCATTATTAGTTTATTTCACGGCTTCATCTTCAATACGGTCTTACCCTGCCCAGGTCTCCCCTACATAAGAAACTCTTTGCGCATACTTGATTTATTTAGGCGGATCTAGTTACCAATCATCATGCTTGACCACAGCTGACCTTTCAGCAGGCATGGTTGTGTGTTACTTGGATAATACATGTGTAACTATAAGCGTGGCGGCCGCTAATTGTCTCTAACTACATTCGGCTAGTATCATCGTTCTCATGAAATTCGTAATGTGGAGGCCTCATTTTCTACAAAGGTCCTGACATGCCGCTCTGTGTTAACCCCTTCCACTTGTGACTCATTCAGCCCCGATTCACCGCAACAAGACACGGTTCGAGCATGATAGTTCAAGGTTGGCGCAGGAATAGCTTGGCGCCCATAGGCGCCACGCTATTCTGGCACCACCCTTGAACTATCACGCTCGAGCTGTCTCTAAAATTGTAATTCGGTCCTTCGAAGGGTAACTTCAAAATTTGGGGATTTTCGGTCCTGGGGCAGAATGTGTTAAACTGCCACGGCACGGGTCGATCCCACGGAGTATTTTGGGACTGAATGGGTGAACAAAAACATCAAATGACCCTTGCCATCATTTATTCAATACCTTACCTATTTATATTCCATTCCACATTGTACACAAATAATCAATGAAATATTACCTTCATGATCAGACCAACGAACAAATTAAACAAATGTAACAAAGTGAACAACAAGCTCCAGTAGTGGCCGGCTCGTGGATCGAGTGGATGTGGAGCGTGAGTAAGATGTTACCTTGTCCATCACGCTATAATGTAATTCCGTCACTCTCTGATCTTCTTAGTCGAGACAATCGCCATGAAATGGGTTTGTTGTCTTGTGCTTTCACATACAGGCACCTCCTAACACTGGCAGTAGTCAATATACTGACGAGCAAAAGAAATGCGACATTTTTGGATTCTAAAAATGTCGCATTTATTTTGCTCGTCAGTATAGTCGCATATAGTGTTGTTAGTCTTAGGAGGTGAGCGATGACGCAACCATCATTCCGTAACTGTGCTTTCACAGAGCAGACCACTCCACACTCCACCCCCACCCCACCCCCCCCACCCCCACACACACACACACACACCTTCCACCCCCTAATGTGAACACACTCTCAAGCTTCACTTTCATCCGCTGCTTGGCTAATATTCCGGCGGTACACGTTAACGTTTTGCTTAAACCACCACTTTTGAGATGCGTTTTTTAAGAACTTTGCAGCGCTGTCGTCTGTATGGAATCCCACGCTCCTCATGATGCGCACGACCTCCTCCGGACTCTGGTTGTTGACGTGGTTGAGGCCGGGCTGCCCGGGAACGCCCCAGCTGAGGATGACTCCGGACCGTGCGTGGCGGGCGATGTTGTCCACAACGATGTCCTGGTACTGGAGAAGGACGTTGGCTTTGGTTGTGATATTGACAGTGGTACTTTCGTTTCCAAAGGTTTTGGCCTTTGCAAACGAAAGTATCACTGTCAATATCACAACCAAAGTCAGAGTCCTTGATTTATAAGCAGACAGACCAACCAGCCAGCCATTCAGCTACTCACACTAACCACACAGCCAGTCCACCAAGTAACCAGCCAGCCAAACAAACAACCAACATCAACGAGAGAAACACATTTTAAAATTTAAACCAAACGACACGACAACGAAAAAAAGATACTAAACCAAACCACAACAACCAACCAACCAACCAGTCAACCAATTAGCAAGCAAGCCAACCAACCAACCTGTCTACCAACCTCTCACAAGCCAGCTAGTCAACAAGACATACCAGAGTACCTACTGACCAACCGACAAGCAAACAAAGAAAGTATTACTTGGTGAATTATCACAAATCAGAAACCTAAACATCAGCCAACCTACTATTGAACCAACTTACCAACTGACCACCCACCTCACCAACCAAACACCCCACACTTCACTCAACCCACAAGCCGACCAACCTACAATCATATAAAGAAACAACCAACCAGCTTACCAAACGACAAGGCATAACGCTAACGCCCTAACCAACCAGCCAAACAAAAATCTGCGGTACCATGTGTGGTATGTGTTCGGCCACCTCTAGACACACGACCCAGTCATACAGCGGCAGTCCGTACTGAGGTACCGTCAGGTCCATGAAGCGCACAGCGTTGTCAGTGACATTCTCAATGTACGGCGCACCTTACAGACAAAACAAATCATTTTGTTATTTTAGTTCCATATTTTGTACTGATATATATATATATATATATATATATATATATATATATATATATATATATATATATATATATATATATATATATATATATACATGTGTGTGTGTGTGTGTGTGTGTGTGTGTGTGTGTGTGACGTAGGGAGGAAAAATATATATATATATATATATATATATATATATATATATATATATATATATATATATATATATATATATATATATATATATATATATATATATATATATTTGTTTCCCTCCTACGTCACACGACCAGTCACTTTAGCGCAAACTGTACCATGTGACCGTGATATAAAAAACCCTGTAGCGAAAAAAGGCGGACGTTTTATAGCCCTCTCGATGAAGCGTTAGGACCTCGTTTTCGAGTCTTGGTAGCAACTCGGTTCGACAAAATAGCAGCAAAAAACGCACTAAAGTAGTCCTATTTGACGTAATACACATCCTCTGCCTTATGTTTTACGACGTGAGGAGCCAACTTAAACAATATTTCACCACTAATTACACAGCGCAAATAGCAAAAGCCTTCGCCAAATCCATCTCATCGCCATGCACCGAGCATTTTTAAAGTTCGGGAAACCATGGAACAAAAATAGCTTCCGAGTTTTCTTTAACCAATCAGAGACAGCAATCCTTGCAAACAACACACTGTCGTCTGCTCAGCCACCAACATGCCACAATTTCACCAAAGCACAGAGCAACAAATTCAAGAACTAAAACGAAAATACACACCCAGCAACACTATACACAAAGCACGATATTGCCAAAGTTCTCTCTTCACGTCACTCAATACGTGACTATATGAAGAAAAACATCTCACGAATTTTCGAAGACTATCTGACATCATGTCAACGCTGTAAAATAAAAGCTTACCTTAAAATCCATCTCAGCACTAGTCCTGCTGTTAACAACGAGCGGTTTTTTTTTTTTTTTTTTTTTTTGGTATTCCTTTTTCCAGATATCCAAACACACATGACACTTTAGGATATAACAACGACAATCTGCTGCACACTCGAAGCATCCCCTTCAGTCATCTTGAATCTAAACATTAGCACAAGGTACCATGCTAACGTGCACAAGCTGTCACATGGTCAAATGCCGATCGCTTCATCAAAAAGTTCTTAATTTTTTTGAATCACACAGCAGTCAAGAAGCACTGTCACTGTCATACTTTGGCGACCTTTTGTAGACATTGCAGCTTGAATCATTCTGTACACAAGCCAAGATTAGCTTTTTACTCGCGAAACTTGCGCTTCACACGGAATCATGCTACGTCACACTCTGTCTCGTAAAGACTGGGAATCCCCGGCAGAACATGTATATTCAATGGTGTCACCTATCCGCCACAGAAGCGGCCGTCTTCATAAACCGGATGTTTTCTAAACAATAAACGGAGGAAGGAAAACAAATACGTTATTGGTCGGAGGGGTTTGCTGCACGGACCTTTGTAGGCCTGAGGGAGGTCAAAGAAATCATTGTACCCCTTCGGCCTTCCGGGTACAAGGTCCGTGTAGCGAACCCCTCCGACCAATAACTTATAATATATATATATATATATATATATATATATATATATATATATATATATATATATATATATATATATATATATATATATATATATATATATATATATTTGTTTTCCTCCCTACGTCACACGAACCGTACCTTGTGACCGTGATATAAAAACCCTTGTAGCGAAAATGGCGGACGTTTTGTAGCCCTCTCCATGACGCATCTTGAATGCCAGCTTTGTTCTATAAAAGATCGCCAAACGTTCTAAAGTACAAAGTTACTTAGTGTTGTTCAAAAAAACAACAAGCACACTCAGTACTAGAGACGGCAACGTCATGACATATTTTAAATTACGTCATAAGTCTATTATGTATGAAGGTATATTCCTTTGACGTCAGTCATGTCTGGTGTGATCCAGGTCGCAAGATGTCTTCTTGATTTCTTTTACGAAAATAGTGGAGGAATGAAAACAAATACGTTATTGGTCGGAGGGTTTTGCTGCACGGACCCTTGTTGGCCTTCGGGAGGTCAAAGGAGCCATTGTACCCCGAAGGCCTTCGGGGTACAATGTTTCCTTTGACCTCCCTCAGGCATACAACAAATTTGATTGTTATAAGAGCAGTTTTTGTTTTCCTCTGTCTCTCGTTCAGCATTTTTTTTTTTTGGGGGGGGGTTTCCGCAAAACTCAGCGACAACCATTGTTGCAATCAGAGACGCCACTTGTGTGATGTCAATGAATATCATCTCACCGTCATATGCGTCGTAACTGGCCACCATGTGCTTGTTGTCGTGGTGTTTTTTGTACAGTCCAGGACCATCCCCAAACCCTGCCACACGCTGGCCTGAAACACATCATCGTCATCATTAACTCATTCTGCCCGAGGTTCGAAATACCCACATTTTGGAGTTATCCTCTGAGGACTGCATTACAATTCAGGAGACAGATCACCCATGATAGTTCAAGGGTGGTGGCAGAATAGCTTTGGCGCCTATAGGCGCCGAGCTATTATGCCACCACCCTTGAACTATAAAGGTCGAGTCACATCTTGCTGTGGTGTGTCACGGGCAGAATGTTTTACCATCGATATCATCGTCAGCATCATCCGTTAGCTCCTTGACTGCCGCGGTACAATGAACACCACAAAGCTGCAAGAGTCATAGATCTTCATGGGCTTTTGCAGTTTCGGGGGCTCACGAGGATCTGTACCTCTTGCTGGCCGTACTTAGTAACCATGTTCCTTGGACAGATTGTTTGATGTTGAGTTTACGATTCCAGAAACTCGTCTCATGGCTATGGGCAGTGAAAGGGTCCATTCTGTAAACAGAGCTGATCTAAGTCAGCAGGAGGTCCAGATTTGGCAAGGACTGCGGCACAAGTCTGACGATACGAGCACAAGGTAAATTATACTAAGGCAGATTCTAAAAGTGAACAATTCATTGGGTTAATCGGGTTTCTATAAAATATGAACTGTTGTTATCAGGAGTGAGGAAACGATTTGTTTGTTTGTTTGTTTGTTTGTTTGTTTGTTTGTTTGTTTGTTTTTTTCTTTCTTTCTTTCTTTTTTTCTTCTTTCTTTCTTTGTTTCTTTGTTTCTTTGTTTCTTTGTTTGCATGCTTGCTTGCTTGCATGGTTGTCGAAAAACATTGTGCGATGGCCTCAGTACCCCGTTCACCTTTAAACCCCGCATGTTTTGCTAAATGCTGTCTGAGTACTACAGAAACAGCATGGGACACACACACACACACACACACACACACACACACACACACACACACACACACACACACACACACACACAAACACACACACATCCCAGTGTTCCTGCAACTGTGTACAATCTGTTCACCTCAGCAAGTTCAAAGTCAGTGTAGTAATTTGCATTGATGGCGTCTTCTGTCTTGCTCGGTATTTACAGAACAACTCCTTCTGTATTGAAAAAGACGGCATACGCAACTTCCTTTTGACAGCCAACTCTTCTTGGAATTGTAGGAGAGCTTAATGATACACCCAAGTCTCACCGCACACAACAATCTAATTAATGAGCCTTGGATCACAGTATTTGTACTTTTGCAGGCGAGTTTTGGGAAAACACTTCCTACCCCTCCTGCTTTTAAGCCTAAAAAAAACGCGGGACCCATCGCGTTTGTGCCTTCCTGTATCTAAGTCATGTGGTCAAGACTCTGTGGACAGATGACGAGTGTACGGCAACATGTTCAGCAGTCGTTGCAAGGCCAAGTCTTTGGTCTGCGTCGATTAATGCATGGACACGAGTAGCTCGTAGACCAAGCGCATACCAAGGAGCAGCGCTTGGAGTTCCTGCTATGTTAAAAACGTGTAGGAGTGGTGGTGCACAAATGCCTGACAAATGAGAAAGAAAATACAGCCTAGTAATAATTCTATACTGCATCCAAAGCTGTTCTGCTACCTGAAAGTACGTCGCAACTTTGAAGCAAAGCGTCACCGTTTGTCGCTTGTCTTCAAATCGACTCACTCGGGACCGGACGCCATCTTGGTTTTGTAAATATGCGGTGGAAATCACTTCAGGTGAAATGATGCGACGGTCATGTGATCCCTAGTCTAAGAATAGTAACGCGCTTGCAATGGAAATCAGCTCGTGCATGCGAAATCGGAAGAGCAGACCAGACATACCAAGGAACAGCGCTTGGAGTCCCTGCCGTATGTTATTATACACTCATGTAGAAGGTTTTATTAAATGCGCAAGCCACTGTCAGCTACTGCGACGTGAAAGATTTCAGAACTCCCGTAATTTTGTCCACAAGAAATTGAAACATTTGGGCGGATAAATAGATCCCATGTCATTTGCATATAAATTATGATAGTAACAAGAAAACATTTACGTCACTCGACAGCAAGATGACGTCATATTCTTGTTCAAAATTCCTTTGACACCTCATTCTTGCAGTACATATGAAAACACTGTACTCAGTTCTTGGGAAGGCCCTTTACGGGAAGGAAAAGAAACTGTCATGACCCCAGCTTCCGGGGCGCGAACTATGAGCGCTACTACTCGAGTACAACCAACCCACACTAACACAAACACCAGAGGAAACAATCACGACAAAATTTATTACATATAAAACTAACAATAATCCAAAATATATTCACTCAATCCTAACCCCACACTCATGCATGGCATTCGCACGCACATCCACACTCCTCGGCATGAATATCCAATATATATAACACACAATAATACAACATAACATCAAACATATAATAAGACAAATATCCTTAATTAAATACATGAAAATCGAGAAAACTAATATAATTCACAAGTTACTGAATCTCCTCGGCGGGAGCACAAATGACGAGCTCGAACTAGATTAATGCTTTCGCTTCCGCGAGAAAAGTCTTTCATAGCACAAGGCTCCTTTTGAATAGTACAATATTTCGGAATACACAATATTTCTGTTACTGCAACAAAGTTCCTCTCATAATAATGTCACCACGATGAAATAAAAGTAGTCTCACAACGTTCTTCTATGAATTTACACATGGACAAGACTTTACTTAAATAAGTTAATAAACGCTAAAATGGGACGACCCGACATGGCTAAACACAGGGCGTGCCGCGTCGCTCGCAACAGCGCTCAGGTACGGCGTCGTAGTCCCACGAGACGAAGTGACACAGCCAGCCTCCACTCTCAAAATGAACCACCCAGGCCATCCGCACAGTAACGGCGGCGGACTAATCCAGTCAGATCTTTAGATTTTTGGTTTTTGGATGCACTAAAACAAGGGTGCAAAAATACACATATGAATAACTAACAAAAAGAAGCAGACCGAAAGGGTTGACTGCCAGTGCCTGTAATTTAGAAAAAACTACCAAGTGAGTAGGAAAAGGCACTGTCAAGGGAGAGAAGTGTGCATGATCGACCAGTGATCATAGATCTACTGTGGCCAAAGCACAAAAAAAAAAAAAAAAAAAAAGAGATAGGAAAGAGAGGGGGCGCTAAGAAAGTGACTGAAAGCAATGCATATGGAAGCCCCCCCGAAGAAGAAAAAAAGAAACAAAAAGAAGAAAGGTAATCACATCACCCTTCCCGCAATTTCAACTGCGTCTTTTATATTCCTTCACCTCTCTCCCAAACAACAAATTTAAACTCAACAAAATGCATATTTACATATTACCATACAACTCACTTCCAAATTCACACTCCGACGCTAGATACTACCAAATAAAATAAATGACATTTATACAGTCTGTTTTTACACGTGCCCCTCAATGCTCACTAACTAAACTAATAATAAGAACAAGCAAACACAGACAAACCCCCCGAGCATATGGCCACTAAAGAATTGTTGTGTGAACTTACTGTCATCCGTGAAGACGCCCCGGCTGGGACGAAGACAAACAAAGACAAGACAAGCCAAGGGTTAAGTCGTCTCAGCTTTTCTCTCCTTTCCAGGGCACCGGCTCCGGGGCGACCAGAACCGTATTGCAGGACCGTTACAGGGGAACCGCACAACCGCTTGAGGGCTTCAGCTAATGGAGAACCACGCCTGAAAGACCTTCCTAGGAGACTGCTCTGTTCTGCTGTTTAGAAGCGACTGACTAACAATTTGGATATCGTACGGTTTAGCAAAATCTTGCCCTCAAAACGAAAGTTCGATGTAAGGTCCCGTGAATCGGGGACCACCCGATCGCGCAGACTGAGCGATCACGTGCGTCACGCCAACCTTCGTATTCTCGTACGGCAGCAATTCCTCGTGTAAAGGCCAAACAACTCATCTGTTTTCCTACCCATGCTATCTTCACCCGGTGACCAACTAATCCCTGTCACCCCTCTAAATTTAACTCCCCTACAATTTTTTTTTAACTTGGCGTGACAGAAACAATACAAAGTAATTCCACACCACCAGCTAATACTTTTGCCAAGACAACTCTGCCGCAGAGATACAAGCATCACGTGTTCAAAATTGGAGATTTCTGCCGGTCTAACGACGAAAACAACCTACCCAAGCAACTGATCCGCTCCGATTCTAGTGTGCGCCATGACACCTACAGTCAATTTAGACCTTCCGAGAGCGTGAGTATTTAAAATATCTTGTGTGCCACCACCATCTTCTCAGCTAAGTTAGTGCGCCACTGATTTTTAGCGGTTGGCTTCGGGGCAATATAATGACAAAACATGCTTTTTGTTGAATTTGGTGGTTTCAAATTATCTGAAAAGCCTCTCGCATATAGACATCACTTGTCAAAATGATACGCAGAATATTGGCTTTTATCTCAATAGACAGCTAAGAAATTAACCTTTTAAAAGCTGACTGATTGCATCTGCGAGGTGTTGATCTATGACTTGAGAGTTTATAGAATCGTGCAGGCAATAACCTCCGGACGCGGATGCTTTCTGGTTCTTCTGCACACAGAAAGCAAACAAACACACGCATACACACTTAAGCTGCTGTTTACTAATCCAGACTGCATGGTGTCTATACCATCAGTGTAAAACGCAAGTAAAACAGCAAACGAAGAGAGAAATCAATTTTATAGGAGAAAATCAAGGATAAACAGTTATCAGCTATTTTCAAAGTAGACAATGATCGTGCTGCTTATCTGGTTGTAGTCACCGTCGTAAGTCATACATTTCTCACAGCTGCGGCACGTCAAAATATGTCAAAAAAATTATGTAGTTATTTCCACTGCGTGTGCCATCAAATTTTGACGTATCGCACTGGTGACCCAAGAAGGCAAAAGACAGAAATAACCCAACGAAGACAGAAACACGCTTAGAAAAGACAGTTACAATACAGTTTATTGCTATTTTTAAAATAGACAAACAAGTCTACATTTTGCTACTTATCTTGTCAGATGAAAAAGGTAAATGTATTCCGTAATTAATTCTGTTTTCAAAGCAAAATATTCAATAGTTAAGAAAACGATCTAATACCGAAAACATATCAGTGATGTCAGCTGTCATTTAGCTTCTTCATCTGTTAAGATATAACTAGCGAATTGTATACTTGCTTTTTGTCTGTTTTAAAATGTCGATACATTGTGTTGTAACTGTATTTTCTAAGCGCGTTTCTTTCTCCGTTGAGTTATATTCTGCATTTTTCACGCTTGGCAGGCACGTTTGTGCTCTGAAATAAATGACTGGTTTGTAAAAATCGACATGTTTATTGTAGTACAATGGACATCTTGCTTTTCACAACGTAATGGACTTACTGTCTCTTGCCGTACTAGGGCAGAGCTACCTGTGTCTACACGTGTGTCAATAGACTATTCCCGGAAATCACATGTAGGCCAACACTGCACGTGTTTCGACGAAAACAGTGGATTAAAAAGCCCGGACAAACATGCGGTAAGGCATGTTTGTCCGGGCTTTTAATCTACTGTTTTCGTCGAAACGTGTAATTTTGACCAACCGGCTTCTGTTTTCCGGGAATGGTCTATTTTCGAAAATGGTCTGTTTCGAGCTAGGCTCCCGCCAGCCGTACTCACATCCTGTCCTAGCTGGTGTCTGATCCCCAGCATCTCACAGTCTTTCTGTAGCATCTCCTGCTTGACTCTGTTCATCTGTTCATCTTCCGGGACAGACGATTCCGCTGCTCTCTCAATATTTGGTTTCTCTGGTGCTCTGCAAAAGACATTACACTTTGCGGCGCATATATATATATATATATATATATATATATATATATATATATATATATATATATATATATATATATATATATCATAACGTCTTTCGAGACTAAAGGATGCGACTACTACGTTGAACCTGCACGCGTGAAGCGGGATTAGCTGAGGATACAACAGGAACCAGGTGCCCTACAGTCCTTCTGACCGTTTAGGTACCATCGTGGTGGCCTTGATCTTAGGTCTTCCTAACCATTGTGGTGGCGCATCAACATTAAAAAATGCCTTTAACTTTGGAATGCTTTTGTTATGTGTGTTTCAGTTGTATGTGTGTGCGTACATTAATTTTTTTAAAAGTAGTCAGATTTTGCATACATACATTTTTCTGTAACTTACTTAGAGCCCACTACTCCTGGGGATTCAGCGCAATATAAATGTTCTTTATTATTATTATTTATTATTAACAACGTAGATAATGTTTGGGATTGGTCCGAGGCGGCCTCGGTCAAGGAGAGACAGCAACATTGACGCCGATGTAGGTAATTCAACAACGTTGTTTGCATAGCGTTATTCATTCTCCAGTGAATACAGCAAGCGCACGTTGCAGTGCAATGTAACATTGTATCAGCATCCAACTCTCTCCTACAGTGAAGATACAGCAAGCGCACAACGAGGCTACAAAGAATGCTCTCTCACAAATATATTATGCTACTATAAAGAGAAAGAGCGAAAAGACACTGGAAAAGTGCTACTTTCATACTATTTTGTTCTCACATATTACTCTAGATTAAACTCGTTCCTTAAAATCAGTCTGTTATTTGGGGTAGTACATCCACGGACACATTTTATCTCAACAATTTAACTAAGGATCGTTTTCCTAACAACTGAATTTGCTTTGAACTTTGTGTATATAAACAAAACTACTGAAGAGCTGGTAAAAGGAGCTCTTTGGGGTGTCCAGTTATTACAGATCAGTGTTCATTAATAACGAAGCAATATATCAGCTGCTGCTATTGGAATACTTACTGGATTAAATAATCATATTTACGAGTTTGATATAGAAAACAATCTGAAAACAATGTCTAATATTGCGCCCAAATAAAGTGAATTCATACATCACTCAAATTTGTTGCATCAACATAACACATCTGTAAAGGGTCTTCGCTTCAGATTGATATAAATGGCAGAAAAATGAACTAATTCTGTTTTTGCACAGTGGGCAGCGTGCAAGTTTTTTTTTTGTTGTTGTTTTTGTATACTTAGGAGCTAAAATCGGCGTCACGTGCCCGACAATTGGTGTCACAGTTTTCTACTTTCAGTTTACCACCTTTACCTATTCTGGTCACATAAAAAATACACCAGCGCATTGACGGTAATGCTATAACCTGCAGAAGAATAACTAAAACAAAGTAAACATCCCAACAAGAGAGTACTGTGCTTTTATTTTGCGGTGTCACACTGTCGTGCTCGTTACAGTGTAGTGCAACGTTACATTTTGCATACATTTTGAACCTTATGAGCCGCAATTCTGACAGAACTAGACCAGGCCTTGATTTAGTTTTTGCAGTTAGTTTATTAGTTAATCTGTGAAACAGAACCAAGATTCGTATACAGTTAGTTCCTTACGAATGCACCCTATAATTTCCTTTTACCGGAGAACAACTCTTATAAAACATAACGATTTTAAGAAGCCCCAGCCATATGTGAAGAGATAAAGGGATACAAACACAAACGTGTTGAACTTTTCAGACAATATATGAAACTGTGCAGCTCAAAGAAAGATTCGAAATGCAGCCACGAACAGTAATGATAAACTAACATCAATGCACGGTTTTAAGAAAAGGATAATGTGCGATTAGATTTGTGCGGTCGCTTTCCTGTACACGTGCACAGAGAATAGTAAACCCAGTGAGTGGGGCAATCAATGTACGGTACATGTACACAGCGGCATTATAAGGCCGTTTGTTACAGTTAGTAAAACTCTACCGCCAGCGTTGAGACATAACCAAGGCTCGTGGTGATACGTTTGCTGTCGTCGAATCCAACAATCGTTTCATGACGTTTTTAGTCCACCCTCGCGCAAAAACGCAGCGCACATAAACCTTGTTTCTTTTCCGGCCTTCTACACACCTTGCACATCTAACATCTGCCTTAACTCATTCCGCCCGACGGTCGTATTTCCCAAATTTTGGAGGCGTCATCTATTGAGTTGCAGGAGATGGATCGACCATGATAATTCAAGGGCAGTGTCAGATTAGCTTGGCGCCGACAGGCACTACCCTTGAATTATCATGGTCGACCCATCTCCTAGCTGCTGTAGTGCGTCAGGGCTGAATGAGTTAAACCCACATTAGGACTTTGTTTTACCTCATATTGTGGGTCTGTCTTAGAGTGTATGCGCAGCAAAGCGCTATGGTAACCGCTACAATACAAAGTACCGGAATACTGGGAAAAAGAGCGATGAGGTAAACAGCTCACTGGCCGTAAAATACACCACTTTTGGGAAACGTCTGGTTAATACAGTTTTTTCTGTGAATAAGTAAACAGCGATTTAAACAATATTCTAGACCCTTCTCTCAGCCAGGAAGATTTTTCGCTCTCTTTACAATTTCTAATCCACGTCAGTCTCGCTCTTCCATATCGATCGTATTTACAAACGTTAAACGCTATAAATGCACAATGCACTTCTAGATGTCAAATCAGCCTAACTATGCAGAACAAATCCCTTTTTGGTCTATTTTGTAGCATAACTTCGTCACTGATAAGTTAAATACCATCCAACTGCAAGACTAAGGTGTAGATCTCCTCATGAGGCTCTATGCCTCTTGCTGAAATCACTCTGTAGTCCTATACACGTTCCTTGCACGGTTGGGGATCTGTGGCACTGAATCAACAAAGACAATTCGCGTTCACTGGTAGTCAATGAGTTAAAGTATACGGTCCATCCACCTGGAACACTCTCCCACTTTCTCTCCGTCAGAAACACTCTCTCTCCTCCTTCCAGTCCGTCCTCAAAACTCACCTCTTTCAACAGTTCTAGCACTATATCACCACACTCCCCACCCCAAGCTGGCCGTCGTAATGTATTTTCACTATTTGTGGTACGTGAGTCATTGTCTAAAGCGTGCGCATGCGTGTGCGAGTTGTGAGTGCGCGCTTAGAGTTATAATTATTATGAGATAAGCGCATTATAAATACCGTAATTATTATTATTATTATTAAAGTGTCATTTTTCTCTTCCCACAGCTAGTTCCAGAAATGCGTTCTTCGCGACAAGTATTGATTTTAGTGCTAGTCCATGATTTTGGACCTTACGGCTTGTGGTCTTAAAGTCCAAAACCACAAACCAGTATACAGTGGCTGTACCGCATCTTCTGTTTCATCCGCCGTAACGCCCAGAATCACAAACAGCACATGTTTACAATATCAATGACTGCTGGTTTATGATCAAATTACGTATGTTTTTAGTGATACTGGAAAGGGTGACACTTTAAATCATTACACAATCAATACAAACATGAAACAAAATAAATGAAATATAAAGGAAATAAAATAAAATAAAATCGTAGTGTACGGCAGGGAAGGGGTCAATATTGTCCTACCTGAAACATTCTGAGTGTTTCTGAGTACGTGTAGACAAAGGGAGACTGTGAGCATCAACAGCCCCAGACTCAGAAGCAAAACCGGTTTTCGGCTATTCATGATGAATTTTCCTGCGAGAAAATCCGTTCTACTTGAAGCTTTCCCAGTAGTAATGAAGTTTACACGTCTCTAAACAAAGACACATCGAAACGATTAAGGAAAAACAAAATAAAGAAAGAAACAGCGAAGGAAACACACACACACACACACACACACACACACACACACACACACACACACAACACAACACACACACACACACACACACACACACACACACACACACACACACACACACACACACACACACACACACACAAAAGCAATCAAACAAGCAAACAAAAAAGGATTAATCGTGATTGTATCCTGACATGGACCTCAAGGATAAATGGACTAACGCTTAACCTATTCCCTGCCAACAGATGTACATTTTGTTTCTGAAATCTGTGTTCGCTGAATGATTTAAAGCCACAACTGTCCAAAGAACATGGACACAAAGTGGTATCAGCAAGAGTCATAGATCCTCATGAGCTCCCGCGACAGTTGGATTGTGTTCACTTTTTGTGTTCACTTTTTCTGGGCGGTCAAGGGGTTAAATAATATAAAGCAGGCTCTAAACATTTAAACTTTGTCATGCAAATAGGGGTGGTCGCGTGTGATTTTGGACCTTACGGTTGTAAGACGCATGGTCCAAAATCACAGAGCAACGCACATATCTACATGAAGCTGTTTGTATGATTTCAGATGAAAATGAGGAAAAGCGAGATGTTACGATTGTGGTTGTGTTGTTCTGTGAGAGCATGCATCTGTTAATCGTAGGAAACGATCCGATATTTATTTGAGCTATAATAGTTGCGAATCACGTACCGCCTCGTCCTCAGAAAGAAAAAATCCGACCACATCACTCCCCTGCTCAAACTCCTTCACTGGCTTCCCATCCCCCAACGCATCCAATACAAGATTCTGTCTCTCTGCTACAAATCCCTGAACAACTGCGCTCCCGCCTATCTCTCAAACTTACTTCACCCCTACACTCCTCCCCGCTCCCTCCGCTCCGCCTCCGACCCTCTCCGCCTCCACATCCCCGCACCAAACTCAGCACTTTCGGCCCCCGTTCCTTCTCAGTATACGGTCCATCCATCTGGAACACTCTCCCACTTTCTCTCCTTCAGAAACACTCTCTCTCTTCCTTCCAGTCCGCCCTCAAAACTCACCTCTTTCAACAGTTCTAGCACTATACCACCACACTCCCCACCCTAAGCAGACTGTCGTAATGTATTTCACTACTTGTGGTTCGTGAGTCGTTGTCTAAAGCGTGCGCATGCGTGCGCGAGTTGTGAGTGCGCGCTTAGAGTTATAATTATTATAAGATAAGCGAATTATAAATACCGTAATTATTATTATTATTATTATTATTATTATTATTATTATTATTATTATTATTATTATTATTATTATTATTAGAGTAAGATTCTTTATCGTTCGCGCAGATAGCGGAATTGGCTTTGTTATGATACGCTAAGTTTAGTCCGGAAGCTTCTAGCAAAGTCGCACGGAGAATAGCGGTCGATTTTTGTTATGCGTAGATTCGCTGAGAATAAACCAGAACGTTCGAGCAAGGTCGCGCTGTCTAGTGACCTCGTATGTGTGACATCAAAGTAACATTAAAGTGTAGAGCCGCTCTATTTTTATTTTTAGTCATAGTTTTTTTTTTTTTTCTGTGCGCGTGAATTTAGCAGCCAGTCAGTGTGTTTTATGAAAGGTCGTGAACGGTCTGCCATACTCTTGTGTGACGTCATTACACACTGGGATTTGGGGCTGAAATTAGCAGTCGAATTTTTGTAGACTATTTTAGTTTATTCTAGAAAGTTCTTTTTATTTAATATTTATGAGTTTCAGTTACGTGTTCTGTTCTGATTGGTTGCGTTGTGTGAATTCGGTGGATTTTTTGGGAAAGTTGTCTTACTATAAAAGATGGTGCTAGGAAGCACGTGTGTACATTGTCATGCATTGTCAGTTGTAGGGACATACAGTTTATCGTAGGTACGTGGCCCGTATAGGGTGTACATTGTGAGAGACGCAGCGTAACGGTGGTGTACGTTGTAAGAGAATCGCATTTGTGTCGCCAGTGTTGACACTTGCAGAAGAGACATTGTATCAGTGTTGGTGCATTTGGGAATGCATTGTGTGGAGATCGCATCGCTGAAATAAAGTATTGTTGGAACTGTTACTCCAGTATTGTCTACAACCTTAAGCCACGTGTGACGGGTTGCAGCTGAATGAAGTTTCTTTAAAAGAACCTTACGTGCATGCCGTCTGGTGTGATATCATACTACGACCACGACACAACACGTAACACGAGATAACATTTTGCTTGATATGGTGCCGATAACAGGCAGATGTGATTACGAGACCCAAATCAAAATGTTCGAGTCGTAAGACGAGGACATTTTGATTAGGGTCAAGTAATCATATCTGTCGGTTATCAGTACTATATCAAGCAAAATGTTGCTCAGTATAATTTATGTACCCTGCCTAAAACAAAAACAAATCATTCATTTTGCGGCTAGTTGCGGTGTTCAGACAACAAACATGAATGGCAGGCGACTGCGTATCAATGTTCCCTTCCCCCTTCCGTAAGACAGTTCCCTTCACTATATTGAATGATCGAGGAACGTCTTTGTTTTGCACTGGTCAGGTCTTTTACCAGCTGGTATGCTTTTTTCCTATTATTTTTGTTCAGAATTTCTTCTACGTGTTTACACTGATCTTCAATCCACTTATTCTTTGCCTTTTTTATGCTTTTCTTGATATCCTGGTTAATTTCCCTGTATTGTTTAACTACTTCTACCTCTGATTTCTTTTTCTTTAATTCTCGACGCTTGTCACATAGAACAAAGATGTCAGCTGTAACGCAAGGTTTCTTTGCTTGTCGGTGTTTGCCAAGGATCTCACTGGCTGATTGGGTTACAGCAGTGTTAAATGTGTCGATCAGTGTGTCCACATCCATGTCTTCTGCACCTAGAAGTAACAGTGGCGCGAATTTTCCTCCTATCTTTGCTTGGAAGGCTTCCGCTACCTCTGGGTCTTTCAGCTTCTCGAGGTCAAACTTGATTCTGGTGGGACCCTGCTTGTTGACCTTCTTCTTGAAGGTCAACGGCAGGTACGAAAAATGACATAGTCACTGACTGTGTTAATATCTTCACCGTTGTAAAATAAATATTCATTGATTCATTGATTCATTGATTCTTTAGGCGGAGTAGTGAGAAGATAATGTGATAAGATAGTGAAGGGAACTGTCTTACGAAAGACCAAGACATACTGAAGGGATGGACAGAGTACTGCTCAGATTTGTACAACCACCGAGCTACATGGACCTACGCATACTTGTCAACCCACACGTGACCAACAATGGCAACTATCCCATCCTCCGAGAAGAAGCAGAGGCTGCAGTGAAGTTGCTGAAAAAAAAGGGAAGGCAGCAGGAGCAGACAACATCCCTGCAGAGCTAGTCTAACATGATAAGCGCCTTACTAACAATCTGCAATAAGATCTGGCAGTCAGGGGATTGGCCCACACCATGGACCCAATCACTTATAATAACTCTCCCCAAAAAAGGCAACTTACATCAATGCCAGAATTATCGCACGACCAGTTTTATATGCCACCCAAGCAAAGATCCTACTGAACAGGCTGAAGCCACAGGCAGAGGAAATCATAGCTGAGGAACAGGCAGGCTTCAGACCAGGGCGCAGCACAACTGAGCAGATCTTTAACCTGAGAGTTCTATGTGAAAGGTACCTCGAGCTGGCAAGACCTCTATCATGTCTTTGTAAATTTTAAGAAAGCGTTTGGCAGCCCTTTGGTCCACCATGAAGCTATACAACATCAATACCAACCTGATCAAGGAAACCTTTACGACAAGGCCACTAGCGCAGTCTGCTTCAACGGCAAAATAGGAAACTGGTTTAGGACTACAGTCAGAGTCAGACAAGGCTGCTTGCTCTCACCTACTCTTTTCAACATCTTCCTGGAAAGAATCATGACAGACGCTCTGAAAGATCATGAAGGAACTGTCAGTATTGGAGGCAGAACAATCCCGAACTAGTGCTTTGCGGACGACATTGATGGCCTTGCAGGAACAGAGAAGAAGCTAGCTCAGACAGTACAGCCATTGCGTATGGGATGGAAATCAGTGCAGAGAAGACCAAAAAGACGACAAATAACACCAGTGGCATTGGCACTGACATTATGATTGGAAGCCAAAAACTAGAAACAGTTAATAAATTTAAATCCTTAGGAGCCATTGTGACAGATTAGGGATCAAAACCAGAAATACTGTCCAGGATTGCGCAGACAACAACAGCACTGACAAGATTGAAGACCATATGGAAGGACAGAAATATCACGCTCTGCTCCAAGATCAGACTGATGCGCTCCTTAGTCATCTCAGTGTTCTTGTATGCCTGCGAGTCATGGACCCTCACAGCAGACCTTGAAAGGAGGATACAAGCCACTGAAATGAGATGTTTTCGAAGGCTGCTTGGCATTTCATACAGAGATCACATCACGAACGAGGAAGTGGGAAGCAGAATCAGGCAAGCCATCGGGCCCAATCATATGTGAAGACCTATTAGCCATTATGAAAAAACGCACACTGAAGTGGTATGGGCATGTCACGCGTTCAGCAGGGCTTGCCAAAACAATCCTGCAAAGCACTGTGCAAGGAGGACGAAGGAGAGGAAGACAGATAAAAGATGGGAGGTCAATATCTCAGAGTGGACAGGACTGAGGCTAAGCGATACGCTAAGAATGGCAGAGAACAGAGAGGAATGGAGGGAGCAGGTTGCAAAGTCATCAGTGATGCCCCAACGGTCGGCAAGACTACGGGATAGAGATAGAGAGATAGATAGCATATCAATGTCGACTCAGCGCGTAGATTTCTTCTGACTAGGAAGACATCCGTGCTAAATCCGGGCGTGTTAAATTCTAATAGTAACTAGATCACGCATTATTGTGGAAAATGCCAGCAGATTTATTTATTTAGTTCTTTTCTCAGGTTGTCGGTATCGCCTGCAGACATCTCGTCAATTTCAGTAGTCAGTCCAGCGAAACGCACGTTTCTTGGCGTCTGTTCTCCGTTCGTGTGTGTATATGATGTAAATTCGAGCGTTCGTACACACTGAGAAGTATTTCATTACTTCTACACATAAGGAGCTTGTTAATGTTGCATTTTGAAAATATTTGGCGTTTCCTTTTTGAGAAAAATGCACTTATCATCAAGATTGAATCTTCTTGGCGCGCAGAGGGATTTTGGAAAGGAAAGTATATCAAGCAACTATCAATTTACTTGTTATTCAATATATCAATACATGTGTCAAAACAGGAAATGCTTTATGGAGTGGGTACATAGGCATACCTACAGGCTCAAGAACATGTTTCATGTGCTCCTAGGCATGGATATGGAAATAAATGAGAACAAGTTCGTTTTTTCCAAATAATGTATCGCAGGTAAAGAAAGATAAAAAGAAGTAAATTGCTTACTTGTAGAAGTTCATGTGAAGAGAAAGACTGTGCACAATAAAATGCTTTGTCATCTCAAAGCGTAATTACCATCCACAAGTCTTACTAAATTTTCTCCGTAAGTGAGTCACACCTGTTATTTGTGGATGTTAACCCATTGTTACCGTCTGCTAGGTCAGTTGCTCATTCAGTCCCGCACCACTGGTAAGAGGGTAAGCGACAGTGATTTGAACATTTACCTTAGGTTTTGTCTGACTTGGAAAATGATATACGCACATTTTTAGATCACGACAGAGCAATTTGACAATAAAACACTCCACCGACTGTTCAGTAATATTCACGGACTCTTAATTTATGATTAGAAGGTTTAAGTGAGGCATTTTTCACGCAGTGCAAGCAAAACTGACAAAGCGGAGTCCGCCAGTTTTATGAGCTGACCATGAAATGCATAAACTCTAGCTTGCTGGCAGACTGTATTTTAATCAGTAAAACTCTCACTGCCCAAAGATGTTGTATGTGGGGGAGACATACCGTACACTCCCTGAACGCTGCGAGGAGCATGTTCGTTCGATCCGCCTCGGATACAACAACCAGGTTGGACGTCATTTCAACGAACCGCCTCATAGCCTCACACATTTCAGCATACGCATCCTTTGGCAAAATACATCCCACTTCATCCGCCGCAAAATGACAGAATCCTTTTTCGCGGACAGGCTTGGCACTTACCATCCGCGCGGCTTGAACATTCGCCCCTAGGGATGTATGCTCGGCCTGATGGGTAGTTGGTGCCAGGCTTGACCTCACTGTTGATACTGGATGCTACCTTTGAGTATGTGTGTATGTGTGTGTGTGTGTGTGTGTGTGTGTGTGTGTGTGTGTGTGTGTGTGTGTGTGTGTGTGTGTGTGTGTGTGTGTGTGTGTGTGTGTGCATGTGCGTGAGCTGCAGTAGGCACGAGTGAATGCGAATGTATGCAGTGACGTGTATGTATATAGACGTAAGTTTTGTGTTACGTGTTTTGTGCATGTGTATTTGCGTCATTATGTGTGTGTGTGTGTGTGTGTGGTTTTTTTTTTTTTGTTTTGTTTTGTTTTTTTTGTTTTTTTTTACGTCATTCTAAATTCTCTCTATACAGGATGACGTCTTTTCTTTCTGGTGTTCTTTTCTGTTCTACGTTTGTTTCCATGTCACCTGAGGAAGGATCTTTGATCCGAAACGTCGTTATTTGTTTCTATTTTAAAGGGTTTTCTACCACTATCTTCTGTTTTTCTTTCACGTGAAACCCTAGCGGCAACAGTTTTACTACAGTAAAACTCTCATTTATAAGGAGTCTCAAGGACTCTAGACCTAGTTTCTGGTTTAACACATTCAAAACGTGCCGCATCCGGATACGCGGCTTTAAGCCGCGTATCTGGTTGAAGCACGTCTCGAATGAGTTTAGAGGACCTTGATGGCTCACATGAAAAGTCCAGGGCTTTCTAGGTGCGTATGAACCCTGTCTGCACTTTCACGTTCAATCTCCGCTTCTCTGCTTCTGTTCTGTGTGACTTATAAATTAGTGGTAGATGATCCACTGTGGTATAGCATTACCCTAGAGGACAAAGGCTGACACAGTGACTGATTTGAAATTGAATTAGCCATGGGTTTCGTCTGACTTCCGTAAGTGTACCGTATAGAGGTCAGACAAAATATACTGTAAAAGCAAGAGTAGATTTCGTCTTTTCAGCTCTGTACGATACCATGTTTGCCTAGTTAGCCATTGTTGAAGATTTCATGAATCGCCCTGGTAAACTAAATCCTAAGAACTTGACAGAATGACAAAATGAACAAACAAACAATATCAACACATAACAAATAACTGAAATAATGAAGCAAGAGATTTATACAGAAATAACTAGATAAACATGACTAGGCCTACGTATTCGTTTATACCAAGGTAGGATATAACAAAAGTAGGATATCTGAGTGGGAACAATCAAACGGATGTACACATGCACGACTGTATGTCCATGTACAACTGTGCGTCTATGTACGGTTCTATGTATGTGTACCGCCGTGAGATGGCCTTAGTCGCCTGCTCGGCGTTAAACCCAAATAACTAAACTCTATGTCTGTGTATGGCTCTGTGTTTATGCGCGACTGTGTGTCTATGCACAAATGTGTATCTGTGTAGGACTCTGTGTACGTCGTTGAAGGTCCCAAACAAAACGTTCACATCCCCCCCTCCCCGCCCCCTCGATGTAACTGATCCGCCCCTGGTGAGTCTATGTACGACTGTGTGTCTATGATACGGCTGTGTGTCTATTCACGAATGTGTGTCTACGCAAGGCTGTGTGTCTATGCAAGATTGTCTTTATGCACGACTAACTTCGTGTCTATGCACACATGTGTGTCTGCTTACGACTGTGTGACTTTGTACTGCTGTGTGTTTATGTGCATCTGTGTGTCTTTTGAACGACTGTTTGTCTCAATGCACGAATGTGCGCGGGCCCACTGCGGCTGACGACGGCCCGATGATATTTTGCGTCCTACGTTTACGCACGTGCTTTGATGGAACAAAAAAAAATGTCGTTGGCACAATCAAACATGTTGATGTTTGGTATTAAACTTGCTCCAAACTCACCCAATGCCTCGCGAAACAGTAGCAGCATCTCTCTGTCATACTGTAGACGAGTCGACGAGGAACGACTCACACAGAAGACGGACAACAGCAATAAAACAAACACATAGCGTAGCACCATGTCGCCATGTGTCGGCGCCATTTTATTCGATGAACATTACATTTGCATCAATGTTCAATGGACGGCTGGTCTTGAGTTATCAAAATTTGCGACCACTGGCAGTGAAAGGGTTAAAACACGAAAAGATTTTTTTAATAAATAAATAAATAAAAATGTGGCATGACACACGCCGCATTTTATTACATTTTTGTTGTTGTTTTGTTTTGTTTTGCTTGTCACACAGCGACACACAGCGCTTATCAAGCCTCACTCTCTACCCGGAATGACACCCTTATTTTGAGTGACAGTTAAACGCAATGTTGGTCAGCAAGAGGCATAGATTCTCATGAGCCCCATCCATTGCACCCTGCCACTACAGGAGCTGATGAGAATCTATGCATCTTGCATATGGGAGGTGGTGGTAGAGGGACTGTATCGGCAACACTACACACACTGACAAGGAAACCGAAAGAATAGTCAAGCTTGACTCCGCCTACTATGGCGTCACATTCACTACACTCGTCTGGCTTATCCACGAGAATCGATGTGCCTTGCTGGCAGAAGATCGGCCTTATTTACGTTATTAGTTTGAGGAAGCCAACGGGTTTATGTCTCCAGTGTAGTGGCAGTGTGTAGAGGTTACTGTTGAGTTGCACGTCTGTTGTCTGCCTTTGACTGTCAGTGTGTGTGCTCGTGTTACACAATAATTATGGGCAGTATAGTTTTTATCAGCGTAAATTAAGGCCGATGTTTCTTGTTTCACGCATTCCAACACCGCGTACAACAGATGACGCTGATATTGTGTGTGTCAGACTCACGTACGCCATCTTAGAGACACGTGACCAGACAGTTCTCACAAGTTTTCGAAATAACCCCTTCACTGCCGAGACTAAGTGAACGCAAAAATCCAGCTGCACGAGGCATAGTTCCTCATGAGCCCCTGCGACTGGGGGTGGGGGGGGGGCCTCATGAGGATATATGCCATCTTGCCAAGCGGCTGTTTTGTATCCATGTTCCTGGGACGGTTGTGGCGTTTGGTCGTTCAACGAACAAAGATTTCAGAAACAAAAATATGCGTCCAGTGGCAGGGAAGGGGTTGCCGTGTGAATGGAGAAATGTTGCACCGGTGTTTCTATGGCCCATGAAATGGCCCGCGTATGTCCCGATGTCTGGAAATCGATCCTGGGATTCTCTAAGTAGTGTGTCCCTTGTATCAGTGACTCGCCGTGAGAGGGAATTAGTCGCCTGCTCAGCGTTAAACCCAAATAACTAACTGTATCAGTGACAAAACCTTGAGGTGATCCGTGAGTGTGAAAATGGGCAAGCGGAATTTCACACGAGTGTATTCATCAATGATCAAACGCTTTATGTGTGCTGGTCTGTGATGTTGAACCTTGCAGCCCCAGGCCGTAATGTCCAGTATCACAGACCAACACACACATATATTGTATATAATGAAGACGTTGAAGCAATGAGGGACAGGGCACCAGTCATCTTCTTCACTGCATCATCACACTGTTCTCCTGGCCTTGGCTTAGTGTATGGAGCATTGGAGTTGTGTCAGTGGAATCATAGTCACAATCAGCTGACTGATGGATGGATGGAGGGATGGATGAAAGAGATTGCAACAACAAAGAAAGAAAGAGGAAATGAACAGGAAAAAAAATAAGTGAAAGGAAGAGATACGGATACACAATCGGACAGAATGACGACAGACAGAGCGAGTGACTGACAAACAAAAGGATAAACGTTCACACCGCAGACAGTCGTTGTATTTTATTCTGTACTTTACTTCATATCTATATGACATGAAAATATACAGCATCACTTTAACCCTTTGGCAGTTGTTAGCGGTTTTTGTCGCGATGATTCCTGCAGGAATCATCGCGACAAAAACGGCTACCGACAAGCAAAGGCTTAAATACCTTAAAATCCAGTACACGTTTAACACTGTCAAAACCGCCTCTGCAGGTATATTACATAAAGGTTAATAGGTGATAGGCTTGACATGACAACGTAAGGAATTATACTGTACTGTGAGGAAGGGGGGGACGGGGGGCGTTGAGGGGGGGTGGGGGGGGGCGAGGAGGCGGTTCGGAGAGGGGAGTGTCGAGGGGAAGATTGCGTAGAATGACAGTCCGAACATTCAGGAACACATCTGCCACTGTCAATAAAGCTAGTGAACTTACCTGCGCCAACAAACGGATCATCAACAAAGATAATTGTTTTCGTTGTCCTGTGAAAAAAGTGGTCAACACAATGATAAGAGAGGGGAGAGGGGCGCTTAACCCCTTCACTGCCAGTGATCGCAGATTGTGTTTCTAAAATCTTTATCAACGCCGAACGGCTCCAGCCGTCCAAGGAATATGTATTTAAAGTGGTGTCAGCAGGATGCATAAATCTTCATCAGCCTCCGCAACTGCGGGGATCCCTGAGGATCTATGTCTCTTGCGGTTGTCAAATTTAAATCATCATCAGTAGAAGCAGCAGCATCATGGCTTTGATTGACAATAACAAATGTACTGTTTATGTCAGTTTCCATTGTGTCCAGTGTTGTCAGCAGTCAAAATCACACCAGTTCCAGGCGGTAGAGACCCTTACCACCCATATAGTAAGCGTGCTCGCCTCCAGCATCCCACTTCACGTCCACCCTGCCCGCACCATAGCGTGACGGTACACGTATCACTGTACCAGGTCCTCCACCGTCCTGTGGACAGTCAACACACACAAACAAGTAACACAACTGCTGGGCAACACTGGTCGTCATCGTCCGTCGTCATCTTCACCATTAGCTACTGTAATCATCGCCGTCTTCATCGTCATCATTATCTACTATAATCATCATCGTTCGCATCATTATCTACTGTGGTAGTGTAGTATAAAATGATGACGACGAAGATGGCGACCATCATCACAGAAGATAATAATAAAGAAAACGACGCTGACAAATATTAACAGATGAACGAACATGGTATATGAAGTCGGGAACAGTCTTGGGGCACTTAGCGGGAAAACCTCATTATATATGTCCGCTGGTCTGGGATTTTGAACCTTATGGCTCTATGCCGTACCGTCCAGAATCACAAATCACCACAAATATTTTAAACGTCTTAGAATAAACGTTGTAACATATCAGAACGGACGCAATAAGTAAAATGGTGGGTACAGGAACTTCAAATTTACCTCATTATTGCAGCCTCCCTTGTTCCAGTCCTGCCCCCGTCTGACCCTGTCCCCAACCTTCAGGATTTTTGCCAGCTCAGCTCCTGTGGGTTTCTTCATTGTCGCTGGGTTCAGTCCTGTAGAAAGAGAACAGTACTGAAGTGTGACCTTCAGTTATTGTGTCGGTAGTTCAGGTCACTTCAGTATTGTTCCCACGCAGTCAGCAGTAGGTATGGAGTCAGATCAAAAGCCACTATCCCCAAAACACGTACTGACCAAATAGATGACTGCCAAGCGTGTAGAATGCAAACAAATAACCAAGAAAGAAAGACGCTTTGAAAGAACGAGCACAAAACAGTTTTCTAAAACTGTTTTGTGCTCGTCACTTCAAAGTTTCTTCCTTTTTTGTTGTTGTATATTTGTAATCCGAAAAAACAATTACTATATTTACAAATTTCATATCTGTATTAATCTCACCACTATCTACATCTTCATCCAGGTGACTGTTATCAGATGTATACGGATTACAGCTAATGTCAACACAAACGGATAACGTATATACTTACCACACACAAGGCACTGCTGTGTTCCATCCGCTTTGGACGCCTGCAAAGATTCCAACAAATCTACTGATAGAAACACTCACCCACACTCAAATTACCCCCCTTGTGCATGCTGTTTACAGTACCGATGTGTGAATGCGCAAAGGGGTTAAAGTATGTACGGACCATTTTCTTCCGTCTGTCCAATGCTCGTGTCAAAGGCAGACACCAAACATTACAAACCAACATAAACAATAAACACGTCAGACATCAAACATAACAAACCAACATAAACAATAAACACGTCAGACATCAAACATAACAAACCAACATAAACAATAAACACGTCAGATACCAAACATAACAAACCAACATAAACAATAAACACGTCAGACATCAAACATAACAAACCAACATAAACAATAAACACGTCAGATACCAAACATAACAAACCAACATAAACAATAAACACGTCAGACATCAAACATAACAAACCAACATAAACAATAAACACGTCATACATTAAACATAACAAACCAACATAAACAATAAACACGTCAGACATCAAACATAACAAACCAACATAAACAATAAACACGTCATACATCAAACATAACAAACCAACATGAACAATAAATACGTCAGACACCAAACATGTAAAAAAAGAAAACACAAACAATAATCATGACAGACACCAAATATAATAAACCAACATAATCAATAAACACGTCAGACACCAAACATAACAAACCAACATAAACAATAAACACGTCAGACACCAAACATAACATACCAACATAAACAAATAAGCACGTCATACACCAAACATAACAAACCAACATGAACAATAAAGAAGTCAGACACCAAACATAACAAACCAACATAAACAATAAACACGTCAGACACCAAACATAACATACCAACATAAACAAATAAGCACGTCACACACCAAACATAACAAACCAACATAAACAATAAACACGTCAGACACCAAACATAACAAACCAACATAAATAATAAACACATCAGGAAGGGTTCTGTGACCACACGTCTTGTCCAACGTTCCAGACAGGGCGTCAGTTTACACGGGTCCCCAAAGTTCAGCTGGGTTAAGTTGGAAACTTGCTGACCAGACCTTCTATTTCTCTACCCTATTCTTACGTTTGTGGTTGTGCTATTCTTTTTAGGGCATGTGTTTTTGTGTTGATCATAGGAAAGATCTGATGTTCAGTTGAGTTATTTTGGATAAGAATTACGTACCGCATCATCGTGGAACAATCTCTGGAGTGGAGCTCCCAGCTGTACGTCAACTTTGTGGATTACAAAAAAGCATTTGAGAGAGTGGACCGAGAGAATGTGTGGAAACTCCTACGACACTACGGTGTACCCGCAAAGCTCGTCTGCCTGATCAACAGCAGCTACGATGGCATGACATGTCGCATGATCCACGAAGGGCAGTTCACCAGGGAGCTCCAGGTCAGAACCGGCGTCAGGCAGGGGTGTTTGCTGTCTCCGTTCCTCTTCCTACTGGCCATAGACTGTGTCATGAAGAGGAGCACTGAGCAGAGAAGAAGCGGAATACAGTGGACACTGTGAACACAGCTTGACGACCTCGAGTTTGCAGACGACTTGGCTTTACTGTCCCACACTCATCAACAAATGCAGGATAAGACCACGAGGCTTGCTGACATCTCGTCCCAAGTGGGCCTCACCATCCACAAACAGAAAACAAAGACAATGAGGCTGAACCCAACCAGGGAAGAACCAGTCTTGCTTGCTGGCACCCGGTTGGAGGAGGTGGAGTCCTTCACCTATCTCGGGAGCATCATCGACAAAAAGGGTGGCACTGATGCAGATGTCAGAGCACGAATCGGTAAAGCAAGAGCAGCCTTTTTCCATTTGAAAAAAGTGTGGAGTTCCAGAGACCTGTCACAACACACCAAAGTCCGGATTTTCAACTCAAACGTAAAAGCAGTTCTCCTATATGGAGCAGAGACTTGGAGGTTGACAAAAACCACAGTCAACAGAGTACAGATCTTCATAAACAGTTGCCTTAGAAGAATCTTGAAAATCCACTGGCCAGAGAAGATCAGCAACGTCAGACTCTGGGAGGGAGAGTAGATAACAGCAGAGAATGAAATTGGGCGAAGAAGATGGGGATGGATTGGTCACAGTCTCAGAAAGCCAGTTTCCAGTATCACTAGGCATGCATTGTCATGGAACCCCCAGGGAAAGAGGAAAAGAGGCAGGCCGAGAAACACCTGGCGTCGAGACCTCTAAGCGGACATCAAGAGACTGGTTGGTTGTTGGTTGTACATTGCTTAACGTCCCGACAGCATCAAGACTTTCTCAGGACGTGCCTGCACTGCTTGTGAAAAAAAAACTGAACAGAATATTGAATGTATGTCGCCAGCTGGTCCAATACGCTAAATAAATTAAGACCATTTAGCAACACACATCCAATATCAATAGCTACAGGCAGCGCAGACAGTAGGGAGAGTTTAAAAAAGGAAAATACAGGTGAATGGACCAAGGGTAGACAGAAACACATGCCCCAGAATAGGAGGGAAAACCCACCCTGTGGGGCTGACCAGGGTGACCCTGGGAACTAAAAAGGAGTTAACCCCACCCAAGTCCCCCAGCGCAGACCCGGGTGGGGGGATCAAGAGACTGGGAACCACCTGGAGTAAAATCGAAGGAGAAGCACAGGACAGGAGTGGCTGGAGGTCTCTCGTCGACGGCCTATACCCTGGGAGGGGTGACAGGCGTAAGTAATTAAGTATACGAAAGATCTGATGTTCAGTTGAGTTATTTTGAATAAGAATTACTGTCACGACACGGGGTTTTTTGGTCTATTTTTGTAGTGGAGGCATATTTAGAGGGGTGACAGATTAGCTAGTCACCGGGTAGCGATAGCATAGGTGTCTAGTATTTGGCCTGTACACGAGTATTTGCTGCCGTGCGAGAGTTCGAAGGTCGGCGTAACACACGTGATCGCTCAGTCTAAACGCTATCGGGTGGTACTTGTTTCACGTGAATATTCACCGCTCGATTTGCTGAGCGCTTTTTTGCAATACGTATGATAACGAAATTGTTAGTCAGTCGCTTTTCCAACTGGGTGGTCTTTCATGCGTGGTTCGCCATTTGCTGAAGGCCACAAGCAGCTGTGTCGTTCTGTTGTCCCTGCGATACGGTTTCGGTCATCCCGGAGCCGGTGTCCGTAGAAGAAGAGCTGCAACGACTCAACCCCTGGCTTGTCTTGTCCTTGTTTGTCTTCGTCCTAGCCGGGGCGTCTTCACGGATGGCAATAAGTACACGCAACAATTCTTTAGTGGCCATTTGCTCGGGGGGGGGGGGGGGGGGGGTGTGTCTGAGTTTGCTTGTTCTGTTATTATTATTTTGGCTAGTGTGTATTGGGGGACAGGTGTAATAATAGAATGTAGAAGTGAACGCCGTCTGTTGTATTTTGTAGTATCTGGAGTATCTAGCGGATTAGTTATTGGGATTTAACGCTGAGCAGGCGACTAAGGCCATTTCACTATCTAGCGTCGGAGGGTAAATTTGGAAGTGAGTCATGTGGTGAGGTTTAAATATGTATTTTGTTGAGGTTGAATTATTGTTGCGGGAGAGAGGTGAAGGGAATACAAAAGACGGCAATTAAAGTTGCGAGAAGGGTGATCTGATTATTTTGGTTTTTTTGTTAGTTATTTACATGTATTTTTGCACCTGTGTTTTAGTGCATCCTAATCCAATGGTCCAAATCCAACAGCCTAGAGCTGAAAGAACTAACCGGCTAAGTCTGCCACCGTGCTATAGTACTGAGAGTGGAGGCTGACTGTGTCACTCCGCCTTGTGGGGCTACGACGCCGGACCTGGGTGCTGTTGCGAGTGTCGCGGCAAACCTCGTGTTTAGTCAGGTCGGGTCGTCCCATGTAATTATTTCTAAACTATTTAAGTAAAGGTTTGTTCATTATCTCGTAAAGAACCTTGTGAGATTTATTTCATCTCCTCGTAGTGACTATGTTGTGAGAGGAGCTTTGTCACAGTGACGGAAAGTTTTTGAGAGATTGTATTATTTAAAAGCAGCCTGTGTTACAAAAGGCCTTATCGCGGAAGCAAGAGCGTCGAGCTGAGCTGAGCTTAACGGTTGTGCTTCCGGCGAGAAGGTTCAGTGACGTGAAATATATTGTATTTGTATACGTGATATTGTTTATTCTGAAGCATTGTTAGCTAAAGGAGCCTTGTGCTGTGAATGTCTAGATTGCGAAAGCATTAGTTTAATTCGAACTTATCGTTCGTGCTCCCGCTGGGGAGATTCAGTAGCTTGCGAACTATATTCATTTTTCTCGATCTTCATTTGTGTGTTAGTCAGCATATTTGGTTCGTCCTATAGTGGATATTGTGCAATGCTGTGAGGGACTCTTCGCGGAAGCAAAGGCGTTGGTCTAACTGGCGTTAGCGCTTGACGCTTGTGCTTCCGACGGGGTCCAGTGGCCTATGATTTAAGCTTTTCAGCCTCAGTTTTCTTTTGTATTTTATTTAGGATTTATTTATTATATATTTCGTATTGTGTATAACGGATGTTCGGAGTGGGGAGTTGGGACGTATGTGTGTGTGAATGTGACGTGCGAGTGCGTGGTTAGGATCGAGTGAGAATAGTTGTTTGTTAGGGTTATATGTAATAAATATCGTCGTTATTGTTCCTGTGGTGTTTGTGTTAGGTTTGTGTTAGTGTGGGTCGGGTGCGTTTCGAGTGGTAGCACTGATAGATCGCGCCCCTTTTTAGCGTGATTCATTTTCTTTTGCTTGGAGAATTGCGATCGATTTTTGTTGTGTAGCTAGAATGACGCGGATTTTCGCTACATTCTCGCAACTTGAAAGTCTGACCTAGATTAGATTGGAAGGTTTGGGCAGGGTCGCAACCTTTCTAGTGACCTCAAAAATGACGTCAAGGTTTTGCAGTAAACAAGTTGTTGGCTACTTTTTGCAACGTTTACAGAGTGCACGGAGATTTTGGAATACACCTAGATATTTTTGGGAGATTGTAGACAGATCTAGGGTGTTCTTTTTCGTGAACATTAATGAGTTTTGGTTACGTTTTCTTTTCTGGTTGGTTGAGTTGTGTAGTTTCCTGGATTGTTGTGGAAATCTGTAATAGTATAAAAAGAGGTGTTGACGAATTATGTATGTGCATTGTATGGAGACACAGTCTATCAGAATTGTGGATGCATTGTAGAGAGTGTACCAAAGTGTGGATGCATTTGTGGACGCATTGTGCTGAGAGTGCATCGTGAGAATAAAATAGTCGGAACTGTCAGTCCAGTGTGGTCTACAACCTTGTTCCACGCATGACGAGTTGCAGCTGAGTGAAGTTTCTTTACAAGAACCCCACGTGCGTGCGTCTGGTGTGGTTGCATCATACTACAACAACAACCACGTAACACATATCGATGACGTCAACAAACCTCATTCAACCCCGTATGAAGTAGAATGCAAGAATAAAATTCGCTGAGAGATTCCTCGTCTAACCCCTTCACTGCCCAACTGCAAGAGGCAAAGAACCTCATGAGCCCCCGCACATGGACTAACTTACCGCACATGCACTAACTTACCGTACATGCACTAACTTACCGCACATGCACTAACTTACCGTACATGCACTAACTTACCGCACATGCACTAACTTACCGTACATGCACTAACTTACCGCACATGCACTAACTTACCGTACATGCACTAACTTACCGCACATGCGGGGGCTCATGAAGTTCTTTGCCTCCTGCTGACCCTAGTCATATCCGTGTTCCCATGATTAAGTGGATTATTCGGTGTTGAATTTGCCCTGCTTTCAAAGTCATGAATGTTCGTCCCCTGGCAGTGAAGGGGTTACTAGCAATCTTGTACCCGTAACTCGTGAACACGTGAAAATCAAGTACGGACTGTATCAGTGTCCTAAGACGTGCGTACTTTGTGTGTGACGTGTCCCAAGGCAGCCATGGCTTGTTCCAGACGTGTCATCATCCCGGAATCCCAGCTGACCAACACCAGAGTGACATCTGTACTGACCTTAGGCACCTCACTCTTCTTTTCCAGACCGTCCAAGCGCGCTTTCAGTTGCCCCAGCATCCCTAACAGGGCCCCATCAGAGGCGGGCACCACCAGTCGCTCCAATGAACCAGCGTGGGCAGCGAGTGCCGCTTTCTGCTCTTCAAGGGAGACTATCTCAGCACGCTTCGGGCTGACAAAGTCATCTTCTTCTCGCTGTAGCTGGGCAAGAATCTCGTGGCACCGCTTTTCCACACGTTGCTGCAGACGATCAAAGCTGGCCTTGACCTCGGTGCTCTGAGTGCTGAAGTGCGCCTGCGCAGCAGCAACTTCCTTCTTTAATTTCTTGATCTAAGGAAGACACAATAAGGTCGAATCGTCCTTACTTAATTTAAGATAATTATGTGAATCCTTTTATTAGGATGCGACTTAAACTCCGTGCCAGAAACAACATCAGCATTGGCACTTGGAACGTCCGAACATTAACAACGCCTGGAAAGGTAGAGGAACTGACACACGAAATGAACAGATACCACTGGACCATCCTAGGACTTTGCGAAGTACGATGGAAGAACCTTGGGGAAACATCAACCCAGGAAAACCACAAACTGTACTACAGTGGCAGAGAAGACAAACACGAACAGGGTGTCGGATTTCTCGTCCACAAAGACATCGTGAACACCGTCATGAGTTGTCGGCCAGTCTCCAGTAGGCTTATCACCATACGCTTAAAGGCAACCCCATTTAATATCACCATTGTACAAGTTTATGCCCCAACAACAGACTATGGCGATGAGGAAATAGAAGACTTCTATGGCCAACTGCAAGAAGTTCTGGACCAGACCCCCAAGAAAGACGTTCTTGTGGTGCAGGGAGACTGGAATGCCAAAATAGGAGAGGATGCTGCTAGGAACTGGAAAGGTACGTGCGGACGCTACTGCAATGCAGAGACCAACGGCAGAGGCTAAAGGCTACTGGAATTTGCCAGTTCAAATGATCTAAAGCTGATGAACACGTTTGGCCCGCACAAAACATCCAGAAGGTGGACATGGCACAGCCCGAACGGAGAGCACCTTAACCAAATTGACTACATCATGGTGAAGAGACGCTTCCAAACCAGTGTGAACATTGCCAAGACAAGAAGATTTCCAGGAGCAGACATTGGAAGCGACCATGACTTAGTGATGATGACCTTCTGACTCCGCCTAAAGAAGGTCAACAAGCAGGGTCCCACCATAATCAAGTTTGACCTCGAGAAGCTGAAAGACCCAGAGGTAGCGGAAGCCTTTCAGGCAAAGATAGGAGGAAAATTCGCACCACTGCTACTTCTAGGTGCAGAAGACACGGACGTGGACACACTGATTGACACATTTAACACTGTTGTAACCCAAACAGCCAGTGAGATCCTTGGCAAACACCGACAAGCAAAGAAACCTTGGGTTACAGCTGACATCTTTGCTCTATGTGACAAGATTGATTGATTGTACATTGCTTAACGTCCCGACAGCAACAAGGCTTTCTCAGGACGTGCCTGCACTGCCCGTGAAAAAAAAACAACCAACTAAACAGAACATTGAATGTATGTCGCCAGCCGGTCAAACACATTAAATAAACCTAACACATGGGGCCTAAATAAAGCTAAGACCATTTAGCAACACACATCCAATATCAAGAGCTACAGGCAGTGCAGACAGTAGGGAGAGTTTAAAAAAGGCAAATACAGGTGAATGGACCTCGGGTAGACAGAAACACATGCCCCAGAATAGAGAGAAAAACCCACCCTGTGGGGCTGACCAGGGTGACCCTGGGAACTAAAAAATACCTAACCCCACCCAAGTCCCCCAGGGCAGACCCGGGTGGGGTTCTATGTGACAAGAGTCGAGAATTAAAGAAAAAGAAATCAGAGGTAGAAGGAGCTAAACCATACAGGGAAATTAACCAGGATATCAAGAAAAGCATGAAAAAGGCAAAGAATAAGTGGATTGAAGATCAGTGTAAACACGTAGAAGAAAATCTGAACAAAAATAAAAATAAAAGCAAAAAAGCATACCAGCTGGTGAAAGACCTGACCAGTGTAAAACAAGGACGCTCCTCGTTCATTCAAGATAGTGACGGGAACTGTCTTACGGAAGACCAAGACATACTGAAGAGATGGACAGAGTACTGCTCAGATTTGTACAACCACCGAGCTGCAGGGGACCCAGGCATACTTGTCAACCCACCCGTGACCAACAATGGCAACTATCCCATCCTCCGAAAAGAAGTAGAGGCTGCAGTGAAGTCGCTGAAAAAAGGGAAGGCAGCAGGAGCAGACAACATCCCTGCAGAGCTAGTCCAAGAAGGAGGAGAAGACACGATAAGCGCCTTACTAACAATCTGCAATAAGATCTGGCAGTCAGGGGATTGGCCCACACCATGGACCCAATCACTTATAATAACTCTCCCCCCAAAAAAGGCAACTTACATCAATGCCAGAACTATCGCACGATCAATCTTATATCCCACCCAAGCAAAGTCATGTTAAAGATCCTACTGAACAGGCTAAAGCCACAGGCAGAGGAAATCATAGCTGAGGAACAGGCAGGCTTCAGACCAGGGCGCAGCACAACTGAGCAGATCTTCAACCTGAGAGTTCTATGTGAGAGATACCTCCAGCACCAGCAGGACCTCTATCATGTCTTTGTGGATTTTAAGAAAGCGTTTGACAGGGTGTGGCATGCAGCCCTTTGGTTCACCATGAAGCTATACAACATCAATGCCAACCTGATCAAAGTCATAGCAAACCTTTATAACAAGGCCACTAGCGCAGTCTGCTTCAACGGCAAAATAGGAAGCTGGTTTAGGACTACAGTTGGAGTCAGACAAGGCTGCTTGCTCTCACCTACTCTTTTCAACATCTTCCTGGAAAGAATCAAGACGGACGCTCTGAAAGATCATGAAGGAACTGTCAGTATTGGAGGCAGAACAATCACGAACTTGCGCTTTGCGGACGACATTGATGGCCTTGCAGGAACAGAGAAGGAGCTAGCTCAGCTGGTGTAAAAGCTGGATAATACAGCCATTGCATATGGGATGGAAATCAGTGCAGGGAAGACCAAACTGATGACCAATAACGCCAGTGGCATTGGCTCCGAAATCATGGTTGGAGGCCAAAAACTGGAAACAGTTAAGAAATTCAAATACTTAGGAGCCATTGTGACAGATGATGGATCAAAACCAGAAATACTGTCCAGGATTGCACACACAACAACAGCACTGACAAGATTGAAGACCATATGGAAAGACAAAAATGATTGATTGTTGATTGTACATTGCTTAACGTCCCGACAGCAACAAGGCTTTCTCAGGACGTGCCTGCACTGCTTGTGAAAAAAAAATAAACAGAACATTGAATGTATGTCGCCAGCCGGTCAAATACATTAAATAAACCTAACAAATGGGGCCTAAATAAAGCTAAGACCATTTAGCAACACACATCCAATATCAAGAGCTACAGGCAGTGCAGACAGTAGGGAGAGTTTTAAAAAGGCAAATACAGGTGAATGGACAAAGGGTAGACAGAAACACATGCCCCAGAATAGAGAGAAAACCCCACCCTGTGGGGCTGACCAGGGTGACCCTGGGAACTAAAAAATACCTAACCCCACCCAAGTCCCCCAGGGCAGACCCGGGTGGGGAGGAAAGACAAAAACATCACACTCTGCTCCAAGATCAGACTGATGCGCTCCTTAGTCATCTCAGTGTTCTTGTATGCCTGCGAGTCATGGACCCTCACAGCAGGCCTTGAAAGGAGGATACAAGCCACTGAAATGAGATGTTTTCGAAGGCTGCTTGGCATCTCATACAGAGATCACATACAAACGAAGAAGTGGGAAGCAGAATCAGGCAAACCATCGGGCCCTATGAAGACTTATTAGCCATTGTGAGAAAACGCAAACTGAAGTGGTATGGGCATGTCACACGTTCAGCAGGGCTTGCCAAAACAATCCTGCAAGGCACTGTGCAAGGAGGACGAAGGAGAGGAAGACAGAGGAAAAGATGGGAGGACAATATCTCAGAGTCAACAGGACTGAAGCTGGGCGATACGCTGAGAATGGCAGAGAACAGATAAGGTAAGATAAGGTAAAGATAAAGATAAAGATATAGATTAGATTAGGATAGATTAGATTAGATTAGATTAGGATAGATAGATAGATAGATAGATAGATAGATAGATAGATAGATAGATAGATAGATAGATAGATAGATAGATAGATAGATAGATAGATAGATAGATAGATAGATAGATTGATTAAACGACTTCAATGTGATGCAACAAAAAACAAAAAAAACTAACGAACACGAACGTTCAACATGTGTACCTGTGGTTTATTTTTCAGCATTTTAGTATCTGACACATGTTTATATGGAGACCGGTTTCAATATCTACCTGTGTCTGAACCTCTAGAGTATGGCATGTTGTACTTCTAGACTGATATGTCTGGTGAAAGCATCCCAGGTTAGTCCGTCGTGTTGTTACCTGTTCGTCCATTGCCGACTCCATGTCACAAAATCTTCTAGCTTGTCCAGACAGAGCCGCCCGTTCTTGTTTGGCTGTATTGGCCACAGGTTTCACTCCACACGAGTGATGGGAAGCAGAAAAACATTCCACACAGATGAGACTGAGGTGAGCGGGACAGTACATGTCCCCAGGACGGTCGGGATGGCTCACACATGGCGACCGGCGACTAGCAGCCAGACGACCTGGGGTCAGCGTGTCCAGCTCTTCCAGTCTGTGGTCACGTGAGAAGGGCAGTTTCTTGTGGGCCTTGGTGCATGACGAGCACAGCTTGATGCTGCAGGACAGATGTCAACCAGTGTAACGTATAATCAGTTACATCTTGAAATCGGTCGGTCGGTCGGTCGGTCAACCAATCAGTGTTACAAATAATCTGATAAACAACACTTCAGTTAATGACTTTTGTGGCATTTATCCGTCACTCTAGCATTTACGATGACGTCATCTCAAACTGGTGGTTGGTGGTTAGTTCGGGTTTAACGTTTACGGCACAGAAGTGATAACGGACGGCCCTGACGGGCGGGCTATGGGGGACAGGGAAATCTACTACCTATGGAGTACGACCTGAACACTGATCAACTCAGGCGCACTCCAACTGTGCCACTTTGATTTACCAGGACTTTCAACGGAGATGCTATTGAACAAGCCCTTCTTTTCCCCCTGGATTGCGATTCCAGCTACCGGGGCCGGGACGAGGATTCGAACCCACGACCCGGCGAATCCCTTTGCTCTCCTGCTTCGACGCTTAACCGCCTGAGCTATTTCGGACTCTAATCGGACAGGTCATCTTGAGATAAATACACAGCATTGTCTTTCTTGGTATAATTATAAACCATCACACCATTTTGAAATTTAAACCCAGTTTGAAGTTCATAGTATGACAAAACATTCTGTTATAGAATCTATTTTCTTTGTACATATTATATAAGGCGAAGTCGACCATATTATGACTTCGCTATATTGCCTATTGGCACGTGGACGCCATAATGTCAGATTAGGATCATCCCTTATTTCACTTGGTATTTGGAGTGAGAAAGACAGCTCGACCTGCAATCCAGACAAAATGACGTGGCAGCAGCATTCACGTCGCACACCCCACACACGTGCTTGCCGCTCAGCGCTTGCTTGCTCTCCACCAGCGCCATAGTAACCAGGTCGGTGGGGAACTTGTCCACCACAGCAGCTAGCACCTCCTCCTGGCCAGGCTGGGGGGTGGGCAGGATGGGGGCACGACATAACGGACACCCACCCTGCCCCCTGGCCGACAGCCAGGACAAGATGCACTTCCGACAGGCCACGTGACCACAAGGTAGTAACTTGGCTTCCGTGAAATCCTCGTGACATACGGGACATTCCACATCCACGCTGTCAATCAACGACGCCATTTCTGCAACACAGTATTTTCTGTCAGTTCTAACTACGGCAGTTTCTGCTTCAATTCTACACAATGACACATATGATTTTGAGAACTTCAGTCCAAGAAATAAATCTTTAATGGTTGTAAACCTGCAAAATGACATACTGTTAAAACAGAACAACACGAACTTTATCATTAGTTTTACTCGTTCCCGAACTCAAAATCAAACCGCTCGTAAAGTAAGCTGACAGAAATACAGAAATGACAGAAGTACATGATATGACAAATACAGAAATAACATAAATATAGAAAGGACAGAAACACTAATGTAAATTGATTTTTGTCGTGGGGCTGGGTAGACAGTATTTTTTCTTATGGCGTAAACAACGCGTGTCAAATTCGTGGTAAGAAAACGGCGTGTGGTCAATTAATCAATCAATCGATACATCGATCGATCGATCAATCATTCATTTATTTATTCAATCGGGGAGCTTGGGGGGGGGGGGGCTCAGGTTGTAAATCTGTCCACGTTCGTCCGCAAGATGGCGGCTTTTAGCACAGCTTTGGTCAACATTTGCTGAGTCCCTTCTCGGTGCTCCGCCTTTGTAGATCTTTTGACATCACCTTCGTGGTGGACACAAGACTTCAAGCCTTCAACGTTTAACGTTTCAGTAATCAACCAACATCAGCCCGCTACAACTGTGACTCTCACTATATGCAGACAAGAATATCGCAATCTGTTCAAAGTAAACGTTGATATATCCCTGCCCCCCCCCCCACCCACACACACACACACACACACACACACACACACACACACACACACACACACACACACACACCTTCCCCCCGGCCTACTCAACACGCGACCTTCAAAAGGCAAGCGTCGTTATCAGTGTTTTGATGGCACTGGATATTGATGGTGGACGGAGACAGCTTTAATGTTTTGAAATGTCCGGTAAATTAAACGTCGAAGGGGATGGGGGGGGGGGGGAGGTGTGGGAGGACGACGAAAAATCTCAAATCACCAATCAGGACAACCGAAATAACGCCAATTACACATAACGATTTTAGGGCATCTCCAGCCCCCGCCCCCCCCCCCCCCCCCCCCACCCCCCAACCCCACCAACCCCCTCCCACCCACAACCCTACTCCTGGGGTAATTCGTTGGGGGGGGGGGGGAGGGAGGGGAGTTGTACCATCACGGATTCGCATTCCTCAGCTGGGCGGAGAATTAAACGACATTAGAGAACAGGGGTGGGGGGGGGGGTGATTAGGTTTCTAAATAGAATTTCTCGAATGGCAACACTCACTTTCACGAAATAACCATATTGTTAACACGGATCACGCATGACTTATTTTTGCTTTCACGTTTTACAACGACCTCTTCTTCCAAGGATCACGAAGATAAAAAGTTTGCAATCAAGAATGCGCAGAAAAATATTCCAATGAACAATGACAACAGTTATCTGCCCTACACCAGGCCATGACATTTGTTTAGTTTTGCTTGTCACGCAGCGACACACACCGCTTATCTAGCAACACGCTCTACCCTTATTTTGAGTGACAGCTAAGCGAATCTTGGTCAGCGAGAGACAGATTCTCGTGAGTCCCTGCCACTGCACCCTGCCACTACAGGGACTGATGAGAATCTATGCCTCTTGCAGATGGAAGGTGGTGGGAGAGGGACTGTATCGGCAACACTATACTCACGGACAACGAAACCGAAAGTACAGCCAAGCTTGACCCCGCCCACTATGGCGTCACATTCTCTACACTGGCGTTATCAGACACTGTCTTGTTTTGTATCGCCTTCATTCACTTGCACACACTCAAGGCAGCCCTGCTGAGTTTGCTAACCACAGTCAGTCATATCAGGCTTCGCCTTTAGCAACACGCTGTATGTGTGTCTGTGTGTGACACTCACGGCAGTAGAAAGAATACTCAATACTCGTGGCCAACATAGTTGGGATCGGACGAGAACTAGCCTGTCGCTGTCACACTATACACGATGATTGTCAGTCCGTAGTGCTGAGTGCAGAGTCTCGATAATGACAGCCGGACAACTGACTCACCTTAGACACAGTTGTAATGTTGTAATGCGGTACACAGTTGTAATTATGACTGACTGTAAACTTGCATCCCAATGAAAACAGACGTCGAGTTGTGAAGCGAGGACAAGTGACCGCACGCAACACGGAAGTACATGTAGCGTCGTAACATTGGGCACAATACGTTCAGTGCACTCGCTTAGACTGAACGCAGCCAGACGCAACCTACAACCTGTTTAGTTCGTCCTCATCCAAATCGTTTCGTCTGCAAGAGACATAGATTGCCTTCAGTCACTGAGAGTGTAGGTGTTCATGAAAATCTATGTCTCTTGCTGGCAGAAGATCGGCCTTATTTACGTTATCAATTTGAGGAAGTCGACGGGTTTATGTCTACAGTTGTAGTGGCAGTGTGTAGAGGTTACGCCGTTGAGTTGCACTTCTGTTCTCTCCATTTGACTGTCAGTGTGTGTGCTAGTGTTACATAATAATTAAAGGGCAGAATACATTTTGGCACACGTGCGAAGCAAAAGTGAGTATGTTCTGCGCCAGTGGTCATTCGTCCGGTGTCCGTCGTCTGTCGTCCGTCGGCCGTTCGCCATCGTCCGTGTTAAACTTTAACGTAAGCATTTTCTCGGAGACTATTCAAGCCATAGTCTTCAAACTTGGCCTAAGGATACTTTGTGACAAAACCTTTCGAAACCTATCAATTTGAGTAACTCTCACAAAGGGCAAGGTCACAGGGGATCAGGAAATAGGTCAAAAATAGCTATATTTTGACATAATGTATTTTTTCTCAAATGCTGTTCACAACTTAAAACCCAAACTTCATACAAAGATGGGAAGACCTTTCTATGCATACTAATTTGGTTGATCCCTCGGAAAGGTCAAGAGTCACAAGAGCTCAGGAAATAGGTCCAAAATAGCTATATTTTGACGAAAGATGGTGGGTTTTTTTTTCAAATACTATCCACAACTTCAAACCGAAACTTGCTACAGAGATACCTGATGGTATGACCTGTCTATGCATACCAATTTGGACAAGTCAAGCGGGTGTGACACAACCAACAGCTTGAAAAAAGGCACCAAGATCAGCGTGTACAGAGCTGTCGCGTCCTCACCACCTTGCTGTATGGTTCCGAGTCCTGGGCCCTTTACCGCAGCCAACTACGACTCATTGAACGCTTCCGCCAACGTTGCCTGCGTACCATCCTCGGCGGCATGCACTGGAGTGACTATGTCACCAACGTCGAGGTCCTTGAACAGGCAGTGACCGTAAGCATCGAGGCCTTACTGTGAAAACTGATTAAATTTTGAGAAAACATGGATTTTGCTGGTGCAGACGCCATCCCTTTACTTCTCGTCACAAAGGTCACACACACAGATTCGACATGCACGTGAGCCATACTGACTTTGCCTTTCTTGTTTATAACTGAAGGCCGCCATCTCTTGTTTCACTTATTCCAACACCGTTTACAGCAGATGATACTGATATTGTGCGTGTCAGTCTCTTGTACGCCATCATAGAGACACGTCACCAATACTCACAAGTTTTCAAATTAACCCTGTCACTGCTGAGACGCGATCCAACTGCAAGAGACGTAGATCCTCATGAGCCCCCGCGACTGCGGGGGGTCGTGAGGATCTATGTCTCTTGTCGAATCTGTTTGGTACCTATGTTCCTCGGACGGATGTTGCGTTGGTCCCTCCCTCCCTCTGTGCGTGTGTCTGTCTGCGAGTGTGCGTGTGTGCGTGCGTGATTTGAATGTCAGGTAATACGTAATACATTAAAACAAACATTTTGCGCATACTTGATTTATTTAGGCGGAACTAGTTACCACACATCATGCTTGACCACAGCTGACCTTTCAGCAGGCATGGTTGCGTGTTACTTGGATAATACATGTATACGCGTGCCGGCCGCTAATTATCTGTAACTACACTCGGCCATTATTATCCTTCTCATGAAATTCCTATGTGGAGGCCTCATTTTCTAGAAAGGTCCTGACAGGCCGCTCTGTGTTAATCCATTCCACTTTTAACTCGTTCAGCCCCGACACACCACAGCAAGACACGGATCGAGCGTGATAGTCCAAGGGTGGTGCCGGAATAACTTGGCGCCCAGAGGCACCAAGCTATTCTGGCACCACCCTTAAAATATCGTGCGCGATCTGTCTCTAGAATTGTAATACGGTCCTTCAGAGGGCAACTTCAATATTTGTGGATTTCGGTCCTGGGGCAGAATGTGTTAAACTGCCACGGCACTGGTCGATCCCACTGGAGTATTTTGGGACTGAATGGGTGAATAAAAACATCAAATGACTGTTGCCTTCATTTATTCAATATGTTACATATTTATATTCTATACCACACACAAACAATCAATGAACTATGACCTTCATGATCAGACCAACAAACAAATAAAACAAATGTAATAAAGTGAACAACAAGCTCTAGTAGTGGCCAGCTAGTGGATCAAATGGATGTGGAGCGTGAGTAAGATGTTGCATTGTCCTATCTACCTATCTACCAACCTCTGACAAGCCAGCTAGCCAACAACTCATACCAACATACCTACTAACTGGCTAACCAAACCGACAAGCAAACAAAGAAAGTATTACTTGTTGTGGCATCACAAATCAGAAACCCAAGAATCAACCAACCTAATATTGAACCAACCGAACTGGCCACCCACCTCACCAACCAAACACCCCACGCTTCACTCAGCAAACCAGACGACCAACCTAAATCATCCAAAGAGACAACCAACCAACTTACCAATCGACAAGGCATAAAGTCAGCGGAGATGGAACCGGCGACTTTACAGTGAGGACGTCAACACTCTCACATGCATAACCTTGCCAGCTCAGTGCTTTCCTCTGGCCAGCTGTTACAGTTGATGAGTGACGTTTTAAAACTGAACCAAAAGTACGATAGAAGGTGCATAGCTGTTAACCCCTTAGTGCAGAGAAAAGCTAGGATCCAAATGCAAGAGACATAGATCCTCATAGCCCCCGCAGTTGCGGGGGCTTATGAGGATCTATGCCTCTTGCTGTCACACATTTGCATCTATGTTCATTGGACGGCTGGTCTTGAGTCATTAATCTTTGCGACCACTGGCAGTGAAAGGGTTAAAACACGACAAGAATCATTTTTCAAAATTTAAAAAAAAAATGTAAAAAATATGACATGACACACGCCGCATTTTAATACTTTTTTTTTTTTTTTTTTTTGCTTGTCACAAGCGACACATCGCTTATCATACACGCTCTACCCGGAATGGCACCATTATTTTGAGTGACAGCTAAACGCAATCTTACTCAGCAAGAGGCATAGATTCTCATGAGCCCATGCCATTGCACCCTGCCACTACAGGGGCTGATGAGAATTGTTACGTTTGTGGCTGTGTTATCTTTTTAGGGCATGTGTGTGTTAATCATTGGAAAGATCCGATGTTTAGTTGCGTTATTTTAGATCAGAATCACGTTCGGTTTTAGTATGATTCTTTTTCTTTTGCATGGAGAATTGCGATCGATTTTTGTTGTGTACCTAGAATGTTGCATATTTCGCTACATTTTGCTAAAGTCTGACCTAGATTAACCTGGAAGGGGCGCGAACGTTCTAGTGACCTCAGATATGACGTCAAAGTTTTGTAGTACACATGTTGGCTACACTTCGCAAAAATTAGGAATGTTCCTAGATGTTTGTGGAAGATTGTAGATAGATCCAAAGTGTTCTTTTTAATGCATATTAATGAGTTTTGGTTACGTTTTCTTTGATTGGTTGAGTTGTGTAATTTGCTGGATTGTTCTGGAAATCTGTAATAGTATAAAAGAGGGTGTTAGGAAATAATGTGCATGCATTGTATGGGAGACACAGTGTATCAAAACTGCGGATGCATTGCATGAGACAGTGTATCAAAGTGTGATGCATTTGTGGATGCATTGTGCTGAGATTGTATCTGAGAATAAAGTGTTGTTGGAACTATTACTCCAGTAATTACTCTATTACTCCAACCTTGTGCCACGTGTGACGAGTTGCAAGTGAGTGAAGTTTCTTTACAAGAACCCTACGTGCGTGTGTTTGGTGTGATTACATCATACTACGACTACGACTGCCACGTAACAAGAATCTATGCCTCTTGCAGATGAGAGGTGGTGGGAAAGGGACTGTATCAGCAACACTACACACACTGACAAAGAAACCGAAAGTGCAGCTAGGCTTGATCCCGCCCACTAAGGCGTCACGTCTCACGGTTCAATAGGCTGGCTTATCCATGAGAATCGATGTGCCTTGCTGGCAGAAGATTGGCCTTATTTACGTTATTATTTTGAGGAAGTCAACGGGTTTATGTCTACAGTTGATGCGACTATGTGCAGAGGTTGCTGTTGAGGTGGACATTTGTTGTCTCCCTTTGAATATCAATACGTGTGCTCGTGTTGCACAATATAATATGGGCATTATACTTTTTATCATTGTAAATTAAGACCGCTATCTCTCGTTTCACGAATTCCAACACCGTTTACAACAGTTGATGCCGATATTGTGTGTGTCAGTCTCCCGTACGCCATCTTACAGACACGTGAACAGTTCTCACTAGTTTTCGAATTAACCCCTTCACTGCCAAGACTAAGTAAGCGCAAAGAAATCCAGCTGCAAGAGGCGTAGACTCATGATCTCCCGCGACTGCGGGTGCTCATCGTGTCGAGTCAGTTTTGGATCCATGTTCCTTGGGCAGTTGTGTCGTTTGGCCTGTTAATGAACAAAGATTTCAGAAACAAAATATGCGTCCAGTGGCAGGGAAGGGGGTCACGTGTGAATGTTTGTAGAAAATGGGCACCATTAAAATGTCCCTCTTAGGAAATTTAGCTTCACGCGGATTCAAATTTATTTGTAGTACATCGATACTGCGATTCTCTAACTGGTGTGTCCCTTGTATCAGTGACAAAACCGTGAGGTCAGCCGTGAACGTGAAAACGTTGGGTAATGTATGTGGACTTTCACGAGTGCATTCGTCAATGATCAAACGCTTTATGTGTGCTGGTCTGTGATGTTGAACCGTACAGCCCTAGGCCGTAATGTCCAATATCACAGACCAGCACACACATGTATATAATGACGGTTGAAGCAATGAGGGACAGGGCACCAGTCATCTTCTTCACTGCATCATCACACTGTTCTTCTGGCCTTGGCTTAGTGTATGGAGCATTGGACTTGTGTCAGTGGAGTCATAGTCACAATCAGCTATGGGATGGGATGGGTGGATGGATGGATGAAATAGGTTAAAAAGACTACAGTGTGAACTTGCATCCTTTTGTTTGTCAATCACTCGCTCTGTCTGTCATCATTCTGTCCGATTGTGTGTCCATAATTATTATCTCTTCTTTCTCTTTGTTTCTTTCTGTTTATATGGACACACAATCGGACAGAATGACGACAGAGCGAGTGATGGACAAACAAAAGGATACAAGTTCACACTGTAGTCGTTTGTATCTTATTCTGCACTTTACTTCATATCTACGTGACATATAAGTGTACAGTCACTTTAACCATTTTGCTGTCGGTAGCGATTTTGGTCGCGATGGCTCCTTCAGGAAACATCGCGACAAAAACCGTTACCGACAGCCACAGGGTTCAACACCTTTTTATCCAGTACACGTTTAACAGTCAAAACCTTATCTACGTAGATACATGATATGCCTATAACAGCCATTATATGGTGTAACGCACGCAGACTCTCCCCAGTCGCACGTATAGACTCTGGAACAACAGACACATACACCGCCACTGACTCAGTCGGGCGCATTCACGCGGCATAACACAAACACTAGCTCTCTTTCTGCTGTGGTTTTTTTTTTATATATATATAAAAGTAAACAACAAAAACACTCAAAAGATTCTGTACACCACACCTTCCCACTGCAAGTACATCAACACCGCATACACATACACAATGTAAAAGTTTGAGCCAGGCTAGGTAATGGTCTCTCACAATCCAACCTGTTTCACTGGTGTTATTGTTCCGCAACGTTCTGTCCTTCCACGTCTAGGCGTGTAGTTCTTGCGTCGCACGCTTCCCAGCCGTGGACGTTCTCCTGACTCGTTCCGTAGCGCAGTCCGTGGTGACCCGGGTGTCTCGGCACCGTTCGTTCACTCCCTGAGTGATGGAATGACCTCGCAGTAGGTCCCTCGGCGGTAGCCTCTGTTGACTGACGTCTCGGCGTCCGTCGCTCCGCTCCACACAAGAACTCTGTACAATAAAGTCATAATATCATAACACTTGCTAAACACACACACAACTTGGATAATATGAGGTACCTTACGTAACCTGGCTGATGCAAATAACTCACACGTTCATTCACACACATGTGCTTCAACCACGAACTACTTTGCAACATACCATAACTCTTTCACTACATTGAAACAAACTATAACCTGACACTCTCGACATACATTATTTCATACCTTGGAAAAGACTGTATTTAGCACCACCACGTACTACCTTCATAACGACTTCGGCATACACACCTCACATTCCTTAGTTATCCATCTCGGTAAATAACTACATAGGAAAATCACCGGTTATCTCAACGAATTCCAAACCAACATAACTGAACCAAACCAGTCAACGCTACACAACCAAACTAAATATCACGAACACATGCTACCTTTAGCTCACTAGCTATTAATAATACATATAGAAACATACCTGAAATCTAGGTCTCAGAGTCTTGGAATACGGCTAGCATGACCAACATACATCCGTCCACAATGACAGACTAGCCCGTACTGAATTCCCTTACAGATCTGTTCGCCTGAACTCTCGCTAAAACCCCGTGCAAAACGCTTTCTCTATGATCGCACGTGGCCTCGTGCATACCCGGGATATTTGTCACAAGTCAAACCGCTGCCAAGGCCTAGCCCATACAAAAACCCTGTGTGAACTCTATTATGGGAATAGTTCCTTATCTGCGTATAAGATACACTGTGAGTACTTAATCATCTACGTCTGCTCTTCACTAACACTTTATCATCTGTAATAAGTGAAACTTCAGCTGATAGTTACAATAATACTTTTATTTCATTTACAAAATGTGAAATTAGTCACTAACCAACAAAATACTGATCATCAACAACAAAAAATAATTGTTTTAACCCGTTCCGTGCCAGCTGATGCAAACTGTATTCCTACAATCTTCGTTAATTCAACACCAAGAACCCGTAGATATCCCAGGAACATGGACTCAAAGTGGTCTTAGCAAGGGGCATATAGAGCCTTTTGAGCTCCTGCAACTGCGGGGGCTTATGAGGATCTATACCTCTTGCAGGTGGGTTTTTTTCAGTTTTCTCGGCACTGAACGGGTTAACTGTCCTGTAAAAAAAACGTTGTGAACACAGTAATAAGAGGGGAGAGGGGCGCTTAACCCCTTCAGTGCCAGTGATCGCAGACTGTTTTTTGTTCATTCAACGCCAAACAGCCCCAGCCGTCCACAGAACATGGATACAAAGTGACGTCAGGAAGAGGCATAGATCTTCATGATCTCCCGCAATTAATTTCGGGGGCTCATGAGGATCTATATCTCTTGCAGCTGTCAAATTTATATCATCGTCAGCAGCAGGAACAGCAGCAGCATCATGGATTTGATTGACAATAACTAAAATGTACTGTTTATGTCAGTTTCCATTGTGACCATTGTTGTCAGCAGTAACGATCACACCAGTTCCAGGTCGTAGCAGCCCTCATGACCCATACGGTACCAGTACTCGCCTCCGTTATCCCAACTGACATATACACATTGGGTAGGACACAGAACGTCTGGCGGTACTGGTATCACTGTACCGGGTCCTCCACCGTCCTGTGGACAGTCAACATTCACCATCAATTAACACAACTGCTGGGGAACACTGGTTGTCATCTTCCGTCGTCATCATCATCGTTATCTACTATAGGCATCATCGTCTTCATCGTCAACAATATCTACTGTGGTACTGTAGTAGAAAATGATGACGACGAAGATGGTGACCATCATCACTGTAGATAATAATAAAGAAAGAGACGATAACAAATATTAACAGATGAATGCACATGGTATATAAAGTCGGGAGGACTCTTTTAGACAATTAGCGGGAAAATCTCATTATACATCTGTATGCGTACCGGTCTGTGATTTTGAACCTTACAATTCTAGGAGAATCACAGATCACCAAAAATATTTGGATCGACTCAGAACAAACTTTGTAATAATCAAAATGGACACATTACATGAGATGGCAAACACAGGAACTTTACATTTACCTGATTACCCCAGCCTCCCTGGTCCCAGTCCTGTCCCCGTCTGACCCGGTCCCCAACCTTCAGGATTTTTGCTAGCTGAGCTCCTGTGAGTTTCTTCATTGTCACTGGATTCAGTCCTGTTGTGATAAAACAGAACTGAAGTGAGACGTTAAGTTATGGTGTCGGTAGTTCAGGTCACATCAATTATTGTTCCCACGCAGTCAGCAGTAGGTACTGAGTTAAATCAAAAGCCACTATCCAGAAAACACATACAGACCAAAAAGATGACTGATAAGCGTCTGGAATGCAAACAAATAACCAAGAAAGAAAGTAAGACGTTTTGAAAGGACGAGCACAAACCAGTTTTCTAAAACTGTTTTGTGGTGGTCCTTTCAAAGTGTCTTTCTTTTTTGCTGTATATTTGTAATCCGAAAAATAATTACTACATTTATAAGTTTTCATTGTTGTATTAATCTCTCCAGTGCCTACGTCTTACATCCAGGTGATTGTTATCAGATGTATACGGATTACAGCTAATGCCAACTCAAACGGATAACGTATATACTTACCACACACCAGGCACTGCTGTGATCCATCCGCTTTGGACGCCTGTAAAGATTCCAACAAATATACTGACAGAAAAATTCACCCACACTGAAATTAACCACATTGTGCATGCTGTTTACAGTACGGGTGTCTGCATGCACAAGGGGTTAATGTATGTACTCACCGTTTTATTCCGTCTGTTCACAGCTGGTGTCAAAGGCAAATACACGTCGGACACCAAACATGTCAACAAAAAACATAAACAATACACACGTCAGACACCAAACATATCAAAACAACATAAACAATAAACACGTCAGGATGGTTTCTGTGACCACACCTCTTGTCCATCGCTCCAGACCCCGGCTTGGCAGGGCGTCTGTTTACACGGGTCCCCAAAGTTCAGCTGGCCACAGTTGGAAGCCAGCTGACCAGATCTTCTCTTTTCTACCCTATCGATGACAAACGTCATTCAAATCCGTATGCAGTGGAATGCAAGAATAAAATTCGCTGAGATTCCTCGTCTAACATCTTCGCTGCCGGCAAATGCCAACACCAGCTGCAAGAGGCAAACAACCTCATGATCCCCCGCACACACTAGGGCTCATGAGGTTCTTTGCCTCTTCCTGACCCTAGTCATATCCATGTTCCCTGGATTAAGTGGATTATTCGGTGTTGGATTTGCCCTGCTTTCAAAGACATGGCTGTTCGTCCACTGGCAGTGAAGGGGTTAGTAGCAATCTTATACCTGTAACTCGTGAACACGTGAAAACCAAGCACAGACTGCATCAGTTAAACACGTGAAAACCAAGTTCAGGCTGCATCAGTTAAACGCGTCCTAAGACGTGAGTACCTTGTGTGTGACGTTGCCCAAGGCGGCGATGGCTTGTTCCAGACGTGTCATCATCCCGGAATCCCAGCTGACCGACACCAGAGTGACATTTGTACTGACCTTAGGCACCACACTCTTCTTTTCCAAGACGTCCAAGCGCGCTTTCAGTTGCCCCAACATCCCTAACAGGGCCCCATCAGGGGCGGGCATCACCAGTCGCTCCACTGAGCCAGCGTGGGCAGCCAGTCCCGCTTTCTGCTCTTCAAGGGAGGCTATCTCAGCTCGCTTCGGATTCACGACGTCATCTTCTTCTCGCTGTAGCCGGGCGAGAATCTCGTGGCACCGCTTTTCCACACGGTGCTGCAGACGATCAAAACTGGCCTTGACCTCGGAGCTCTGAGTGGTGAAGTGCGCATGCGCAGCAGCAACTTCCTTCTTTAACCTTTTGATCTAAGGTAGACAATATAAGATCGAATCGTGTTTACTGAATTTAAGATATGTGAATCATTGAATCAGGATGCGACTTAAAGATTTCAATGTGATGCAAAAAGAAAGAAAACTACAAACACGAACGTTTAACATGTGGACCTGTGGTTTATTTTTCAGCCTTTTAGTATCATGTCTGACACACGTATACAAGGAGATTTATCTGTCTGTGAGCCTCTAAAGTATGGCTAATTGTACTTTTAGACTGATATGTCTGATGAAAGCATCCCAAGGTAATGCAGCTGTGGTGTTACCTGTTCGTCCATTGCCGACTCCATGTCACGAAATCTTCTAGCTTGTTTAGACAGAGCCGCCCGTTCTTGTTTGGCTGTATTGGCCACAGGTTTCACTACACACGAGTGATGAGAAGCAGAAAAACATTCCCACAGATGAGACTGAGGTGAGCGGGACAGTACATGTCCCCAGGACGGTCGGGGTGACTCACACACGGCGAGCGGCGACTATCAGCCAGACGACCTGGGGTCAGCGTGTCCAGCTCTTCCAGTCTGTGGTCACGTGTGCCTGGAATCTTCTTGTGGGCCTTGGTGCATGACGAGCACAGCTTGATGCTGCAGGACAGAGGTCAACTAGTGTCACGTGTAATCTGTTACACCTTGAAATCAATCAATCAATCAGAGTCACGTATAATCTGATAAACAAGACTTCAGTTAATGACTATTGTGGCAGGTATACGTCACTTTAGGATTTACGATGATGTCACTGACCAGACATGATTTACGCCGAACAGGTCATCTTGAGACAAATACACAGCATCGTCTTGGTATAATTATCAACCATCACACCATTTTGAATATTTTAAACCAGTTTGAAATTTATAGTATGACAAGACATTCTGGTATAGAATCTATTTTCTTTGTACATATTATATAAGGCGAAGTAGACCATATAGCTTTGCTGACTTCGCACGTGGACGCCATCTTGAGTACTGATTAACCTACAAGTAAGCAGGGGATTGATGCATGGGTTTAACTTTCAGATGAAGACCATCACGTCAGATTAGGATCATCAATTATTTCACTTGGTATTTGGAGTGTGGAAGACAGTTGACCTGCAATCCAGACAAAATGACGTGGCAGCAGCATTCACGTCGCACACCCCACACACGTGCTTGCCGCTCAGCGCTTGCTTGCTCTCCACCAGCGCCATAGTAACCAGGTCGGTGGGGAACTTGTCCACCGTAGCAGCTAGCATCTCCTCCTGGCCAGGCTGGGGGGTGAGCAGGATGGGGGCACGACATAACGGACATCCACCCTGTCCCCTGGCCGACAGCCAGGACAAGATGCACTTTCGACAGGCCACGTGACCACAAGGTAGAAACTTGGCTTCCGTGAAATCCTCGTGACATACGGGACATTCCACATCCACGCTGTCAGTCAACGACGCCATTTCTGCAATACAATATTTTATGTCAGCTCTAACTACGTGATACTCACAAACCAGATAGGTGAGGTTAGCGCTGGCAGAATTGTCAGTACTCAAACCAAGGGGAATCACAGCGCTGGACATACAACAGTTAGATCCCCTGCCTTTCTCCGGACAGGGGGCAGGGGATCTAACTGTTGTCTGTCCAGCGCTGTGATTCCCCTTGGTTTGAGTACTGACAATTCTGCCAGCGCTAGCCTCACCTATCTGGTTTGTGAGTATCACGTATAACTCGAGGCAAAATTTGTATCGCTACATTGTTGTGTAATGATCTGTGCATCTACTGTGGGAAATCAGGGTATTTACCCGACCACATATAGTAGCGCACCTTCATGTTTGTGTATGTATGTTTCTCCTGCCTACTTCCTAAGTTCCGGGAAAAGACATGGGTTATATAATAGACCTGATCCATCCTTTTTGAGGATGGAAATGATTGTCTTATTCTATACCTGCGTATTTCTCTGTGGGCTGGCGATTGGGTGCCTGATAGGCGGGGGCAGGAGATCTAACTGTTGTCTGTCCAGCGCTGTGATTCCCCTTGGTTTGAGTACTGACAATTCTGCCAGCGCTAGCCTCACCTATCTGGTTTGTGAGTATCACGTATAACTCGAGGCAAAATTTGTATCGTTACATTGTTGTGTAATGTTCTGTGCATCTACTGTGGGAAATCAGGGTATTTACCCGACCACATATAGTAGCGCACCTTCATGTTTGTGTATGTATGTTTCTCCTGCCTACTTCCTAAGTTCCGGAGAAAGACATGGGTTATATAAGAGACTTGATCCATCCTTTTTGAGGATGGAAATGATTGTCTTATTCTATACCTGCGTATTTCTCTGTGGGCTGGCGATTGGGTGCCTGATAGGCGGGGGCAGGGGATCTAACTGTTGTCTGTCCAGCGCTGTGATTCCCCTTGGTTTGAGTACTGACAATTCTGCCAGCGCTAGCCTCACCTATCTGGTTTGTGAGTATCACGTATAACTCGAGGCAAAATTTGTATCGTTACATTGTTGTGTAATGTTCTGTGCATCAACTGTGGGAAATCAGGGTATTTACCCGACCACATATAGTAGCGCACCTTCATGTTTGTGTATGTATGTTTCTCCTGCCTACTTCCTAAGTTCCGGAGAAAGACATGGGTTATATAAGAGACCTGATCCATCCTTTTTGAGGATGGAAATGATTGTCTTATTCTATACCTGCGTATTTCTCTGTGGGCTGGCGATTGGGTGCCTGATAGGCGGGGGCAGGGGATCTAACTGTTGTCTGTCCAGCGCTGTGATTCCCCTTGGTTTGAGTACTGACAATTCTGCCAGCGCTAGCCTCACCTATCTGGTTTGTGAGTATCACGTATAACTCGAGGCAAAATTTGTATCGTTACATTGTTGTGTAATGTTCTGTGCATCTACTGTGGGAAATCAGGGTATTTACCCGACCACATATAGTAGCGCACCTTCATGTTTGTGTATGTATGTTTCTCCTGCCTACTTCCTCAGTTCCGGAGAAAGACATGGGTTATATAAGAGACCTGATCCATCCTTTTTGAGGATGGAAATGATTGTCTTATTCTATACCTGCGTATTTCTCTGTGGGCTGGCGATTGGGTGCCTGATAGGCGGGGGCAGGGGATCTAACTGTTGTCTGTCCAGCGCTGTGATTCCCCTTGGTTTGAGTACTGACAATTCTGCCAGCGCTAGCCTCACCTATCTGGTTTGTGAGTATCACGTATAACTCAAGGCAAAATTTGTATCGTTACATTGTTGTGTAATGTTCTGTGCATCTACTGTGGGAAATCAGGGTATTTACCCGACCACATATAGTAGCGCACCTTCATGTTTGTGTATGTATGTTTCTCCTGCCTACTTCCTAAGTTCCGGAGAAAGACATGGGTTATATAAGAGACCTGATCCATCCTTTTTGAGGATGGAAATGATTGTCTTATTCTATACCTGCGTATTTCTCTGTGGGCTGGCGATTGGGTGCCTGATAGGCGGGGGCAGGGGATCTAACTGTTGTCTGTCCAGCGCTGTGATTCCCCTTGGTTTGAGTACTGACAATTCTGCCAGCGCTAGCCTCACCTATCTGGTTTGTGAGTATCACGTATAACTCGAGGCAAAATTTGTATCGTTACATTGTTGTGTAATGTTCTGTGCATCTACTGTGGGAAATCAGGGTATTTACCCGACCACATATAGTAGCGCACCTTCATGTTTGTGTATGTATGTTTCTCCTGCCTACTTCCTAAGTTCCGGAGAAAGACATGGGTTATATAAGAGACCTGATCCATCCTTTTTGAGGATGGAAATGATTGTCTTATTCTATACCTGCGTATTTCTCTGTGGGCTGGCGATTGGGTGCCTGATAGGCGGGGGCAGGGGATCTAACTGTTGTCTGTCCAGCGCTGTGATTCCCCTTGGTTTGAGTACTGACAATTCTGCCAGCGCTAGCCTCACCTATCTGGTTTGTGAGTATCACGTATAACTCGAGGCAAAATTTGTATCGTTACATTGTTGTGTAATGTTCTGTGCATCTACTGTGGGAAATCAGGGTATTTACCCGACCACATATAGTAGCGCACCTTCATGTTTGTGTATGTATGTTTCTCCTGCCTACTTCCTCAGTTCCGGAGAAAGACATGGGTTATATAAGAGACCTGATCCATCCTTTTTGAGGATGGAAATGATTGTCTTATTCTATACCTGCGTATTTCTCTGTGGGCTTGCGATTGGGTGCCTGATAGGCGGGGGCAGGGGATCTAACTGTTGTCTGTCCAGCGCTGTGATTCCCCTTGGTTTGAGTACTAGCTCTAACTACGGCAGTTTCTGCTTCAATTCTACACAATGACACATATGATTAAGAACTTCAGCCCAACGAATCAATCTTGAATGGTTGTAAACCTGCAAAATGACATACGGTTACATACATACATACCCCTTCACTGCAGAGACTAAGTACACGCGATCCGACTGCGGGTGCTCATGAGGATCTATGCCTCTTGTCGAGTCTATTTTGTAGTCATGTTCCTCGGACGGTTGTGGCGTTTGGTCGTTCAATGAATAAAGGTTTCAGAAACAAAATATGCGTCCAGTGGCAGGAAAGGGTTTTCGTCTGAATGTTTGCAGAAACAGTGTTTCTACCGTCCTGGAAATGTACCTCTTAGGATATGTATTTAACTACACACGGATTTTTTTTTTAAACATCGATCCCGTGATTCTGTCTCGCTTCCACGTCCAACCCGAGATGTGTACTGACATTTATACTGTGCAAGACTTCAACAATTGCTCGATATTTATAAAAACACAACAGAGATTAGATTTCGTTCACATACCAAGGGGAATTACTCAGCGCTGGACATGCACGCAGCGAGATCCCCTGCCCTCACCTATCAGGCACCCAATCGCCAGCCCACAGAAAAATACACAGGTAAAAAACACGACTATCATATACATCCCAAAAAAGGATGTGTCAGGCCTGATATGGCAAGATGACGAACAAGACGAACTTTATCATTAGTTTTACTCGTTCCCGAACTCAAACTCAAACTGCACGTAAGCTGAATGACAGTTTCAAGACTGAATACAGAAATGACAGAAATACAGAAATGTCAGAAATACGAATGTAAATTGATTTTTGTGTTGGGGTTGGGGAGACAGTATTTTTTTCTTGATATAGAAGACAACGCGTGTTGCCGATTCAGTCAAATTCATGGTAAAAAAAAACGGTGTGTGATCAGTCAATCAAACAAACAAACCGAAAGTACAGCCAAGCTTGACTCCGCCCACTTTGGCGTCATATTCTTCGTACTACACTGGCGTATTACGCACTGTCCTGTTTTGTGTCGCCTTCATTCACTTGCACACACTCAAGGCAGTCCTGCTGAGTTTGCGAAAACACACACAGAACAGGTTTCACCTTTAGCAATACTAACTCTATAAGCGTGTCTGTGTGTGTCACTCACAGTAGAAAGATCGCTCGCTCAATAATCGTAGTGGCCAACATAGTTGGGATTGTACGAGAACTAGTCTGTCGCTGTGACACTGTACACAATGATTGTCAGTACGTAGTGTTGTGTCGATGATAATGACAGCCATTTCTAAGCAAAGACAACTCACCTTGTACAAAATTGTAGTTATGACGGCCTGTAAACTTGCATCCCAATGAAAACAGACGTCGAGTTGTGCAGCGAGGACAGGTGACCGCACACAACACGAAAGTGTCGTAAAATTGGGCACAATACGTTCAGTGCACTCGCTAAGTTCGACTAAACATAGCCTCGTACCTGCACTTTTATTGGCATAACTTATCTGCCGCGAGCCGGAGAGATTAGACTGAACGCAGCCCCGACGTAACCTAAGACTTGTTCAGTTCCTCTTCCAAACCGTTTCTTTTGCAAGAGAAATAGATTGTCATCAGCTACTGCGACTGTAGGTGTTGATGAGAATCTATATTTGTTGTTGGCAGAATATCGACCTTATTGACGTTATTAGTTTGAGAAAGTCAACGGGTTTATGTCTACAGTTGTAGTGGCAGTGTGTAGAGGTTACTGTTGAGTTGCACATGTGTTGTCTGCCTTGGACTGTCAGTGTGTGCTCAAGTTACATAATAATATTGTTATCGGCAGTATACTTTTTATCATTGTAAATTAAGGCCGGTATCTCAGTCTTGTTCCACGCATGTCAACACCGTTTACAACAGATGACGTTGATATTGTGTGTGTCACATAGTCTCTTGTACGTCATCTTGGAGACAAGTAACCAATTTTTTTCTCCGGAAATTAGAAAATAGGCAGGAGAGACACACACACAAACAAGAAGGTGTACTACTAAATGTGGTCGGGTAAATGTGTATGTGTACTGTTCTACCAACGACAGACCAACGACAGAGGCTTAAGGCTCCTGGAATTTGCCAGTTCAAATGATCTAAAGCTGATGAACACGTTTGGCCCGCACAAAGCATCCAGAAGGTGGACATGGCGCAGCCCGAACGGAGAGCACCATAACCAAATTGACTACATCATGGTGAAGAGACGCTTCCAAACCAGTGTGAACATTGCCAAGACAAGAAGTTTTCCAGGAGCAGACATTGGAAGCGAGCATGACTTAGTGATGATGACCTTCCGACTCCGCCTAAAGAAGGTCAACAAGCAGGGTCCCACCAGAATCAAGTTTGACCTCGAGAAGCTAAAAGACCCAGAGGTAACGGAAGCCTTTCAGGCAAAGATAGGAGGAAAATTCGCACCACTGCTACTTCTAGGTGCAGAAGACACGGACGTGGACACACTGATTGACACATTTAACACTCTTGTAACCCAAACAGCCAGTGAGATTCTTGGCAAACACCGACAAGCAAAGAAACCTTGGGTTACAGCTGACATCTTTGTTCTATGTGACAAGCGTCGAGAATTAAAGAAAAAGAAATCAGAGGTAGAAGGAGCTAAACAATACAGGGAAATTAACCAGGATATCAAGAAAAGCATGAAAAAGGCAAAGAATAAGTGGATTGAAAATCAGTGTAAACACGTAGAAGAAAATCTGAACAAAAATAATAGCAAAAATGCATACCAGCTGGTGAAAGACCTGACCAGTGTAAAACAAGGACGCTCCTCGATCATTCAAGATAGTGAAGGGAACTGTCTTACGGAAGACCTAGACATACTGAAGAGATGGACAGAGTACTGCTCAGATTTGTACAACCACCGAGCTCTTGGGGACCCAGGCATACTTGTCAACCCACCCGTGACCAACAATGGCAACTATCCCATCCTCCGAGAAGAAGTAGAGGCTGCAGTGAAGTCGCTGAAAACGGGGAAGGCAGCAGGAGCAGACAACATCCCTGCAGATCTAGTCCAAGAAGGGGGAGAAGACACGATAAGCGCCTTACTAACAATCTGCAATAAGATCTGGCAGTCAGGGGATTGGACCCAATCACTTATAATAACTCTCCCCAAAAAAGGCAACTTACATCAATGCCAGAACTATCGCACAATCAGTCTTATATCCCACCCAAGCAAAGTCATGTTAAAGATCCTACTGAACAGGCTGAAGCCACAGGCAGAGGAAATCATAGCTGAGGAACCGGCAGGCTTCAGAACAGGGCGCAGCACAACTGAGCAGATCTTCAACCTGAGAGTTCTATGTGAGAGATACCTCCAGCACCAGCAGGACCTCTATCATGTCTTTGTGGATTTTAAGAAAGCGTTTGACAGGGTGTGGCATGCAGCCCTTTGGTCCACCATGAAGCTATACAACATCAATGCCAACCTGATCAAAGTCATAGCAAACCTTTACAACAAGGTCACTAGCGCAGTCTGCTTCAATGGCAAAATAGGAAACTGGTTTAGGACTACAGTTGGAATCAGACAAGGCTGCTTGCTCTCCCTACTCTTTTCAACATCTTCCTGGAAAGAATCATGGCGGACGCTCTGAAAGATCATGAAGGAACTGTCAGTATTGGAGGCAGAACAATCACGAACTTGCGCTTTGCGGACGACATTGATGGCCTTGCAGAAACAGAGGAGCTAGCTCAGCTGGTGGAAAAGCTGGATAGTACAGCCATTGCATATGGGATGGAAATCAGTGCAGAGAAGACCAAACTGATGACCAATAACGCCAGTGGCATTGGCACTGAATCCTTGGTTGGAGGCCAAAAACTGGAAACGGTTAAGAAATTCAAATACTTAGGAGCCATTGTGACAGATGAGGGATCAAAACCAGAAATACTGTCCAGGATTGCGCAGACAACAACAGCACTGACAAGATTGAAGACCATATGGAAGGACAGAAACATCACACTCTGCTCCAAGGTCAGACTGATGCGCTCCTTAGTCATCTCAGTGTTCTTGTATGCCTGCGAGTCATGGACCTCACAGCAGACCTTGAAAGGAGGATACAAGCCACTGAAATGAGATGTTTTCGAAGGCTGCTTGGCATTTCATACAGAGATCACATCACAAACGAGGAAGTGGAAAGCAAAATCAGGCAAGCCATCGGGCCCTATGACGACTTATTAGCCATTGTGAGAAAACGCAAACTGAAGTGGTATGGGCATGTCACGCGTTCAGCAGGGCTTGCCAAAACAATCCTGCAAGGCACTGTGCAAGGAGGACGAAGGAGAGGAAGACAGAGGAAAAGATGGGAGGACAATATCTCAGAGTGGACAGGACTGAAGCTGGGCGATACGCTGAGAATGGCAGAGAACAGAGAGGAATGGAGGGAGCTGGTTGCCAAGTCATCAGTGGTGCCCCAACGGTCGGCTAGACTACGGGATATAGATAGATAGATAGATAGATAGATAGATAGATAGATAGATAGATAGATAGATAGATAGATAGATAGATAGATAGATAGATAGATAGATAGATAGATAGATGGATGGATGGATGGATGGATGGATGGATGGATGGATGGATGGATGGATGGATGGATGGATGGATGGATGGACGGACGGACGGACGGACGGACGGACGGACGGACGGACGGACGGACGGACGGACGGATGGATGGATGGATGGATAGATAGTACTGTTCTACCAGCGCTAGCCTCACCTATCTGGTTTGTGACTAGATTTTGTTCGGAAATCAGAAGGTAAAAACATTGCACGTATTTCGATGAAACATGTAAATTAAAATCAATGGATTTTAAACCATTTTAAGCATTACGTATGTGATATTTTCCATATCCTCAAATAATCGTGATGTGGCTTTTCGCTTAAAACCATGCGCGTTGAGCCACAAGCATGTAAGTGTTTCTGTGCTGGGCAGCCAAGCCATGCCAAATCAAACAAATCGTATGCTGGATTTTTATATTATTTTTTTCAAATCTCATTTCGTCCATCTCCATTTTATTAAGGCCAGTCGCTAACACGGTTTCTTAATCCCCTCCCTGACAACGGACGTACATTTTGTTTCTGAAACATGTGTTCATTCAAAGATCAAAAACCAGAACCGTCCAACTGACGCAAATTGATCTCACCAAGAGGCATAGATCTTCATGAGTACCCGCAGTCGCGGGGACTCATGAGGAGCTGTGCTTCTTGCAGTTAGGTCGCGGTTTTTATTCGGCATGGAAGGGGTTAAAGCTACACTCCGGTAACTCATGTAATTCAGACCAGTACCCGAACTCTGTTTACAAAAGCTGATAAGGCGTCTGTGCTTCTCCGTCATGTTAGAGATGTGTGAACAACCTCGAAAACTGGCAAGATCGTGTAGTCTTTGGCGCAAGCATTGATACTAATCCTTTAATCCAGACCACATTCCATCTGCGATAAGATAAATACCGACTGATCTCTATACTTGTTTGTTTGCCCATGAGAAGAGTATTTACCAAAAAAAATTAATAAATTGAGTTGTAACTGTCTTTTCTAAGCGTGTTTTTTCCTCCGTTGGGTTCTTCTCTACTAATACGTTGTGTTGCGTTTTGCGTCTCACATGATTTACTACAGCAATAATTTTTGCATCACGGTGACACACAACCACGCTTGATGAGAGCTGGTAGTCTTTTACTATGAATTCATCCTTTATTCGCCAAAAGCCAGATATCCATGTGTATGAAGCTCACGATTTTCATTGCATTTCATTGTAGAGATCCATAGTAAATCAGACCAATATTGGTACAATATCGAAAGGAATTCTTGGAAAAACTCTGATGGGTGGGGAGGTGCGCGTATGGGCGTTTCTGAGCGCAGAGATCCTATCTTGACTGAACTGAATGATGTCAGTCACTGTATTACAGTGAAAATCTGGCTTTTTCATAGAAAATGATTTTGGCTATCTGGCTTTTTCAAATAATACAATACAATACAATATAATACAATACAATAATCCTTTATTAACTCATTCAGCCCCGTCACACCACAGCAAGACATGGATCAAGCATGATAGTTCAGGGATGGTGCCATAATAGCTTGGCGCCCATAGGCGCCAAGCTATTCTGGCACCACCCTTGAACTATCAAGCTCGATCGGTCTCTAGAATTGTAATACAGCTCTTCCGAGGGCAATTTCAAAATTTGAAGATTTGGGTCCTGGGGTAGAATGTGTTAATCCCTCATGGGGAAATTCACTGTTTGCCCATAATACACATGGCATCATCATTTACTCATTCGACTAATGAAATAAACTATAACCCTCATTTAAAGAAATGAACTGTAACAGACGTACTGGTACCTGTGTAACACTCCTGGCATAGCAGAATTGGTCTGTAAATGTGTACGTAGATATGAAATTGTACGAAAGAAAATCACCAACCTGTACATAACTGCCCCGTGAAGACAAAAGACAGTTAGTCAATTCAATTCAATTTAAAAAAATAAAAATAAAATAAAATAAAACCTTTATTTTTCCCATGACGGGCAATTACAATTTTGTGGAAGGGGGGGGGGGGGGGGGGGGGGGAAGGGGGGGAGGGGGGGGTGGCAGTAAAAATAAAAATCACTCAATGAACATTAATTACTACCAAGACATTCTTATATAAAATTGTTGGTGTATTATATTTATATAATAAATCTGTAGGATTTTAAAACTATGATTAAGACATGAAAACTCTAAACACAAAAATATTAATAATGAATAAATAGTTTAAATTATATCTGACCTCAAGTTACGCAAAATAAATCACTCGTGCACGGTTCGACCGATAGCTCGCATTTTATCGGTCGAACTGTGCACGACTAGTGATTTATTTTGCTCAGCCATAGGTCAGGTAATCTCTATGGGTCACTAACAATAACTCGGACAAAATGTGTCCCTGAAATTGTCAGGGAATGTGTGTTTAAACGTTTCTCTGATCAGACGAATTGTTAGCAAGCTGCCGTTACTGCAGAGAATTGGAGACCGCTGCTTAAATGGATAAAATTAATGTATAAATCGCCTGCTACAACTTTGTATGCGTCTGATCATTCAAATCGTCAGCAAACTGGCGGAATTGCAGGCAGTTGTTGAATGATTAAGTAGATAAATGTCTAAATCGCCTGCTACAACTTTAAATGCGTTGTCCTGTGATTTTGCACCTTACGAGCATAAGACATTAAGAACAAAATCATAATCAGCGCTCTTGATGCTGCATTTTGGAGACGTGTATTATTTATTATACGTTAGACAGACGCATAATTTATGTGACGTATTTTTATTCGCCATTGTACGGTGGTTGCAAGCTCCTGTGGTAAGTCGCATTATTGGCGTCCTTTTTCATAGTAGAACCCAACAGAGAAAGGAAAACGCTTAGAAAAGACAATTACAGCACAATTTATTAATATTTACCTGAAATGTTAATAAGCCGTGTTGTAACTGTCTTTTCTAAGCGCGTTTCTTTCTCCGTTGGGTTCTTCTCTGCATTTTACACGCTCGGCAGTCGCCTTTTTGGTCTGGATAGTCTTTTTCATGGTGAAATTCCAGTATTCAAAAGGCATCATTGGTAATTAAATTGTCAGCGTTGTTATATCTAACGTTTGTTATATCCAACCTTGCTTTAACTCATTCAAACCCACGCACGTATTTCCCAGATTTTGGAGGCATCATCTAACGACTATGCACTTGTTGCAGGAGATGGATCGACCATGATAATTCAAGGGCAGTGCCAGATTAGCTTGGCGCCGACAGGCGCCAAGCTAATCTGGCACTACCCTTGAATTATCATGGTCGATCCATCTCCTGCTGCAGTGCGTCAGGGCTGAATGAGATAAGCGAAGTAGACTGTATGACAATGAAAATATCGCTTTTCTCAAAAATGAACATACTGACTTGTGCCTGACTACAGCCTGTGAATATGAAGCAGATGAAAGCGAAAGTGGTTATTTTTTTTCCTATTAACCCATATCATACTGAGGCTAAAAGCTTCAAATTTGTACACTGCCATTTATGCAAGCTACATTATAGTACTTACAGATAAGGATACAGACCAATGGCATTAGTTCATGGGTGGCGCCAGAATAGCTTGGCGCCAAGCTATTCTGGCACCACCCTTGAACTATTTTAGTCAAGCTTGTTTCACACACTGGTGAATTCTGGATGATAAGTGTTAACGAGCAGAACAAAATGACTTGCATTCTACAGCGCGAAATGACTTGCATTCTACAGCGCAAAATGACTTGCATTCTACAGCGCAAAATGACCTGCAATCTGCAGCGCAAAATGACTTGCATTCTACAGCGCAAAATGACTTGCATTCTACAGCGCAAAATGACTTGCATTCTACAGCGCAAAATGACTTGCATTCTACAGCGTGCAAGTCATTTTGTTCTGGGAGTTCTAACCCCTTTCCTGCCACTGTACGTACATTTTGGTTTCTGAACATTTTTTTTTTTGTGTTTCAAGACCAAAAACAAAACCCGTCCAATAAACGTGGACACGAATTGGTCTCAGCAAGAGGCATAGATCCTCATGAGCCCCCGGGGCTCACAACGTAAGATAAGATAGAACTTTATTGCCATATGTAATAATACATTAGGAAATCGTTTCGGTGCTGCGCAACTCAAAAAGAAGAACATATAACACATCAAAATATAGTTAAGCTGCTTACGTGCACATACGCACACGCGCGCGCGCGCACACACACACATTCACTGACATACACCCGCATGCCTTAATAACTATTGTGGTCTAAACGTAAAGGCAATAAACATGATTTCACAGTGACACAAATCACAGAGGGCATATCACGTAATATAAAAACACGTCATGAGGATCTAGGTCTCTTGCAGTTGGATCTTGCTCCCTTTTCCTCGGCAGTGAAGGGGTTCAACGAGTTAACCGCATTCACTGCTCAGACAAACCCCATCCTCATCAGCCCCCCACCCCCCCCCCCCCTCCCCCCGCAGTTGCATGGAGGTTTATCCCTTAATATTCGGAATACATCAGTGTGTGAAATAAGTTTGACTAAAATATTTCAAGGGTGGTGTCAGAATAGCTTGGCGCCAAGCTATTCTGGCACTCCCCTTGAACTAAAGCCGTTGGTCTATATCCTTATTTATAAGTACTATAATGTAGCTTGCATATGGCAGTGTACAAATTTGAAGCTTTTAGCCTCAGTATGATAAGGGATTATGTGTCCCGCAATTCTGATCTATGCCCATGTTCCTGAGGCTGTGTGTGTTGTGGTTCAGTGCCGCAGGATCAGAAACAAGCATGGCCGTTCTGTGGCTGTGTCCCGCGATCTTCGCCGTATGTGCGTGTGTTTGTATTTGTGTGTGTGTGTGTGTGTGTGTGTGTGTGTGTGTGTGTGTGTGTGTGTGTGTGTGTGTGTGTGTGTGTGTGCGTATGTATGTAAACAAGAGAATCTCCGATATTTCTGTACACACAATTAAGCTTGAAACTTGGCGAAATACTTTCTTAAGTGGGTGGCTAAGAGAACCTCCGAGCATATTGTAATTGCATGTCTCATTGTAGAGATAAACAACCGTTTATAGGAAGTTGGTTGACCCAGATTAGAGTCCGTAATTTTTGTCATATTTACTCAGTTGAACTTTTGCATAAAGCTAGTTTGGAGAAAGACATTGGATGAGTTCGTTAGCCAGCTTTGTTTCCTTTCAACTTCTTTAGTAATTTTTTTTTCAGATTGAAGAATTAAAACACTAAAAAAAAAAAACTTTACTTCTAGAGAAAGTCAGTCAGTGGCGGTGACGTAAAAGAGGCAAATCCGTCACTACACAAAACATTGACATAATACTCTAAATATGACGTTATTCTCTCTCTCTCTCTCTCTCTCTCTCTCTCTCTCTCTCTCTCTCTCTCTCTCTCTCTCTCTCTCTCTCTCTCTCTCTGTCACACACACGCACACACACACACACACACACACACACACACACACACGCACACACGCACACACACACACACACACACAAACATGCGCGCATCTCCAGGAGGGATAGATCCGTGTGCAATGTTTGTGTGACCGGTGAATGTGTATGTAAATGTTTGCTCGTGTCACTGAGGATGCCAAGTTCACACACACAAGCACAGTCACTCGCACTCGATACTAACTACAATAAAACATGTGAAACGAAGATCGCATTTCGTATAGACTATATTGCAGTACATGCTAATAGTGATAAAGCGACAACAAATGCCCCGGCATGAGGCCGTCTGAGAAAAGTATACTATTCTCTGCTGGTCACAATGTCATCAGACGTTACTACAGTAGCGCAGCACAGTACTAATATCTAAGTCGTGTCTCTAAAAAGAATGACAAAGTCCGAACAAGTACCCTTTGTTAAGGATACTTTAGTAAAATAACTAAGTCGGATAAAAGGAAGCCTCGGCAAAAATGACAAAGTCCAAAGTGCCCTTTATAAAAGAAAGTATATAAAAGTAACGTAAGTCAGAGAGCCCTTTGGTAAAAGAAGACCTGTACAAAAATGACTAAGTCTAAAGCGCCCTTTGTAAAAGGGAAGCCTTGGAAAACGACAAAGTCCAAGGCGCCTGTTACAAAAGAAGAGCCACAAAAATAACTAACAAAGTTCAAAACGCCCTTTGTAAAGAGAAGCCTCGGAAAAACGACAGAGTCCGAGCCGCCCGTTATAAAGGAAGACTACCAAAAAAAATGACAGTCCGAAGCGCCTCTTGTAAAAGAAAAGCTCGGAAAAACGGCAGAGTCCGAGACGCCCGTTGTAAAGGAAGACTCAAAAAAAATGGCAAAGTCCGAAGCCCTTTGTAAAGGGAAACCTCGGAAAAACGGCAGAGTCCGAGGCGCCTGCTACAAAGTTTTTTTTGCTTGGCTTGACTTCGCGAACGAAGATTTTATAGGAGTTGCCCACGACGTCTGCAGGCTTGTTCGTGGCTGCGGAGGCCAATCCGAGACAGGCAGGTTCGACCGCAGTGGCTGCAGGGGAAGGTATGGCCAGGGTTCTGAGCTGCGGCATCTCTGTTTTTTCTCCTGAGCCGCTTGTCCTTAAGGCTAGCTCTGTGAGAGTCCTCAAAGGAGACAGCTGCCTTGTAAATGGTGGAGCGCCAGGTGTCACGGTCCGCAGCAAGCGAAGACCACTGGTGGTGGTCGATTTGGCAGGCACTAAGTGACTTCTTGAGACAGTCTTTGTATCTCTTTTTTGGTGCCCCTCTGTCACGGTGTCCAGTAGCAAGTTCGCCGAACAGGGTGATCTTTGGTAGGCGACGATCCTCCATCCTGGAGACATGCCCCGCCCAGCGGAGCTGTGTCCGCAGCAGCAAAGCCTCGATGCTCACAGTTTCAGCCTGTTCAAGGACCTCGACGTTGGTGACATAGTCACTCCAGTGAATGCCCAGGATGGTACGCAGGCAGCGCTGGTGGAAGCGTTCGAGGAGTCGTAGTTGGCTTCGGTAGAGGGCCCAGGACTCGGAACCATACAGCAGGGTGGTGAGGACCACAGCTATATACACGCTGATCTTGGTGCCTGTTTTCAGCTGTTGATTGTGCCACACCCGCTTGAAAAGTCGCCCGAAAGCGCTGTTCGCTTTTGCCAGCCTGCTGTCAAGCTCCTTGTCCAGCTTGGCGTCCGACGTGATAACGCAGCCAAGGTAAGTAAACTGGTGCACTGACTTTAGTTCAGACTCGCCAATGGTGATGTGAGGAGGGCGATACACTGTCTTGGGTGCCGGCTGATAGAGGACCTCTGTCTTTTTCAGACTGACCTCGAGTCCAAAGAGCTGGGCAGCATCTGCGAAGCAAGTCGTGATGCGCTGCAGGGCTCTCTCTGTGTGTGCAACGAGGGCAGCATCATCAGCAAATAGCAGCTCACGAATCAGTTGGTCTAGGGTTTTCGTGTGGGCCTGCAGTCGTCTGAGGTTGAACAGGCTGCCATCGAGACGATACCTGATGTACACTGCATCGTCATCATCGAGGTCCACTGTGGCCTGCTTCAACATCATGCTAAAAAAGATGGTGAAGAGGGTTGGTGCCAGCACGCAGCCCTGCTTTACGCCGTTGAGAATAGGGAATGGTTCTGAGAGGTCATTGTTGAGTCTGACCTGGCCTTGCTGGTCCTCGTGTAGCTGGACAATCATGTTTAGGAACTTTGGGGGACAGCCAAGTCGCTCCAGGATCTGCCACATGCCTTGCCTGCTCACAGTGTCGAACGCTTTTGTTAGGTCGACAAATGTTACGTACAGCCCTTTGTTCTGCTCGCGGCACTTCTCCTGTAGCTGCCTCAACACAAAGACCATATCGGTGGTGCTCCTGTTTGCTCTGAAGCCACACTGGCCCTCTGGGAGTTGGTCTTCAGCGATGGCAGGTACCAGCCGATTCAGGAGCAGCCTTGCAAGGATTTTCCCAGCAATGGACAGCAGGGTAATTCCCCGATAGTTGGAACAGTCAGACTTCTCGCCTTTGTTCTTGTACAGGGTGATAACGACTGCATCACGGAGATCTTTTGGTAGTGTTCCTTCCTCCCAGCAGCAGAGAAAGAGGTCATGGAGCTTGTTGTGCAGTGCTGTGCCTCCATGTTTCCAGATCTCTGGCGGTATTCCATCAATGCCTGCTGCTTTGCCACTCTTGAGCTGGTGGATGGCTGTGAGGGTCTCTTCAGCGGTGGGCGGTTCGTCCAATTCAACCTTTACTGGGAGGTGTGGGATTTGTAGGATGACTGCTTCTTGAACAGTGCGCTCAGCGCTGAAGAGGCTCTGAAAGTATTCCGACCAGCGGTTCAAGATGGAGGTATTATCTGTGAGGAGTGCCTGGCCATTCGCGCTTCGCAGGGGACTTTGTACCAGGTGCCTGGGGCCATACACTGCTTTCAGTGCTTCGTAGAAGCCCCTGTAGTCACCATTGTCAGCACAAAGCTGGGTCCTCTGTGCAAGTCTGGTCCACCACTCATTCTGGAGATCTCTGAGCTTGCGCTGGAGACTGCTGCAGACGAGGCGGAAGGCAGACTTCTTCACAGGGCAGGAAGGCTGGGCTAGGTGGGCCTGATGGGCGGCTCTTTTTTTTTTTTGCTAGGTGTTCCTGGATCTCTACATCGTTTTCGTCAAACCAGTCTTTGTTCTTCTTTCTGGCGAAACCCAAGACTTCTGCAGAGGATTTTGCAATAGCAGTTTTCAGTTGTTCCCAAAGTGTTTCAGGGGAGGAGTCTACTGGGTCCGCTGTGTCTTTGAGCCTGCGCTGTAAATCTGTCTGAAAGGCAGCTTTCACATCGTCACGCTGAAGGCTGGCAACATCAAGCTTTTTCTTGGGGGGCCCCCATTTCTTGGGTTTTGGCTTGAAGTGGAGCCTGAGTTTGCAGCGGACAAGGCGGTGGTCAGTGTGGCACTCTGCGCTGGGCATCACTCTGGTGAGGAGGACGTCACTGCGGTCCCTCTGACGTACTAGGACATAGTCGATAAGGTGCCAGTGTTTGGAGCGAGGATGCATCCAGGTGGTCTTTCGACTGTCCTTTTGCTGAAAAGTAGTGTTGGTGATGACCAGTTGCTGCTCCGCACAGAACTCCAACAGTAGGCGGCCATTGTCATTGCAGTTCCCCACGCCATGCTTGCCGAGGACTCCTTTCCAGGCTTCAGAGTCCTGGCCCACTCTGGCGTTGAAGTCGCCAAGGATGATGACTTTGTCGTCTGCAGGGGTACTCTGTAGGAGGCTGCGCAGGTCAGTGTAAAACTTGTCCTTTTCAGCAGGCTCAGGCTACAAAGTAGAGCCGCCAGAAAAATGGCAAAGTCCCAAGATGTCCTTTAATAAAGGGAAGCCTCGGGAAAACGACAGAGTCCGAGACGCCGGTTATAAAGGAAGACACCAAAAAAGTCCGAAGCGCCCAAGGCAAACCTCGGAAAAACGGCAGAGTCCAAAAAGTCCTTTGATAAAGTGAAGCCTCAAAAAAAAACCCGACAGAGTCCGGGATCCCAACGACAGTCCAAAATATTGGTTTGTAGAGAGAACTCTGAAAAAGTCGAAACAGCAACTGTAGAAGCAGTCGTGGATCCACCTATCTCCGCAGACCGGGAACACACTACGGTGCCGAGGGCAGCGGAACTTTTGGTAGCCAAACGCTGACGAGTAGAGAAAAGTGGCTCGCGCGACCATTACATAATCATTACGTGTTACAAAATGGTGAAGCACTCTTCCATGCGATAGAACATTACTTTCCTAGCTGAATACGCTTTTGTCAATTCTGAAACTATTACTAACACTTAGAGCACTTCAAACACTATATTGTTGTAAAAACCTCTTGCAAATGAAAAATCGTACTTTTACAAGACTACTTAGTTAACAAACAAAATCCAACCAATCTCTTGTCAGGGGAAAATACTCCGCAGTAACCAGCTGTCTGTCACCGTAGCAGACGTCCGGAAAGAAGGGAGAAACCGACACTAGGCGAGGTGCGGTCACTGAGTACAACATCTGGCCTTTGTCTAAACGTTCTGCTGTGCTACCCAGCCTCGCCTCTTACTACTGGCGGTAAATGTACACACTAAATTCCAAGCTTGCAGGAGACAAAAATAGCTGAACTAAGTCAGTGAGTCTCAGTGAGCACACTGACTACACCAAATACAAAAAAGGAAAAATAATACGATAAAAAAAACGTGTACAGGCATTTTTACCAAATTCACACAAATTATAGCAAGAGTGAAATTGTACCGTGAAGTTCTAGTTTTGTCACCATTTTCTCAAGCCGGAAGCGAAAGTGATTATCACGTATAGTGAAAGATAAAATTACGTACAAACTAAAACTTACGTCATGACAAATGACGTTTGACAAATCAATGACGCGTATGTCCTGTGCCCCTTATAGAACTCAATGACGCATTGGCAGATCTGCGAGATTTTTTCCGTAGGAGATAATTCAACATCATAATCAGGTCAAAGACAAAAGGTAGAGACCATTGACAGCGAGGACAGCTCTCATATAGAATGGACTTTGTGGGTTATGGTTCATCCCATCTTGTTTATTACGGTGTTTTTCACTATGATTTCATAACGCCGGCCATTCTTATTACAAAGCGAGAATTTTAAACTTTTTTGTTCAGTGTGACAAGAGCAGGATGTTTCATACCAGACGATTGATGGATGATACTGTCTGTTTTATCACACTGTCAAATATCAAATATTGGAAATATCTGGCGCTATTTTATGTTTGGGCAATATGATGTCCACTTGTAACGCGACATCTACTCCGCCATGCTGTCAGCATGATGAGGCGCACTAAAGAAAAAGAAATAAAACTGAAGTTGTTTGCCGGTTTAGTAGTTGTCGCTCAATGAGTTGTTCGTTTGCTTATTTGCTTGCTTGTTTGTTTTTTGTTTTAGTTCATTTAAATCCATTTTTTCAGTTTTAATCCAGTCCGCCCTGACGCCGACTACAGCAGGATCATGGTCGAGCCATCTCCTGCAACAGGTGCATAGTCGTTAGATGACGCCTGCAAAATTTGGGAAATATACGTGCGTCGGCTGCTTCTTCCGTTCAGAAATAAAGTTTCAATAAAGTTTCAATAAAGTCTAAAAATGCATCTTTGGGAACACGCACCTATTTATTTGCCGACTGCTGACACTAGGCACATGTGCCATATTTCACGCTTGCCGTTGCTAATCAGTCTACAAAGGTACAACTCTGCTAAAGGTACAAGGCTACTAACATACAGAAGTACAAACTGAGCTACTAACATAAAAGTGCACATAATATCACTGAAGATATGGACATAGATAAATGATCAACACACTAATTATTTCACCACTTAGCCCTTACTTTCGACAATCGACATCACATGGTATTTTTAGTTCCTTTCATCCGTACGCGGCGACTGACTGTCAGTTGCCAACCCGGCTGGCAAAATTCAAGGGAACGCAACTCCTCTGAGTTCTTTAGTGCTGGAAAATAGAAAGGTGCCTTCGCAACAGACAACAATATGGCGCCTTGAAGACTTTTCAATCTGCGTAAGTTGGTGATTTTTCCGTTTCCTCTGCTACAAGCCTCATTTCGAGGCTTTTATTAAAGTAAAATCATTTGTTTTAGAGCGTAGGTCTCAGTCGTTCCGTCTGTTTACAGTAGTGGCGCTGCAAAAACGAGGAGATGCACCCCTCAAATTGCGGTCAGTTTGTGCAGTCTACTTGTACTGTAGCGAAAGAGTAGTGCAGTGGCTTTGAGTTTAAAAGCGGTTTTCTTTTCTTATCAGTTCACTTGTAAGCAGAGTAATACCTTTATGGCATTAATTCTGGTATAGTAAAGCTACACTGAACTGTATTTATTCCTAGTGCGTAAGTATGTGATTAAGTTCATCACCCGTCTCCAAAGCCACCCCCCTCCATCTCACTATTAGTATTATTTCCGTTTTAAATCAGTTCGGCTCGTAACTATAATATGACCATTTGTAATAGTTTAAACTGGACATTACTGAACCCTTTTATTGTCTGTAGCATCTTTTGTCGGGGTGATTCCAACAGGAATCAATGCAACAAAAAAGTGCTGCTGATAGCCATGTCAGGATTATAGTACAGCCATAATTCAGTGTGACATTTCTTCTGTTACAGACTGACAGGCACTGTATATATTCCCCACACCACACACCATCATGCCAAAAGGAAAGGGGAAGGGTAAAGGGAAGGGAAAAGGGAAGGGAAAAGGGAAGGGGAAAGGAAAAGGGAAGGGGAAAAAGAAGGACAAGGATGCAGCGGGGGTTGACAGCGTTGTGAGGAAACTGTTCAAGATGTACGAAAAAAACTGCAGCCTGAGTAACTCTGTCATGGCTCCTACCATCCGACGAGCCATGAAGACAGCGATGGAAGAAGAGAAAGTCGTCACAAAGGTATGCAATTTTTTAAATAATGACACATTTGTGTGCTGTCAGCCTCCCCAACCCCTACCCAGCATTTTCACACCTATCAATACACCCACCCAAACATCCCCCCCCCCCTCCTTACCTCCACGCACCAAGCCACCCCCCCCCCCCAACCCCCCCAGCCCATCCCCTGAGGCTTGTATGCCCCACAACTTCCACCCAGCATATTCACCCAGCCAAACTATACCCTGAGCACAGACCCTCTCCCCACTCCACCCTATCAGTTTATTTTCTGCAATCATTATCAGATATAAATGATTTGTGTTTTAACTCATTCAGCCCGATGCACATATTTCCCGAATTTTGGAGGCATCATTTAACGACTATGCACTAGTTGCAGGAGAGAGATCGACCATGATAATTAATTTAATGGTAGTGCCAGATTAGCTTGGCGCTGACAGACGTTGGCACTAACCTTGAATTATCATGGTCGACCCATCTCCTGCTCTAGTGCTTCAGGGCAGAATGGGTTAAATAGTTTCTGTATGAGTAAGTAGTTAAAGAGGATAGATACATATACATTGATGATATGTTCAAGGTTTATGCCTGATCAGCCTGGCTCCTCTTCAAGTGCTGAGCTAATCAGCCCCTGCCACTGAGCTGCTGATATGTAAACCAGCTGTCTCCCCTCTGTACCATTTCATAAAACTCTCACACACTAGGACCAGTTGTGGATAACCGTGATAATTCAAGGGTGTTGTCAGAATAGCTTGGTGCCTCTAGGCGCCAAGCTATTCTGCCACCACCCTTGAACTGTCATGGTCGATCTGTGTCCAGGACTAACATAGGTCTTCGAGGATATCTTCAAAGTTTTATAATTGTGTCCTCAGGGTTTGATGGGTTAATGAATTTTCCCCCTTGTGCATGCAGCCACTAGTGCTGTGAAGAGTACCATGGCTGCATGCAGAAGGGGGGTAATCATGCCTGTATTTCTTTGCCTGTCAGTTCATTTTCGAGTCGATCCCAGTGGAGAAAGAGGGAGATTTGCCAGTGTTGTTTGACCCTTTCATCATGAGTGTACGCCAGGAGCGATATGTCCACATCAAGGATCTGTACGTCTGGGACTACCCAATCACTTATGAAAACATGGCCAACTTTGTAAGCACCTCAGAATTTTTTTCTACATATTGTTTGTATATGAAAATATCTACAATTTTGAAAGTGCCGCAGATTTTTTTTAAACATATTCTCCATACTTCAATATGGACAATTATTAGCAGATGATTCAGTGCATTTGTGGGAAAATTGGAAATTTAGCCCCTCTGTGCATGCAGTCACTAGTACTGTAAACTGCATCGGTGGCCATATGCACAAGAGGGTTGAAACAGTTATCAATCCACTACTAGACTGCAACGTCTGTATAATATTTTTTGTGTGCACATTTTGCCTTGTTCATTTCTGTGGGGCGATTGTGTTGGTAGGTGCTAAGCCAGGTACTAATGAAACAAATACTGATTGTTAAAAACCCTTGTCAACACTGGTAATGGCAGAAATCTGCAGATTTCGTGCTTTTCGTTCTCTATCCAGTGGTGCCACACATGTTTGCACATAAACAGAGTGGCACTACGTTGTGACTTCTGATAAATCTCATCTTTTTGGTCATTGAGCAATTTAAAATTGCTTTCTCCCAGGGCTTGTTTTTGGAGAAACCCTACTACAAACTGAGACTGATGGAATTCATGGACTGCTTGATAGAACCTCTCTCTGTCAAACGACTTGCTTCGTAAGTACATCTTGTGCTCTCTTTAAGCCTTAAACTTAAATTGTTGACACATCTCTGAAGACTACGTTGGAATTCAGGATACAAATGCATGTATACCATGGGGTGTAGAGTGTTCATGGAGAAGTAGTACCTTTGACTTTTCAGCCAGCAGCACCTCTTGGGGCAGGCGGGAGCACTGGTCTTCACATGGCACTCAACTCTCACAGCTGGCTCCAGGTCCTTTACCTAGCCACACCCCGGTAACCGCTTCTGCTGGCGGGCGAAACGTTGTGAGGGGCTGACGCGTCTCTCAGTCAGTTGAAATACTTGGAGAGGAGACGGGCGCCGCCAAGTTCGCCTAAGCCCATTGAAAGGACTGATGGACAAGCAACAGAATAAGAATAACATGCCGGATCGGTCGGGGCCCGGATCACCAACGACCGCGCACCCCATTGGAGGTCTCCAGGGTGGGGACGACAAGTGTGTTACTGGAACCAAACCCACCATCAAGCTGCCCACGCAAGGAATAACTATCGGAACTTGGAACGTTCGCACACTCTACCAGTGCGGCAAAGTGAAGGAACTCACCCACGAGTTAAAGCGCTATCGCTGGGACATTGTAGGACTTGCAGAAGTTCGATGGACAGGCTTCGGAGAAACAACAACAGATGAAGGCCATAAAATCTGGTTCAGCGGAAAAGAAACCAAGCACGAACATGGCGTAGCTTTTATCGTAAGGAAAGAGGTGGCTGGAACTGTCATCAGCTGCACCCCCGTGTCAAGCAGACTAATCTCCATCCGCATCTCCGCCCGACCGCACAACATCACTATAATACAAGTATACGCTCCAACAGCAGATCATGATGATGAGGAATTAGAAGAATTTTACGAACAACTGGACAACATCATCAAGAAAACACCTAAGAAAGACATTCTGACTGTCCTCGGTGACTGGAATGCAAAGATCGGCCCTGACGCTTACCAACAATGGGCAGGAACAGCTGGCAAGTTTGGCCTTGGAGAAACAAACGACAGAGGCCTGCGACTTTTAGAGTTCGCACAGAGTCACCGTCTTACCGTTGCTAATACCCTCCATCCACACAAGAAGTCAAGAACAGTGACATGGCAATCGCCAGGAGGCCTGGTCCATACTGACCAGATTGACTTCATCTTGCTGCCTCGACGATTCAAATCCAGCGTTAACAAAGCACAAACGAGGTCCTTTCCTGGCGCTGATATTGGCAGCAACCACAACCTCGTCCTTACTAGCCTCAAGTTGAAGCTGGCATTGAAACGAGACAGCAAGAGTCCTCGCATCCGATTCGACCTCGAGAAGCTAAAAGACCCGGAAGTAGAAGAGGTCTTCCAAGCCCAGGTGGGAGGCAGATTTGCAGCCTTGGCTACTTTGGACTTGGACGTAGACACCCTTGCTGGAAATATAAAAGAGGTGTTACTTTCTACAGCAGAAGAAGTGCTGGGGAAGCAGAGGAAGCGCAAACAGCCCTGGGTCACCGATGACATCCTTGATCTCTGTGATGAGAGGAGAGCCTGGAAGAAAAAGAGAGGCCAAGACCTCACATCAGCAAACAAGTACAGACTTGTCAACAAGAAGATCAGGAAGAGGATGAAAGAAGCCAAAGAAGATTGGATTGAAGACCAGTGTCGTAGCGTGGAAGAGGGCATGGCAAACGGCAACAGCAAGAAGGCTTATGAAACGCTAAGGACCCTCACCAAGACTCAACAGCGAACAGCCACAGTCATCGAAGACAGCAGCGGCCAACTCCTTACGGAAAACACTGCTGTACTAAACAGATGGACTGAGTACTGCCGAGACTTGTATAACTACAAGGCTGAGCCAGACGCCAGCATCCTCCAAAACAACCAGGCTGGGGCCAGGAAGGCCGAAGACCTGCCAGTGTTAGCTGAAGAGGTGGAAACAGCTGTACGCGGCCTGAAGGGAGGAAAGTCTCCAGGTGTAGACAACGTACCTGCTGAACTGTTGAAACATGGAGGAGAAGTAACAACGAAGGTACTCACTACACTCTGTCAAAAGATCTGGGAGCAAAAGAAATGGCCAGTAGAATGGACACAGTCTCTAGTGATCCCGCTCCCCAAGAAAGGAAACCTGAAACAGTGCCAGAACTACAGAACTATCAGTCTGATAAGTCACCCTAGCAAAGTAATGCTTAGAATCATTCTCAACCGCCTCAAAACTTTCGCCGAGGAACTGCTGGCAGATGAACAGGCTGGCTTCAGAGTTGGAAGAAGCACTGTAGAGCAGATTTTCAACTGCCGCGTCCTGATCGAGAAACATCTGCAGCATCGGCGCGAACTCTACCACAGCTTCATTGATTTCAGGAAAGCATTTGATCGCGTCTGGCACGACGGAATCTGGCAAGTCATGAGATCGTTCAACATAGAGGAGGGGCTGATCCAAATGATAGAAGCGCTTTACAAGAACGCCTGCGGCGCGGTTCTACTTAACAATCAGTCAGGCGAGTTCTTCAGGACGACGATCGGTGTCCGTCAAGGATGCCTGCTCTCTCCTGTCCTTTTCAACATATTCCTGGAGAAGATCATGCAGGAAACCCTCCACGACCACCATACTTCAATCTCTATTGGTGGCAGATCCCTGTGCAATCTTCGATTCGCAGACGACATTGACCTCATGGCAGGCAGCAATAGTGAGCTGCAAAACCTGACAGACAAACTTTCAAGTAGCGCAGGGTCTTATGGCATGGAGATCAGTACGGATAAAAGCAAAGTGATGATCAACACCACAAGCGACAGCAGCAGCAACATTCACATGAACGGCCAGAAGCTAGAAGAGGTCAATAGCTTCAAGTACTTGGGAGCCACCCTGTCCAAAGACGGTAGTTGCATAGCAGAGATCCATATCAGGATAGGTACAGCAACATCCGCAATGGCCAGGCTGGACAGGATATGGCGAAGTAACTCCATCAGCTTCACCATCAAGTACAGGCTTTACAAGTCCCTCGTAGTGTCTATTCTACTCTACGGCTGTGAGACTTGGACGCTGCTTGCAGACTCAGAAAAGAAAATCCAGGCCTTTGAGAACAAGTGCCTGAGGAAGTTGCTCCACATCTCGTACCGCGAGCACAAGACCAACGAATATGTACGGAGCATCGTCACTTCCCTGGTGGGCCCACATGAACCCCTTCTGGCAACCGTGAAACGGCGCAAGCTTGCTTGGTTTGGCCACGTGACCCGACACAACACCTTGTCCAAGACTATCCTCCAAGGCACTCTCGAAGGAAGTCGTCGGCGAGGTCGTCAGAGAAAGAGTTGGGTCGCAAACATAAAAGAATGGACCGAACTCGAGATGCCAGACTTGCTTGCCACCGCCCAAAATAGAACTCAGTGGAGAGCACTGTCTGTTGCTGCTGCCTTTCAGTCCCCCCAACGCCCAGTTCGGGCAAGGGACTGATGATGATGATGATACCATGATAGTTCAAGGGTGATGTCAGAATAGCTTTTTGCACCCCCCCCCCCTCCACTCCCTCCCCATCCTACCCTCACCCCACCCTTTCCACATTCTGCCCCTGATCTTGGTTGATTACATATAAAATCTCTTATAGTAGATGGTTTTATAGGACTCTTACATTGATGCAATTAATTTCCTCTGCTATGATTTTCAAGATAAAATTAGATTTAAAAGTGTGTTTGTTCTTTGTGTTCATAATGAAAAAGCTTGCTGTTTGTTTCAGGGCATTTGTTTTTTGTGACCAGCTGACTCACCTGAACCTGGACTACAATGAGTAAGTGTGAGGTGTTTTTTTTTTTTTTCTTGTGCTTTTGGGTCTTGTGTTTGATAAATGAGCCCATATATGATAAGGAACAATAACAGATTGTGCCCCTTTATAAGCAATCTCCCGAATCACTGCAGCATGTGTCCTCATAGCAGTCAGACAGTTAATACCTGTACTGGATGCCCACTGTAATTACTTTAAATTTAGAATGTCATGGAGGCAACTTCTCATGAGCAAGAGGCATATATTCTCATGAGCACCTGTGAATGCAGGGGCTCATGAGAATAAATGCCTCTTGCAGATGGAATAGGCTGGATGGACTCACAAAATGTGTGAAGTTTGTGCAATGTAATTAGACATACCTCGGATTTGGGATTATGCATTGTATTGTCAGATTTGGTGACGAGGGAGCCAAGTACTTGAGTAAGGGTCTGCACGGCAACAAGACGCTCCTGTCCCTCAGTCTGTGTTACTGCAGTCTAGGGGTGGCCAGTGGAAGTCACCTGGGGAAAGTTCTGTCCACCACTGCTGTCAGGTAAATACAATTTTCTTATCAGCTAGATCAAACTTCGCTTTATGTGTAGTTCTTGGTCGCATGGTGAGAACATGGTCATTGTCAGCTCACCCATTAGTTTATACAGTGAAACTCTCTTTTAGTGTGTTGTGGGTGTGACCCATTGCCTATTCATAGCATACGTGGTACGTATTGATGTATGTCACTTCCAAAACAAGAAAAAGAGCAAGAGATTATTTTTGGCTCACGTGCAAAGCAAAAGTGAGTCTATGTTCCTGGCCAGTCGTCGTCCGTCCGCCATCCGTCGTCCATGGTAAACTTTAACGTTGGCATTTTCTCGGAGACTATTCAAGCGACAGTCTTCAAGCTTGGCCCAAGGATACTTTGTGGCAAGACCTTTCTAAACATACCAATTTCAGTGACCTTTCACAAAGGTCAAGGTCACAGGGGATCAGGAAATATATAAAAAGTAGCTATTTTTGGACATTTACTATTTACAACTTCAAACCCAAACTTGGTACAAAGATACCTGATGGTAAGACCTTTATATGCACACTAATTTGGTTGATCTCTCGGAAAGGTCAAGGGTCACAGGAGCTCAAGAAATAGGTCCAAAATTACCATATTTTTACCAAAAAAATGTTTTTTCTCAAATACTATTCACAACTTCAAACCCAAACTTGGTTACAAAGATACCTGATGGTATGACCTTTCTGTGCATACTAATTTGGTTGATCCCTCGGAAAGGTCAAGG
>BTPG01000007.1:43708486-43875986 GCA_036245525.1 Semisulcospira habei
CAGCCAAGAGAACAATACATGGTCAAAACCGATATACCATACAACACGTACACTGAGCTATCGCGTACACAACACTTAACGCTGCGTTTGGCAGGGCACCGCGAGCGGCGCACGTCATAGCTAGCAGTCGACACGAGTGAAATCCGAGAAGCAATGGTCATAAGTGCTATCGGCCTAGGTACACAGAGGAACATCGGGTTCACTCTGTTACATATGTATCCTAATTTAGTTGACTCATCGCAAAGGTCAAGGGTCACGGGGGTTTGACAGATGTGTGAACTGACTAAATTTTGAGAAAACATGGATTTTGTTTAGTGGCAGGTGCAGGGGGGGGGGGGTAGGGCCCCCTGCCCCCCCTTCTTCCCCACCTGTCAGCCCTGACTACAAAAAAGTTTTTTGATGTTTTTTTGGGAAGCTGTGTTTTACTATTCAGTGGTTCTTCTTTTCTTGTACAGTGTATTTTACAATTATCTCATGGGATCGGTGGGTGAGCATAGTGTGTTCATGATATCCTCACTTGGCATTCCTTACCTGCACCTGTCACAGAACTTCACGCAGACATAGAGTGCCACTAACAGGGGCTCATGTAATCAGTGCCTATTGCTGTGCGATACAATCCCGATTGCATCCTCAGACTGAGGCAGCCATCTGGCAATAAGCCGCTGACTGCTGGTCAACCCCAGCGGTGAAAAAGTGTCCGATCATTGCTGAACTGGGACCCAAATCAGTCCCTCGGCCAGGCATAGAGTTTCATGTGCCCCTTCAGTCACAGGGGCTCGTGGAAAGCATTATACCTCTTTCTGTGCCATGCGAATGGTATTGCATCCTCATACATGGCACTCATCTAGGTTTAAGTCTACGCCTGTGTACACGCCAACTGTGATCAGAAAGTGAGAAATCAACTGCGCTGTGAGTGTTTTCCCCGGTGTGAGCAGCTGACTGGCCTGGGTGTCTAATCCCCAAATCCTGTCACACAACACTCTCTGAGCACAGTGGGTCTCCAGCCTCACACAGATTGCATAGCTTTGTCTTCCGTGGATGTGCACAAATGCCCATCTGAGTGGCAATGTGGTCATTGATGCGTGTCACCAGAGGGGAGGTGTGAAATGTCTTGATTTTGATCAACCTTGAACTAACCCTTAAGTAATCTTCAGTCAATGTAAGAGGTATACATCACGAGTGATAATGACTATTTCTGTGATCTGACCCTGTGTTCCGTCATATGGAGGAGGTTTGTGGGTGTATAGAGCAGTATCACAATTTTCACAAATGGCTGTGTTGTTCCTCAGACGGAGGAGTACTTGGTAGTGTAGTGTTGTTGTCAAACACAAGGTGATTGCTCCTGCAGAAACTCCAGGTAGAACATTCTTTTCAATAAGAAAATTAACACCATATGAGAATCAGAAGTGCCTGATTAATCTTGTTTTGTTAGGGAGGTGGGGTGGAGGTGGGGAGGAGGACAGGTGCATGTAGATATGATTAGCCCTTCCTTTTAAACTTTTTAAAAAGTGCCAAAAGAGGTGCTGTGTCCCAAGATGAAAGAAGAAACGTTTTAACAAATAAAATTTGTAACCTTTGCAAACTCTAAATATGTCTCAGAAAACCCCAACAACAACAACAACAAAAAATAAAGAAACACGCATAGAGAGAGAATGGTTACAACACTATAGTACAATTTTAAAGAAAATAAAAAAAAAAAACATCAAGAAAGAAATAATTTCAACACAACGTATTTGTAATTGTTCTTTTTAAGCGTGTTTCTTTCGTTGTTATGAATTTATGCTCGCCTGATAGTCACTGTTTTGGTCTGGATTTCTTTTGTATGACACAGTTTGCAAAACGGGTGGGGGGTGGGAGGGAGGGCTGTCGGCCCCCCCCCCCACGTCGAGACACGCCTGGATCCGCCCCTGTTGTTAGTGCAGAAGACATCCCTTTCCTTATTGTCAGACGTGTGGTTCGGTTGATACACGTGAGCCATAAGGACTTTGCCTTTCTTGTTTAAGATCAGCATCGGTATTATGGCGCTGGTGATGAAGTTATGAAGTTTCATTTTAATTTTTGGTCATGTGATCGACAAATGAACATTAGAATGCCATGCGGGCTGAATATACAGTAAGCAAAGCCAAAGGTCCTATGGCCCACGGCGGCCACAGCGGCCCGCTGACAGCTGTGCGCAGGCCCTCTGCAGCCCAAGAACATTTTACTCCTGGGGCTGGGATTGACCTGTATTTGATGTGCACTATATTATTCATACAATCCTGATAAATGTCCCAATGTTATTTAATCACCCCAGAGAGCTGTACCTGATGTGCACTATATTATTCATACAATCTGATAATGTCCCAATGTTATTGCATCACCCAGAGAGCTGTACCTGATGTGCACTATATTATTCATACAATCCTGATAATGTCCCAATGTTATTGCATCACCCCAGAGAGCTGTACCTTGATGTGCACTATATTATTCATACAATCCTGATAAATGTCCCAATGTTATTGCATCACCCCAGAGAGCTGTACCTTGATGTGCACTATATTATTCATACAATCCTGATAAATGTCCCAATGTTATTGCATCACCCCAGAGAGCTGTACCTTGATGTGCACTATATTATTCATACTTAATGTCCCAATGTTATTGCATCACGCCAGAGAGCTGTACCTTGATGGTAACAACCTGCAGTGTGAGGGAACACTGGAGCTTATCAAACTGTGCGTTGATCAGGCCGAGTACGAGGCTTTCCAGAGGGCAGAGGAGGCCAGGAAAAAAGCAGAGGAAGAGGCTCAAAAGGCACTAGAAGGTCAGCTGCTGAGCTCTTCCTTTTTTCTTTTTTTTTTTTTTTTATTTTTTTTTAATGTTGGTTTTTTTTTTTTTTTTTTTTTTTTGGGGGAGGGGTATTGTCAGTGTTATGTGCAGAAAGAAAGAGCATGAGAGAGGGAGAGGTATATTGATTGATACAGAAAATGAATGTGTGCAGAAAATGTTTTAAAAAAAGAAGTGAAAAATATCAAACTGAAATAAATTGCATATCAGACTTGTACCCGATGGATGTCACCGCATATGCCACAAATGACTATACATACATTGAGCATGGGCAAACATTTTCCACTATGTGTTTACATTATTCTCAATGATGCCATTTTGCAATATAGTTTTACATTTACATTTACGTATTACATGTACATCTTGACATGACAAGTAGATATTTACATCCTGCTACATTCTCATCACTATTACACAAAACATACATCTAAAGGACTGCAAACATCTGTCTAGGAATGCAAAAGATAGCAAGTCCGTTTTTGTAAAAGGTGAGATTTTCATTGTTTTAACCCATTTAGCCCCACAGGCGCATTTCCCAAATTTTGGAGGTCTCACCTAATGACTATGTACCGGTTTCATTCAATGGGTCAACCATGATAACTACAGCAGGAGATCAGTGAACCATGATAATTCAAGGGTAGTGCTAGATTAGCTTGGTACCTTCAGGCACCAATCTAATCTGGCACTACCCTTGAATTATCATGGTCGATCCATCTCCTGCTTTAGTGTATCGGGGCTAAATGGGTTCATTTTGCAGTGAAAATGTTGCTTTTCTCAAAAATGGACGCGCAGTTGTTGTGCCTCAAATTCCTAAAGCAGATCAGGTGGGAGTCCTGCCATCAGCTTGAGACTTGGTTTTGCTTTCCAGAGAAGGAAAACCGATACAACAGCACAACAGACGTCAGCGGAGATGAAAAAGGGGCTTCAGACAAAAGTCCGCCAGGCAGTGCCAAGAAAAAGAAAAAGAAGAAAGGTATAAAAGATCCAACGTTTTAGGTGATAAACCATTATAGCATTACAGGGGGCTGTAGCAAGTATGTTTTGACAGCAGCCTGCTCTGACTTTTTCTGTATCCAATAATGTTATAGGCAAACTGTACGGTAGGTTAACCCCTTTACTGCGGAGAAAAGTGACCATGATTCATGTGCAGGAGTTGCGTGGCAGAGCCCCCCCCCCCCCCCCCCCCCCACCCCCTCCGCTATTAATGCCAGATAACAGAGAGGAATGAAGGGAGCTGGTTGCCAAGTCATCAGTGGTGCCCCAACGGTCGGCAAGACTACGGGATATAGATAGATAGATAGATGGGGGGGGGGGGGGGCGGCTCATGAGGTTTGCCTCTTGCGGACACCTCTATTTATCCATGTACCTTGGACGGATGCAGCTCTTTGGCATTGAATGAACACATTCTGCCCCAGGACCGGAATCCACAAATTTTGAGATTACCCTATGAATGACTATTACAATTCTAGAGACAGATCGAGCATGATAGTTCAAGCGTGGTGCCTATGGGCGCCAAGCTGCTCCAGCACAACCCTTGAACTATCATGCTCGATCTGTGTCTTGCTGTGGTGTGTAGGGGCTGAATGAGTGAACAAAGATTTCATAAACCCAGTCTTCAACCAGTGGTGGAGAAAAGGTTAACACCAAACACTAGAAGGTAGTCCATTGTCGGTTGCTGTGTGCGCGTTTACCACATTTAATCCCACGGCCATATTTTTTTTAATTTTGAAGGTGCCACCTAACGACTTTGTACTAGTTGCAGGAGATGGTCTGACCAAGATAACAATGGCGCCAAGCTAATCTGGCACTACCCTTGAATTATCATGGTTGATCCATCTCCTGAAACTGGTACATAGTGTCACCTAACGACTCTGTACTAGTTGCAGGAGATGGTTCGACTATGATAATTCAAGGGTAGTGCCAGATTAGCTTGGCACCTGATGATGCCAAGCTAATCTGGCACTACCCTTGATTTATCATGGTTCACTCATCTCCTGCTGTAGTTATTGGGGGCTAAATGAGTTAATCCTTCTCACTCTAGGAAAGAAGAAGAAAAAAAAGGAACCCCCACCACCACCGCCTGTTGGTCCGTGGGTGAGCAAGCTTCACTTAGCCGACAACGGAATTGACGGACTTGGGGAAGGAGGCAGCTTTGCTCCCATCATCTGTATGCGTCTCTTCAAAAAGTAAGTGTAGCTGTTTGCTTATGGATGGCAACCCCAGTACTGTGAGATTACTTCCCCTAGAACATTTACCGCAGCAAGATGGGGCGGTCCGTGGCGCAGTGGTTAATACACCTGCCACCAATGCTAAAGGTGCGAGGTTCGATACCAGGTTCTGGCATCGGACTTTTCTCCTCTAGTAAGTGTCACCATTAATTCGGGCGAACTGTCAGGGATTCTTTCTCCGGGTACTCCGGCTCGGCTTCTTCCCCCTCCACTTTGGTACCGGTTTCAGGCCACTTTATAAATTTCAAATGCAAGCGATCAAAATTTCCGAAACCTCAGTAGATGAGCTGACCCTTCGCACCACGTGAATGTCCTGTGTCTGTCTTGTACAGTGTTTGTCTTCAGAGTGAATGCATGTGTGTCACGTGAGTGTGCGTGTTGGGTTGCAGTTCGCGGCGCTTTCATCCAATTCGCAGAATTGGGGAAAAGCACCTATATAATAACTGGTGTTATTATTATTATTATTATTATTAAGATCCGCCCAACCAAGGTTTGCTTGCAGTGCATGTGCTGGGCTATTTTTAGTGCTGAATTTGTCCTTACAAGCCGTCACTTTGCATGTACAATGGACCCAACAATGAACTCTTAACTCATTCAGCCCGGCGCACGTATTTCCCAAATTTTGGAGGCATCATCTAACGACTATGCACCTGCCGCAGGAGATGGATCGACCATGATAATTCAAGGGCAGTGCCAGATTAGCTTGGCACCGACAGGTGCCAAGCTAATCTGGCACTACCCTTGAATTATCATGGTCGACCCATCTCTCGCTGTAGTACGTCAGGGCTGAATGGGTTAACAAAATTACTTAATCAATGAAACTTTATTTTTCAATGGTACAGGTACATGTATTAACATAGTCAAAGACAAGCCAGTTTTTGCACCAGCTGTTGCTATAACTACAAAAATAACTGAAGGGGGAAAGGGGGGAGCAGCGGTACATAAAAAGAATTAGAAAAACAACACACACACAAATACCGAAGGTACGCACACACACCCACTTAGTGGCAGCTATAGTGCTAATACAGAAAGTTACTTAGTAGACAAAGAGTTCCTTACCTCTGTACATGCATCTTGGTCTGCTCTGTCACATGTTGTTGTTGTTCATGTGTGCTGGTCGGTGATTTTGGAACTTACAGCTTACAACTGTCAACTATTTTTCCATTGTGAACTTCGAAACCCAAATTAACCCATATCATACTGAGGCTAAAAGCTTCAAATTTGTACACTGCCATACACACGCTACATTACAGTGCTTACAGATAAGGATATAGACCAAGGGCTTTAGTTCAAGGGTGGTGCTGGAATAGCTTGGCGCCTAGAGGCGCCAAGCTATTCTGGCACCACCCTTGAACTATTTTAGTCAAACTTTTTTTCACACACTGGTGTATTCCGAATTATCCATTACATTTTCCTTTCCTTTACTTTCCTTACACCAAACAGGGGACAGCCAAGGATGTAGAATGCACAACAAATTCTCAAACAAGGAAAGAAACATGCTTATAGAAAGGATAGCTGCAGCACGGATTACTGTGTTGTGCTTGTCTTCTCTAAGCATGTTGTTTTCTTTCCTGGGAATTTCTTTACTTTTAGGGTCATAAATATGTAAACTATGTCTACATTTGTAAACACAAATTAATGCACATTTTGGGGGGGGGGGGGGGGGTGTTCAGGAAATAACCAACATCGAAAGGAACATGTGGCACAAAAAGCGGCCCGACAAAGCAGAAACATTTTTGCTGTCATTTCCAGTGGACACTGTGTTTATGTGTCTTTAAAAGCAGGGCAAAATCAGCACCAAGCGCTCCCTTCCAAGGAACATGGATATGACTAGGGTCGGCAAGAGGCAAAGAACTTCATGAGCCCCCACATCTGCGGGGGCTTATGATGTTCTGTGCCTCTTGCAGTTGGATGGTGCTCGCATTTTCCCTCAGTGAATGGTTCAACTTTTCTTTTCTTTTTTTTTTGTCGGTTATTTCCTCATATTTTACAGGCATTGCAGTGACCCTAAATGTGTGAATAGTAATTTTTCTTAACACTGCAGTATTATTCGAAAAATTCGCTGATCTTTTTATCCAGATTACTGATGAATTCAGAGTGTTTTGAAGAGCTCGATTTGGAGGACAACCTCATCGGGGAAGTCGGAGGTCGGGAAATAGTTGACGGCTTGTCAAACAGAAAAGAACGTAAGTAATATGTTTTATCAGCTTTCATTGTAACTTATGCTGTAAATAAATAATCAAACGGAAGCATTGCCTATGACTTTGAACCTTGCTGTTTAGATCCATATGACATCTTTTCCCATGGCAAGCAAGAAGAGATTTTAGTACTGGGACTGAGAGATTTTAGTACTGGAGCATACATTACATAGCGTTACCTGTTTTAAGTGACCGTCCTCATGTCATTAAAGACCATCATTTAGGTGACTGTCGCCAACTAAATGATGGTCTTTAATGACAGATGACACTTTCTGCCCTTTAAGATTTCTGGTTTGACAGTGCCTTTTTTCAGCTGAGAAAAAAGTGTGAACACAATCCAGGCTTACAAGCAGCATAGATCCTCATGAGCCCCCGCAGTTGCGGGGGCTCATGAGAATCTATGCCGCTTGGTGAAATCCATGTCCTTTGGACGGCTAGAGCTCTTTTGCATTAAATGAACAAAGATTTCAGAAACACAGTGTGCGTCTCCTGGCGGCGAAAGGGTTAAGTTGACATTTTTCTTGCAAAAAAAGTAGTTGCTCAAAACAGGTTTTACTGTAACAAAAGATGTGCAGTCGTAAGTTTCCTATGGCATCACCCTTGAACTATCACGGTTGATCCATATCTTTGATCTAGTGTCACGGCTGAGTGGGCAAGTCACAAATTATGTGTGCGTTTCTATTTTTCAGAGAAAAAAATGGGTGGTGTGAAAGTGCGAACGACACACAGGATGACTGCGGATACTTTCAACAGCATTGTCAAGCTGGGGACAGGACTGAAGAAAAAGAAGAAAGGAAAAAAGGGAAAAAAGAAGGTGGGCAGTAGAGCTTGGTTTTGATTAACCCTTTGGCTGTCCACAGCACTTTTTGTTGTGATGTTTCTGCAGAAATCATCACAGCAAAAATCACTGCCTACAGCCAAGGGGTTGACTTTTCAACTTGAAATTATTGTAATGATACTGGAGATTAGGGGGGGGGGGGGGGATGCTGAATGTTGTTTGTTTATCCTGCAAGAATCATAGTGACAAAAAGCGCCTCTGACAACCGCTCAACCGGAAATTATTGTCATAATGGGAGGGGGGGGGGTGGAGGTTTGGTGTCATGGTGGTGGTAGTTGTTATTGTTGTTTTTGTTTGTTTGTTTGTTTTATTTTGTGTGAGAAAATAATTTGGGTCATCATGCATTGTGATAGCCAATACCACATTTCAGTGCATAATTATGTGCGTAGATGAGTGTACTGTTTTTTTTGTTTTTCAGAAAAAGTAAGCAGACGAGGACAAAGGCAATGTGTACCAGACAGTTAGAGATGGAGCAACTCTCAGGCAACTCCCAGACAACTGTAGATATCTGCGCAAAACAGATTTTCTACACATTTAAATGTCTAAGTTATCTCCCCTGTGCAGGCGACACTAGTACTGTTTACATTACTGATGACTGCGTGCACAAGGGGGATAGTACTTCACACATCTACAAAACAAAGCACCGTCCATACATTACAGTTCCTCCATCAGAGCTGACATGTTTAAGTAACATGCAGGCTGAGCACTGCATTTGAGTTCCAGTCACCGGTGTGTAATCATCGTGCTGCCAACGCCATTTGTTTGCCTGATGTTCCATCATTGGGAGTTCTGGCTTTAACTCATTCGAGATGTGCCGCCTCCGGGTACTCGGCATAAGCCACGTATCAGGAGGCAACACATCTCTAATGAGCTAAGGCATCCTTCAGCAAGCAATGCCTTCAGCATTATGGCCCATACAGCCAACATCGTGTGTGAAAGCTCATCTCTGCCGCAGGTAGGCAAAAGAAAATTAAGTCAATATTCGTTCAAAGCAAAATTATTATTGCTTTACATGTGCAATGAAAAATTCACTTTGCAAAAGAAAATGGACTTTCTTTTGCCTTCTTGCAGTGCAGATCGCACACCCTCCCCCCCCCCTCCCCCCACATACCCAAATCACCCCAACCCAACTCTCCCTCCCCAACCCACCTGCCCCCGTGGCACCCTCCCCCCCCCACCCGCCCCCCCGGCCCCCCCCCCCCCCCCCCCCCCCCCCCTCCTACATCCCGGGGTATGAACAAGCATGTATGTACACGCTATTTTAGCGCCTAATTTTCTGTCTCATTTACCTTATTTAAGGCGCCTGGCATCAATAGCTGCAGAAGTGGTGTATACCCCCCCTACCCCCCTCTCCCTCTTCCCCCCCCCCCAAATCCTGGGGTATGAACAAGCATGTATGTACACACTATTTTAGCACCTAATTTTTTGTCTCATTTACCTTATTCAAGGCGCCTGGCATCAATAGCTGCAGAAGTGGTGTGTAGTGTTGCCGCTGGCAATGCCATACACCACTTTTGCAGCTATTGATGCCAGGCACCTTGAATGAGTTAATCATTTCCTGTTGTACTTACAGCAGTATTGTTGGTTGCGTATTCATCATGTGAATGCCTAGGGCTTTAGGGTCCAAAAGCACAGTGCATATTGTGTCTTGCTTCAGCAAAGCAAACAGTTTTGATTTCATCGTTTTCATGTTTATTATATGTAAATGGTTTTGAAATTCAGATCAAGCCATTTTGATTAGATTTTCAGTTAGAATGGTAGGGCTATGAATGTTTGATTTTGAAGTTGATGTCATATGTGATAATCATGCATATATTATATAATCATGCGCTCTGATTACATTACAATCTACCTGCACCAAAAGTCCAATAGTCTGTGGCTAATCTTTCCAGTTTGATTTGCTAGTACAGTGAACTTTGGATATATAAAAGTCACCTGGGGACGGAACTTTTCTTGTTGCTGTATCTAAAGTTTGTTGAAAGGGAAGTACATGTATTCACATAGACAAACTGTGGTCGTGATCCCTAAAACACATTCATATGACTACATTAACCCTTTTAGCCCCAAAGTCCCATTTCTCAAATTTGGAGGTGTTGCCTAACAACTATGTACCAGTTGCAGGAGATGGCTTGACCATGATAATTCAAGGGTAGTGCCAGATTAGCTTGGCGCCTGCAGGCGCCAAGCTAATCTGGCACTACCCTTGAATTATCATGATCAAGCCATCTCCTGCTGTAAGGATCTGGGGCTAAAAGAGTTAATGTTGGATATGACAAGATTTGTATCTTATCTTTTTTATGCATCTAAGTCACGATTCCTGTTGGAGAGGGCTTGCCATTGCATTCATCGCTGTAAAATGTGTGTACTCTTGCTACTGAAAACAGTGCTTTATCTGCCTTGCCTTTTTCTGCATTGCTTCCAACGCTGAATTTTTCTTTTAAAGCTGTCATTTCATATATTTTTTAAAACTATTTCATGCATCCACCAGTGCTGTTTACAAATGCCATGCACAAGGGAGTTAACCCCTTAGCTGTCCGTAGCAATTTTTGTCCAGGTGATTCCGGTACTCAAAGTGCTGCGGACAGCCAAAGGGCTCATCGCACTTTCTGACAGCGATCAGAATCCATTTTTTTTATCATCGGCATTATGATGTTCTGACTGTGATACTTGTCTTGAATGCCTTTATAATATTATTAATCGGATGCATTATAACGTTTATCCGTCCGTTTGTTGTGTGTGCGGTTGGTTTGCTCTGGGAAATCTTTGCTTGAATATTTTATATACATACCAATACACATGCGAACAGCCCAAAAACCATTGTAAGTGTCACTTATTACTGCTGGGACGTCGGGCAATGTACAACCAATCAACCAACCACGTCAGTGTCAAACAGTTCTTTTATGAGGCATTAAGCCCTGAGCACGAAATTATCAAACTGAAATATCCTCTGAGGTTTATGTCAAAGTTCTGGGGACAGATTGACCGTGATAGTTGAAGGGTGGTGTCAAATAGCTTGGCGCCTGTAGGCGCCAAGCTATTCCGACACCACCCTTCAACTATCAGGCGCCAAGCTATTTGACACCACCCTTCAACTATCACGGTCAATCCACATCCTGTCATATCACATTTCAGTAATTTCAGGGCTTTATGGGTTAAGTTTTAAATGATGCTTTATGAAGCAGTACGTTGGACTACCATCATCAACCCACTGCATTTGAGCAAATTTATTTTAACCCTCTGATGCGTGCAGCCACCAGTACTGCATACATTACCAGAGGCTGCATACACAAGGGGGTTAAATGCCACAAAATGATGGTCCAAAGTTTCATGACAAAATAACATCTCAAAACCATGCAGACTGAAGAGCCCATCTTTTTTTTTTTTTATTCAACAAGAATATCGTCATGCAAACCTATGGAGAGCGCTCTGTCTAAATATTCAGGAATCTGTTCAGTTGTTTTACATCATCTGCCATGAGACCTTCATAGGAGGTCAAAGTCACATGCCGGTTACGGGTCACACTTTGGTTATTTCCCTTGATCCGGTACACAAGCGTAGCAGATCAAGGGTAGAAACCAGTGTTTGAAGTCAGGATTAAAAAAAATAAATAAATAAATTAAGATGACCAGTGTGTGAAGTGGTGTAAAAAATAAAATAACCAGTGTGTGAATTCACGTTTTAAAAAAAAGAACCAGAGCGCGAAGTCACACATAAAAAAATATACCACCATAATTAACCACCTTTTTGAAATGGGCTGACCATGATAATTCAAGGGCAGTGCCAGATTAGCTTGGCGCCGACAGGCACCAAGCTAATCTGGCACTGCCCTTGAATTATCATGGTCGACCCAACACCTGCTGTAGTGCGTCAGGGTTGAATGGGTTAATTAACTGTGTAGACAACAAGCACAACCTGTATAGATCCTCATGTCTGCTGGCAGTCAGGAGCTTAAACGTCGGGTGACTTCGTGAGTTGTGTTAATCATTTACTCCAAAAGTATGTCATTGAATAAATGTTAAATACACAGTAAAGTTCCGGTATAACAAAACGCCATGCGACCCATTTTACTTCTTGTCCGAAGTTTGTCAAAAGCGAAAATAAGTTACATAGAAAGAGTGCTGTTGGGATCTTTGAAACGTTGTTGTTACGTCAGACATGTGGTATCTGACCTTTAATTGTTTTAAGCGAAGTAGATAGTACATCAGTTTGAAATTTTAAACATGAAATAAGAAATAACTTTGGATATAAATTGAAAACATGCCTGAATAAATAAATAATCAATACAGGTAAATAAGCCATTATACAGGTAAATAAACAATACAGGTAAATAAATCATTATAAAAGATTTTTTAAAAGGCTGTATGTAAGTTTTGTAGACACATAGCAGATCTGTTCACAACTGGTCCAGTGAAATCACAGGGTGTTGGACGATTAGTGATGAAATCGTCCTACGGCTTACTTGAACGTTGCTTGCCTGAGTGATCTGAGCGAGGTCTTACATGAGATTTTCCTAGTTTTGCCCATCTCTTTGGCCTGAAGGTAGGGCTCACAGAATGGGTACGAATGCCACATATTCTCATTGGCAAAATCAGATTTCTTGTCACACTGAAAAACATGATGACGGACATTGGTTGGCAAAGCATTCAGCTCTGACACACTACAGCCGGAGATGGATCGAGCGTGATAATTCAAGGGTAGTGCCAGATTAGCTTGGCACCATCAGGCGTCAAGCTAATCTGGCACTACCCTTGAATTATCATGGTCAATCCATCTCCTGCAGCTGGCACATTATTTCCAACCAACACCCACCCACCCACCCACCCTCCCCCGCTCCCACCCCCATTACCTGTGGCCACAAGCAGATGGGGATTAAAAAAAGACGCTTTTACACACTTTACAGTACCAGTGGCAATTTAATTTGGCTTATCACGTTCAGTATACACACCCTCAATCTGAGAAGAAGAAATGTAAATGGACAAAGACCTCTTCCAGCAAGACAGAGATTCTCATGCACCCCTGCAGTTGCAGGGACTCATGAGAATCTATGTCTCTTGCAGATGGAGAAGGTTAGCTCCCAGTGTACTAGGTGTACATGACCTAATACAAAAAACACCGAAGTTGACAGCAAACATTAAAATTTGGCCCATCACAAACAGGTGTATTGCAAGGACATTTGTATATCACAATCATCAAGTGTATTTTGACAAACACGCATGTGCGTGTGCACAAACACACACACACACACACACAGTCATACACATTAATTTACAGCATATAATAAGATAATGCTATGTTCTAGATATCAATATGCAAAACTTATCAAAGCATGGTAAAGGACAATGCTGATTCCATAATGTGCATGTTTAACATGCAGCACTCGTGCTCCTAATCATTTTTTTTAATACATTAATACAGAATATAATCTTTCAATAGACTAATTCTGACATAAAATAAATGTACACAGTGTACTACAAACAAACATCCAGGCACACACAAAAACTGTACCCTAAAAACTGTACATACATGCACACTGTAAACAGTTTCAAACATCAAAATCTGCATTAAAACAAAGAATAAATAATTTACAAACAACTCCAAATAGTAAATACATGCAAATACTTCAGATCAACTGATACCCTCTGACTGTTGTGTACATTTTACAAAACAAAAAGTCACAATGTAAGATGAAACTTCACTGTCATTTTCAGTGCAACAAATCAAAAAATTGGAGAAAAGTGACATTCATGAGTGCACAAAACACACACAAATATGTGTGACGCAATGAGAAAGTGAATTTATTTTAAAATGTTTAACCCATTCAGCCCTGATGAACTACAGCAGGAGATGGGACAACCATGATAATTCAAGGGTAGTGCCAGATTAGTTTGGCGCCTGTTGGTGCCAAGCTAATCTGGCACTGCCCTTAAATTATCACGGTCGATACATCTCCTGCAACAGGTGCATAGTCGTTAGTTGACGCCTCCAAATTTTGGAAAATACGTCCGGCAGGCTGAATGAGTTAATGATTACTTTTTTTTTTTTTGAAGCAGACATTATCAAACTTTGCAAAATAAATAAATCTTCAAAACATGGACAAGATTCTTCATCATGCAAGCAGTCAGTGCTGAAGTCATGAGCTGAGAAGATGTCATTCTATACTGTTTTATAATGCCCTAAAAATAAAAAAAAATAAAAAAATAAAAAATAAAAAAAAGACATATAAACGGCATAATAAAACAAATTTATAATTATATACGTTTCCTTGCAAAAGGGCTTAACCCTTTCAGCGCCAACACCCTACAGCAGGAGATTGATTGAGATTGATTGACCATGATAATTCATGGGTAGTGCCAGATTAGGCACTACCCTTGAATTATCATGGTCAATCCACGTCCTGCAACTGGTACACAGTCGTTAAGTAACACTTCCAAAATTTGGGAAACGCACCTGTGGGGCTAAAAGGGTTAACACTGAACATCATGCAGGCAAAGTCCAACAAAGAAGCACAAGGTTGTTGAGATCATGCTGCAGGCTTGTAAGTTTGTCGCGGTTTGTTGAGAACTTCAAACGCTTGGTCAATGATTTTGCGTGCATCATGCGCCTCCTTCATGGAGCTTACCCGCACTTTGTTGTAACGGCGCTGGATCTGCAATGACAGGGAAGAGAATAGGTTTTATTAATTTTGCAAATCTCCTATGAGCCAAACGTAAGATCATTTATTATATATTACAGGAAGTAATAAACGAATTCTGCCATGATAGGTCATACAGCGAAAATCTCGATTTTCTCAAAAACGGACATAGTGGCTTTTGCAATGTAAGGGCAGAATTATATTTCTTGACTGTCAAAAAAATTCATTCAATAGGCGGATGGGGCAGACAGATGGATGGACGTCTGTTAGCCTGAAAAATTGGCATCAGACAACAAAAAGCAGAGATTCCAGTGTGGCCCAGTCTTTGGGCCAATGTTGGCTGCAGTTGGACCGCACACAGGGTGCGCGGGCCGACTGTGGCCAACACTTGGGCCTTTTGCACGCTGGATATTTCATCTCTTAGATCCAGAGCACAGTAATGCTGGAACAACACAACACACACACACTTCTTGAAAAAAACTTGAAAGTCTTTAAGCAACAGTCAAGTGCTTGGCTGAATTTGTGTCACTATCTGTGATTTTGGACCTTACGGCTGCATGCCGTAAGGTCCAAAATCACTGATCAGCACACGATATTAACTTTCTGCAAAACAGCCCGTCCACCCCTCTTGTCTATTCAATGCTACGCATTCCTTCCAGAAATCTGCATACACACCACCACCTCAACCCCCAGTGTACAGCAGAACCTGTTTTGAGCGTCCACCCTTAGAAGAGATCACCTGTCATCAAAGACCATCTGGCTGTAGCTGTAGCCACCTAAATGATGGTCTTTAACCCGTATCAGACAGAGGCTAAAAGCTTCAAATTTGTACACTGCCATATGCAAGCTACATTATAGTACTTACAGATCAGGATATAGACCAATGGCTTTAGTTCAAGGGTGGTGCCAGAACAGCTTGGCGCCTAGAGGCGCCAAGCTATTCTGGCAGTACCCTTGAACTATTTTAGTCAAACTTGTTTCACACACAAGTGTATCCCGAATGATAGGGGTTAATGACGGGTGACACTATTCTGCCCCTCAAGACTTCTCTAGAGCACATGTTTTAGGACCAGTATTGTCTTGATGAAAAAAGTGGTTGCTCATAACAGGTTCTACTGTGTGCACGCTGTCCGCAGGACCGGTGGCTGTGTGGTCGTGGGGCTTAAACCCTCCACTGCTGAGAAACAGCCAACACAAGCTGAATGCAAGAGACGCAGATCCTCATGAGCCTCCGCAGTCACGGGGGCTGATGAGGATCTACGCCTCTTGCTGACACCACTCCATGTTCCTGGGACAGCTGTTGAATGTCATTAACAGAAGTTTCAGCGACACAATCTGCGTACGCTGGCAGTGAAAGGGCTGAACGCTGGGCTTACTTCGCTCAGGAAGATCGGACAGTGAAACAAATCGTTACCTCTCCCAGAAGGCGCTGTGCCTCAGGGAAGCGCTTGCCCATGCCTCGTGGGTCCTTGAGCACTTTGCTGAGGGCCTCTTCCTCCACGGTCGTCCGGGTGCGCAGATTGCCCAGCAGGTCGTCCACCCTCGCCTGGCGAGACTTATGTGGCTTGGGGGGTGGCACGGGCACCTGAGAAAAGATGAACAAACTGATTGACCTGTTCACCATCCAGCTGCAAAAGGCATAGATCCTCATGAGCCCTCGCAGTTGCGGGGCCTCATGAGGATCAATGCCTCTTGCCAACACCACTCTGAATCCAGGTTCCTGGGACATCTTGGGTTTTTAGGTCTTGAATTAACGAAGATTGCAGAAATACAGTCCGTGTCAGCTGGCTGAACACATTAACTCGTTGTGCCCGAGGTACGAAATACCCACATTTCGGAGTTACCCTCTGAGGACTGCATTACAATTCAGGAGACAGATCGACCATGATAGTTCAAGGGTGGTGACAGAATAGCTTGGCGCCTATAGGCGCTAAGCTATTCTGCCACCACCCTTGAACTATCATGGTCGAGCCATATCTTGCTGTGGCGTGTCGCGGGCAGAATGAGTTAATTTGGCTATGGTGAGAAAAGAGGACGGCTAGTGCTCAACCAAGTGCCATCCACTGCAATTGACAATGTCCCCTTATTCTCCGCAAATAAAATGTAGAGTTTGCAGCAGACGATCTACAGAAGACGATCGTGCGCCAAACTGAGAGACTTGCTGGGAGTGCACTGAGCGTGCCTTTATTGGAACATGGTTTTGAAGAAATGTCCAATCATAGTCACAGGGTTACGTAAAATGCTTCCTGACCCCTGTCGCACGTAGCAGTTACAGAATACAAAACACTTTATGAGGCGTTTGAGGAGAACCAACAAAAGGAATTTCTTATTCACACATCTTGTGTATCACTCTCGCAGTCACTCCTGTCATGGACACACACCATCAATTGCCATAATAAAGTCAAAGTCAGGTAATCAAAGCATACCCGTCTGAATTCAGGAACGACACGCTTGACGCGATCCAGGTCAACAGACGGGTCTCTGTACACCAGCTGGTGACCTAGGACATGCTTCAATGCTCTTATATTCCCTTGGATATCTGTGGAAAAAACGTGGCATACAAAAGTTAAACGCGTTTTACGTTTAGCTTTAAAGATCCACTACCGCCCTAACTGTCCAAAGATACACTTCTGTAACAGATGGTTACGAAACGCTACACACAGGTCTAGGTATGGTTCACTTAGATTCAGGACAATCCAGTTCACCACACGTCGTCTTTATATCAAGTAACCTGACAATGACTCCACTCCGTTCTAGAAATACAACACTTTCAGTACGAGAAACAGCTAAAAAAAAAAAAAAAAAAAAAAAAAAAAAAAAAAAAAAAAAAAAAAGACTGACACGCTATCAGCGCAGAATAAATAAGTGCGATTACCCGTGTGCTTTTGCTGAGTGTCATAACTACTGTTAAAGTACGTTAGGCATGTCGACAAGGCGAAACAAACACAAATGGTGCTGAAATGTGTCCTCAGATTTATGAGTAATGGTACTTTAAACCCATTTGGCCCTGACGCACTGCAACAGGCGATGGATCAACCATGATAATTCAAGCATAGTGTCCTATCAGCTTGGCGCCTGATGGCGCCAAGCTGATATGGCACTACGCTTAAATTATCATGGTTGATCCATCTCCTGCAACCGGTACACAGATGATACCTCCAAAATTTGGAAATGTGGCCTTGGTGTTAAATGGAAAATGCTTTTGTCTTAAGAAAAACCTTTTTCGGACCATAAGTGATGTGTGTGTAGATCTGTGATTCTGGAATTTACAGCGTAATCCTTTGACTGTGACTGATGATACTGTTCAGTGGAAAGAAGAGTATGTATGACTTTTCTGCTGAACAGTATCATCAGTAGCATTCATGGGGTGCAAGCAGTAAGATTCAAAAATCACAGACCAGCACGCTTAAAAGAGATGAAGCGAATGGAAGGACACACTTCATCCTGCCAACATTTGAACTGGGCATCTGAGAATTGCAAATACAGTACAACCTGTTTTGAGCAACCACTTTTTTTTTGCAAGAATTAAAGTGGTCTTAAAAAGACAGGTGCTCTCTGAAGGGAAGTCTCGAAAGGTAAAAACTGTCACCTGCCATTAAAGACCAATTTTTAGGTGGCTACAGCCAAATGCTGAAGAGTGAATATTGTCACTTGTCAATAAAGACCAATTTTTAGGTGGCTACAGCCAAATGCTGAAAAGTGAAAATTGTCACCTGTCATTAAAGACCATCACTTAGGTGGCGTCAGCCACCTAAATGATGATCTTTAAAAACAGGTGATCTCTCATAGGCGTGACCGTTCAGTACAGACTCTACGGTACCTCAAAGCCTTCATCAGCCATACAATATTTCGAGAGAAGGAAGAAACAATCACCTTTCGGCAAGTCAACGTCCACATCATCATCAGGGTCAAGGTCAAGAAGAGCTTCGTAACCATGGTAACGATCCTCACCGGAGTTGTTCAGATCATCTTGAGTTCCCGAAGACCCCTTGGTTTGAGCGGGGCTCTTGGACGCTTTCGATTTCTGAATCATTTCTGCCTCTTGATCCTCCACCTGTGGAAAAATCAGCGCTGAATTAGAAATGTGTGCTGGTCTGTAATATTGGACATTAGCACTTTCTTTAACCCATTTAAACCCACAGCCGCAAATCCCAAATTTTGGAGTCGTCAGCTAACAACTATGTACCACTTGCTGGAGACGAAATGACCATGACAGTTCAAGGGTAGTGCCAGATTAGCTTGGCGCCATCGGGCGCCAAGCTAATCTGGCACTGCCCTTGATTATCATTGTTGATCCATCTCCTTCTGTAATGCGTCAGGGCAAATGGATTAATATTGTGGCATTAAAGCGAACTGCTCAAGGGTGGAATTTGTTTGCTAAATTTCACTGACACAACGGGTTTTCAATGTAGTCTTGCCTCAACTAAAGACTTCTGCCCTTCTTTTCACATCCCATGTGAGTATAGGCACATGTAACAGAGGATTTGTACAGACAAATATGCACATCAGGGTAGCTCTCTTGCGTATAAAGGAAGAGAAGAGCAGAAAAACATCTCATTTACAAACTTCACGATTAAAGTTACCCCTTTGCTGCATTATCATCGTAAGGCATATGAAGATATCGTCAACTAGTAACCTTCTTACATGTCGCTTTAACCTACTTTGCAACCATTTATAATAAATTCAAGCATGTGTATGCTGGCACAATCTTCTGTTCCAGTTTATAAAAAAAACTGTTTTGAGCGACCACCCCTTTGAAAGATCGCCTGTCATGAAAGACCATCATTTAGGTGGCTGTAGCTGTGACTGTGGCTGTAGCCACCCAAATGATGGTCTTTAATGACAGGCGACACTTTCTGTCTTTCAAGACTCCTCTTGAGAGTGCAGCCATCTTTTAACCCTTAAATATCATACTGAGGCTACAAGTTTCAAATGTGTACACTGCCATATGCAAGCTACACTATAGTACTTACAGATAAGGATATAGACCAATGGCTTTAGTTCAAGGGTGGTGCCAGAATAGCTTGGCGCCTAGAGGCGCCAAGCTATTCTGGCACCACCCTTGAACTATTTTAGTCAAACTTATTTCAAACACACTGGTGTATTCCGAATGATAAGGGTTAAGACCATTCTTTCATGCACAAAATAAAAGGTGGTTGCTGAAAACACGTTCTCCTGTGTCCAAGCTAAATGGGCTAAAAATAATTTTACCTGTGTCATGAAGAAGGCGTCAGAGTCGTCGCTCCTCACGCCACCTGCTCTCGTCTCTTCTCCCTCCTCCTCCATCACCTTCATCTCTCCCTCCATTCTCGACCTCTCAACCCAAGCCTGCGTGCGGGGGGTTGGGGCCATCGGAGGAGTAGGAGGAATCGGGGGCAGAGGCATTCTCTTGGAGGTCTCAAGGTCAAGGCCAGACAGGGTACGGTCCTCCAGCAGCCATGATTTGCTGGGTTCGGGGAGGGCGGGCGGAGGCTTGGGGCCCTCCAGAGCCAGCTGCTGTAAGCGTTCTTCGATGGTGGAGCGAGGAACTTTGGGGACTCGGTCTGACACCTGTGTGCAAAGGACGTAGGGAATGTGTATTTCGTTGTCCTGGTTTTATTCTATTCACTTACCCCCAACGCACGACGGCAAGATATGGATCGACCATGATAGTTCAAGGGTGGTGCCAGAATAGCTTGGCGCCCATGGGCGCCAAGCTATTCTGGCACCACCCTTGAACTATCATGGTCGATCTGCCTCCTGAATTGTAATGCAGCCTTCAGAGGATAACTTTAAACTTTGGGAATTTGGACTCTGGGGCATAATGGGTTTAACCCCTTGTGTATGTGACCACCCAGTACTGTTTACAGTACAGGCGGCTGCATGGCCAAAGTAGTTAAAACACAACCTCACAAATGAATGGATGATTTGTTATACGCACAAAAAATACTGTTAAACAGATTTTGTAACACAGCTGAAGTTCGCTTTTGATTTACAATGAGATAATAGTTTTCCATGTAAATTAAAAACAAACTCCAGTTGTCCTATGGAGAATGTAATGTTAACTTCAATTACATGTATGCAGCTAAACTAACACTGTAACAGCTATACATGTAAATCCCAAGCATAAGATCTTTGTGGATGCAATTCTTGTTGTTACAAAATCAATGTCAGCTCTGTTTGCAAACAGAAAAAAAAACAACTTCATATAATTATATGTTGAGCTCGATTTACTCACCTTTCGAGATTTGCCTGTTGAAACTTCAATGTGGGGCTTTACCAAACGCGCTCAATTTACTCACCTTTCGAGATTTGCCTGTTGAAACTTCAATGTGGGGCTTTACCAAACGGGGTTCATCTTTCCTGAAAATCAAAATCATTTTCACCAGCATTATTAATCCACAGAACCATCATCCACCAACCCACCAACCCAAACCACCCACCCTCCTTCTAGCCAGTATCCATCAATCCATCCACACATCCGACCATCCACACAGCCAGCCAGCCACACACACCATCCATCCATTCGTCCAGCTACCCACTCTCCAACGAATGAACTAATTGGAAAGAAAGAAAGTCAACATGGACAGCACATGGCACCATTTGCTTCCTGGGATCTAAACAGTCCGGTACCGATGTTTGTAGTTTAATGCCGAGGTACTGAACAACGAATAAACCACAAGAGTGTGAACATGGACAGCATTATTTAAGGTAACAGCACAATCAAACCTGCATTAACTCATTCTACCCCAGACACACCACAGCAAGATAATGATATTCCATGATAGTTCAAGGGTGATGCCAGAATAGCTTGGCGCCTATGGGCGCCAAGCTATTCTGGCATCACCCTTGAACTATCATGGTCGATCTGTGTCCTGCACTGCAATGAATTCTTCTGAGGACAATGGCAAAATTTGAGGATTTCGGTGATGGGGCAGAATGAGTTTTAAGCATTTCCTTCATGAGAAAGGTGGACTTCAAACACAGGTGCTCTCTCAAGAGAAATCGTAAACGCCAAACACGTCACCTGTCATTCAAGACCATCATTCCGGTGACGACAGCCACCTGAATGATGGTCTTGAATGACAGGTGACACGGTCTTATATGACAGGTGATCTCTCTTAAGGGCGGCCGTGCTAAAAACAATCTGTCGTAGCCATCTGAATCTAAACAATCAACAGTTTGGCACTGACCTCTGCAGTTTGATGCCGAGGCGGTCAGAAAGGAACCGCCTGAGAAGCGGTGGGTCCCCAGTACGCTGAGTGGTCAGCGGGTTGTTGTGAATCACCAGCTGAACCAGGGCGGGCCACGCCGCCACCGCCAGCAGCGCATCCTCCTCGCTGACCTGTTGAACAGACACAGCCCGGCCTTACGTCACCATCACAGTGATGAAAGACATTAAGACACCAGTTACATACAGCAAAACCTGCTTTGAGTGACCAACCTTATGACAGATCACCTGTCATTAAAGACCATTATTTAGGTGGCTGTTGCCACCTAAATGATGGTCTTTAATGACAGATGATATTGTTTGCCCTTAAAGCCTTCTCTTGAGAGAGTTTTTGTCTTTTAAGACCATTTCCTTTATCATAAAGACTGGTTGCTCAACAATGGTGCTACTGTAGTATGCTAATTGCCCATTTCAAGACAATCTGTTATATCAGTCGGCCAGTGTATCAGCCAGACACCACTGGTTAGTCAGTCAGCCAGTCGGTCAGTGGATCAGCAGGACACCACTGGTTAGTCAGCCAGTCAGTCAGTGGATCAGCAGGACACCACTGGTTAGTCAGCCAGTCGGTCAGTGGATCAGCAGGACAACACTGGTTGGTAAGCCAGTCGGTCAGTGGATCTGCAGGACACGACTGGTTAGTCAGCCAGTCGGTCAGTGGATCAGCAGGACATCACTGGTTAGTCAGCAAGTCAGTCAAAGGAAAGCCAAACAAATCAGTCAACATACGTGCGCTGGTCTAAGTAAGGTCTAAACTCACAGACCAACAAACATATTCACCTACTGGCTAGTCCATCCATCTGCCCACCCACCTACCTACCCATTCACACACCCACAACACATCCATCTATCTGCCTGCCTGCTCACCAATCCACAACCCATGCACCCACTCTCTACCTGCTCACCCACCAACAACCCATCCACCCACCTGCATACCTCCTCATCCACCCAAAACTCATCCATCAATCCTTGCACCTACCTGCTCACCCACCATCCCATCTACCCACCTGCCTACCTGCACACCCACCAACAACCCAACCACATATCTGACTACCCAATCACCCACAAACAACCCATCTGCATCCATCTACTAACCCAGCCATATCCATCCACCAACCCACCCACCTATCTACATACCTCCTTCTCTCACTCTATCCAAAATGCCATTCAAGCACCCACCATTACATGAACATGTGCAATAATGAGGTAGTACAACTCCCTCCAGCCTTCCCTCTCTATATCCATCCATCCATCCATCCATCCATCTACCCAGCCTGACTCCCTCCCTCCCTCCCTCACCCACCCACCCATGATTGTTTACCTGATTGTGTGCAATATTGAGGTAGCGCAACTCTCGGAAGGGCGGGAAGACTTGGGGGATGACCTCCTCCACTTCTTTTGGAGCAGACTCCTGCTTATCCTTCTTTTCAGCAGCGGCTATGACTTCTGCTGCCTCCTCCTCAAGTTCATTAATACGCGCTGACAGATCACCCAGGCTGAAGTCATCCACCAGTAATGCTGGGACACGCAGAACAAGATTTATTAGGTAAGTTAATTATTCCATGAACAAAAGGTCCTTGGGCTGTTCTCCCCTAAAGTTGACCCATGCATAGCTGTGCATGGGTCAATGTCTGCCGACAACAACCCAAGGATCTTTTTGTTCTGAGCAAGAACCAACATCAGCTGACGATGGCCCAAGCGCTCTTCTTCACTGAGAATACACAGTAGTACATGTATCACAAATTCTAAATGTGTGTGCAATGACCTGTGCTTATCAACTCTTTTATTTCTGGAACACAACGCATAACCCCTCCCCACCCAAGCCCTCCATACACACACACATCCCTCCCCAACGCCTCAAATGCAAGAGGCTAAGGTACAAATGTATCTAGCCAATACAGTTTTAACATGATGGCTGTCAGTAGCACTCTATGTCGCCATGATTCCTGTAGGAATCATTGCGACAAAAAGCACTACAAACAGACACAGGGTCAGATGCAGTCTTACCTCTTTAACTCCCAGAACTAAATGACTTCCATTCTGTCGAATGGAAGTCATTTAGTTCTGAAAGTTTAAGAGTTAAATAAGCCTCATTGTCATAAAATGCTGCGAATGCACCTGCATTAGGACTTGATTTGCTGCCTACGACATGCACGCAAACAAAGAAACCCACGTGCTCAATACAAGAATGCCTTTCACAAACTGTCTAAAAAAAAAAGAAAATAAATAACTTATCACAAGAAGTCTAAACAATAAGGTAAACAAGTACCTAAATAAATAATTACACAATAAAGATGCAAATAACTACTTGGAATATGCATACATGAAAAACAGAATGATGTTCAAAATTGTACACATATGATATGTACGCTGACACATAAATGACAAGAGATACAACATAACTTTTCCACAAAGCAGATCAGCTAAAATGTTCATGAATATACAGGAAACTGTTGATATAGCAAATTGCTGTAACAACCAAAGTTTGTAATAAGCAAAGTAATTTACATTAAAAAAACTGCTGTCAGGACCTCTGAAAATGTGTTTATATATGTGACTTTTTTTAATATTCGACTGATCTTGTATAAGCGAAGTCTACCGTAATCTAGTCTGAGATTTCGCCCTTCTGGCTGTAAAATCACAGACATGTACATGCACATGATGACTACACGTTATAAACCAGTGTGCAAAAAGTCATCGGGATGTCAGAGCCAGTTGACCCACACACAGCTGTGTACAGCCGAATTGCAGACAACATCAGTCCGATGACCTTTTGTGCACTATGAATGGTTTGAAGCGTTTTTGAAATGGGAGGGGTGGTAATGCAGGAAACAGTTCCCAGTAAACAAAGGTTCTCCATCCCATGATGGCCACAGTGGGCCCGCGCACAGCTGTGCGCGGGCCCAGTGTGGCCGTCATGGGCCCGAAGATGCTGTGCTGCTGGGGTTCACACCAGTGCAGTATAATTGTGGCAATCCTACATTTAACCCTTTGGATGTTGGTAGCAGTTTTTGTCACGATGATTCCTACAGGAATCATCGTGACAAAAACCGCTACCAACAGCCAGAGGGTTAATAAAGCTCTGGGCATTATCATATGCGACAAAAACTGTGTGTGTGTGCACGCTATCAAGGGAGATCACACAAAACACACCTATACACTATGATACATAAACATGTGTGCTGATGTATGATTGTGGACTTTAATCTGTAAGCAGCAAGCTACAAAATCACACACCAGCACACAAATCTACCAACTGTGAAACACAGCGTACATGTACAGCATTATATGCTGCATCAATGCCGTCTGGCACAGGACGCAAACACTGGATTCATAACGCAAGATGTGGGAATTAAGCCTGGGTAAAGCATGTATGACAAAATACAAAGTGGGAATAAGAAAAAAGAAATGTGTTTGAAAAAAACTTTTTATTGTCACAGAAGTAATGGCTGTTTAAGTAGAGGCTTGTGGTGTGTTTAGTACACTAGAATGGTGGAAACGCAGTAGGTTTCAATGTTAGGCATATCCCTCTCTCTCTCTCTCTCTCTGCATATTTATATGGGGTGCACACGCGCACGCATACACATTGTAGGGATACGGGTACATTATAGAACTGTTAACAATTATGCGTTAAATGTAAGATTATGTTCTCCGTAATTTTGCCATAAGTAAATTAAAATTAACACTGCTGAGTTGTGCTTGAAAATTGAACCCTTTGCGTGTCCGTATTGGTGTCCAAGATGGACACGCAAAGGGTTCAACTGTGCATGTGAAATATACGAGTTAACCAAGGTGTAACCTGATTTTTAACACTTGCGTGCACACAGCCACTGGTACTGCAAACAGTATCAGTGACTGCATGCACATCAGGGTCAACCCATGTCATATTGAGGCTAAAAGCTTCAAATTTGTACCCTGCCATACGCAAGCTACATTATAGTACTTTCAGATAAGGATATAGACCAATGGCTTTAGTTCAAGGGTGGTGCCAGAATAGCTTCTGGCACCACCCTTGAACTATTTTAGTCAAACTTATTTCACACACACTGGTGTATTCCAACTGATAAGGGTTAACCCATTTAGCCCAAATGCCCTACAGCAGGAGATGGATCAACCATGATAATTCAAGGGTAGTGCCAGATCAGCTTGGTACCTGACGGCGCCAAGCTAATCTGGCACCACCTTTGAATTATCATCGCTGATCCATCCTCTGCAACTGGTAAATAGTCATTAGGTGACACCTCAAAAAAGTTTTAACTGCAGCTGTGGGGTTATTTATATGGGTTAAGTAAATTAGGCCCATAATTATTTGGTGGTAAAAAACAGTGCTAGCCTGAAAACAACTGTGATATATGTGTATCTAGACCACTCGTGTCACGAAAGATGACTAAACTTACTGGAGTTTCCAGGCCCTAGAATACAAGGAGAAAGTGAGAGTATGGTAACAAATAGAACAACGATGATCTACAAGGATGAAAGACCTCACATATCAGCTAAAGGTCCTAGGAATGATTTCAGTCGCAGCTGGCATGCACGCAGGTGGGCACATGCAAACTGAGGCTGACGTAAGCCTGAATTAGGCTAATTACTAATCTACCCCTTTTTTAAGTAATCCCATCACTGCTGAGAAAAATCAGCTACGACCCCACTGCAAGAGGTATAGATCCTCATGAGCCCCCACAACAGCGGGGGCTCATGAGAATCTATGCCTCTCCCTGAAACCACTCTAAATGAGCCAGTTTCCTTTGACGGCTGGGCATCTTTGATGCTGAATTTTCAAAATGAAGTAAAAAACACAATCTGTGCTCACTGGCGTTGAAGGGGTTAAACTTACGACATAAAAACTGACTAAAAATTATACCTCCTGGGTAGTGCCGGATTAGCTTGGCATCTAAGGTGCCCAAGCTAAGCAGGCACTGCCTTGAAATATCAGTCAATTCATTTTCTACAACTTGCGTCAATTGATTAACATTGTTGTATCTGAAAATGGAATTCAGTTGATATTTGCAATGAAAGGGCCACAACAGCAAAAATTACAGACATAGAAATAAAATTTCTGACGTAACACATTAATAGCTCTATAAACAAAACATGTCAACAAAAACTACTTGCAAGCATTAAAGACTAGATCTCAAAATCCGGCAATGTGCAATGATACTACACATAAGTAAAGTTCACGGACAACTAGAAAATGTGTGACACTATGCAAACACACACACACACAAAAAAAAAGAAGAGAATTTCTTGTCTGATCTGAATCAGCACATACAAGTATATATTACCCCACTCTAACTGAAGAACCAAAGCAATGCTGCTGTTCCATGGCAAAAGCCCAGTACTTGCAATGCATTGTTTAGAAAAGTTAGATTTTAATTGTATAACAACAAAAATCTCGCTTTTCTCAAAAAAAAGGGACATGCAATGTACTTCTTTTGACACATAACAGCAGAACACACCTACATCTAAAGTCATCAAAACAGAAGTGAGTGCTGGGCTGTGATTTTGGACCTTACGGCCTCAGGCCATAAGGTCCAAAATCATGGCCCACCACACAAATTTATGCAACACAACAATTACAAGTTAATCTATAGTATTAATGGAATGACCCAAAGCGTTATATCACATTACTCTGCTACTAGATCAGAAGGCATGAAGATAGAGATCAAACGTGCAATGGGCTGTGATTTTGGACCTTGCGGCCTTTGGCCGCAAGGTCTAAAATCACAACCCAGCACACAAATATGAAATAAATATGTTTACATTGTTACTGCTAGAGGTTCGCTAATTTCGTTTTGGTCCAATTGCACTAGTCAGTGGTCGTTTTTTCATGTGATTTGTCATAAAAGTTTCATTTTGCAAGCTTACCCCCCTCAAGTAACTCTCCAGCAATGAATAATCTACAAGTATCAGCATCCTAAATACACATACCTTCCAAAGCCTGGTCCTCTTCCTTATTTGCCTGCTCTTCTGCTGACTGCACTTCAATTGCATCGCCACCTCCTTTTTCCTCGGGTTTTTCTTTCTCTTCCGTTTTCCCAGCCCCTTCTTTCTCCGCAGTTTCCTCTGTGGGTTCCTTCTTTCCTAAAAGTTTCTCATCCAAATCGTGTGAGTCTTGCCTTTCGCTGAGTGAATCTGATTTCTGGCGAGACTTTGAACGCCTTGCACTTTTGCGGCCACTGCTCGGGCGATTGCGCTTGGTTTCCGAGCCACTGTGAGTAATGACTCGACCCTCGACACATTTCAGCTGTGGGATGTGACTGATTTCGTTCTTTTCCATGTTGATGTGGCGCAACCTGCAACACAATTATTGTCATGTTGAAATGAGGGTAAATTTAACCCCTTCACTGCTGCATAAAATCAGACTGTGTTTCTGAAATCTCGATAAAACTCAAAGACCAACAACATCAGCTGTCCAACTTGCAAGGAATCAAAGTTGTGTCAACAAGAGGCATAGACCCTCATAAGCCACTGCAGTTGCAGGAGCTCATGAGGATCTGTGTCTCCAGAAGATGGATCGAGATCAATTTTTCTTGACAGTGAAGGGTTAGTACATACAAGAACAGAAGGCAGTCATAGCATGTAAGCGAAGCTTTTCAGCACATGAAGTCTGCAGTTACCAACCCTGTTAACTCTATTAAGCCCTGAAGATAAAATTCTCATTTTTTTTTTAGATATCCTTTGAGGTCTAGGTCACAGTTCTGGAGACAGATCGACCATGATAGTTCAAGGGAGGTGTCAGAATAGCTTGGCGCCTACAGGCGCCAAGCTATTCTGACACCACCCTTGAACTATCATGGTTGATCCACATGCTTCGTAACTTGTCATGGCTTTATGGGTTAATTAATTAGCACTTTTATGCTGTACTTTAAAATTATTGCCGGACAGTCCTTCCTGCTTACATGATCCACCAATCAATCAATGTACACCCAAATATTAACCCCTTCCCTGCCAGTGATCACAAATTGCGCGTCAGGAATAATTGCACACTGACCGACATTCCCATGAAAAGCACAGATGTATATAAGACATTTTAGGATTAAAAACGTCGGACCAACAAGAGGCATACATCTTCATGAGCCCCAGCGACTGTGCTGAGGATTTATGTCTCTTGCAGATAAGTAGCATTCACCTTGCCCTGGCAGTTATGGGGTATTCAAACCGACAAACCAGACAAATCACAAATATTTATAGCACAGAGAGATGGGGGGGGAGGGGGGGGGGTGTAATGTGTAATGATTTTTTTCCAGGCAGTGATCAAAAGGCAAAATAAGGGACAAGCATACTTCGGGAGTCCAGCCAGAGCCGCGAACACGCTGACATCAGCAAGCTTGTTGTCATCCAAGAGCAGCACTTCTAGTCTGGCAAACCGCTGCCGCCTGACTTTTCTGCACGCACAAAACCACAGGACTACATATATAAGATTTTCTTCCATTAATATCTGCAAACTGCAGGATATGGATTGAATATCTAGCTCAAGGCAGTCGAGCACCACGTCCAAGCTATTATCCCATTTAGCCCCGACGCACCACAGAAGAAAATGGATCTATCGTGATATTTCAAGGGTAGTGTCAGATTAGCTTGGCACCTGATGGCGCCAAGCTAATCTGGCACTACCCTTAAATTATTTTTGTCAATTTATCTCCTGCAACTGGTAAACAGTTGTTAGGTAACACCTCCAAAATGTGGGGTTAAATGGGTTCAGCTGTGAAAGTTACCAAGCTATTAACCCTTATCATTCGGAATACACCAGTGTGTGAAATAAGTGTGACTAAAATAGTTCAAGGGTGATGCCAGAATAGCTTGACGCCTCTAGGCGCCAAGCTATTTTGGCACCACCCTTGAACTAAAGCCATTGCTCCATATCCTTATCTGTAAGTACTATAATGTAGCATGGCAGTGTACAAATTTGAAGCTTTTAGCCTCACTATGATATGGGATAAAATCCCCACATCATCCAATGCTGATACTGGAAGTGACATGCACGGCAAACAAATGTAATCTGCCATGCGAACAAAATGTCTGTGACCTGTTACATCACAAAAGACAGAAATAATAAAACATTTGGAGAGATGTAACGTCTCTCCAAACATCTGATCAGTTCTGGCCCTCTTTTGCACGCATCAGATCACAGAAATGAAAAGTAGACGGACAAACGAAACAACAAGTGAGATACCTGTCGCCGATGACGTACGGCGTGGACATGTCCTGGGGCAGGTTGTGGAAGTTGTTCCCCGTCAAGTGCAGGACGCGAAGCTTTGGTAACTGTCCCAGTGTCAGCACATCCTCTTGCGAGAGGTTGTTGTAAGACAGATCCAAAACCTAAAAAAGAAAATAAGGAAAGTTAGAAAAACTATCTGTTTTAACCTTTATCATTCGGAATACACCAGTGTGTGAAATAAGTTGACTAAAATAGTTCAAGGGTAATGCCAGAATAGCTTGGGGCCTCTAGGCGCCAAGATATTCTGGCACGACCCTTGAACTAAAGCCATTGGTCTATATCCTTATCTGTAAGTACTATAATGTAGCTTGCATGTGGCAGTGTACAAATTTAAAGCTTTTAGCCTCAGTATGATATGGGTTAACCCCGCCACTGTCAGCCACGACAGAAATGATCGTCGCAGAAACCGTCGCATGTTTACTGAAAGAGATCGTTTTCCTTTTTTTACTGCCTGCCACTAAAAATGATGTGTCTGATACATCACAGATTTACATGCAATGCTGGTTGACCCCCGTCCGCCTGCGGAACACATATAAATAAGTCCAGTAAGAGGCATGGGTCCTATTGAAGGCAATGGTATCGCACTGAGGTGTGCTGGTCTGTGATTTTGGGGCTCACGGCCCTTGGCCATAAGATCCAAAATCACAGACCTGCACACAAATAAAAACTAAACAAAACTGATATGCACTGCTTGCCTCTAAACTCGGGAAGTCACTGTTGGTAAACTTGAGACTCCGCAATCCATTTAGGGGCATCTCCAGTTCTCGCAGTGCAGGAAAACCCCTGAAGGCCTCTGTAGCAAACATGAAAACAAAATTTTTAACCCATGCATTTGATGGCTGCAAAGTATTTGCGATTGGTGTTTTTTTAAAACGTTTTGTTTTAACCCTTTTAGCCCCAAGGTCCACTTTCTCAAATTTCGGAGGTGTTGCCTAAGGACTATGTACCAGTTGTAGGAGATGGCTTGACCATAATAATTCAAGGGTAGTGCCAGATTAGCTTGGTGCCTGAAGGCGCCAAGCTAATCTGGCACTACCCTTGAATTATCATAGTCAAGCCATCTCCTGCTGTAGGGATCCGGGGCTAAAAGCGTTAAACAATGTTAGATGTGACAAGAAGGCGCCAAGCTAATTTGGCACTAGCCTTGAATTATCATGGTCAAGCTATCTCCTGCTGTAGGGATCTTGGGCTAAAAGGGTTAACAAGAAAAACTAACACCTGCATCCATCCCCCCCTCTCCACCTCCTCCCCCCCCCCCCACCCCCCAAACCCCCCCTCCCCCCCACCCCCACCCCTCCCCCCCACCTCCAATCTCCCCTTCATGCACATATCAGCACACTCACACAAAAAAGTCAATAAGAAAAAAAGGCAACATAAAATAATTAACCTCATACAGTGATACAGTGTATCAGTAAATGAAGTTTGTTTATGTTTGTTGTCTCTACAACAGTGCACAAGTGGATGTTTGTGCAAAACACACACACACACACACACACACACACACACACACACACACACACACACACACACACACACACACACACACACAATAACAACAACAACAAAACAACAACTACAACCAAGTGCTAAAACTGACCAAAAGGTAAGTAATTTTCCCCAGCATTGATGTACGCCACATTGTCAAACATGTCCAAGTCATCCTCTTTCACATCACTCAACTCCTGGCCAGCGATGTTGATAGAGCACAGGTCTGCTGGGTCCTCCACACAACAGTGTTTCATCTGAAGGCAGACAACTAAAGTTATTCCATCTGTACACTTAATTAGCCCCACTGTGCTGTTTACTGGTAGTGTTTACAGTGCCAGATGCTACATGCTTAAGGGGATTCATATTCAATGTAAGAGCTCATTGTGACTGCTAAAATTCTCAAAATAAATATTTAACGAACACCAAAACAGATGACTTTTTCCATATGTTCACTCCATTCTGTACAGCCACATCTATTCAGGAAATCTTTGTGACAGTAGCAAAATTGTTCATTTTACATTTCAGACTAGAAATGATCTAGCCAAATTTTACAAAGGAGAAATGCTGCATTGATAAACAAAATATCTTTAAACGACAACATAAATTTTAAGCTGTCAGTTTTTTTCAGGAGCTGATGTTACACCTGTCTCCATTCCAGAAAAAAAAAAATCTCAAGTTAATAGTGAAATAGTTTCATTCTCTTTATTTTTCTTCTGAAAATATGCGGACAGTGACAATGACAAGAAATTCGACATCATGCAAAAAAAATAATAAAGTGACATTATTAGAGTCATCGGAAACACTGAAGTGTTTCCGATAACTCTAATGATGTCACTTTATTTTTATTTTTTGGCATGATGTTGATTCTAATGATGTCACTTTTTTGTTGTTGCTCATCAGTATATGACACAGATCTTTTGAACAACACACCAAGAAATATCCATCCAGTGTTGGTACATCCTCCTCCTTCTCCCCATCATCCTCTTCTTCAAACTGCTGTTCCGTCAGTCGTACCCCCTGTTCTTCCGCTTTCTTCCTCTCCTCCCGGATACGTGAGTATGTCCGTGGCTTCGTGCACAGAACGGCTTTGAAGCGTCGCCGCTGTTCTGCTCTGTGTGCCACAAGCCAAGCTCCATCTCCTGGAAAGCGCAGAGGGAAGTCAGTCATCACATGATGTGTATGTGATAAGATTAAAGGCCCACTACCATCATAACTGTTCAAAGATACACTTCGGTAACAGATGGGTATGAAACGCTACACACAGGTCTAGCTACAGTTCATTTAGACACAGGCCAATTCAGTTCAGCATGTCATTTTGATATCAAGTAATTTGACAATGACTCTACTCCATTCTATAAATGCAATGCTATCAGTATGAGAAACAGCTAAAAATAGATTGACACGCTTACGGCTGGGCTAATCAGTGCAATTACATGTGCACTTTTGCTGCGTGTCCCAACTGCTGAAAAAGTTCATTAGGTGGTTGGACAAAAAAAAAACAACCACAAATGGTGCTGAAATGTGACTTCAAATTTACGCATAAAATGGTACTTTCAGTCAAACGCGCATTAACTTCACATTTTTGGGTGAACCAGTCAGTATTTAGCTCTTAAATACAGCAGAACCAGTTCTTAGTGACCACACTTGTGAGAGATGGCCTGTCATTACAGTCTTTAATGACAAGTAAAGCTTTTTTCTCTTCAAGACTTTGATCCATTGAGCAAACACATGTCTCATAACCCTTTTAGCCTGAAGGTCCCATTTCTCAAATTTTGAAGGTGTTGCCTAAGACTATGTACCAGTTGTAGGAGATGGACTGATCATGATAATTCAAGGTAGTGCCAGATGAGCTTGGCACCTGAAGGCAAGCTCATCTGGCACTACCCTTGAATTATCATGATCAATCCATCTCCTGCTGCAGGGTCCCAGGGCTAAATGGGTTAAGACATTTTTGTCTCTGTGCAATGTACTGTGTAGATGGTTGCTCAAAACAGGTTCTGCTAGACAGACTTTGTCAACACTGACCCTTCAAACCCAAACAACAGGCACAAAAAGATCAATTCAACCGCATTCTCTTGAGCTTATCCTTTGAATATGTAAAATAGCATTTAGAACTTTATATATACAAGATAAACACACAGATGTGCACGCACACACACACACACACACACACACACACACACACACACACACACACACAGGCCACCATGCAAACATAACAGGGTGCATCTTCTTTGCAGCTGTATGGATCCCGCTGGATCGGTATTCTGTACAATTCCAACAAGCTGACATGTGACCCAAGCCCTCAGACGTAAGGTACAAAATCAGAAACAAGCACAATTCATGTATTTTTTAAATGCTTTACTTTGCAAAAAATTAAACCCCCTGTTACCAGTAACTTTGGTTTGACAATCAATGCTAATGCATAGACCTGAGACAAGCCTCTGCTGAAAATGAGATTTATTTTAAACGCATACCAATAAAGAATGAAACATGTTTTGAAAGTGTATATATGGTATGCCTCAAGCACAAAAACAATCTTTAAAAGGGAAACCAACCAAAAAGAAACGCATGAACGTACAAACACAAAGTACAACTGTTCAAAACCAAAACATGGCCGACACAGAGAAGTTTTGTATCTTTTCCAGCCCCCATCTATCAACTTCACGTGAAATGTAACGTACGATACCAGCAATAAATAAACAAACTCAAATACAGACCTTCACTGAAGATCCCCCGTTTTACAAGCCCCCGAACGGGAAAGCAGTTTGACACAAATCCCCCCGAATCGGAATCCAATTTCACCCCGGCCAGCGCCATTTTGAAACATCGCCAGGGTAACGATGGGGAAAGTAAAAAGTAGAACAGGAAGTTTAAAGTCTAAAGACTAGGATCGGAGAAAATACTTGGGCTACCTTTGCAATTTTTTTTTATTTTTTATTTATTTATTCTAAGGCAAATTTAAGGTACAAGTGTGAATGAATTATATCATAACCGACCTCCATTACGAAAAATAAATCACTCATCACCTGAGCAATAGTGATTCTTTTGCATGAAAGGTGTCTGCCATGTGCAAAACCTCTGTACAATACTGGCTATTTACCAATTATTGTCATAGGTTTCCTGCAACTGACAATTGTTCATTCCTGAAATTATCGATATGATTCTGCCTGAACTCTTTCTCTTTGACCTCTGCATATGTTGCATTAACTCATTGTGCCCGAGGTACGAAACACCCAAATTTTGGAGTTATCCTCCGAGGACTGCATTAAGATTCAGGAGGCAGATCGACCATGATAGTTCAAGGGTGGTGGCAGAATAGCTTGGCGCCTATAGGCGCCAAGCTATTTTGCCACCACCCTTGAACTATCATGGTCGAGCCATATTTTGCTGTGGCGTGTCGTGGGCAGAATGAGTTTTTTTTTTTTTTCAGTGTACTTGCAAGGTATGTTTCACTCTGTATACCGTCACAGACAACAATGTTGCAATTAGTGTTTTTTTATGTTTGCAAAATTTTACTGTGTAAAATTTCCTACCGAGATTGCCAGCAAAATCAAGTTAAATTAATATTTTTCAAGTGGTGTATCAAAACGATATTTTTTTATAACAGTACACACACACAAACACTATGCATAATTCTTGTTTCTGAACAGTTTATTTACCATACAAGTATTTGTACATGTCAGAAAATGACAGCAGGATCGACGGAAAGTAAAGGAAAGAGAAACGCCACACAAATTTATCCAAACAAACTGGATACAACACTCACGTGTATCACAATAGAACATTTCTTTCTATAATAAATCAACTTGACGTGAACCTTACCAAGACAACGGAACAAAATCGTATGCATCAAAGTAATGAAATTTGTGTGAACGTAACCTCTACAATGTGGCATACAGACACATTCAAAAACAGTCTTTCTTTCCATGCAGGCCTTACACAAGGTTTAATTATTACATTTTTAATCACACACAGCATTCAGCATACAGTTCATTGCACGCACTCACACAGAAAACACAATGTTGGGTCAGCCCCTCAGACATCCCTTCAACTTAAAGAGACAGATGTTCATGAGCCCCTTCATTTACAAGAGGCATAAAGCAGGGGCTCATGAGAATCTGTGTCTCTTGCTGGTAGGGTGCTCATATCACTACTCCTCAAATGGAAAAGTTTTATGAGGGTTTAAATGTCATCCCTTGACTGAGGTACACTGATGCTGTTTTTTTTTTCACAATCACACTTTGGACGAGAAATTATGGATCAGAACTGCCTCACTTGTGGAACACGCAGACGCTCCTTTATTTTGCATACAGACTGCAGGACTGACAGTTCATCAGCAATCTGACCCCCAAAATGAAATAAGTATGCTAACTTAAAAACTATTTTAATATTTTCGTCAACCAAAGCCCCCATATCTGCCCCACACCCTCCACCCTCACCCCACACCCAGCCTGAGTACCACTTATTTTAACATCACACATACATGTTGCAAACTTCACTGTAAAAGCAAATAAACACAAAAGCATCCTGAGAATTCTGTGCAAGGGTCAATCAAGTTTCATCACTGGATAAATAATGGCATTAAAACAATCAAACTGAAGTACTATCTGTGCTGGTCTGTAAATTTGGACCTTAAGCTCTACACCAGAAGGTTAAAAATGACAGACCAGCAGATGTTTGGCAAATGTACAGGCATTGTTCCACCATTCTAGAGGTACGCTGCTGTAAACAAACCCTGTTCAAAAGATTCCCTCTCTCTTTGATGGAGTGAAAGAAGAGTAAGAAAGATGTACAGTCTTACAAAGAACTGGGCAATGCATCCAAGATTGTAACACTGCAATGCAGCATACCCATCCTGACTTTATCCACCTGACAATAATTGAGTTTAAAAGTATGTCCGCACGACAGGAAAGCAATGCAGGCATGGCAGTTTACAGTGCGGAAGATGCACATGATGTTTGTACAATGGCACAAGGTGCTTGACCCATGCCCAGAAAAACGCCCACAGTAATTGTGTTAAATCTCCTTGGACATGTATCCGCCAGTACTCTTTACAGTACCGGTGGCTGCAAGCACAAGGGGGGATTAAGGGGGATTTGGAGACAGTGCGTCACTTGAAGATTACAAACCAGTGCTGGTCTGTGATTTTGGATCTTACAACCTGGGGCTGTAAGGTCCAAAATTACAGACCACACAAATAGTCATTCTGTTTATAAATAAGGATGCAAGATTTACTGTTGTAATCCTCCTTCAGTACTGCAATTCTTTAAATTGGTCTGTACTCACAACTGAGACAATGCTACACGACATCTGAACTGCAACTGCATGCAGTGGCCTGTATTGTGAGCAGGTGTGGCATGCACAAGGCATTAGAACCATTTTACTAGCAGTCATCGACATATGAACAAATGTGTACACTAAACAAAACTTCAAAACAAAACATAAAGCTATTTCATCCCGACACCTCCCTGCCACCCCCCCCCCCCAAACCCCCCCCCCCCCCCCCCCCCAGCCCCATTTTTCAAATTACTTCTACCATTCCCCTAACCACCCCACCACCCCCAAAGCAATCTGCCACTGTGCTTCCTCCACAAAACTTGATCTTGAACAGCCACAATCCTGCACGTTTGAAACAATCCATCAGGAGTGGTGTGCATGAGAATGACCTGAAGCCATGGGCCTGGTCTATGCCAGAAGTCTTACTGTCACAACAGTACGCTGACTTCTGGCTTAAACTTGCTCGACGGCTTAAGCCCCCTTTCAAGCGGACTGAAGCCATCAGCCAGATCTAAGCCAAAAGTCATCACCTATTGTCACAACAGTAGGCTAAGACTTCTGGATTATAACTGGCTGACGATTTCTGTTCATGTTCATGCACGCCACACCAGGTCCAAGCCAGTTCATCAGCAATGGAGAACACATCCACAACCACAATGTCAAACAGAAACGCTGTGCAGATCTGATCACTTAACCTGGCAAATTTTTTTTGCCACATTTTTTTCTTCTTTTTTTCTCTTTTGTTTTCTTTCGTCCTGCAAAGTTCATGGTGTCCAATCTTCTCCTGGACGTGGTAACGATGATGCAGACATTTCAAGCAACATAGGTGTAGATTTTTCTGCAAATAAAGTTTTTTAAATATTATTAGTTATCACGCCCTGACATCAAACAAGAGATGAACGACCTTGATACTTCAACTCACACTTGAACTTCAAGTGTAGAGCCAGTAAAGCTTGATGCCTCGGCATCAAGCTTTACTGGCTCTACACTTGAAATATCATGGTTGATCATATCTTGTTGAGTAATGGCATTTTAGAGATATTTTACACCACTCCAGAACTATCATGATCATTCTGTCCCCTGCACTGATACAGGCCCAGGCTACTCTCGCACCTCTCTAACTATTCTGGTTGATCCATCTCCTAAACTGTAACTTAGTCAACAAAGGACAACGCACAACTTTGAAAATATAAAACTTTCAGCACAATGTGCCAGTCAAGCAATATGAAACACACTGGCCAACAAAAGGCTGATGAACATACCTATAGCAAGTTCATGTGGATGAGCAGTTTGGATGCCTGAGAAGGTACCGCACTAATCTGGCACTACCCCCCTTGAACTATCATGGTTGATCAATCTCCCACAGCTTATAATTATACACAGTCATTATAAACAGCATCCTAAAGTTTAAGTCATGAGGTGGTGAGACAAATTTTCCTGTGACAGTACATAGCAACATGTACTTAGAAAAAAAAAAGTAAAATGAAAAAGTTCAAAGCCCTTATCTGTTTTGTGAGAAGAGTTCTTCATGGTATTACAATGAAAATCACGCTTTTCACAAAAAAATGAATTTTTTTTCTAAAATGTATTTTTTTAAAAAATACTTACCGATGGCATTACTATATGGAATACACTCTATAGCCTATCGATTTCAGAACAAAGTTGTGTCCCCTACACAACTGGGGAGGAGACACCGGGGATCCATACACAGGGGCCCCGGGTGGCCTCCCCTTACCACCCTATCCCGGCAAGCATAGGGCGAGTTCCTGTCAGTTTTCACACTTAGCCAAAGAGGCAAGCGGGGCAGGAGGGAGGGCTGTCCGAGTAATGCCATCGGTAAGTATTTTTCAAAAAAAAATACATTTTAGAAAAATAATTCATTTGTTTTTTCAAAATACATTACCGATGGCATTACTGTATGGAAGAATAGCAAAAAGGAGGAGAGTGCCGACCCAAAAGCCCAGCACTTAACCCCCCCCCCCCCCCCCCCCAGGCCCCCAAAGAGCACTCCCGACGATTTCAGCTAAGACGTACCTAGGGCACATGTGGAGCTCGGAGAGTGCTGGGCCGCGGAGATGTCGCCCACCCAGGCCAGGGAGTCACGCTGGCCGGATAGGTCACGGAGGTAGAAGCGGGCGAAGGTGGAGTCTGCACGCCAGCCGCCTGCCGAAATAATGTCCTTAACAGAGCAGTTGCGATCCAGGGCCACGCTGGTGGCTACTGCTCTCACTTCATGCACCCGAATCTGCAAAAGTCTATCCCCGTCAGGAGAGAGGTCCTGGTAGGCCGACCTAATCACCACCGCAGCCAGGACGAAACCGTCTGGGCCGAGACATCGGTCCGGCCTGGTGACAAAGGGAGGAAGAGGCGGGAGCGCCCCCAGTGGCGCGGCTTAGAGCGACGCAGGTAAATCCTCAGCGCCCGAACCAGGTCCTTTTGACACGATTCACGGGAAAGGTCCGTCCCTATGAGCGGACGCACGGTCAGCATCTGGGGAGCTGACGAGGGCAGGCGGTTCTTGGCCAGAAATGACGGGTCGGTAAGTAGCTGCGCAGATCCGTCGGAACGAAACTGTAGACAGGTGGGATGTATCGAGAGCGCGTAAAGCTCGCTCACGCGGGACGCGGTGATGAGAGCCAGAAGGAAACATGTTTTCCGGGTCAGGTCGGAGAACCGTGCCAACCGGACGGCACTAAGCCACACACAGTAAAAGTAGCTCACCGGGCCCGCTCGGAAGAATCAGAGCAGGGGGGGGGGGGGCAAAACCTCTACCGTCCCTCTGGTCACGCGCCAAAGCCTCGGAGCGTGAGGGAGAGCCTATATGCCTACTTCTTTCTCTTTCTTATTACGTTTGCGCTCGTCACGCCGGGCCCGCTCAGGAGAGCCGGAGCGGGGGGGCGTGGACGAATGTTCAGCTAGCCTGGCCCGCTCCAGAGATACGGAGCGGGGGGGGGGGGGGGGGGGGGGGGGCCAGACTCAAGGAGCTCAAGCCACGCACAGAAGAAACGGAGCGTGACGAGCACGACTCTGAACCTCACCTGCTCTGCTCAGAAGACTCGGAGCGGGGAGGGAGTTCCTGAGCGGTTACGGTAAACGAAGGGGACTTACCTGCGGACCAGACGGCCCGGACGACTGAGCGAAGTGGGGCCCGCGAAGCCGAAGGAGCAACGCCATCCTGCAGAGAAGCCCGGGGCGACTGTCTGGGCCGGGAAGGCCGGTCACGTCTGTAGAAATCCCACATCTGAGACCACCGGTCCTCACTCCACTCGGCGCACACGTCACACATCCTGTCCGAAGAGCAACCCGAGCATGGCAGGCAGGCGTCGTGGGCGTCAGAAGGCCACTGAAAATCTCCACAAAGGAGGCAGGACTTCAAACTAGAAGCCGCCATAGCATCCGCTGCACACAGTCCGCAGGAGGGAACAAACTCAAGTGCCGAGCTCGCTCCACGAGGGCACAAGGTCGCGTGAGCAAAGTCACAAGCCGAGGACGAAGGTCACTGAAAGTCAACCCGGCCGGAACCGGACGGCACTAAGCCACACACAGTAAACCGTTGAAGTGAAAACACACCGACACACACTGCGTCTGAGAAGAAGACTAATCCCAAGGCAAAAAGCCAAAAGTTCGACGGAGTAACCACACAAGACACCGGTCTTTACTTCCTTCGAAAATCGTTAGCAAGGCACAAACTCGACCGTCCAGGTTGAGCTAAGAATGAAAACTGACAGGAACTCGCCCTACGCTTGCCAGGATAGGATGGTAAGGGGAGGCCACCCGGGGCCCTTATGTATGGATCCCCGGTGTCTCCTCCCCAGTTGTGTAGGGGACACAACTTTGGGCTGAAATCAATAGGCTATAGAGTGTATTCCATATAGTAATGCCATTGGTAATGTATTCTGAAAAAACAAATGCACTTAATGTCTTTTGCCTTCCTAGGGCAGCCTCATTGCATGTTGTAGTTAACCAACCTGTCTTCCTGAGACCTGGCTAGGTACTCTCGCTCTATCAAACCCTCGATTCGTTTCTTGATCACCACTGGGCTGGGCAGGAACCTAGGCTTCAACATCTCGGTCACCTAAGTACACAATAAAAAAGAGAAAATAATAATAGTATCACTCTCATCACGTTATTGTGATGAATTCAGCAAAGACATATGTTAACATATCAACCCCTCGGTTACCAGTAGCGGCTTTTGTCGCAATGATTCAGGAATCATCACAACAAAATCTGGTACCGACAGCCAAGGGTTAATGTAACGAGATATTCAATATTCATGAAGTCCTGAAATGCTCTTAGCTCTTATTGTTTACCCCCTCACTGCAAGTGATGTTGGGTGTACATTGCTTAACGTCCCAACAGCAACATGACTTTCTCAGGACGTGCCTACACTGCTTGTGAAAAAAAAAAATAAACAGAATATTGAATGTATGTCACCAGCCGGTCTAATGCGCTAAATAAACCTAAGACCATTTAGCAACACACATCCAATATCAAGAGCTACAGGCAGTGCAGACAGTAGGGAGAGTTTAAAAAAGGAAAATACAGGTGAATGGACCAAGGGTAGACAGAAACACATGCCCCGCAATAGAGGAGGAAACCCACCCTGTGGCTGACTGTGTTTCTGAAATATCTGTTAATTCACAACAAAGTGCCACAGCCATCCAAGGCACATGTATACAAAATGGTGCCAGTAAGAGGCATAAATCATGAGCCCCCACAACTGCGTGGGCTCATGAAGATCTATTCTCCTGCAACCGGATCATGTTTAGTTTCTCTCAGCAGTGAAACGCATTGTCCTGGGGATATTTTATGCACAGATTGTCAAAAGTTTTTGATAATGGCGCAAAGTGTCCCCTATTGAGAGTAACATCAGGTGGATGTGCAAAACAAAATTACAGTTTCTGTGTCCATCAGACTTGAAAAACATTGAAGAAGAATATGTATGCTCCTATGCTGTGAATGAATCCGAATGAATCAGTCTACTTCAAGCCTGTGCACAGGTATTTCAACAGTTCTTAAAAAGTTGTATTAATAGATTTCTACCCAGTAAGCAAAGGTCCTCAAGCCCACAACGGCTGCAGTGGGCCCACGCACAGCTGTGCACGAGCCCATGGCGGCCGTCGTGGACCCGAAGACGTTTTGCTACTGGGAAAAAGAGTCTCAAACATGAAATATAAGCAGTTTGAATGTTGCCATGCATAAATCCACACGACATAATCACAAAATAACATGGAATGACAAGAAAGGCAAAGCCATTATGGCTCACGTGCATGACCGATTTATATATGTGTGACCTTTGTGACAAGGGCTGGCTTCTGCAGCAGCAAAATGCATGTTTTCTGAAAACGTAAGCAATTTTCACACATCTGTCAACCCCCATTGACCCTTGACCTTTGTGATGAGTTGACTAAATTAGTATGCATAGGAAGGTCTTATTATCAGCTATCTTTGTACCAAATTTGGTTGAAAAATTGCAAAAATTTGGGAATACCTAAAATTTTATCAAAAATCAGCATTTTACACACATTTGCCAGCCTCGTGACCCTTGACCTTTCCAAAGGGTCATTCAAATTAGTATGCATAGATAGGTCTTACCATCAGGTATCTCTGTACCAAATTTGAGTTTAAAGTTGTGAATAGTTTTGACAAAAAACATCTTTTGTCAAAATATGGCAATTTTAGACCTATTTCCTGAGCTCTCGTGACCCTTGACCGTTCCCAGGAATCAACCAAATTAGTGTACATAGAAAGGTCTTCCCATCAGGTATCTCTGTAGCAAGTTTAGGTTTAAAGTTGTGAATAGTATTTGAGAAAAAACATCTTTTGTCAAAATATGGCTATTTCGGACTTATTTCCTGAGCCCTTATGACCCTTGACCTTTCTGAGGGGTCATCCAAATTAGTATGCATAGATAGTTCTTACCATCAGGTATCTCTGTACGAAGTTTGAGTTTGAAGTTATGAATAGTATTTGAGAAAAAAACACCTTTTGTCAAAATTTGGCTATTTTTCACCCATTTCCTGAGCTCGTGACCCTTGACCTTTTGAGGGATCAACCAAATTAGTACGTATAGAAAGGTCTTACTACAAAGTATCCTTGGGCCAAGCTTGAAGAATGTGGCTTGAATAGTCTCCGAGAAAATGCCAGCGTTAAAGTTTACCACGGACGACGAACGACAGACGATGGACGGATGACCACTGGCCCAAAACATACTCGCTTTTGACTCGCGCATGAACCAAAAAGTATCTGCCAATAAATCCTAACCCAAAAAAAATTGCAATAAAGAAATTTTACCTCTGTGACAAGCACATTGTGTTGCATCTTTTTTCGTGCCTTCATGATTCTGACGATGGCTGCTTCAATCGTGACAAAGTCAAGGACAACACTCACAACTGCAAACTATCTACCAATTTCATTGGCAAACACTAAAGAAAATTCTGTGGAGAATAGTGCAATGATTGCTGGTCTGTGATTCTTGGCCTTACATCCTGGGTCTGTAAGGTCCAAAATTACAGACCAGCAAAAAGAAAATTCTGAGATATGCTGGACACACTGCAGTGGTGTATTTCTAAACAATCCAGACCAAAAAGGTGACTGCCAAGCGTGTAATATGCAAAGAAGTACCCAACGGAGAAAAAAACATGCTTAGAAAAGACGGTTACAACACAATTTATTAATATTTTGGGTAAATACCCTTTGTCAAAATAGACAAACAGAGAGATTAGCCGCTACTTATCTACATTAGCAGAAGGAATGTGGCAACTGAAGGAGTGTATGCAAGTACGTGCAGGAGCGAGCAAAAGTAAATGCGTGTAGGTGAGGCCTCTCTCTCTCTCTCTTTCTCTGTCCTCACCTACACACATTTACTTTTGCTCGCTCCTGCATGTGCTTGCATACACTCTTGTCTCTCGTGTTCAGGTTCTCTCCGAGTCTCTCTCATGATTTTTCGTTGACTTCATTTTTACTTTTTCCGCACTTTTGTTCTTCCTTTTCTTTTATTTTACGTCACCTCCTTCAGTTGCCACATTCCTTCTGCTAATGAAGATAAGTAGCGGCTAATCTTTCTGTTTGTTTGTCTATTTTGACAAAGGGTATTTACCCGAAATATTAATAAATTGTGTTGTACCCGTCTTTTCTAAGCGTGTTTTTTCTCCGTTGGGTACTTCTTTTCTTTTTATTTCTAAACAGAAACGTTCAACCACATTCATGCTAAACTCCAATGAAGAATTTGGAACCGACGCCATAGCTCCAACTGTTCTAAAAAAATAATTGTATGGTGAAGGGAAAGTAATAAAGAGACTGACATATCATGATCAATTAATGAACTTCAAACCATGGAGCAACCATGACAATGCAAGGGTAGTGCCAAATAGTGAACAATCCAGCAAAGGTCAAGGATATTCATGCTTCCTGTCTTCGTCCACTTTATTCCTGGTCTCCTTGCGCTCTGGCTCCGCCTCTCCCTTATTGGATGCCACTAAAATGTGAATACAGCACCATTAGATTAGTTATTGAAATGTGAATACAGCACCATTAGATTAGTTATTGAAATGTGAATACAGCACCATTAGATTAGTTATTGAAATGTGAATACAGCACCATTACATCGGTTGCAGCAACCGATTGATGACTGAAATTTGCAGCGTCAATCGGTGTGCTGGCTGGTATGTGTCCAAAATCACAAACCAGAACACTTTTAAATTGTAAATAGGATTTGTTTTTAACCCAAACAGGACTTGTATCGACCATCAAGGGTTGTGTAAGAATAGCTTGGTGCCTACAGGCGCCAAGCTATTCCGACACACCCCCTTGAAATATCATCGTCGATCTGTCTCCAGAACTGTGAAGCACCCCTAAAAAGATATCTTAAAAAAAAGAGATAATTTCATCCTCAGGATTTAACTCATTCAACCCCACGCCCATATTTCCCAAATTTGGGAGGCATCATCTAACGACTATGCACCAGTTGCAGGAGATGGATCGACCATGTTAATTCAAGGGTATCGGCCAAATTAGCTTAGCGCCAACTGACACCAAGCCAATCTGGCACTACCCTTGAATTATCATGGTCGATCCATCTCCTGCGACTATGCACCAGTTGCAGGAGATGGATCGACCATGTTAATTCATGGTAGCACCAAATTAGCTTGGCGCCAACAGACGCCAAGCCAATCTGGCACTACCCTTGAATCATCATGGTCGATCCATCTCCTGCTGTAGTCGTCAGGGCTGAATGGGTTAAAGAGTTACAACAAGGATAACGGTTTTGTGTACTAAAGATTTTCAAAACGTTGGCCAGGATGCCAATTTTAAATAACTCTTCAAAAAGCAGTAACTGACATCTACTTCCATCTGACACCCTCAGTTTTCCTGAGTTAACTCAGTTCTGAAAAGCAGCAATTCCCGATTATAATTTGTTAATTAAAATATCTGTCATCAATTGTTAGCAATTACTATTATCATGTCAAATCCTTTTATTAACATGGCAGCTGAAAGGAAGACTGATACATACCCATCTGGATCTTTACACGAATGAGCTTGGAAGTGAACTGATCGTTGACGGTGAAAACATGGCTGGCCTCTAAAAATGAATAAATGAAAAATTAAATAAATAATTAAAAAATAACAAATAAATCAATAAATACAAATACAAAAGACCATAGGTTATACAATGTGTTTCTCTAATATTTACTCTGCAGTCCTATGCTCCAAACAGAGCATAGTCTAAGTTAAGTAAGAGCATAGTCTAAGTTAAGTAAGTCAAAATATTTATTTTACAAACAAGAGCAGACTTTCATCTGTGTGTATGTGTGTCCCTGTTTGACTTTCTCTAACACAGATTGTTGCGCACAGACTTCCCCAACAGGACATGGGTTGCAGTAAATGTGTTATCTGCAGCACATGGGTTGCAGCGCATGGGTTATTTGCAGTGCATGGTAGAAAGTCACTTTGTAGGGTTAACCAAATGGGCAATACTAAAGGCACTGTCCAATGCGATGTGGACATTTTTTACATGAAATAAATGACATAAACGCAGACCATTAACTCCCTAACTGATGCACTAGAAACACCTTATCTGAACCATCACTGATTTATATGCCAGAAATCCCATTCACCTGAGGAACACAGAGATAAATGAGACCAGTCAGAGGCATAGACCCACATGAACCCCCGTAGCTGTGTGGGCTCATGAGGGTCTCATGAGGGTCTATGCCTCTTGCATTTGGTTGGTGACTCTGGTATGGGGCAACTTAAAGATGCAAGAACAGTTGACCATCAAGTAAACACACAGCAATGGCAGGGCAATGCTTACACAGACAGCCAGGCATCAAATACTGAGCTACACCAGCACACCGTCTATACAAATTATGCCAGTTGTGCATTTCAGCGGGGCAGTGGGCTACGATTGTCTAAAAAGTCAGAATCAATGCTGATGAGAACGTACCGATTTCCTTCGTCTTTGGCTCTTTGTGGAGCACCCTCTGTGCTATCTTGCCTACAGCCAACGACTGTAGTGCTCGTATCAACTCCCTCTCAGGCATGTCTGTTTCTGTCTTGATATCCTGCAGGAAAAAAATCCAGAGAATGAGCACACAGTTACAACCCAGTAAGCTAAAGGTTTTTGGGCAAACGTCCGCCTCAGTTGGCCTGCACACATTCGTGCAGACGCTGGGCCTCTCAGGCATGTCTGTCTGGCTCTGCCTCTGTTTCTGCCTTGACATCCTGAACACAAAGAGAATGAGGGCACAATTATTTCCATGGGTGACCTGAAATGACTGAAAATGGGCCATGGACTAACTACGCCCCATCATCAATGGCCAACACCAGGCATAAATTCTCATGAGCCCCTGCATACATGAGAATGTATGCCTCGTGCTGCAAACGCAGGGGCTCATGAAAATGTATGCTTTTTGCAAATGGAAAAGGCTGGTTGAATGGTTGCTCTATCTGAAGCAAAGCTAAAATTCAGCTTTCTGAGACTTTGAAAAAGCCACCAGGACTAAGACTGTTACCTGTGTATTTAAGACAAGCAACAAGGTAAGCAAAAAGATCTTCAGGCTGACATCCACCTTACTTTTGCACAAGCCAATCAAGCTAATGTGGGCCTGGGAATCTTTCGTTCTCTGGGAATTACTTTAGCTTCACTAACTATTTTGTGCGCTAACCTGTGAGAATTTATTGTAGACTATTCTGCAACATTTTTCCTTGCTCACTGGCATTTGAACAAACACTAACTGCAAATTCTCTCCGTTGTTTCAGTGGCAAGGTGCCAAAGCTTATCGGGCGCTAAATCCTACTGAAACTGAAAGCGACAGACATGTGTGAGAACAAAGCAAACTCACTTCAAACGTCAATTTTTCTCTGTTGTTGAAGAGGAGAAGAATGCACATCTGATATGTGGACACTTGTAAGATGTGTTTGCGAGGGCCGGGGGGCTTGCCCGAGCTAGCGGCTGCACTATCAGCTGTGTCTTCCCGCTTCGGGCCGTAAAATGTGGCATGCAGATCAGCAGAGCCGAGGTGAGGTTGCAAGGTTAGCTGGCGACCGCTGTGTTTTGCAAGGTAAAATCTGGTGGGAGCAACAATGTCAGATGTAGAAAAAAAAAATATCATTCCGATTCATGAGGTGGAAACAATAAAATGCAAGCGCATGCATTCATCCATGTTACATGTATTGTAAACGCTATGAAGCGGCCCGACACAAGTGGGGAGAAAGACCCAAAGTATTAAGAAGCACGTCTTTTCCCTCCCCATGACAGTCTGCCTGAATAAACTGCAACTATTTCCAGAGAAGAAAATTGAATCCTGACACCTAAGGTCAAATCACTCAACTTTCATATTGGTGGTAGGTGTTTACACCACTTCTCAATGGTCTTCCCCACACATAACCTTTTGAACAAACGTGACATTATGTCCTAAAAAAACCGAACACTTCTATGCAAATTTTGAAACCAGTTTGGTTAAAAGGCCCACAACCACCATAACTGTTCATATATAGTTAATATACACATCTGTAACAGATGGTTTTGAAATGCTACTCGCAGGTCTAGCGATGGTTCATTTAGACACAGGACAATCGACTTCAGCAGTGTAGTTTTTATATCAAGTAACCTGACAATGACTCCACTTCATTCTATAAATACAATGCTCCTGACAATGACTCCACTCCATTCTATAAATACAATGCTATCAGTATGAGAAACAACTAAAAACAAGACAAAGCCATTATGGCTCACGTGTATGACCGATTTACATATGAGTGACCTTTGTCAGTTTGTGACAAGGGAAGGATTCTGCAGCAGCAAAATCCATGTTTTCTGAAAATGTAAGCATTTTTCACACATCCGTCAACCCCCCGTGACCCTTGACCTTTGTGATGAATCGACTAAATTATATGCATAGGAAGGTCTTATCATCAGCTATCTTTGCACCAAATTTGGTTGAAAAATTTGGGAATAGCTGCAATTTTATCAAAATCAGCATTTACACACATTTGCCAGCCTCTTGTGACATTTGACCTTTCCAAGGGGTCATCCAAATTAGTATGCATAGATAGGTCTTACCATCAGGTATCTCTGTACCAAATTTGGGTTTTAAGTTGAGAATAGTATTTGAGAAAAAACATCTTTTGTCAAAATATGGCTATTTTAGACCTATTTCCTGAGCTCTCGTGACCCTTGACATTTCCGATGGATCTACCAAATTAGTGTGCATAAAAAGGTCTTCCCATCAGGTATCTTTGTACCAAGTTTGGGTTTGAAGTTGTGAATAGTATTTGAGAAAAAATAAATTATGTCAAAATATAGCTATTTTGAAATATTTCCTGATCCCTGTGACCTTAACTTTGTGAAAGGTCACTCAAATTTGTATGTTTAGAAAGGTCTTACCATCCTTGGGTCAAGTTTGAAGAATGTGGCTTGAATAGTCTCCAAGAAAATGCCAATGTTAAAGTTTACCACAGACGACGGCGGACGGACGATCACTGGCCCAAAACATACTCACTTTTGCTTCGCACGTGAGCCAATAAAATGACACGCTTTTTGTTTCTTCAAAAACATTACCGATGCCATGACTACATGGGGGATTACCTATAGCTTACACAATTTTAGCCAAAAACTTACGATGTGTACCTACTGGGCCAAGGGAGGCTACCTGGGGGTATCGTGACCCAGCCACGAGTAGCCTCCCCTCCCACCCCATACGGGTAACTGGCTTGCGCCGAGAGACCCCAGTTTATTCCTTTAGCTTGCAGAGTTCGGACGTGTGTCTGTTAGCCTCCTACTTGCGCAGCCTTTGGCTGTGTATGGTTCTCGCCGGTGCTCTCTTGACTTTGGACTTAGCCCGGCGGTGTGTGTGTGTGCCTTTTCCTGGCTTTAGCCTGGACTGTTTCTTCTGACTGTGCCTTTCTTCAACGGCGACGGAAACAGCGGGCAGTGTTGTGTTTCCGGGCCTCGTGGCCCTTGGACTGTTTTACTCCTGTGCCTTTGTGCGTCACTGTGCCTTTGGGTCTAGCGGCGTGGACACTTGTTACCGGTTTGTGGGTGCTTCTTCCAGCGCCGTGTTCCCTGTGCCCTGAGACTTGGTTCCGGCGGGGTGCTCGTAGCTTCGCCAGCGCCATTGGACTTTTGTTCCTTGTGTTAGCGCGCAGGCTGTATCGTGCAGATGTGCGTTCACCCTCGGCAGTTTCCCTACGGCCGCGTAGGGTTCTGCGCCGGTGGTGCCTGCGACTTGGAGCCTCCGTTCCCGACGGTGTGTGGCGCTCGGGTGCCTGGAACTGTTGTTACTTCTGTGGTTCTTCTCTGGAATGCCTTCGGACAAGTTCGTCAGTGTTCCGGTCCCCTGGGACTTCCGTCGCGGACTCAGCGCCCTGGCCTGATGTGTGCAGCCGCGGCTCCTTGGTGTGGCGCTCCCACTTCTGCGTGTCAGGTTATTCCCTTCCCCCAGCCTCTGCAGTATGGCTAGGTAAGGTCTCAATGTGTGCCAGCGAACGGCGCCTTTGGCGCCGGGCGGTGGCATCACTGTCGGTGTTTTGCGTGCTCGGTTGCACTTGTGACGTGGCGTGGCACCACGACCACCCGTCTTCTTGATGATGGTGTCTATTTGTCTTGCGCACCCATACTAGCATGCACATGTATCCCCTTTCTTGTAGGCACCCTGGTGTATGCCCTCATATGTTGGTGTTCTCACACCCCATTCGAGGACTTGATGCATACACCCACGTTTGTGTAGTGACACCCAGTGTGCTCGTCATATTTTTAAGACACACTGGCGAGGTCGGTGTCATGCACACCCCATGTGATCTGACATGCTAGTTTCCATGTTCAGATATATACTCAGTGTTTCTCATACCTTGGACTGGATGAAGGAAAGGTTTTCTACTGCACTCCTGTGCACAGCACACTTTATGCTGGCATAACGCTATTATACCATTAATATCCTTGTGTAGTCAGCCCCTATTCGGCAGTGCTATAACTCAATAATTAATATAGAATGAACACGCACCTTCTGGGAATCTGTAGTCCTTCTTTCGCCTTTGCATATGATAACAAGGGTCCCTATAGGAAGGCCCTGGCTTGTTATAAGCACTGCCCCTAGCAGCTGCGACCGGCGACGCGTGCCGTCCCCATTACGATGCCGTAGAATGGACTACTGGTATGCTATATATGGGCTTGTTCTGATCTGATGTTGCAGTTGTCCAGTCTGCACCTGCACCCGATGTGGTGTTTTCCTGTGGCCGAAAGTTTGCATGCAGTGTGCCTCTCCTGCTCCTATTGTGCCTCCGGCCGCGCCTGTGGTGTCTGCGCGCCCTTGGTAGAGGAGCTGGTCCCAGCTCTGGAGCTGCTGTCAGCGTGAACATCCACCGCCGTCCCACAGCCTCACGCATGCCTCGGCCCCTGACCAACGAAGACACACCCACGCGGCTGTTGGGGGACAGCTTACCAGGATCCCCCCTTGCGCACCCACTCACTCGAGTCTGCTCCGCAGCGAGTCCGCTCGCCCCGCTTTGGGGAATACAAGCGGCTACCAAGCCCTGACGTTGGGGAAACGTATGTCACGTGACTACGGCTCGCGTGCTATGACTGTTACTGCCACGGTGTCCGCACCGTCCTTCCCCGCTGACTCCTCCGGCAAGTCGCCAAGCCGGCACAGCGCCAACCTCCCTGAGCTTGGCCTGCGGCGACCTATGTCGCCCCGTCCGCCCCCCTCCGGCAGTACCGACGTTCCCCCCGCTTCTAAGCCCGCTGACTCCTCCGGCGAGTCGCCTAGCCGGCAGTGTGCCCCCCTCCTTGAGGCCCGGGCACCGCAACCTTTGTCGCCTCATCAGAATGACCATGGCAGATCGGACCGCCCGCCTGTTTCCCAGACGCCGCTCCTTGGATCGAACCCGTAGTCCACGTCGCGGAGAGAGTACCCGTCGTTTCACTCCGCTGTTGGGAGACATCCTCGCCTTGGTCCGGTCCATCAACGCCAGGCCTGGTGCCGCCGAACCTACGCAGACAGCTGCATCTGGCCCCTTCCGCGAACCGCTACACTTCGTTCCTGCCTGGCAGACGGTGAAGGACGCGTACGGGGACCTCTGGCCCACCCGCTTCATCTCCTTCGGTGCAGCCGCCCGCAATGTGCTGTGTCTCTCTCTCCGGACTGGTAGTCCCTCCCCTCGCCCGGCCTCCAGGCGGGGCTGCTCGCCCTTGTCACCGGACGTCTCCGCCCACACCCCTCCCCTGGACACCGCCGCCCCTGCGACACTCCCCGATGTGGACGTCCGCCCCTTCAAACCCACTCAAGGAAGCTGTGCTTCGTGGAGAGATCTCCGCCCTCTTGCGGAAGGATGCCACAGTGGCTGTCGCGCGCCCCGACTCCCCCGCCTGCTACAGTCGTCTCTTCACTGGTCCCCAAGCCCGCAGGCAAGTGGCGCCCGGTCATCGACCTCTCGGCCCTGTACCGGTGCACCTCCGCGCCGTCCCCCATTTGGAGGCCGCCAGAGCCCTTCGTCCTTCAGTGCGACCTCTGGACTTCGCCGTCCCCCTGTACCTCTCAGACGCCTACCTTCTCGTCCTCGTTCTCTGCCCTCCAGGCGCTTCGCCTTCGTCGGCGTAGTCTTCCAGTTTCACGCTCTCCCCTTCGGCCTAAACGTCAGCCCCTGGGTGTTCACCCGCCTCATGGATGGCGTCGTCACCATGGCAAGACGGACGGCCTTGAGCCTATCTTTGACTTACCGCGACGAGCTGCTCCTTCGCTTTCAGTCGGTGGCCACCTTGGAGATGGACCGAAACACGTTGCTGTCGCTTCTCGACAGGATCGGCTTCACAGTCAACTTGGGGAAGTCGGACCTCCCCCCCCCCCCCCCCCCATACCGCCACTTCATTCGCCTGGGCATGGAGTTCCTCACCGACCTCAGCCTGGTGAGACTGCCGGAACCACAGATACAGTAGCTCGCGATCCTGGCTGTTGAGTGCAGCGGCGGACCTCCTTCCCCTGGGTCATCTCGGCTACTGCCCGCTTCAACTGCATCTGCTTCTCCTCTGGCGAACCTCCGTGGGCGACATCGGCACCCTCGTCCCAGTTCCCCCCTTGCTCCACCCACTCCTCCGCCGTTGGACGTCTCGGTCTGGTTTGCTACCGGAGTTCCCCTGTCCTCCCCGTCACCCCTGTGGTCCCTCTGCGTCGATGCCAGCCACTCTGGGGCGCGCACCTGCTGCCGACCTTCACCACGGCTTCCGGCAGCTGGCCACCGGACTTCACAGTCAGACATATCAACTGGTTGGAGCTACAGGCGGTTTGGCAAGCCCTCCTCGCATGGGAAAAGACTCTCGGATGCCAGGAGCTGCTTGTCCTTCCGACAACTCCACAGTAGTGTCCTACATACAGAAGCAGGGCGGGACCCGCTCCCCTTCCCTCTGCATGCTTCTTTACCGGCTCTTCCGTTGGTGCGAGGATCGCGGCATCTCCCTCTGAGCGAGACATATTCTGGGACACCTGAACGTCCTCGCGGACTCCCTATCGAGACGCGGTCAGCTACTCCATACCGAATGGTCTCTTCGCCCGGACATCCTTCGGTCTGCGCCACATGGGAGACCCCGCTTATCGACCTCTTTGCGATGAGGTGGAACCACCAGCTTCCCCTCTTCGCCTCGCCCATCCCGGACCCCCTAGCCTGGGTGGTCGACGCGCTCTCCATCCCCTGGGACGACCTCTGCGCCTATGCCTACCCACCCTCCCACTGGTCTGGTCCCCAAGGTCCTTCTCAAACTCAAGGGATGCCACGCGACTCTGTTGCTAGTGGCGCCGTTCTGCTGGACCAAGTCTTGGACCACCGACCTCCTCAACCTCACTACGGACCCCCCGCTGCAGCTACCCACCCCTCGCACGATGCTCAAGCAACCGCGCCAGGCGCTTTTCCATCCGTGCCCCTAACGACTCCACCACGCTTGGAGATTGTGCGGCGTGCCCTCACCGCTAGAGGCTTCTTGAGTGAGGCAGTGGCAGCTTCGCTGCAGGCCGCAGACCCTCGACCCTGCAAGTCTACGAGGGAAATTGGAGAGTGCTTCGAGCCTGGTGTGACCTCTGTCACCTCCCCCCACCGATCTGACCTCCCCCCAGCTTGCCGAGTTCTTCCTCTGGCTTTCGCCGAACAGCACTTGGCACCGATCACCATCAGGGGCTACCTTGCCATAATTGCGGACACTTACCATCACTTGGGCCGAGCGGTCCCCGGCAAGTGTAAAGACCTCGCTGACCTTATGGCCCACTTCGGAATACTACGGCCTGCCTTCCGCTCCCTGGTCCCACGCGTGTACCTACGCCGACCCAAGCCGCTCCGCCAGGGACGCACCCGCCTCTTTCTCCCTCTGTCCCCAGGTAGACAAGACATCTCAGCCCAGACGATCTCTTCCTGGCTAAGATTGGTGATACGTTCCGCCTACCAGGACCTCTGCCCCGGCGCTGCCAAGCGACTTCACATCAGGGCCCACAAGGTTCGAGCCATGGCTGCTAGCGCCGCATTCGACCGCTACTGTGCTGTCCAAGACATTGTGGCTGCCGTAGGCTGGCGGACTGAGTCGACCTTCACCCGGTTCTACCTCCGAAACCTGGCTGGCCAGCGATAGAACCTGGCCCTGGTGGGGGACATCGAGGCGGCGCAACACTCCCTCCCGGCACCTTTGGTGCCGTTGGTAAGCTTTAGCTAAAATTGTCGGGAGTTTGCTCTGGGACAGGCGGGTCTGGCTAGCTTGTGGGGTTACAAGTTCTGCGGCACCCCCCCTCCTGTTTGCTATTCTCCCATGTAGTCATGGCATCGGTAATGTTTTTTGAAGAAACAAATGAATTTTTCTTTAAAATGTATTTTTTCCAAAAATACTTACCGATGCCATGACTCGGATGGCCCTCCCACCTACCCCACTTGCCGCTTGTCTGCTAAGCGAATAAACTGGGGTCTCTCGGTATGGGGTGGGACGAGAGGCTACTCGTGGCTGGGTCACGACACCCCCCAGGTAGCCTCCCTTGGCCCAATAGGTACACATCGTAAGTTTTTGGCTAAAATTTTGTAAGCTATATAGGTAATCCCCCATGTAGTCATGGCATCGGTAAGTATTTTTCAAAAAAATACATTTTAAAGAAAAATTCATTTTTGTTCTGAAATCTGTTTCAATTAATGACTAAAAACCCAAACCATCCAAGGAACATGGATACAAACTGGTCTCAGCAAGAGGCATAGATCTATGTAGGTCTATGTCTAATGCAGTTCATGTTCACTTTTCTCGGCAGTGAAAGACTTGAACTTAAAAAAAACATTATGCTGTAAATTTAACTCATTCAGCCCGACGTGCGTATTTCCCAAATTTTGGAGGCGTCACCTCATGACTATGCACCAGTTGCAGGAGATGGATGGACCATCAACAACTCTCTCTCCACTGGTATTTTTCCTGAAAGCTTCAAGACTGCACTTGTGAAACCCCTATTGAAGAAACCATCTTTAGACCCAAATGTACTGAAAAACTATCACCCAGTTTCCAATCTTATATTTCTATCAAAGATTCTTGAGAAAATTGTCCTTGTTCAAACTTTAAAGCATGTCAACTCTAATAGTCTGTTCAGTGTATTCCAGTCTGCATATCGTCCCCATCGTAGCACTGAAACAGCTTTGCTGAAGATATTCAATGACCTGCTTTGTGCTTTGGACGAGCGTAAGATCACAGTCCTTGCTTTGCTGGACCTGTCCAGTGCTTTCGACACTATTGACCATGAAATTTTGCTGTGCCGTCTTCAATCTGTATTTGGCATTGAAGGCACAGTCTTGGCATACCTGACTGAACGATCCCAGATTGTTTCTGTCGACGGCTGTCGTTCTGAGCCATCACCTCTTCGGTTTGGTGTACCCCAGGGCTCGGTCCTAGGACCTGTATTGTTCTTACTGTATGTTCAGCCCCTGTCCGACCTGATTTGTAGTCGCTCCATTTCCCATCATGCATTTGCAGATGATACGCAGATGTACAAAAGTGATACTGTCGAGCGAGCTGTGAATGCCGTCCAAAGTATAAGCCAGTGCATTGACCATGTCAAATCATGGATGACCACCAACAAACTGATGTTAAATGATGGCAAAACTGAAGCAATGTTGGTAGCTAATCCAAGATTATCTTCGTCCCTGCCTTTACCGTCATCATTGTCTGTGGATGGAACACTCACTGGCTTCTCTGCGAGTGTGAGAAACCTGGGTGTTACACTTGACAGCGAGTTATCTATGTCACAGCATGTCAGTGCAGTGTGTAGATCCGCTTATCTGGAACTTCGTCGTATTAGTTCAGTTCGTCACCTGCTGACCGTGGAAGCCATTAACCCTCTTCTGCATGCAAGTGCATGTGCCAGGCGGCTCTTGAAAATATCACCAAAGGGAATCAACTCCGTAATTTTGAATGGGTGACATTTAAAAAAAAATGTTAAAAAATATTTAGACAAATCTTGAGAAAGAGCAATTATTTTTTCTAAAGTGTTAAATCAATAAAGATATAAAATAAACATTTGTGGAGCTGTAAAATGCGTAAGGAAATAAAGGTGAAAAATCTAAAGTTGAATGAACTGCAGTTTTACGTACTGTGAATCTCAGTTGCTGATGATCACAAGCTTTATCCTCAAACGATGATGTTGACTAAAAAAAAACGATCCCCAAGTCATCCCATTCCAAATCTAAGTCAGATTCTTCCCCTCTTCCACCAAGTCTTGCTCTGTAAATCCCTCAAAATCTTCATAGGCACTGCTTTCTCCCACCAATGATCACCACAGTTCGAGGCCAGCCATTCTTACTGACACTCGATTCACACTTGAAACTTCAAAAATTTGTTGCTCCGTAAGGAAACGTCCAAAATGCACATGGCGTGTATTGACAGGAAGTGGAAAGAATCTCGAAAATGAGGCTTGTGGTCTCGCGAGATTTCTATTACCATGGTAAACATGGCAGCCTCCACAGTATACACGTGGTTCAGCGGGCGTTACCGGGCGTTCTATGCACAAACGCTGTGTGTTTTCAGCGGGCGCTGGTGGGCGCTCTATACAGAAGAGGGTTAAAACACTAGTTTGTGCATTTGTGCTGTCCAAGCTAGATTATTGTAACTCTTTGCTTTGTGGCTGCCCTCAGTATCTCATTGATCGCCTCCAAAAAATTCAGAACAATGCAGCCCGGCTTGTTGTGAGAGTCTGTAAGACTGAGCATGTCACACCCATCTTGAAGTCTCTTCACTGGCTACCTGTGTCCTCACGTATTCAATACAAAGTTTTGTCAATCTGTTTTAACTGTCTTTCAGGCACCAGCCCTGAATACTTGTCCTCTTTGCTGCATGTGTATACACCCTCTCGTGAGCTCCGCTCCTCTTCTGATAAACGGAAGTTGTGTGTACCTTCTGTCCAAACTAAAACATTTGGTCAGCGCACTTTTGTTTATCAAGCCCCAGTGTTATGGAATACACTTCCTCTTGAGGTCAGAAACAGTGAGTCTGTCTCTGACTTCAAGAGGTCGTTGAAAACTCACCTCTTCAAGCTTTACTTTGAATAACTGCCAGTGTTTGATGCCATAGTTGTAGTTCTGCAATCCTCCTTGTTTAGACTGAATGTTAATTAGAATATAAATTATTATGTATGTATTGTTGTTTAGTTTATTGTAAAAGTGGTGTGTTCGGGCATTGTGATGTGCATATGTCATTGTATTTTTATTTTTGTGTACAGATTGTAAAGAGCTTAGAGCTTTTGAGTAAGATTAAGCGCTATATAAATACTCATTATTATTATTATTATAATTCAAGGGAAGTGCCAGATTAGCTTGGTGCCGACAGGCGCCAAGCTAATCTGGCACTACCCTTGAATTATCATGGTTGACCCATCTCCTGCTGTAGTGTGTCAGGGCTGAATGGGTTAAATCAAACTGGTTTCAATGCTTGCACAGAACTGATTTGTCTATGTCAAATTTTCTGATCAAAAGCACACTTACTTGCGGAAGGCATCAAAAGCAGCACGAGGATCTGTAGGTATGTTGATGGGGGTGGCGGACTGTGTGGGCCAGTAGCCAGTGGTCAGAACGCGGACAGTAAGGTCAACTCCACTCAGGTTCACCTGCACAGGAAATCAGACTAGTCACAAACCTGATCAGTCCCTAAAAAAAAAAGAAGAAAGTCATGAAACAAAGCAATACAGTGCACGTGCTGGTCTGTGATCTTGGACCCTAAAGTCTGAAGCTGTAAGATCCAAATCACAGACCAGCACACAAATACAGTTTACCTCCATCCACCTCTTTGTCTTAACCTCTTCGCTGCCAGATCTCGAAATTGTGTCTGATACTACTGACAAACATTTGTGTGAAGAACACAGATGTATATGGGTCCAAACATAGGGATAAAGAAGATAGGACTAACAAGAGCCATAAGCCCTCACGAGACCCTGTGACTGTGGGGGCTCATGTGAGTTGCAGCCCTGCCTCGGTGGTTAAAGGGTTAATCACTCTGGCTTCACCTGCTTAAGCCTTGTTAGGAAAACACTCTCCTTCACAAACCATGGGTTTCTACTGGCCAGGGACAACAGCCAAACTGTCAGTTTTGCACGTGAATGCTATGGATGCCGCTGCCATAGCGCTATTAAGCAATTGCCTATAAACTTCCTATCAGCATCAGTTTGAACGAAAAGAAAGTGAATTTTAGGACATTCTCACCGGAACCTGCTGGACGTATCCCTTGAACTCCTCGTTGATGCCAGCGGATACAGTCATGTCCTTGAACATTCCCTCCAACTTGGATGTGAACTGGCACCCGCATTCCGTCTGTCACATAAAACATTCAGCAGACACCATGAGACAGACACCTCTAGTAATGTGCGTGTGCAGATCTGTGATTTTGGACCCTGTGGCCTGGTTGATAGACCAGAATTTGCGTAGCCACTGCTTTGCTTAACTCATTCAGCCCGACGGCTGTATTTCCCAAATTTTGGAGGCATCATCTAACGACTATGCACCAGTGGATCAACCATGATAATTCAAGGGTAGTGCCAGATTAGCTTGGTGCCGTCAGGCGCCAAGCTAATCTGGCACTACCCTTGAATTATCATGGTCGACCCATCTCCTGCTGTAGTGCATCAGGGCTGAATGGGTTAAGGTAAAAATCACAAACCAGCAGACACACAAAAGGCTCTCAAGCTGAGAAGAAACAAGACTTCACTTCAAGCAAAGCAGTGGCTACACAAATTCTGGCCTATCAACCAGCATGATTATACAATAGATTGCATGATTATACAATAGATAGCATGATTATACAATAGATAGCATGAATATACAATAGATAGCATGAATATACAATAGAACCTGTTTTGAGCTACTCCCCTTTTTGCTATAAAAAAGTGGTCTTAAAAAATCTTGAAGGGTTAAAAGTGTGACCTGTCATTAAAGGCCATCATTCAGGTGGCTACAGCCACCTAAATGATGTGGGGTTTTTTTTATATAACAGGTGATATTTCAGCAAGGTGGTCACTCAAACAGGTTCTGCTGAAAAGGTCCCAAATTATTTTTTCACGCACAAAAACAAAGTCTAAATAAAATAGTCAAATTGGAAGAAAAACTCTACCAGTACAACAAAAATTCTGTCACCCACCTTGAGCTTGGAAATCATGTTTTTCTCCGAGTCATCTGAGCCACTCTTGTTGAGTAGAAGCCTTCGCGCCAAGTGCTGCTTGTAGTATCGCTCAAACACATCCTTCTCTTGCAGGTAACGGAACAGCACCATGCTCTTGTCCAACACCACCTCAATCTCCTGCTCGGACATCTGATTTCAAATGAGTAAAAATAAAAACAGAATAAAATAAATATTTGTGCAGTGTTAAGAGTCAAGCATTTGACCCTTTCACAGAAGGCAGCATCTGTGGAAAACGGATCAAAGCGCAAAACCAAAGTGAGCACTCTGTCACTACCTGCCCAATTCTGCCCTTTAAAGACAAAAGACAGCAAGTACACTGTTGCAACAAAGTGAGACTTTCACTGTATTATAATGCAAATCTTGCTTTTCACATATATAAAATTGCCGTCTTGATTTCACAGGGCAGAACTGGTGTGTATTAGTCATAGGAGGACTCCAAAATTTAAAAACTGAATTAAAGCCCACGCACACAATAAAAAGCTTTCTGAATACGACTGATTATTGAGGTCACAATTACTCACTCCCTTGACACCTTTCTTGAGCTTGTCGTCGATGAAGAGGGAGAGGTACTCGGGGGACTTGGGGTTGAGGTTGATGAAATACTCAAAACCACTGGAGATCATCTGTTTGAACTGCTTGTCCTCATTAAACGACTCATGCAGGAAATGGTTGAACCGATCATTGAGGTCCAGCAGAGCCTGTGGTAACATTCAACACACAACTGATCAATCAACATGGGCGACAGTGTGAAAAAATTGAAATAACTGAGAACGGTCGGCTGAATAACTGCACCCCATAATCCATGGCCAGCAAGAGCCATAAATTCTCATGAGCCCCTGCGGATGCAGGGGCTCATGAGAATTTATGTCTCTTGCTGATGGCACACGCTGGCAACCAAACAGCTGAAACTCAGCTTTCAGGTCTTTTGAAAAAGCTGAATCAGCCTTCAGCACTGAAGACCGTCACCCATGAATCAATTTGATGAATGAACAAAGGAACAAACAAATGAATGAACAAAGGAACGAACAAACGAAGGAAAGAATCAGTACCTACTGATGTAAAATAAAACTACAGATTTGGATAAAATTGGCCCAGTGGTTTCAAAGATGTCACATGGACAAACATGGCCACTGTAACCTTGACTGTGCAGGCACCAATGTGATCCTGGTGCACGACACTGTGAATGACGCCATGTATCACCACATAAACTTTGAATCAAACCAATCAGTTTCATTACTCACAAACCAGATAGGTGAGGCTAGCGCAGAGGTGCCTACCCCTCTTAGACCATTTTGTGTAATGGGCTGCTTGAAAATGTGTATTTTGTGTAATCATTTCAGCGCAACACGCAACGAAAAAAATACACCACAGCAAACAAATTAAAAATAAAGACATTTATCCACACTATTAGCTATTTTATTCACACAATATCAGGTATCGCTGTAGCAAGTTTGGGTTTGAAGTTGTGAATAGTATTTGCGAAAAAAAACTTTTTTGGGGGGTAAAAATATGGTTATTTTGGATATATTTCTTGAGCTTTTGTGACCCTTGACTTTTCCGAGGGATCAACGAAATTAGTGTGCATATAAAGGTCATTTCATCAGGTATCATTCTTTTCATCAGGTATCATTGTACCAAGTTTGGGTTTGAAGTTGTGAATAGTATTTGAGAAAAAAGAAATTATGTCCCAAAATAGCTATTTTTGATATATTTCCTGATCCTCTGTGACCTTGACCTTTGTGAGAAACTGTCACTAAAATTGGCATGTTTAGAAAGGTCGTGCCACAAAGTATCGTTGGGTCAAGTTTGAAGACTGTAGCTTCAATAGTCTCCGAGAATATGCCAACGTTAAAGTTTACCACGCACGATGGTGGACGGACGACCGCTGGCTCAGAAATTAGACTCACTCTTGCTTCGCACGTGAGTCAAAAATGTATTTCGTGCATGACAGATCGCTGTTATTTACTTAACATGCATCAGTAACTAAAAAGGGCATCTGTTACTGCGACACGTTAGTGTCAGTCTATGCATTTCCAGTATGCCGATACACTGTGATACACCTGGTCACCAGATGTCAATGTTTACACCTGCCACTGTACGGTATATCCACAGTCTAGACAACATGTAATAAGTGGCATTGAACGATGTTGTGTCTCATACACGATGGGATGGAAGTACCAGTGTTGTAAAGACAATGCACGTACTACACGTGTGACCAATGTGTGTCAGTGTCCACAGAGTCACCTACATGTGCACCAAGGTGTAGCATCAAGAACGGAATATCCATTAGAACCTCCAAATTCAGCTTCAGAATCAAGCTGTACATCATTGCCGTTGTCAGTGCCTCAACCGTCGATTGCTCACAGCTGACACTGCCAACACGTGGTTATCATGCTGCCACGCGGTAGGTGGGCACACGTGTCCTAATACATCAAAGCTATCTGCTTTTGAAACCACGTCTCCAAACACAAAATTTTATCAATCCGAATCTACACATTCACTCGCCATTTCGACCGTAAAACGCATGCTAGCGCCGCAAGGCTGACCGCATACAACGTACAAAAGTACGCACGCACTGTCAGGACCCTGTAGTGTAAACATGACTATGATAATTATGTCAGTGCGAAGGGCGAGGTCACCACACACGCGGCGAGGCTCGCGTATCACCGGGTGCGTGATGTAAAACGCCTGACACCGCTCTAGCGGTTTTCCAGGCTGCATGGTATACGAGACCGCCAACCAGTACAGCGGTTTGCCGGGCCGAAAGGGTTAACGAAAAAGTGCTTGCCTTGGGATGTACTGTTGCCTTGGCCCGGCCCAGCGGACTCCAAATGTCTTTGAATATCATCAAGTACTTTTGTACGCGCCACTGTGAGCAACACCAAAGTCCTTTCTGCACATGTTGCATGCATTTGTAGCAGAGGAGTCCCCTGCTATCGCTAGTTACTACCCGCGAGTCAGAGTTCAGTGTTTCAGTGCACGCTTGGCGCGCTGTGTGTGAGTATTTTACTGCCTTGTCTGGTCAGTGTGTGGACTACACGCGCAAAGCTCAGTGACATCGTCTTTGGTTCCAGAGGCTGGGAGCCTGTATAAAGCGGTCGATCTTCCCTCCCTCCCTCCCTCCCCCCCCCCCCCCCCCTCCCCCCCCCCCCTAAATTGCGTATTTTAGAGGAACTGGTCGTACTCGCGTAATTTGATGCCGAAAATGCGTAAAATTACGAGCTAGCGCGTAAGGTAGGCACCTCTGCTAGCGCTGGCAGGATCTAACTGTTTGTCTGTCCAGCGCTGAGTGATTCCCCTTGGTTTGTGTATAGTATCATTACTGAAGATTGGGATAAATTGGTCCAGTGGTTACAGAAAAAATCAGACATTTAGGGCTTAACATCTTTTGTCCATCATGAAGGTGATTTCAAAGACAAGGCACAAAATAGGGTCTGAATTTTGTTTAAACAAGCTGGATTCGAACCTGGGACACTTTGTACGAGAAACAAATGCAACATAATTACCTGTACATATGTGATGGCGTTCTTGCCCTCCTCAGGTGTCTCCTCTATGACTAGCGCCCGGCCCTGCTCTCGCAGATACTTGCTGATGCAGTTACACATTGTCTTCAACCCATGGGTCACACGGACAAACAGCTTGTACATGCACGCCAGATCTGAAGACAAGCATATGCAGTTGTAGAATAAATGCAAACTGATTTCTCATTCATTTATTTGGAGGATGCAAATGGGACAAATCTCTCCCAGCAAGCACTGAGATATACACAGATAGATATACACAGATAGATATACACAGACAGATTACACAGACAGATAATTATACAAACACACACCTCTTGCAAGTTACTTACTTACGCCTGTCACCCCTCCCCAGGTATAGGCCGTCGACGAGAGACCTCCAGCGACTCCTGTCCTGTGCTTCTCCTTCGATTTTACTCCAGGTGGTTCCCAGTCTCTTGATGTCTGCCTGGAGGTCTCGACGCCAGGTGTTTCTCGGCCTGCCTCTTTTCCTCTTTCCCTGGGGGTTCCAAGACAATGCCTGCCTAGTGATACTGGAAGCTGGCTTTCTCAGACTGTGACCAATCCATCCCCATCTTCTTCGCCCAATTTCATTCTCTGCTGTTATCTGCTCTGTTCTCTCCCAGAGTCTGACGTTGCTGATCTTCTCTGGCCAGTGGATTTTCAAAATTCTTCTAAGGCAACTGTTCATGAAGATCTGTACTCTGCTGACTGTGGTTTTTGTCAATCTCCAAGTCTCTGCTCCATATAGGAGAACTGCTTTTATGTTGGAGTTGAAAATCCGGACTTTGGTGTGTTGTGACAGCTCTCTGGAATTCCACACTTTTTTCAACTGGAGAAAGGCTGCTCTGGCTTTACCGATTCGTGCTCTGACATCTGCATCAGTGCCGCCTTTTTTGTCTATGATGCTCCCGAGATAGGTGGAGGACTCCACCTCCTCCAACAGGGTGCCAGCAAGCAAGACTGGTTCTTCCCTGGTTGCGTTCAGCCTCATTGTCTTTGTTTTCTGTTTGTGGATGGCGAGACCCACTTGGGATGAGATGTCAGCAAGTCTCGTGGTCTTGTCCTGCATTTGTTGATGAGTGTGGGACAGTAAAGCCAAATCGTCTGCAAAATCGAGGTCGTCAAGCTATGTCCACAGTGTCCACTGTATTCCACTTCGTCTGAGCTCTGTGCTCCTCTTCATGACCCAGTCTATGGCCAGTAGGAAGAGGAACGGAGACGGCAAACATCCCTGCCTGACACCGGTTCTGACCTGGAGCTCCCTGGTGAACTGCCCTTCGTGGATCACGCGACATGTCATGCCATCGTAGCTGCTCTTGATCAGGCGGATGAGCTTTGTGGGTACACCGTAGTGTCGTAGGAGTTTCCACAGAGTCTCTCGGTCCACGCTGTCAAATGCTTTCTCGTAATCCACAAAGTTGACGTACAGCGGGAAGTTCCACTCCAGAGATTGTTCCACGATGATGCGGAGAGTGGCGATCTGGTCTGTACATGATCGGTTTTTCCTGAATCCTGCTTGCTGGTCTCTCAGCTGGGGGTCAACGGAGCTCTTCATTCTCTCCAGGATGATCCTGTTGAAGACCTTTCCTGGTACTGACAGCAAGGTGATTCCTCTGTAGTTGGAACACTTACTGAGGTCGCCTTTCTTGGGAAGCTTGATTAGGTACCCCTCCTTTCAGTCAGCCGGCATCACCTCCTCTTCCCAGATCTTTCCAAACAGTGGGTACAGCATCTCTACTGTTGTCTCTAGGTCTGCTTTCAGAGACTCCGCTGGGATGCCATCTGGCCCTGCTGCTTTGCCGTAAAATGCATTTTTCTTTAAAAGGTATTTTTTCGAAAAATACTTACCGATGACATGACCTTATGGGGGGAGATGTCTACTACTTACGCAATTCTAGCCTAAGAGCTCGTTGTGCTACCACACAACCCGGGAGGCACTCGGGGAACCCCGAGGGGGCCGAGAGTTATCTCCCGATACTTCCCATCTGGGACAGAGTACCCATAGTCCTTCAGTCAGGATACTTAGCTTACCAGCGGCAAGCGGGGCAGGTGGGAGGGTCGTCCGAGTCATGTCATCGGTAAGTATTTTTCGAAAAAATACCTTTTAAAGAAAAATGCATTTGTTTCTTCAAAAACATTACCGATGACATGACCTTATGGGAGAATGGCGAAAAGGAGGAGGGTGCCGCGCTCTAGCACACCTAAGGCCCCAAGGGCCGTCCTCCCAACCGCAAACTCCCGACAACTCTAGGAAGGTATAAGCGACGGCGCTGAGGCGCCAGGAGGGAGGAGAGCGCCCCCCCGGGATGTCCCCCACCAGAGCGAGTAACCTCGCTAGGCTGACAGAACTCTGCGATCGAGAGCACCTGCGCGCCAGCCCTCCAATAGCCACGATGAGGGCCGCCCAGTTCCTGACGGCTGTGGCGTTCATGGCCCTGCACGTAGCTGATTGGACGTAATTAGCCTCTAAGCTCCCTGAGGGAGGGATCCTGGACTTTGGATCGTATGACTGAGCGTAGACAGGAGGATCGACTGCCCTGTAGCTTCAGAGCTGCCGGGCACGGCCAAGAAGCGTGCGAGTCCGCCCGGACGGCTATGTCGTCGTAGGCATACGTGAGGCAAGCTCAGGCTATCCTGCCTAGTCTCCTGGGGATAAGTCTACCAGCTGGGGTCAGCAGGGTCGGTAGGGGAGAGGTGACGTACGCCGTCCAAGAGCACAATGCCTCGCCAACTTCATCGTAGAGGCGTCAAGTTGGGGAAGCGGGCCGTAGCGAGGCTTCGACCGCTGCCCATGCGCAGACTCCAGCGTTGAGGGTCTGTCGCAAACCGCCAAGGTGCAGGGGTAGGCGCTCCAGCAAGGCGGAACAGTGACCATCGCGGCTGCATGCGGACCTAGTAGAATGCGGGAAGCAGTAGCGGGGGGTCCGTGGCGAGCTGAGGGGAAGGAGGTTCAGGATCGGTGCCAGGGAAAGGGGTGACCAACAGGACGAGAGGAGGATCCTTCCCAGGCTAGGTCAGAGCGTTGGCATCTCGTCCAGGAGGGCTATATCCCACGAAGGCGCGGGGAAGCCAGAGATCCCACCTTGCGGCGAACAGGTCCACTAAGCCATCTCGCCGATCCTCCGAAGGTATCCTCGTGCATACCGAGTGAAGCAACTGGTTCCATCGGGGAAAAGGCTGGCGCAGACCTCCCCCGAGCCGACCTCCTAGTCCGTGTCGGATCCAAGCCGTTCACGCTCTTGTCCTCGAGGTCCGGAGGCTAGGCTGGACCTCGAGAAGAACCACGGAAGTAGGGGGCGTAGCTATAGCAGCCGGGCTGCGAGACGACCGACGGAGAGTAGAGCCGACTTCTTGAGCAGTGGCTAGGCCCTTCCAACGCGAGCATCGCCGCAGCCGTACCACCTGTCCAAACTCCGGCGTACCCCTGTGCGCCCAATGGGGATGTCGAATAGGTTAGGCACCCGGGAGACGGCGCTGCGCTTTGGTTCCACAGTGTCCATGGGTAGGTTGAGGACCCCCGGTGAATCCAACGGAAAACCGAACAGGAGCGGAGCCTACCTCAGCGGTGACTCCTCCTTCGCAGGTGAACCGAGGAACGTTGTGGAGTCCGAGTGCACGGGTAACTGGAGTCAAGGGTCGGCAGCTCCGGAAGAAGGCGCAGCCCAAGATCTGGAGGCGGAGCCGAAGACCACCTGCGCGGACCGCATCCCATCGCCATCTGGCACCAGCGTAAGCGCAACCAAGGTCCTAGCAGCCTCCTCCGGTCTGCTCCCCGAAGTGAAGTCCAGGAACTCCGAAGAACCTGGGTCAGCCGAGTCGTCAGCACAGGGGGTCCTTCCGCGGCCAGACGCCCTGCCAGGGGCCAGGAGCCGTCCACTGGAGAACGAAGAGCAGGGTAAGGAGCTCCCCGATCCCACACAGTGTAGGTTGTTACGGACGAGAGAGGTCATCTAGTCCAAGAAGAGTCAAGAGCGGATCCGCAGCCGGTAGGGGCAGGCAAACTCCTGAGACCTCCCGAGAACCGGTCCCGCCGAGGGAAGCCAACAGCTGACCACTCCAAGGAGGGCGAAGCAAGAAGCTCCGGGAACCGAGAGAAGAAGCGCAGGGTAGTCGAAGCGCCTGTCACGAAGTGCGGCAGCCGCGGCCAACTCCGAGCTGTATCCGAGAGGGCACCAGTGGAGACAGAAGCCGAAGCGCTCGCAGACCTGTTTACCCCCCGTGTGAAGTCAAAACCCTTCCAACTGACTAAGGGTAATTGGGATCTCACGCGTAAAAGGTCACAAGCTAGTGAGTAGTCAGATTTCCAAAGGTGTATATAGTGTATAACTGTGTAGAAAGTGTACATGTAAGTGTAACCCAAGCAAATATGTGTACTTTAACCCCCAAGTGTAGGTAAACAGGTCTGTGCTAGGCGAAGTAACGACAGCGTCCTCCCCGAGGATCCACCGGAGGGGGTCGAGCGTCCAGAAATGGAGCGACTGCAGCCAGGCGCCCTGGGACGGAGCACGAAGAAGGGGGAAATGGCTGAGTGAGGGGAGAGGAATGGGATGAACGGCAGCCGGACGCGAAGGGGACCGACGAGCGAGACGGGACAGGATCCCTGGAGCGACGTGAAGAACGGCAACTCGTAAGCACGCCCGCAGTGGAGAGAGCGGAGTGTAGACGTAGAGTGCTCGAGGAGTGACTCCAACGATGGCGAACCGTAGCGGACGAGCATCCCATGGAGCGGTCCCTCCTTGCGTGTAGGAGTTCGAGAGAGGAGGTCCAATGTTGCCGAGAGGATTCCAAAGCGTGCCGTGAAAGTGTACGCGTGCGTGAATGTCTCCGCGAACCGAGCTCTATGGCGAGGTGGGCTCGCTGCCGGCGAGGAGACTCCGCGTAGGAGCCAGCGGGCTTTCTAGGAGACGAGCGGGGATCGGCATTGGATCAAGGACGGAATGGCGCACGTCCCTCGGCACCGAGCTCCGTGCCGGTTTTCTGTCTGTCATAAGGTTCGTTCTTGGTGCGTTCCCTCCTAGGAACGACCGCATCGATCAACCCCCTCCGCGTACTGGAACGTTGCAACCGGCGTGGTGATCTCTCCCCAAGATCGTCAAGGAATCGAGCGGTAAGAACGGAGACTGGAACCTCTGTCTAGCCGGCTGTCACCAACAGGACCCTGTAACCACTAGCAGCCGGCTCAGTGTGTCTCCCGACGAGCAGCGCTGTCCTGGTGGAGCCCCCTCCAGGGAGCGAGGGCGGTGCCAGCATACCCACTCCGAGCGTGATAACCTGCGCCTCGTCATCGGCTGCCTGGACGGCTTCCAAGCTGACCTTGAGCGGTGTGTGGGTTCCGTACTGTGCGCCCAGCGGATTCCATTTGTGCCGAGACGATGCATGCGTGCGAGAATGTCTCCGCGAACCGAGCTCTATGGCGAGGTGGGCTCGCTGCCAGCGAGGAGACTCCGCGTAGGAGCCAGCAGGCTTTCTAGGAGACGAGCGGGGATCGGCATATGATCAAGGACGGATAGCGCACGTCCCTCCGCACCGAGCTCCGTGTCGATGCGGGCTTCCTGTCTGCCACAATGTTTGGTCCTGGTGCGTTCCCTCCTGGGAACCACCGCATCGATCAACCCACTCTGCACACTATACTGACGCGTCCGGCATGGTGATCTCTCCGTCATCTCGTCGGAACTCGAGCGATCGTAGTACCGGGAACAGCAGCCGGTATTCCAGCAGGTCTGGAACCAGTCACAGGTGCCGGGCGAACTCGCCAAAGGAAGCCCCAAGTAGCGCCCAGCGCCGTTCCGGTCACGTGGAGCAGACGTCACACCAACGTTCGGAGGTACATCCGGCACATGGTAGACAGACCTTGTGCGAGTCCGACGGTCACTGGAATCCTCCATGTAGTGAGCAGGTCGTCCAGAGACCACTGCAACATATAAAAACCGAAGGCACGCGGGCGTGGGCCTAAGGGACCCTGCCCTGGTAAGGTTAACCTTCGCAACACATCATGCACAACAACTCAAGCATGTCATGACAAGTATAGGCCTGAAGCAAGCGGCAGGCACAGTAACCTTAGTCGGAGTGGTGCCCTCCGCTGAACACCGGAGCTGTACTATAGCGACGGGCCTCCAGGTGCAGCTTTGATCGTAGTTTTATGTTGCCTATACAGGCCATTAATCTCCTTTTGACCGTAATTTGTATTCACATGCACAAGCCTTAGGCAAGGAGGAATTTAACCAAAGAGCATATACTAAAGTGTTCAGGAGACATAGGGCTGTCTTAGCACTCTGTTTCCGTCAGGTAGGTTCGGGTTGGGATGAGGTCACTGGCGCCGGCCCTTAGCTGCCTAGGCGACGGGCTCCACCCGTCCGAAAGCAAGGTCCATTTCGTAGCTCTGTTCCTGTAACTTTCGGAACGAGCGCATGCATAAATGTGAGCAGCACCTGTGGCGGCAAGCCCAACTTTTTTTTTTTTTTTTTTTTTTTTTTTTTACAGCCACAAAAAGGTCCTCTTGGACCTTAAAAAACGGCAGTAAGGCGTGGCGACCAGTGGCCCTGCACTCAAGTAGGCAAACGCCTGACATCCAAGAACAGAAACATGTGATGCCAAGTATAAAAGTGTACAAGAATGTTCACCCACCAGCCAAATCGTGTACCTAATAAGCCCCCGAGTAAGGTAACAGGGCTGCATTACGCAAACCAGGCATTACGTGACCGACACAGTACCAAAGTAAGCGTCGGCTCTCGCCACACTCACCAACGCAATGCGTCAAGGAAATGCTGGAGCATAACACATTCCCCGAACCCCACAAGGTACAAAAAGAGTAGGTGAGGAACAAGTGAGTAGGTAAGCGCCCGAATAAAGTTAGACTTAACTGTCACCGATCTTTCCCACCACTCCCATTCCATTAGAGGTTTTAACCGCGAGGAAAAGGTGCTCTGCATCGCTAGACGCCATCTTGGAAAACGAAGCTGACCACCTGTGGATCTGAGCCGTTTAAGAATGACCGTTCCAGCTAAAAACGTCTCATTCCTTTCCTCACGCGTAAACGCCCTCTTTTGAGAAAGGGAGATTTTGACCCTGTTAAATAATAATGCCACACCAACACGGAAGGAGATAGGGAACGGGCGCGAGGCCCGCCAAGTAAAAGTCAAGAATCTTGGCGCAAAGCAACCGCGCCGAAGAAGACCGCCTTCGAGCCTGCTCAACCAGTGCCCAGCGCGGGGACCGGCCGAGGGCCAACCCAACTACCTTACCTTTGCCCGGAACGGGACCGGGGAAGGGGGGAGAAAATCTCAACCAAGGCACGCGCGGCGAAGTCACAGCGAAGCAGACAGCACAGCCCAGAACCAAGAAGCCAAAGGGCAGCCGCCAACGAAAAGGGGACACCAGAGCCACGCGAGGCACAGGGAGGACGGACGAAGAAGAATTCAAGCGAAGAACCCAGGCCGTCGACGACCGGCGACCCGGTCGAAAATCCCAAGTCCGTAGGCTAGAGCCAACACGTCTGAACAGCGTAAGCCTAAGTAGACTGACTGAAGGACTATGGGTACTCTGTCCCAGATGGGAAGTATCGGGAGATAACTCTCGGCCCCCTCGGGGTTCCCCGAGTGCCTCCCGGGTTGTGTGGTAGCACAACGAGCTCTTAGGCTAGAATTGCGTAAGTAGTAGACATCTCCCCCCATAAGGTCATGTCATCGGTAATGTTTTTGAAGAAACAAATACCACTGCTCTTCTGATCTCTTCCCGGCTGGGTCTGTCACAGCTGATGGGTAGGTCGGTCTCTGCTGGCTGGATGTCTGGGGGGGGGGGGGGTCGGGTGGGCTGGGTCTGTTCAGTAACTCTTCAAAATACTCGGCCCATCTGTCAAGTTGGTCTGCTCTGTCTGCAATAGGCTTGCCTTCTTTGTCTTTTACTGGTCTTTCTGTATGGCCATACTTGCCCGACAATCTTCTGGTAATGTCGTAGAGCTGTTTCATGTTGCCACTGCCGGCTGCCTTTTCTGCCTCTGCAGCCAGGCTGTCTGTGTAGGCCCTCTTGTCTGCCCTGATACTCCTCTTCACCTCACGGTTGGCTTCCGAGTATTCCTCCTGTGCCCTGGCTTTGGCTGCTCTTGTGCGACTGTTGTTGACAACTTCTTTCTTCTGCTTCCTCACTTCTATCTTCTTCAAGGTCTGTGCCGACAGCCAGTCCTTGTGATGGTGTTTCCTGAACCCTACAGTGTCTTTGCAGGTTGAGTTCAGCGCCTCTCTGCCTTCCACTGCTGCTCTGTGGTGACCGCCTCATCATTTACTAGCTCCTGTAGCGCTTGAAACCGGTTGGACAGCACCAGTTTGAACTCTTCTCTCACTCTAGTCTCTCTCAGAAGGCCTACATTATACCGCTGTCTTCTTGTTGTCTCTGTACGGCTTTTCTTTAACCTGAGCCTTATTCTTAAGGTAAGCAGATGGTGGTCTGAGGCGACATCTGCTCCCCTCCTCACTCGAACATCTTGAAGGGATCTTCTAAATTTCTTGCTAATGCAGATATGGTCTATTTGGTTCTCTGTAGTATGGTCAGGTGAGACCCAAGTTGCTTTGTGTATTCTTCTGTGTGGGAAGATGCTGCCTCCAATGACAAGTCTGTTTAGAGCACAAAAGTCTACAAACCTCTCCCCGTTCTCACTCATTTCCCCTAGTCCCTGTCTCCCCATCACCTCTTCGTATCCGGTGTTGTCCTCCCCTATTTTGGCATTCAAATCGCCCATGATGATGGTGATGTCCCGCTCCGCACATATGTCCACGTCGGTCGTAGAACTCTTGTTTCTCTTCCTCGTCACTGTCATTAGTGAGCGCATTACACTGGATGATGTTCAGCTTGATCTTTTTCTTGGTTCTAAAGGCTGCTGTGATAATTCTTGGCCCAAGAGGTTTCCAGCCCATCAGCGCTCTCTGTGCCACTGGTGACAGCATGAGTGCTACTCCTTCTGTATGGGGGGCATTCTCCTCTTCATGACCTGAATACAGAATCATCTCCCCACTTAACAGCCTTTTCTGGCCAGACTGCGTCCATCTGGCTTCACTGATACCTAGCAGGGAAAGGTTGTACCTTTGCATTTCCGCTGCTATATGGGCAGCCTTGCCGCTCTGGTACATGGTCTTCACATTCCATGTGCCCATGGTTGTGTCCCTGGATAGAGAGAGGCGGCTCGGTCCTGTGGCTTCCGGCTTTCACCACAGGACGTCATAAATCTTCTGGTAGAAAAACCTTCCTCCTCCAGGAAAAGAATTGCTGTTTGTCTTTTCGTCAGCGTTTTTGTAGCTATTTTCTTATTTGCAGGGTGGGGAAGCTATCCCCACGCCCAACCCCCTTACTAGGAGGACCAGGGGTTTTCTGTCAGGGTCACCTTCCCTTAGACCATGTTGGTTCACGGCACCTTATTTCATTCGGTGCACCCCTCTCGCGAGGGACCCCCTATCCACCACCCAGGGGACGCGCCTCAACGCCATATGGTCCCAGCGTGAGGCTTGCAAGTGGAGCAGCCTAAATGTATAATGACAGGACAATTTTTTAACCCCTCACTGCCAGTGATCACACAAAAACAGAACACAGGACTAACATAGTAACAAGAGACATAAACCCTCATGAGCCTCTGCATCCACGGGGGCTCATGAGGGTTTATGTCTCTTGCAACTGTGTAGCACTCATTTTACCCCGGCAGTGAAGTGCATAACAACTTTTCTATTCTCATGGGTAGAAGTACCCAACGGAGAAAAAAACACGCTTAGAAAAGATGGGTACAACACAATTTATTAATATTTCTGGTAAATACCCTTTGTCAAAATGCTTGTTGCCACATTCCTTCTGCGAATGAAGATAAGTAGCGGCTAATCTCTCTGTTTGTCTATTTTGACAAAGGGCATTTACCCGAAATATTAATAAATTGTGTTGTACCTGTCTTTTCTAAGCGTGTTTCTTTCTCCGTTGGGTACTTCTTTGCATTTTACACGCTTGGCAGTCACCTTTTTGGTCTGGATTGCTTATTCTCATGGGTGACACAAAACTATTTGTCCAACTGTTATGCAATTTAACAGTATACAAAGGTAAAACAACCCAACACCCCACCCCCCCTCAAATGCACAAGATTGAAAAGACATTACCATCTGTTTTGTTGTTTTCTAGCATGTGGACAACACCTGAATTCTCCATCTGCAAGAAGAAAAAAAAAGAAAAAAACAAAACCAATAAAAAACATGATCATTCATAAAGATCAAAAATGTCACAAACTGGCGACTGTCAAAATCCACACATGCCAAAGGTAACCTCATCTCTCATATTTCAATGTGTGGAGGCCTGTGATTTTGGATCTTAAGGCTCTAGGCCATAATGTCCAAAATTATAGACCAACACATAATTATGAATACATCTACCAGCCAGTTGACCTAGCATAAAATTAGGATTGTCATTCTGTGGTATTGGCTTGAACTAACTCACTGATGATTAAAATATCCAAACATGTTTTCGACATAAAGGTAAATTTGTCTCACACCTAGTTTTCAAAGTCCTAACCCCATGCAGTCACCAGTACTGTAAACAGTATTAATGGCTGCATAAACAAGAGGGTTAACAATAGCATGCAACAACAAAAGCAAACTTCTGCAACGCTCTGATCAACACAAAATGCTGTTCAACACAATGACTCATGCTTGAACAGAATCATTCTTGCACAAATAAAAGTAACAAATTTCATACAAACCAGGTTTTTTATCAACACTAAGAAACAAAACAAAAGCAACAAACATGCTGCATCTGCCTCACTTTTTCACTTTCAATGGTAAAAATGAATGAAGTTTAAGCATGGTTCAGAACAGACAAAAAGTCAACATCAATGAAGAACAACTTAACAAACTGCTGAGTGTAACATCCTTCACAACTTGTCTCCCATAATGTGACGAACACGCATCTGTAAGCATGGCTACCAGCCAAAACACATACTGGACCAATTAACCCCTTTCCTGCTAACATGAAGTCAACACCACACAACAGCATGGGACACAGAACCTCATGAGCCACAGCAGATGAGGGGGCTCATAAAGTTCTATATCTCTTGCTGTCTCTTATTTCATACCTGTGCTTCTAGGACAGACATGAATTCAGTGGCATTGAATGAATCAAGATTTCAGAAACAAAATCTGAGATCACTGGCAGTAAAGGCGTTAAACCGAGACACACCACAGCAAGAGACAAAGCACAGCAAAGGTAGTGAAAAATTAACCTTGGCACCTTTTCAGGCGACACGTTAATCTTACATATACACATGTGGCATACCTAAAAATCTGGTGTAATCATAAAACATTGGCATTGCAAAGCATGGATTTTTTTTAACACTGTACAATGCAATTCATCTTAAAATTTGATTAAAATATAATGGCAAAGGTTTTGTTTATTTATACACTGCAAATAACTTTGTTTCACTTGTAAACAACCAAGCAGAATAAGTACAATGTTCTACATGCCTTCAGGTTTTTTCTTCGCTACAAAGAGCATACAGAAATAATGCCATCACCATTAATCAGATTTCTTCCTACAAAATGCAGGCTGTGTACAAATCTGGTGTATTTTATATCAACAAAATTTAACAAAAACATCAAACTGAACAGATTCACAATACCTTGCACTGCAAGAAGCTTGGTCTCATCTGTAAACCTCTAGATGTCAGAAAAATTAAAGCCAGCTGCATACTTCTACAATAATATTAGATATTACACAGGCTTTCCTGATACAAAGTCAATGCCTAGTGAGCCAGTACCACAGAATGACTTCAAAGTGACTACACAATGGTTTATCTTCTTACAGTAGGATGATTTTTACGTTTTTCTACTGAAAAAATAAAGTGTGCTGGTAAGTGATTTTGGGCCTTGCAGCCGTGTGCCTCAAGGACCAAATTTACAGACCAGCACACATTATTCTCTAACCACTTACCTCTACAATTGTCTTCATGTGTTTGCTAATCAGCTCCTCTTCTAAAACCTGCAAAATACAACACAAGAATATTTTCTTACATCAGTTTTTATTCACCAGTCATTTCACCCCATGGCCGATTCTTACAATACAAATCCATGGTAACCCCTTAACTGCTACTGATGATACCGTTTGGTGGAAAAGACAAGTAATTATGCATCTTTTTTTAGCAAGCGTATTGCCAGTAGCACTCAAAGGGTTAATAAATCAAAACTAAAGTGCCTCTCACAGTCTTGTGGGTTAATAAATCAAAACTAAAGTGCCTCTCACAGTCTTGTAAGTCTTAAATTGTGAGGTTCATCCAAACTTTTACTTTCAGCCACAAAATTCATGACTTTTTCACAGTAGTTATGAATAAATTCATGAAATTGTGGCTATATAGTGTGTTATGACTGATTTCACATCTTCCAAGCATAAAACAGAATACGGCCATTGTGGATTTTAAAAACTGTACCAGGGGTCAAGGGGCAGTCTTTCTGTGGGAGCCCAGGGAGCAGAGCTGCCTGGTGAAATAAATATGGGGGATTTGAATGCTGAAGTCCTGCCTCCCGAAAATGTTTCAAATTTCACGAATTCTTGCATTTTTTTAATTTACAGCAGCCATGTAATTCCATGCATAAATTAAGAAAAAACAATTACCCTGACGACAGGTTCCTCTGTGGATTTGTCCAGATAGTGCGTGGCCCGTTCTGCTTCCTCATTGATTCGCGCCTCAACCTTTTTGATGTACACAGACGCACTGTTCTCTGCCAGGAATTTCTGACTCTCCATCTGTAAGAAAATACCTTTGTTGACTTAGAGCATTCAAAGACATAACCAACAAAAAAAGAAACACGTTTAACTCATTCAGCCCAACGCAGGTATTTCCCAAATTTCGGAGATGTCATCTAACGACTATGCATTTGTTGCAGGAGATGGATTGACTATGATAATTCAAGGGTAGTGCCAGAGTAGCTTGGCACCTGTCGGTGCCAAGCTAATCTGGCACTACCCTTGAATTATCATGGTCAACCCATCTCCTGCTGTAGTGCATCAGGACTGAATGGGTTAATTCATTCAAGGTGCCCTGCATCAATAGCTGTGCAAGTGTCATACCGTGTTGCTGGTGTCAACGCTGTATGACACTTCTATAGCTAGTGATGCGGAATGCCTTGAATGATTAAGAGTACGTCTTCAAAAGAAAGTTTCTTCTGTTGTTGATTACTTTGTTGTATCTTACACGCTTAGCAACCACCTTTTGGTCTGGAATTTAACCCATCCAGCCTGAATAAGCTTCAACAGGAAATGTATCAACCACGATAGTTTAAGGGTGGTGCCAGAATAGATTGTGCCAGAAGAGGAACAAAGACACCATGATGACAGCCTTAAAAAAGTTATGTTTTTTTTTCCCGCAACTCCATTCCACAGACTGATAAAAAAATTTCTGAGGGGAGGAAAAATGTTAACTCATTGCGCCCCAGGTATGAAATACTCACATTCTGGAGTTGTCCTCTGAGGACTGCATTACAATTCAGGAGACAGATCGGCCATGATAGTTGAAGGGTGGTGCCATAATAGTTGGCGCATATAGGCGCCAAGCTACTCTGGCACCACCCTTGAACTATCATGGTCATGCAATATCTTGCTGTGGTGTGTCAAGATTGAATGACTGAGTTAACAAACAACAGCGATAACACTCACCCTGTAGAACTCTGCCGACTGGTCGAGGAAGGGTCTCTCGAAGTCCTCCTCATAGACTGTGCGTGAATCGATCCCAAGGATCATAAGCATCTGACAGGCGTTTTTCACTGCTCCTCTGCAATCACACACAATAGGGTTATACAGCAGAATCTGTTTTGACCAAGCACCTTTTCTTCTTTGGCAAGAAAATGTGGTCCTACAAGACAGGTGCTCAAGAGAAGTCTTTCAAAAAGTGTCACATCACTGAAGACCACCATTTAGGCGGCTAGAGACAACATTACAGAACCACAAAAAGAAAAAAGACTGATGATGATACTTATAGTTGAGGGATGGTGCCAGGATAGCTTGGCGCTTAGAAGCGCCAAGCTATTCTGGCACCACCCTTCAACTGCATATATGTACAAACACCATCTTTTCCTGTAATTCATAAATCAGGACTGAGCAGGTTAAATGAAGAGGCATGACAAAAACTTGTCAGAGTGCTGTCTTTCTGTGCACATCCTTACCTATCGACCACCTCCCCTCTCCTCTCTTTAGCGACCATGTCCAGCAGTGTAGCCCTGAGGTGGTCACGGATGGTTGGATGACGCACAACCTGGTCGCGGAAAATGATGAGGCCCAGGTTGTACACGTTGTCCACGTTGTTCTGCTGAACGTAAACACGATCCTGCATATGAAAAAGCAAAAACAGATATCAGTTTTCAGAAGCATCAAAGACATAATCACTACTAGTAATTATCATAACAGGTCGATAAAATACCACTGTTATACAATACAATAATACTTTATTAATCCCTCACGGGGAAATTCACTGTCTGCCCATACAACACATGGCATCATCATTCACTCATAGAAATAATTAAATAACCCATAACTCTCAATTAAAGAAATGAACTGTACAGACGTATTGTTACCTTTGTAACATTCTTGGCATAAAAAAAATATTTAAAAAATACTATTAAAAAAATACTAAAAGGGCTAAAGAACTGAAGAATGTTGACCGACACTATCTACTGATATTACTGCTGAAAAGGGTAACAGCCTGAGGGACAAAAGAGTTGGCATAACGTGATGTACGACTTTTGGGTACTCGAAGTCTGCCACTTCGTTCGATACGTCTGCTGTCAAATTCATATAGATAAGTGGATGCGTTTTGTCATCAAGAATGTCATCCAGTTTGTTCGTAATCCGTCTGTTGTACAATGTGTCCAAATTATCCTGTGTCCTACCAATCACCTCGCCCCCTTTCCGGATTACTTTGTTAAGGCGATCTTGATCACTTTTACATAAATTATGATAATGATACCTGTCATTATATGGGTGCTTTACTCAACAAATCAGCTAAAAATGCTGCAAACTCAACCCAACATCACTCTAATACAAACATAATACAAACACATTACAAGACAAACACAGGACATTCAGGGTATGCCAAGGGTCACCTCAGCAAATAAAGTGTCAGAAATTTGATCGCTTTTATTATTATTATTATGTAATTTATAGTTTACAGAAAACATCGCCAGAACCATACAATAACTGTTTTATAAAAGCAATGTTTTTTGCCAAGCTGAGATTCACTGTCAATCTTCCTAGCAAACTGATACTGATAGAAATAACCAACACCAACTGATTCAACAGTTTGTTGATCTGTTGTTTTTTGTTTTGCTTTGATTTTTGCTTTTATTTTATTTTTTTTATTTTTTATTTTTTTGGGGGGAGGGGGAAAGGGGGGGGGGGGGTTGCTGGTTGAAGGTCTTTGTGTTTTATTTTGGATGTAGGAGGCTGACTAGTACCAGTACAACACATGTATCACAACCAGCCAATGGCAGAGCTTGCTGTATGGTGCACAGAAGTTTCCCGGTACTTTCTTTGAACTTATACAACACAACCAGCAGCAAAATTTTGGAGTTGTTGGGGTTTCTTTTTTTGTTGTTTTTTTTTGTTGTTGTTTGTGTGCAGACTACATTAAGAAACCTGTTTAACTGATAAATCAACTATGAGAGTTCAAGGGTGGGTCCAAAATAGCTGGCGCCCACTGGTGCCAAGCTATCCTGGTACCACCCTTGAACCATCACCATCACTCCATCTCCTGTGGTTACGCATAAGGGCTGAAGACATTAACAAAACAGAAAATATGCCAAGATGATTTCCCCGCATAAATTTTTCCACAACTTTTGCCAGTAAAATAAAGAACTAATTAATACAAGAATGCAAAAGGGTCATACCATATACATGAGGATGTCGCGAATCATAACCATGGAGGTCTGGTGGTCGTTCCATGCCATGTTCAGTGTCTGCAGAAAGTTGTTGTTGAGCGCCCCTAGAACATCCTCCCGTACCTGTGCAAAACATCCACATTTTGTAAAAACAGAATTTTCACCATTTTTACTCGGGCAACTTAGCATGTGGCGATCAAGCAGTGAAAATTGGAAATGTTGGATTCCACAAAAGCTGCACAGGTACTGAGGTAGTGCCCCTTAACATTTTCTTAAAATCTGAATAATTTTAATTGAAGCAAATTTCTGCAACCTGGGAGCAGAAGTAATGAACTAACAAAAGTCATTCCAATTTTTGTTGACATTTTTTAATAATAAAAGGGCTCTTCCAAGTTCAGATTTCTAATTTCTTCACTCGACCTTCATGCATGAAGTAATAGCCAACAACTATATTTATACCTGATAAAGGAAAATGTTAAGGTAATGAAAGAAAACGTAGGATTCTCATTTGAGTTGAGGCTGGTAGTTATTGGGTGTGCTTAAAATGAAGAGGTCATAAAGCGTATGGAAGATAATAAGTAAATAATGCCTGCTCAGTACGCAAATTCAAATACAGGGACTAAAAGTATGATCAGTCAGTGCTGAAACAGAGGACACCTTGCTCTGTCTCCAGACTATGCAAATTACTGCCATGACTCACTGGTGAGGCATATGATCTGGAGCCAATCGGTCAGCAAAAGGCATAGATTCTCATGAACCCCTGCTTCGCAGGGGTTCATGAGAATCTATGCCTTTTGCTGATAGAGCAGGTGGCCTAGGAGGATGCATTCAATACATCATGATCCACCTTGAGTGCACACCAAATGGCCAGTGACAAATTAATGCAGCCACTTTGAGGCACTTTATCTGAAGAGGATCGCAGTCATGAAGCTGCACAGATTCTCATTAGCCCCTGCTGAAGCAAGAATCTGAGCCTCTAATCAACGGAGCACTCCTGGCTAAGGAACTGCACAGTACACCCACCTTGTGCACCAAATGGTCGGTGACGACCTCACGCAGCCCCATGTAGAGTTTCTCTCCATGTTTGTGCAGGACCATGGTGTATGCGTTGCGGTAGAGCTCCTCAAAGCTCAAACCACTGTTGTTCTTCTTCTGGATCTCCTGTATAGCATTCTTCAGCAGAGCCCAGATGTTGTTCACATACTTCTCATCCATGGTCATCTGTATAGAAGAACAAGAGGATTTCATCCAAAAGTCCATCACACTCACAGTATCAGAAAAAAGCTCACATGCATGCAAGCCTATCAGCACAATACACCTGCAGAAAAACAAATAGAAGCTATCTATCACTATATAAATAAAATAAAACGTCAGAAAGAGAGAAAGTTTGGGTTTTTTTTATATTATATTCACAAACAATCTAAAAAAAACACTCTATACCCAGATTGGAGCTGCCTGGGTGCAAATCTGAAAACATGGATGTGTTTAGAGTGAAAACACAACTGACGCTCTGGACCTAATTCTGGTGTCAATTGATGCATGATCACAATTTTTGTTTTATGAATATTTCTTTAACTCATCAGCCCGGTGCATGTATTTCCCAAATTTTGGAGGCGTCATCTAACGAATATGCACCTGTTGCAGGAGATGGACCGACCATGATAATTAAGGATTGTGCCAGATTAGCTTGGCGCCGACAGGTGCCAAGCTAATCTGGCACTACCCTTGAATTATCATGGTCGATCCATCTCCTGCTGTAGTGCATCAGGTCTGAATGGGTTAAAACAATCGTACCTGTAGAACTTATTCAACTTCAAGATTGTAAATAAACAAACACCAGAGGTATCACACTGACATCATCAAACAAATGAAGTTCTGCAGAAAACAGTGTTAGCCTTAACATTTTGATCTTTCTTGGCCACTGATTTCCTGATCACATCATCCCAGAGCTAAGGATAAGCTGGCACCATCACTCAAAAAATGTGGCATTCTGTACTAGCACTACTACTATAACTAATGTCGCCCCATAGTGGAGTTCAGTGTAGGAAACTGTGGAATACATTTTCTTTAAAAACCTGATTGTCTAATATAACTAATCTCGCCCCATAGTGGAGTTCTTTGCAGGCATTGTCTATCAACATCATGTTGATACTAATCCTATACAATCACTTTTTTTCTTAAAGCTAAACATTTGGTAATGAACTAATGTGCACCATTTGAATTGAAATGAAGAAACACATTTTCAGATTTGTAGGCAGTAGATTTTTGCACAGCAGCAGTCTCACAGTTTTCAAACATTTGCCTGAAGACTGATATTTTATTTTTAATGCAAAAGGTGTTTTTCCCCTTGCTGGCATGTTTGCCGTTTATGATTGTGAACCTCCTAGTCCTATGTACTGGAGGGGTGAGTGTGTATTTGTGCGTGGGATTAGAAAATCAGCACCATCAGTACAAGGTTACGAAGACACCGTATCTCACACCCGTTCGCGCTCTTGATTTGCTGAGGAGGCAGCAAATCAAGGGAGACAACCACTGTGTAATGTAGAATGTCATTCAAATAAATTTATCCGAGTACGAATTATGTCTATGGCCTGAATTATGGCCCATAGTAAAACATAACAGAAACTTCCTCATTTCAATTAGTGGGTTTCACTTTCAGTTCTTACTAATACATAATTTCCTTCTGTCCACAACAAAGAATACCCAACACCAAAGTGTATTGCCTGCTGTACACTATTCTATGTATTTACTAATTTAGTCTATCACATGCTAATTGCTACAAACAGAACTGTAATGTCTACAGTTGCTTCTTGTTACAAGAGCAAAATGTTTAGTATGGATACTTGTACTTGTAGCTGTGGCCATTATTTTGAAGTATCAACAAGCATTACCAATTTAAATGAGTAAATCGATGGTCCATATTTAGTAGCCAACGCTTAAACTTTAACTTGAAAGTTAAACTAATCTTTGATTCAACAGCAGAACAGTCAAACCTGCTTAGATGACTGTCACACAAGCAAGTAAAGTAAGCTGCATGCTAGTTTTGCTACAGACCATGTCCATTACTGGTACACAGAATCAGTGGAAACAGATGACAAAGTGTTAGAAAAGGCCTTTTTTTTTTTTTTTTTTTTTTTTTTTTTTTTTTTTTTTGGGGGGGGGGGGGGGGGGGGGTAGGGGGAGGGGGTCTATTTTTAATAAAAACACTTGTCACACTATCCTATGCACTTAGACATTGTTATAAAAACTTCCCTATACATCTCTGTTGATGATGAAAATTGAAGCCATTTTCATAATGATAGCTGATTTGGATTATAAGTTATTAAAACAGTACTTAAAAATACTGCAAGCTTGTGATGGGCTGAAAGTAATATGTGGTAAAGTAACGATACATTTCGGATAGACTAAAGTTGACTTGCACAATTGCAGCCAAAACAGTGTTCAACACAGAAATTTTAAGGGGCAGGATGACTAAATTTAGCCCTTTGGCGGTCAAAAGCGCTTTTTGTCAAAATGATTCCTGCACGTACCACCCTAGACAAAAAGTGTTATCAACAATCAAATGGTTTTCACCCGCCAGTGCTTGTGACTTGGCAGTAGTCTGACTGCATAGACATCTTCATTCCACAAACGCAAGACAGTGAGGTCATCATTTGTATGAGAAGCATGTTTGTTTGTTTTTTTTATTGCAGGCAAGATTATTACTTGCATTCACTGTACAACGTTGAGAGCACACCCTCACTCAGTCACCACTTTACTTTAACTTGAAGTTTCACAAAGTATGGTCAGGGTCTCAAGTACCAGATACCTAGCTTCAAACTAAAGAACCTAATACATTTAAGCGCATGAAAGACAGCCCTAGCACTGTTTTCTGCAATACAACAGTTCCCAGGTGTGAAGGACAGTAAGCACTTACAGATCCACACAGTGACACACACAAAAGGCAAAAAAGTGGGACTAATGGGAGATCAAACACAAGCTGAAAAAAACAGCCGAGCTTATCATCACACCTGTCCAATGCTTCATAATGACATACATGTTTTGTACACTGTATGAGAATTACACGCAATGTGTCATACTTAAAATTATTTTCTCACAGTCCTAAACATCTGTCCTCAAGATGTGCTCCACTTGAGATTGCAAGTGTAACCCAGTTTACATTAATATAGTTAACAGCTTATGAAAACTAAATGCCTGTATGTACAGCTGATGTTGTAAATGTTTATAAAGATGTGTGTGCTAATGTATTTAGATGAAAAGACAAAATAATGAGTTCTGTCAACACATTTTGGGTTTTGTGTCTTGCTTCCATGACACATATCAACAGAAATCTATATTTAGAATGCATCCGTGTGATCAACCAAGAGCCTACGATGCGGAGGTTTCACTACACAACACTATATAAATCGAAATGAGTAAAACATGCCAATAGATACTTACGGGAAAAGCCCTGATACGCATTTTAGTATCCTTTCGGCCTTGGCTGCGAGATCCTAGGCCAGACATTTCCGTCTCGTTTTTTGCTGGCAATCTTCTCCTCTCCAAGGTCTACTGAACAAAAGTCAGCGAAGAAGTCAAAAAATGAAACCTATTGTCTTGCAGAATAATGTTAGCAGTTTCCAGATTCGTTATTTATGTTTGTTCCCGCTGTTCCATTGTCTCTGAATTCTGAATTTTTTCAACACAACAATGAACGATTTACATTCATTTCTGCTAGTCGTTTCGCGGGACGCATCACAGCCTATTCAATATGCTTTCGCTCATAATAAAGTTCTAACTTTATCAAAGAAAGCATCAGCAGACTATCAATTTTATCTCTTACGGATGCTCCCTTGTCTTGATTTCGTTGGAAAATTTAGTTCACACAAAAGGCATCTTGTACACTCTTCGTTAGTAAAGCGCAATAATAAAAGAATAAGTTCAACCTTGCAGGTCATATCCGGTATAGTTCAATATTATTATGGGATGACCCAGCAAAGGCCTTAAAATAGATGGCCCAAAATAGATCGAACAGATGACGAGCATTCGGAATCTTTCGTACCTGTCCGTTGATTTTGGATATCTTCGATGACTCAGAGGTACTAGGCAGAGTTGAGCCATCCTTTAGACACCCGATGGCTTAGTGGTACATACAACTCTATAATCTGAAGACGGAAATTCCAAACAAAGCAGAACACACATTCCGGGGAAAGGTGACTGCCATTAAACGTGTAAAATGCAGAGAAGAACCCAACGGCGGAGAAAGAAACACGATTGATTGCCACTTCACTGAGTTGCCACTCTGCTTCTTCCGGCGCTGACAACATAAATCAGTAGCGACTGAATTGTATACTTGTTTGTCTATTTTAAAATATTAATAAATTGTGTTGTAACTGTCTTTCAGTTCCTAAGCGTGTTTCAAGTCCTTCTCAGTCCGTTGGGTTCAGTTTAATTCTTCATCTCCAGACAAAGAAAGAAACGGGCTTAATTTACAGGGACACGTGCAACACATACTACTGTGTTTTATTCAGTTCAATTCAATTCAATAAACGTTATTTATCCCGCTAGGGGCAATTACAGTGGTCCAGCAGGTTCAGTGACTTAGATATACACAAAACTTACATTAAACTGAATAATTATGCACACACTAATGATACAAACAATCAATTACGTAACTGACCATTCTATGCCTTTTTCTTCCCTTGTTGGGAATTTTCACGTTTGGCATTACTCAGTGGTCAGAGACATGCAGACGGGTCCTATGTATATATCCAGGCCCGGATCCAGGAGGGGGGGGGGGCATGCCCCCCCTCCCCCTCCCCCGAAATTTGTTAAAATGCTAGCGTGGTGGAGGCCTTTTGCATGAAGTTCAAGGTTCCAAACAAGCTCCCCCCCCCCCTCTGGAGCAAAGTGATCCGGCCCTGATATCGGAGTCTCTAGCAGTATCCAGTTTACCGTGCCCACGGCCGGGATTTTCTTTGTTTCTTGTCTCCACTTTGCAGCTGATTTTCCTTTGGGAATCGATCAGTTTTGGAAACTGACAAGAGTTTTGAAACAAGAATCGTTTGTTCATCCAAACAGCCAGTAAGTCCCGGCAGTCAGCCAGTCAACACTAAACTGGTCAACCATTACACCAATCAATCACTGAATCAATGAAACAATCAACTTACCGGTCAAGCAATCAAGCAACTCAGCAATTTGCATTCTCATTAACCCATTTAGCCCCGAGTCCCTACGGCAGGAGATTGACTAATCGACCGACCATGATAATTCAAGGGTAGTGCCAGATTAGCTTGGCGCCTAAAGGCGTTAAGCTAATTTGGCACTACCCTTGAATTATCATGGTCAATCCACCTCCTGCAACTGGTACATAGTCGTTAACTAAAGTAACACTTCCCGAAATTTGGGAAATGCAACCGTAGGGCTAAAAGGGTTAACGTACGTAGTCAATATCTCAGATAGGAAAGACAGTGAAATGTAAGATTTTTTTTTTTTTAATCTATAGCTACTTCCATATGACAGGGTTTTTTCCCTGCCACTGAGAACGACTGAAGCGACCACCTCAGTGACACCTGCCTAAACTAAAAATACACTGGTCGTCTTCCTCTTTTCGCTACCGATGCGGATCAGCGGTGAGACTCTCCCCGCTGACCCGCATCGGTAGCGAATAGAGGAAGACGACCAGTGTGGGTTTGTTTTTTTTTAGAGAGAGAGACTGAGCCGGTGTGCGGCTCTGAAATCCTACAGGTCTTCCACCCTTGAAAATGAAGAAAAATAATGTTTATTGGCATTTGCTTCAAAAATAAAGCTTAGAAATGTGCCGTGTGTTGGTGCCGTCTTTACAAACATCACAGTCAACAATAAGAAGCAATTAATACTATATCACAGATAATCTACGCCCTATAATGGGTAGACCATCGAAACCGATGATGTCGTCATTGTGCATGACTTCTATTTGTTGGTGTGGGTGTGGCTGGCCAAGCCAATCCTGGAGCCACACCTGCGAGGGCAATGGGGGCACTGGATCGTAGCTCAGTGGGGAGAGTCGACGCTGTCTCAGTTTCTGCGAGCTCTGGCACTGGTGATCCGTTCGCGCCGATTGTGTTCAAAGAGCGTGCAGGCTTTCCTGGTGGCGGCACGCCAGCCGGATCTGTCTTGTGCTTGTGCTTCAAAGTACCGGGAAGACGCAGTCTTGAGGCTGTCTCTTATGCAGTCTTTGAAGCGTTTCTTTGGCCGTCCTTGCTTCCTGTGGCCTTTTGAGAGTGCACCATACAGGAGTTGGAGTGGCATGCGAGAATCATCCATGCGTATGACATGACCTAGTGTCCAGTAGCCGTTCTCCCCAGCCTCCTCTACGGCTGTGTGTCATGGACGCTGTACAGAAAGCACCTCAGTCAAGCGGCAGCTTGAACATTTCCACATGAGATCCCTGCGCTCACTCATGGGCATCAAATGGCAAGACAAGGTGACAAACCTGGAAGTCCTGGACAATGCTGGCTTAGTGAGTGTTGAAGCCTTGATCTTAAAGACACAAATCTATTCCCTACACGCACCGTAAAAAGCCGAGCCCAGTTAAACTGAACTAAACTCGTAATATCACAAATTAATACGCACACACAATGGTGGTGGTGGTGGTGGTGGGGGAGGGGGGGGTGGGTGGGGTGGGGGGCTACCGTTCTGGAAGCACACACAGGGGCGGTGGTGGTTGTGGTGGGTGGGTGAGGGGTAGACCACTGACTATAAGGCCAACGTCGGGGATGTCCTTTGCGTCAGGATGAAGGACCCTAACACAAAATATATCATTAATTTGGTAATCACACAAACAGCAACAATTGTTACAATACGGTCTTATGTGGGAGAAAGTTTGCGTAGACGTGAACAAGAGCTAGAAAAGTGAGAGAGAGGGGGGAAAAAAAAAAAAAAAAAAAAAAAAGTACAGGCACCAGAGGGATTCGAACCCTCGACCTTCTGCTTACTAGGCAGACGCTCTAACCAACTGAGCTATGGCGCCAGCTGACGAAACTGACGTTTAAAAGCTTCTTGAATGCCACTTACCTTTTTTTTTAAACGAGAATACACTGATATTGTGTGAAGGTTTACATCAAATGGAAGAAAATTTATTTGTTCCTCAGTATTCAGCAATAAAATGTTTTGTATTACCGACATTTTAGGTACCTGTTTTCTTGCTTATTTAACACAAGGCCATTAAACTGATTTAGCTCCCCTTTAACGATCTCGATGACTCAGTGGTAACATAGCCCGGACCGCCAAGCCGAGGCAGTTAAACTGACCGGGATAAGATAAGACTTTTTTTTAAAGACAGCCTCGCTTACTATTGATACGGCCAGAATAATCAGACCCATGCCAAGGAACTACCGTCTACAGCTGGCTACAGGCAGAATGGCCCGATTTCAGTCTAGGCCCGGCTACTAACACAGGCACTGTCGCGTGGCAGGTCAGCTCATAGTCAGTCATCAGTTTCACACTTGCCACAACAGCCGAAATCAGCCCGCTTTCAGTTCCAGTACGCAAAACAAGGCCTGCGGCTACTCGGGCTGAGGTCAGTCGTGCACGGGCCCACTGCGGCAGACAGTTCGGTGATGCATTGGGTCGGTCGGGCTTAGAGATCATTCCAGGGGCGGATCGGCGAGGGGGGTGTTGAAGAAGAAGGCATGTTTCGGCAACACTCTCACCACTCCCCAAAATAAACAACGGGGGATGGGAGTATCTGGCGGGGGGGTGGGGGGAGGTGGTAGCGTGTGTGTCATAACTCACCAAAAAATTAATTCGGGAAATATTAAACAAGCGGGGGGGGGGGGGGAAGGGGGGGGGGCGGTTCAGTCCATACACCCAAAAAAGGACTTTCTTATAGCATATTTCAATGACTTTTTGTATCTGAGGGAACTCATGGAACCACCCACCCCCCCACCCCCACCCCACCCCACCCCAATCCTCAGATCCGCCCCTGCACTGACTCTCGGTTGTCACGCACGTGTGAGCTGGAGCATCTACATATGCAGACAGGTAAGGACTACGTCCCGTACGACCCACTAGGCTGCAATTTATGCCGCTTGGATCAGACTACTGAGGGAAAATGTAAGTCAATAATGTTCATGTTAAGCATCCTCTACGGATTGACGCATCTGTAGCTAGCTGCAGAGTTTTTTAAAATGTGGCCGCAAACTGTAATAATATGATGAAATCGGCGAGATTAAGTTACTGAAGTGTGCAAATGATTTGATCGATCGCGTGTCCGACTCAGGTCAGATTCTGCTGCTTAGATGCGTCCAAGGGCACATTATAATTTGGGCACACTGTACAATAGACGGATTACGAACAAATTGGCTGACATTCTTGATGACAAAACACATCCACTTAGATATGAATTTGACGGCAGACGTATCGAACGAAGTGGCACTCGGACTTCCAGTACCCAAAAGTCGCACATCACGTTATGCCAACTCTTTTGTCCCTCAGGCTGTTACCCTTTTCAACAGTAATATCAGTAGATAGTGTCGGTCAACATTCTTCAGTTCCTTAGTACTAACCCTTTCAGTATTATTTTTCCAAGTGTGTTACAGAGGTAACAATACGTCTGTACAGTTCATTTCTTTAATTGAGAGTTATGGGTTATTTGATTATTTTTATGAGTGAATGATGATGCTCTGCTCTATTTTTGCAACACGGATCGGCCCCGATTGAAAGCTTCAACCAAACAACTAGATCCAAAGTCTGCAGAATGATCTCCGACTCCAAACGTAAACACCTTCAAAACAAAAAAAAATCCTGGAATCCACTTCTTCCAAAACCCTCTACGCTACCATGAACACACTCCTAGTAGGCACTTCTAAAGACTCTCCTCTCCCCAACACACACAGCAAAGAAGAACTCCCGTCCGCTTTTTCCACCTATTTATCCGACAAAATCCATACTCTGCGCAACACACTCGACACTCAGCCTTCTCCGCATTGCCCTCCCCACCCCACCACCCCACCCCCCCACCCCCTTTTCCGGCACTCCCCTCTCGGCCTTCCGCCCCGTCTCTCAGGATGAAGCCACGTCTTCAAGTCCATAATGTCCATGCCTTTCAAAACCTGCGAACTAGACCCCCTCCCTACTTCTCTCTACTTCCAAAACTTTTGCCCTTCATTACCGACATCGTCAACACATCTCTAGAGAACGGCTCCGTCCCCGATATCTTCAAGTCCGCCATCGTCCGTCCTTTCCTAAAAAAACACAACCTCGACCCAAACGAACTCAAGAACTATCGCCCAGTCTCCAATCTCTCTTTCCTGTCCAAGCTTCTTGAGAGGGTTGTTCTCAACCAGCTCAACCTCCACCTCGCCGACAACAACCTCCTCAGTCATTTTCAGTCTGCCTATCGCAAACATCACAGCACTGAAACAGCCCTTCTACATACCCTAAACGACCTGCTTCTCTCCACCGACTCGGGCAACATCTCCCTTCTTACGCTACTCGACCTCTCTGCCGCCTTCGACACTATAGACCACTCTATCCTCCTCCACCCATACAGAAAGACCAGTAAAAGACAAAGAAGGCAAGCCTATTGCAGACAGAGCAGACCAACTCGACAGATGGGCCGAGTATTTTGAAGAGTTACTGAACAGACCTAGCCCACCCGACCCCCCCCCCCCCCCCCCCCCCCGACATCCAGCCGGCAGAGACCGACCTACCCATCAGCTGTGACAGACCCAGCCGGGAAGAGATCAGAAAAGCAGTGGCATTTTTGAAGAATGGCAAAGCAGCAGGGCCAGATGGCATCCCAGCGGAGTCTCTGAAAGCAGACCTAGAGACAACAGTTGAGATGCTGTACCCACTGTTTGGAAAGATCTGGGAAGAGGAGGTGATGCCAGCTGACTGGAAGGAGGGGTACCTAATCAAGCTTCCCAAGAAAGGCGACCTCAGCAAGTGTTCCAACTACAGAGGAATCACCTTGCTGTCAGTACCAGGAAAGGTCTTCAACAGGATCATCCTAGAGAGAATGAAGAGCTCTGTTGACCCCCAGCTGAGAGACCAGCAAGCAGGATTCAGGAAGAACCGATCATGTACAGACCAGATCGCCACTCTCCGCATCATCGTGGAACAGTCTCTGGAGTGGAGCTCCCCGCTGTACGTCAACTTTGTGGATTATGAGAAAGCATTTGACAGCGTGGACCGAGAGACTCTGTGGAAACTCCTACGACACTACGGTGTACCCACAAAGCTCGTCCGCCTGATCAAGAGCAGCTATGATGGCATGACATGTCGCGTGATCCACGAAGGGCAGTTCACCAGAGAGCTCCAGGTCAGAACTGGTGTCAGGCAGGGGTGTCTGCTGTCTCCGTTCCTCTTCCTACTGGCCATAGACTGGGTCATGAAGATGACCACAGAGCACAGACGAAGTGGAATACAGTGGACACTGTGGACACAGCTTGACGACCTCGATTTTGCAGACGACTTGGCATTACTGTCCCACACTCATCAACAAATGCAGGACAAGACCACGAGGCTTCCTTCCAGTCAGCCGGCATCACCTCCTCTTCCCAGATCTTTCCAAACAGTGGGTACAGCATCTCTACTGTTGTCTCTAGGTCTGCTTTCAGAGACTCCGCTGGGCCCTGCTGCTTTGCCGTTCTTCAAAAATGTCACTGCTCTTCTGATCTCTTCCCGGCTGGGTCTGTCACAGCTGATGGGTAGGTCGGTCTCTGCTGGCTGGATGTTCGGGGGGTCGGGTGGGCTGGGTCTGTTCAGTAACTCTTCAAAATACTCGGCCCATCTGTCGAGTTGGTCTGCTCTGTCTGCAACAGGCTTGCCTTCTTTGTCTTTTACTGGTCTTTCTGTATGGCCATACTTGCCCGACAATCGTCTGGTAATGTCGTAGAGCTGTTTCATGTTGCCGCTGCCTGCTGCCTTTTCTGCCTCTGCTGCCAGGCTGTCTGTGTAGGTCCTCTTGTCTGCCCTGATACTCCTCTTCACCTCGCGGTTGGCTTCCGAGTATTCTTCCTGTGCCCATGCTTTGGCTGCTCTCGTGCGACTGTTGTTGACAACTGCTTTTTTCTGCTTCCTCACTTCTATCTTCTTCAAGGTCTGTGCCGACAGCCAGTCCTTGTGATGGTGTTTCCTGAACCCTACAGTGTCTTTGCAGGTTCAGTTCAGCGCCTCTCTAACTGCCTTCCACTGCAGCTCTGTGGTGACCGCCTCCTCTTCATTTACTAGCTCCTGTAGCGCTTGAAACCGGTTGGACAGTACCAGTTTGAACTCTTCTCTCACTCCAGTCTCTCTCAGGAGGCCTACATTATAGTGCTGTCTTCTTTTTGTCTCTGTGCGGCTTTTCTTTAACTTGAGCTTTATTCTTTAGGTAAGCAGATGGTGGTCTGAGGCGACATCTGCTGCCCTCCTCACTGGAACATCTTGAAGGGATCTTCTAAATTTCTTGCTAATGCAGATATGGTCTATTTGGTTCTCTGTAGTATGGTCAGGTGAGACCCAAGTTGCTTTGTGTATTCTTCTGTGTGGGAAGATGCTGCCTCCAATGACAAGTCTGTTTAGAGCACAAAAGTCTACAAACCTCTCCCCGTTCTCACTCATCTCCCCTAGTCCCTGTCTCCCCGTCACCTCTTCGTATCCGGTGTTGTCCTCCCCTATTTTGGCATTAAAATCGCCCATGACGATGGTGATGTCTCGCTCCGCACATTTGTCCACAGCACTCTGGAGTCGGTCGTAAAACTCTTGTTTCTCTTCTTCGTCAATGTCATTAGTGGGCCCATAACACTGGATGACGTTCAGTTTTATCTTTTTATTGGTTCTAAAGGCTGCTGTGATAATTCTTGGCCCAAGAGGTTCCCAGCCCATCAGCGCTCTCTGTGCCACTGGTGACAGCATGAACGCTACTCCTTCTGTATGGGGGGCATTCTCCTCTTCATGACCTGAATACAGAATCATCTCCCCACTAAACAGCCTTTTCTGGCCAGACTGCGTCCATCTGGCTTCACTGATACCTAGCAGGGAAAGGTTGTACTTTTACATTTCCGCTGCTATCTGGGCGGTCTTGCCGCTCTGGTACATGGTCTTGACATTCCATGTGCCCATGGTTGTGTCCCTGGATAGAGAGAGGCGGCTCGGTCCTGTGGCTTCCGAAGACTTCCGGCTTTCACCACAGAACGTCATAAATCTTCTGGTAGAAGAACCTTCCTCCTCCAGGAAAGGAATTACTGTTTGTCTTTTCGTCGGCGTTTTTGTAGCTATTTCCTTATTTGCAGGGTGGGGTAGCTACCCCCACGCCCAACCCCCTTACTAGGAGGACCAGGGGTTTTCTGTCGGGGTCACCTTCCCTTAGACCATTTTGGTTCACGGCACCTTATTTCATTTGGTGCACCCTTCTCGCGAGGGACCCCCTATCCACCACCCAGGGGACGCGCGTCAACGACATATGGTCCCAGCGCGAGGCATTATAAATACCGTAATTATTAATTATTATTATTATTAATCAGAGCGCGTCTCGCGAAGCACGTCGTTTCAGTGTGAAAATGGCGGAAGATACCACCTTCGTTGCCGATGTTTCGCCCGTCTCTTCCCGAATATGATGCAAAACTGCTGCTAATGCAAGCACATCATCATCACTGTCAAAACTAGAAGCCGTTTTGCAGAACAGGAAGCTGTTTACGACCTTGATCTTCGGTTCAAACCGGTCGTCTAAGTCGGGCACGTGAGAGATAATAGAAAGGAGATTATTGAGACAATGGCCATTGTCTTAAGTTGACCCTAATTAATTAACTAATTAAGATCATTAACGTCCACATGGCCGTTTCTCTCAAAACAAACCAGATCCATATAGTACACTCTGTGAAAATAGACTAAAGACATTTCAAACCCCCAATAATTAGAAAATTACTCTTTATTGTCTCTCAATACTGACAGAGTTGATTTCTGAGGAACGCAAAACTAGCTAGCCTTACTAACCACACACAAAATCTCTTGCCTACACATAAAATCCAAGTACCCTGTCACGCATGACTAGGTCTTTAGAAATTTCAGTGCAGTCAGGGTGCGGGCAGGTGTTATGACTTGAGCCAGACAGGGGACAGCTAAGTGCAAACTCTTTTGAATTGGCCCTGCGTGGGCACAGCTTTGAACATACTTGTTATGACAAAAGCTGTCCTGTTGACTGAGTCACTGATTAAAACAGGACAGGTAATACCTTTTCATCACAGGCCTTTTAAGTCAGGTCTCCCACTGTAAGTTAGATTGACTACCTTGTACTGAGTACATAGAGACACAGGGCTAGATTCACATGAGCCCCGTTTCACAACATTTTCAGTTATCTGTAGTGTTTGATCTCTCATTATGAGTAGGCTGGAGAGGCTTGTTTAATATTGAGTTACTGGTAACATTCTAAAGCTTCTGTTTTCACGGCTGAGTACGTGTGACTGGGAGATGTATTGATTTTTGTCTTGCCAAACACATGGATACACAAACACACACGCACACACACGTACTAACACACACACAAACATACTATCATATACACACATAAACAAAACATTAAGTACCTACCTTGCTACACGCACACACACCGTTTTCACAAAGGTAACATCCCATGGCGATACATACTGACAGAGCTGGTTTTTCTCAAACAGTTTACAATTTCTCAAAACCAGCTAGCTAACTCTTCCACCCCGCCCGCACACACACTCTTTCAGAATGCTGTTGTCGCCTATGTACAAAATTACAGTACACACATGGACTCTTGCGTGTGTAGGCATGACTTTTCTTTTTCTCAGATATCATGACGAGACAGATTTCAGTGCAAACAGGGCAGGTGTTCGTGACTCACAGCAGGAAAACAAGACAACAGCTTTCCATGTTGACTGCGCCATTGATTTAAAACAGTACAGGTAATAGCACATTTATACTGCCTTTTAAATCAGTCTCTCTCTGTGTGAGGTGACTAATGAGACATGAATGTTAATGAAAAAATGCGCTATTCATGTTACCTACAACACCTAGGTAACAACACAATAGCATACACCAAACATGAGTAACAGCGCTGGCAGGCCATTCAGCAAAACAAAAGTCGTTACTTGACATATATGTCGTTAACGCGACCCACTCTTTCAGGAGTGCTCCCAGGAGTGCCGGAGTATTGGGCTGTTAGGCTATGCCGTGGCTTGTGCCAAATGATAGCCATCAAGCCCCCATCAGCCTACTCATAAAGAGAGACCAGAAAGTACAGCTGACTGAAACATTGTAAAATGGGGGATCTTGAGGATCTGTTGTTTATGTACTCAGTCGGGTTTTTGTATAAAGCAGGGTATGATTTTCTGAGGAATGTGTCTCTTTTCAGCTTGAAAAGCTTTTAGTTACACCCACCAGACTAAACATGTCCCCAGCCTAACCTCAGCACGTGAAATTGAATAAGAGTTATTATCGCCTCACAGGTGAGCTTACAAATTACACGCAACACAGTTGAATGCCTTTTGTGAGGTGACACCCTTCTATTCAATATGCTTGGGACACACTTCCTTTCAATACGGCATGCTTATATGAATAAGCGGCCACGCGCCTGAAGGTTTTTGAAAAGGTCATTTCAATCACTGAATAGGAGGACAACTTGTTTGAAAGGAAGCCGTTAATTAACAAGGGGGTGGGGGGGAGGGTCACAGATCGGCTTAATATACTCAAAACCAGATTTACTGACAAAGGGACAAATGTTTTTATAAAGTTTGTTTTACTTTTTAATTATTTATTTCATTATAAAATGAACCAAGAAGAAATTTTATTATTGAGTGATATCAGCGCTGTAGAAAACAAAGACATTGACTCAAAACGGGAATGTCTTCTGTCATGTATTGTTTCAGGCAAATCAAAAGCTTTTCTCAGTAAACAATACATGACAGAAGACATAGAATCCCTCACGGCTGAGGAGTTAAATAAACTTCATGCTAAATATGAAAATCACATCGCTTCACTAATGACTCGTGATCTAAGTCGATCCTTTGTTTCTTTATATACAAAACCTGTGAGTAATTTCTTCCCGTTGTTGACACAGACAGTCTGTCCCATGATCTCGAGAGCAATTATATAGTATATAGTATCAAGTTCAATAGGTAAATTAGCAGGCCTTTTGTTTTACAAGTTTGGTAATTTCCTGGCGCCTGTGGTAGCCTTGATTGTTACAGGCAGTCATATTGATTTTTCAAAATTAAATTTTTCTGCTGATCAAAATGGATGACCCGCAGGCGACCCCACAACCTGTTCCAACACCGATTTAAATGGTGACCAAAACTAAAGCCCAGGCAGAATTCAGGCGGGAAAAAGAGTAGCCGAATGGAACAGACAAAAAAATTAGAGCTTAAGGAGTTAACAGAAAAGGCTCATGTAACTGACCCACCGTCAGCACCAGTGACACTACCATCAGGACCTACACCCCCGTCACACCCACATCAAAGTGATAGACTACCAACCCAGTCTAAACTACAAATAACAAATTATATAGTTGCTGGATTTGTTGTCAGATTTGGTTTCGTAGGTTACCAATTATACCAAAAATACAAACCGCAGACTCGAATAGTGTCCAAAAAATCAGAAACTCCAAAAACAAAAAAAAAGTAGTTGCCACATTACCAGCAATACCCAAAGTTGTCTACCCATTTCTAATGCAGTGATTAATTTTTTATTTTAATTTTTATTGCATTAGAAAATGAGCGAAACAAAAAACTTAATGAACCTTGTGTATCACTCTGCCATAATTAGCGGACTAGCTGTTTCATATTCTATGCTTGCAAAAAGTCTTCTCAAAATGAGGTCGGCTGACCTGAGCAGATTGGATTTCAAAGACAGTGTTAAATTAATTGTAGTTGTTACAGCGTCAATTGCGACAAAAGACTTTCTCATCAAGCAGGGAATTATTCCCGAAAATGTTTCTATGTAAATAAAAGTATGGCTACAATAGCTATTATGATTGGGGGCGCGATGGTCAATGCCCTTGCATTTAGCGGATCAAATTATCTCTTTTCAAAAGTGGGTAGAGAGGAATCTTCTCTTGAGATGAAGTGACACAATGAAGCGTCTGAAAAACTTGCGCAAACCCAGCAGGATTATGAGAAGCAATGAATAGAGAAACTTGATTTTATCAATGAAAAACTCAGACTAGAAAATCATGCGCAACATACATTTTCAACTGCCGATGACGCAATTCGTGAATATTTTCTCATTATGGGCAATGACATGTCTATCCCAAAACCGAAACTTAGTGACTACTATCAACCAAGCACACAACAAAGAAACAGAGAGCTAATCTTTGTTCTAGTGGGAATGACATTTGTATATTTTACTGGACTTTATATTGCTAGAAAAAATGACAGACATTGAAAACAAACTATTGAAAATATATTACTCCCCAATTGGGTACTGCAAAGGACAAACCGCTATTCAGAAATTGCACGCGGCCATGGGCGGAGATGTAACACTCAATCAAGTCAAACAATGATTAAAAAGACAAGCGATATGGCAGGTTTATTTACCTGTACCAAGAAAAATAACATGACCTCATTTTGAGAACACAACACCAAATGACACACATCAAATGGATCTATTGTTTCTACCTCACGACACAATAAGAAAGAAACGATACAAATATGCATTGACTGTCGTTGACATTGCTTCAAGGTACAAAGATGCTGAGCCAATAACTGACAAGAATGGTAGTACAGTTGTGACAGTGTTATCAAGTATCTATAAAAGAGGTCCTTTAAAATTCCCCAGACGACGACGTCAACGACAGATCTGAATTCAAAGGCACCGTTAATCAATTATTTGCGAAGCATGGTGTACTGGTTAGATGCAGCATTCCAGGCGTGCACAGATCACAGGCAATTGTTGAAAACTTCAACAAGCAATTATCAGAGAGACTTTTCAGCTACCAGTATTCAAAGGAACTCATGCATGACACACATAACACTGAGTGGGTAAAAAGATTACCGTCTGTGATAAAAGCAATGAATAACGAAGGCCATGTAAAATCTGCTGATGCTATTAAATTGAAAACAATGACAGAGACAAAAACAACACCAACAAGACCACCCCCGGCGCCAGACACAAGTTTGTTTACAAAGCAGGTAAGATATTTATATAAACCAGGTGAGGCCGAGAATGATGTCAGACACAGAGCAACCCACCCCATTTGGTCTACAAACGTACACAATATAAAAAAATAATTCCTGGCACTGACACTAACCCATCGATTTATTATCTATATGAGCCTGTGCCACAGAGGGCATTTGTCAGAGAAGAATTACAGATTATTCCCCCAGACACTGTTACTCACTTTTGACCAATTCACCAATCAGTTCATCAATCAGTTCATCACAAATACCTTCAGATAACTTAAGCCTGTAGTGCCCAGGAGCATAAGCCTTTTCCTTAGTGTGAAACACACGTTTTGTGTCCCCAACTGCAAGTGACTTCTTATATGTTTGGATCATTTCAAGATTATGTCTATTTGATCTCAGTGACTTGTTTGGATAATCAGGCATTAGTTGTCCATCTAATACTTGCATGTAATGTTCATGACGAATGTCTTTATTTTTAATCGCTGTTTTTTTTATATTCCTTTAGCTTTCGACTGACTACCTTTTTGATGCAGTATAGAATACATTTTTGATCTCAGTCCAATGTATTCAACTATTGGCACACCATTTAGTTCGTCTTTAAACTTTCCAGGAACTTTCTTGTTTTGTGTGCTGTACGGTGGGTGATCTTTAGGGTAATCAGACGTGTCATACATATGTAACTCTGTTTTCATGTCTTCATAAAAGTCTTCAGTAGGGACATCAATGATCATAGAGTCAGTGTCAGTGTATAGCAGATGACATTCAGGATACTTTGGTTTGAAGTAATCATAATAAAATTCAAGCATCAATAGTTTTGATAACTCAAGAATTGCCATACCAATGAATACTGGCTTGTCCAGTTTGACAATCTTTTTTTTTTTTTTTAGTGATACTGCATACAATGACGAATGAAACTCTTCATACCCCGTGTATTGTGGCTTACCTGTAAGCTTAATTGCACCCGATTCAGTTGTGACAAGTCTCACATCTTTGCGTTGATGAGGATTTTCCATTGTCTTGCCAAAACAGGCATTGTTCATAAGCTTAAAGAAGTCTTTGTCAAATGCAGTGTTGCCATCTCTTGCACGAAGAGTTGTGTTCTTCATTATTTAATCTTTCATGAAAGCACTCTGATAAAATTGAATGCCTCTGTGAACTTTCTTTAGTACTAACCCATGTCTGATGTAAAACTTCAGCAAGCGATAGTGACAAACGTAATTGAATTTGTCACTCAGATTTGGCACAAGTTTAGTGTCTTCTTTTTTTCCAGTCAAACTCATTTTCTCAACAGCCAATGGATAATCATTGTGGTAATCATGCAGGTGGTGTGGGTACTCTAGGTCGACTTCAAAGATCCAACCCTTCGCATCATTCCGGTCATGATTTATAATATAGTTTGTTAACTGTGTTACGTCATACTGTGACAAATCATGCAGTTGAAAGTTTTTCAAGGGCAATACTTAACACATCCCAAGCCATACAAATTATTAGTGTCCACGTACGTAATGAATGACCTTGACCTTGAGGGGTCAAAACCCTGGTCGTCAAGATATTTATTATTTGCTTTTGCATAATTGTTTGTGGCTATACTAATGCCTCCTCTCAATCCACGTTCCACCATTTCACCCATCGTACAATCAGACAGCAGGTCTATAGATATCTTACTGGATTTCAAAAAAGCATCCCATGTCATGCCAGGACTAGTTATGTAAAAGGCCGGGTCAAGACTGTAGTGCAACACACCCTTTTCATGGTAACTTTAAAATACGTCTGCTAGCAAGCAAACGTCAGGGTTTCAAGTACTGGTCATGGTAGTCACCAATCGTCTGGCACCCTAATTTACCCCATGCATCAAGTGTGTGCTGGTATTCAGAGCCAGAAATACCTTTACCATTTAAGGTAGAATAAAATTTCTCTTTTGGAGGTAGTCTCTTTTCCTCAAACACAACCCAGTCACTGATGTACTCATAAGGGTAGACACCTTTCTTAATTAACTCAGGCTCAAAATATTTACTTGTTATTGGAAACGATGTCAGTCCTTCTGCCAGATTAGCAAGCCCTAAAGACAAATGTTGCATTGAGTCATAAAACACTAATTTGTTGTCAACTCTAAAGGCCCCGCCACACGAGCCGGTTGTGCCCCAATTTTGAAGCTGATTCCGATCCAATTGCGATCAGATGATGTCAATTATCCAATCTGGTCCCAATCGACTGGAAATCGGGTGTTTAGAACCTGCTCTATTTTCTGGATCCGATTCGGCCCCGGTTGTAAGCTTCAACCAATCAGAGCGCGTCTCGCAAAGCATGTCGTAGTTTGCAAATGGCCAAACACGCCTCTTGTGATCAGTACCACCGCCGTTGCCGCTGATGTTTCGCACGCCTCTTTCCGAATATGATGCAAAACTGCTGATAATGCAAGCACATCATCATCACTGTCAAAACTAGCAGTCATTTTGCAGAACAGGTACGACTTTGATCTTCGGTTCAAACCGGTCGGCTAAACAAGTCAGGAAATGTCAGTGTGGCAGTGCACACGTTTTTTAGTCCGGCCCGATCACCTACCGATTCGAAAACTGATCGGGAATCGGCCTCAAAATCGGGCTCGTGTAGCGGGGCCTTAAAAGTCAAATATTTTTCAGTTGTCTGCCCAATACAACTAATGTTTTTGTAAGACTCGTCTACAGCATGCATGATAATGTGTGAATCATATCCCTTTAGATTGTGAAAAAAGATTGGCAGTTTATATGTCTTAGGATCTGTTTTTAATAACAAGTTACAATTGTTATGTGCAGCACCTCTGTAACGCCCAGTTATGTGATCATGGTCACAAACTTTGTCACCCTGGAGGTGTTGTTCACAACCTCCTAAAGGTTGTTCATAAATCCAACTCGTCTCTGCTGTATTAAAATTCAGTTTGTCTTCTTCTGTCATTACCAAAGGCACCTGACATGTTGTGAGATATTGTACTAACTGACTATACAGTTGTCTCATTTCTGTTAAAAACAGACATGCTGCATTTTTACGCTTGCGCCTCTGAAGATAACAGGTTCTGAATGCACACCGTCTGACCTAACAAGAATGTATCCAAAAGAACACACCACTTGGTCACTTAGTTTTATAGTCTTTGGTAATCATTCTGGAACAGGACCTTCATACGGAACTATCAGTGATTCAAGATCAGCATACACTACAAACGGCAGCTTTTGCTGATTCCCATAGTTCTTAAAATATACCTGACTACCAGGATCTGGATACTTAAGTACTGTTTGTATGTCATCAGCTGACCTACAGTGCTGGACATGTTTATGTGCCACCTTAATAGAAGAAAATCTTTGTAAACATCTTTTACACACTTCCTGTTTGCCATTGTGTTTTGTTGTATGCCCATGAATTAGTTGTGACATACTCCTGATAATTGTGTAGTGAAAGTTATCATTATCACCTATTAATAACATGTCAACATGCTTATCTTCTGGCTGCCCATAGGTTGGAGCAAGTGGTGATACTCTAATGGGTTGTAACTTGTTAAGAGTCATTATCCCACACATACACATTTTTGGATATGCCAGGATTTAGTTTTTCAAACAAATCTATGTCCTCTACATTAACTGGGAAATCAATGCAACTGAAGTTGAGTTCATTTACAAATTTTGGTGTAGTTAGGTACGTGATCAGTTCTTGTTTTTACAAAGTGTAGTTTAGCAAGCACACACAACATAAAACAACGGTGGTCATTGTTCTGAATATTGACGACAGCCTTCTTGTTTGCAACCTCTGTTGGCAGTGGCAGCCATGATTTACCTAATATAGGATGTTATCTTGACTGTTTAAACTGTAGTTCATGCACATGACCTTCATGCCAACATGACCCCTTCATTCTTGCACTGTCAATTGCTTTGAGAAAGTCAGGCAACAGTCTGTCTCTAAACACGTTCTCCAATTCCCTTCTTGTGTTAATTGCGTGTTGTCTTGTCGATATATATAATACAATCACTTCACCATCTACTCTAGTAAATTCTATTTTAGCAACAACCTGAATCTTTACACTACCTGTAAGAAGATTATCTTGTATGACAGAAAAAGAGTTTTCTATCGATTCATAGATATTGTTACTATTAGATATAGGCAAGTCTGTTGTGTGAAACACGTTTCTTAAGCTTGATTGACTTGTCGAGCCTGATGGGCTTTGAGCATTGTCCATCATTTTTATTTGTCCAACAAAATAATAAATGGAAAAAAAATTACACCTATGTAATACCACTTTATTAGCTGTAGCTACAATAAACAAATTTAGTTTAGTCACCAAAACAAATCAACCACTTCCCTGGTGAGTGTCTTAAAGTCTTGTGCTTGTGCTGTAGGTGTAATATCACTTTATTGAATGTAACACTTTCAATATAACAATGAAGTTTTCTTAGTTGTTCAAATATGTGTTTACACAGTGCCTCAAACCAGCTCAAGCGGTCACAGTTAGTATCAAAAACAACAGTCTCGTACTGATAATGTGGTGGTCCATCAGAATATTCCAAAGTTACATTATATGTCATATATATCTTCATTGGCGTTGAGAGTTTTAAGCCTGGTTCAAACACACATGTTTTTAAGTCATAAAAGTGCTCAACATCTTTGAAGCACTCTGTAACATCAACTGCTTCAATTTGTCCATCTGTCATTTTTATTGGAGAAAACAAAAGACTAAATTAATTTACTAACCCATACCCAGTGGGTTGATCTGTCTTTAAAATAAGCTTGAGATGCTTAGTTGATGTCAGTTTATTTTTTACACCATCTCATTATTGTTTATTTGGGATAACATCGTTTTCTCTGAGACAGTCTTCAAAGCTGTCATGATCCTTACAGTAAAACAAACAGATAAACTTTAGCTGCTCTCGAAAATCTTTTAGTACAGCATTATATTTTTGAGTGAGAATCCATACACTTATGTTTGCATGTCTGCCACTGAAGGCAAGTTCTGCTAAAGTGTTTCTCTTCTTGACAATGTCTTTCCCTGCTGAGCAGTCATCAACAATAAACAGGGTTGACTGTCCTTCAAATTGCTTGTAAAAATACTGCAGGTAGTCATTCAGTTTTTTCTCAGGGTCAACTAAGTAGATGTTGCTGTCAGTCCAAATGAATAAATGGTTGTGATAAGCTTTGGTGTGTTTGATCATCTGACAAGATATCACTATGTTTTCAAAATGGTGGATGTATCTTGTTTGTAATAGATTAAGTACAAATTCAGTTTTTCCACACCCTGTGGCACGACAAAACAAGCCACAGTGTGGGTCAAGTGTCAGCAAGTTCATTTTAATATAGAATATAATTTTAATATATGTGACCACTTAGCCTGCACTCTTGTATGTTCAGTTGTGCATCATAAATCAGATACAAATAAATATTTATTGCTCCGGCAATTTCTGTCTTTTTTTGTGTATTTGGATTGTAATTCCATCACTGCCATTTTCAACAGTATGACCTGACCCATGTAAGTAGTCATCATCTGTACTAAGCAGGTCTAGCCAAAGTGCATACTTATTCGTAAGGTATTGCCCGATCCTTACGTCATACAGATGTAAATCTTTACTTGTTATGTTTGCAGATTTTTCTCTAAGTCTCACACCAGCAAAGTATTTTGTGATCTCATCGTAGTGCTGATATGGCAGCATTCCAAATGCGTACACTTGATTAGGGCAGCCTTAGATTGTGCAAGACAAATGTCTTATTTTTGGATTGTAAAATTTTTCTGAATCCCGTTTGTATGGGCCGACCGGTTCAACGAACAACATAAGAATGCCTTTCAGTGACCTGGCAGGTGTGTTCAAGTTTATGTTCCACATTGGGTCGCTTTTGTCTTTATGCATTCTATCTATCTATATCCCATAGTCTTGCTGACCGTTGGGGCACCACTGATGACTTGGCAACCAGCTCCCTCCATTCCTCTCTGTTCTCTGCCATTCTTAGCCTATCGCGCAGCTTCGGTCCTGTCCACTCTGAGATATTGTCCTCCCATCTTTTCCTCTGTCTTCCTCTCCTTCGTCCTCCTTGCACAGTGCCTTGCAGGATTGTTTTGGCAAGCCCTGCTGAATGCGTGACATGCCCATACCACTTCAGTTTGCATTTTTTCACAATGGCTAATAGGTCTTCATATGACCCGATGGCTTGCCTGATTCTGCTTCCCACTTCCACGGTTGTGACGTGATCTCTGTATGAAATGCCAAGCAGCCTTCGAAAACATCTCATTTCAGTGGCTTGTATCCTCCTTATAAGGTCTGCTGTGAGGGTCCATGACTTGCAGGCATACAAAAACACTGAGATGACTAAGGAGCTCATCAGTCTGATCTTGGAGCAGAGTGTGATGTTTCTGTCCTTCCATATGGTCTTCAATCTTGTCAGTGCTGTTGTTGTCTGTGCAATCCTGGACAGTATTTCTGGTTTTGATCCCTCATCTGTCCTTTATGCATTAAACTATGTCTAATCACCCGGTCATAATAAATCGGCAGTCTTGACTGATACTGATTTTGAATGAGTCTGGCTAGATCAGTATGTGTGACAATTTCGTATTCCAAAGAGATGTTAGAGATCTTGTGTGTTGCATCTGTGGCAGATGATTTAATAACTTTGGAGTAGTCATTGAAGGTTAGTTCAAAGCTCAGACGGTCATTCAGTGCTCCTTGGTAATAAGGCAAATGCACTGTTAGGATTTCAAACTCAAGTGGAATGAAAAACCTGGTTCCATATGTGTCTGCTACAATAACATCCTTGACGGTAGTAGTTACTTTATCTTCTGCATTGATTCTAAGTTTACCAACATTATCAGACTTGGTAAATACGGTCTTCTCTTTCTTCTCGTGTAAGCCAAAGATCTTTGTAGCAGTAGAATACATCAGCATCATCAAGACTAAACACTTCCTGACCTTCAAGTTTAACTTTAATAGTTCTAATAATTGCTCTGCCAAGATTGTCAACTAGTGTTCTGTTCAACTCTGTGTCTGATGATAGTTCGATATTAAAAGCAAGGCATGCAGTGCCAGGAACAATAACGTCACTGGGACCTAAGTTTGGAAACTTGACTGTAAGTGTTTGGTTCTGGTCTATAGTACTTGGATTGTTTGTGATGACAATTGATTGCCTAATACCCTTAACACCAAAAGGCCCTCGTAGTTTTCTATATGGGTCTAACTTTGATCCGTAAGACTGTGTCATTTTATTATGAAAAATCAAAAATATTAAATTAATAAAAATGATGGCCACGGGAGGATTTAATCATGATGATTTTGAAATGGATGTCACAGATGCCTCTGATACTAGTATCACAGATATGACTGGAATGGGAAATACTTCTCCTATGTGTCGCGAACTGTTAAAAGACAAAGTAAACTCATTTTATGATAGTGTTGGTGCGCATCCAGATGTAATAGATCCAAATCAGTTTGAATATGATAAAGGTCACTTATTTGTAAATACAGACAGAGGTAAAGTGTATCTAACCCATAAAAATAGCCCTGCTAAGTTTAGAGCTTTACGTACAATCAAAACTGATGTAGGTGGTGAGGCAGCACTGCAGTGTTACCTTGGTGTTGGTAGTAAAATGTTGACACCGCTTGCACCACAAGTTGTTAGCACTCTTCACGACACGCAAACAAGGTTACCAACAGGACAAGAAATTGAAATGGCAGCAGTAACAAGCCTGCCAGAAATAGCAAACACGGTAATACAAGAAACCTCATTTACTGAAGGACAAATAAATGATGCTATAAAAACAATAGATGATCCTCCTTTGTCAATGCGGCAGATTATGGGTTTGGATAAATCACTGTGTATCAAATCATCAATCAAATTTTGTGTAAAGTCATACTTAGTGCTGATGTTAAATTCATTACGGGAGATGGTGGTGGGAGTAGTGCCCCTCCGGGTCCACCGGCCCCACCGGTTCCGTCAGACCCAAAAGATTTATAGTCATGGGTTAAAAAAAACAACTGACACACATATCAGACTTGCTTAAGAAATTATCTGTGAAAGCAATGGATGCTTTGCCTGGTATAATAGGCACAGTTGTCAGTTGGCTGATCAGTACAGCGGCGGAAAATGTGTGGGTCTTTTTCGTGACAGTAGGAGGGTTAATGGTGGGTTATTTAATGAAACAGATAAAGAAGTAATATCCCTAATCCAGTAAGACCTATTACCAATGCAGTTCTCTCTGACTCATGTGTGCCAGGGGTTGGTGAGTCAAGGGTTAGTGTCGGGGTCAGTGTCGTTGTTACTGGCTGTATGGGTGCCGGGGGGCGGGGCCAGAGGTGATACTGTCTGTACAGGCATTATTAATGGTTTTAATGACTGTAAGCACAAGCGGTGTGTAGTTGTTGCCCCCAAGTTTACTGATTGATTAAATCCTAATTTCTGGTCACGACCAGCAACAATGATTTCATTATTATAATTTGTTATTGTCCCCATTTGGAGTTGAAGGTCTGATGGTAGCATGTATAACCCGATGCCAACTACAAAGTCAACTTTTGATCTGGCACATCTGAGAACGTCTTGGTGGCGCTGTATGCTAAATGGGAGATCAACCACTGAGTTGATTGAGTCTTCTAGGTTAGCAAGAAACTGTTTTTGTGCTTCAAATTTACCACTTCCGTTTAAAATGTTTGATTTTGTTAGTGATTGTGCACCTAGTATACACCACACATATGTTCTGATAAACTCATTTACGCGCTCGACTCTCGCTTGAGTAAACCCGTCACTCCTGTCTAAAATAAATGTGGTTCAGGCATTAGACTGTTTCTGTTCTATTGATCCTAACCAGACTTGTGATTTAGATGAGAATGAAGTGTAACCAGGGTAGTAATCTTGAGGGTATTGTCTGTGACTCATAGGGTAATACAATGTACCCATGCCGTTGTGATCATCAAGTTTTTGTGTAAAGTCATACTTAGTGCTGATGTTAAATTCATTACAAATGCGTTCAAACGCTTTCATATACATGGGGTTGTTATACCTGTTGAAACTGGATTCAGTGGGTAGCGGGGTATGCAATTCTGACAGTATTCTTCTAAGCTGGTAATACGTGTGTAAACGATACACAGACCTAATCAGTTTGTTTGAGTGATTCAAATGGTCTGTAAATGAAACACCGCAGCCTGTAGTTGAACACAATATAGCAAAGTTACGTTGGTTTTGAAACATCTATAGTGGACTTGAGGACCACTTTCTTGCAGTAGCATCATCTGTAATTGGAGGGTTTAGGTAATGATCAAAAGGGTTGGGTACTTGAACTTGAAACAAATCTTGTTCAGACACAGCTATGTCGAGCTGATTTAACTGAATTATTTTCTGTTCATAAGTTGGGGCCACATTAAACTTTGGATCCACGTTAAATTGAAATGCGTTTGTAGTGACGCTTGTCAGTGATTTAAATTCCATCACATTCTTTTTAATGTGAAAATGAAAATGTTTATTACCTTAACAAATCTTGACACAAGCAAACCAGTGTGGTTAACTAATGGGATTGATAATCATGATGGTAACAAGGCTGTAGCTATCCATGAAATGTTTTACCCTGTAAAGTGTTTTAATGTAACAGATGACGGTGAATATTCTGTACATGGAACTATAGGTCATGTAAGTTTTGACGCTAATCATTTACAGCCTGGGTATTACGACTTTTGTACTTTAGCTGAATTTATACAATATATATATATATATATATATATATATATATATATATATATATATATATATATATATATATATATATATATATATATATATATATATATATATATATATATAATTAAAGCAACTTTAAATCCAGCTAACATGCTTGTTACATTGGAATTTTCAAAAGATAGTCAGTTTGTATTAACAGACAAACTTTTATTAATACTACTAGGTTTTTTAAAGCCAATATGATATAGGACTTTTAATTACTGGTGATGAAGATTGGTCATTAGAAAAAGGATTAAAAATAAAGCCGAAAAAACAAAAAATAACTGGAAGATATCCTGTTCATTTTTCCATACACACAGTATTAAATATTCATTTGAATGAACTAAACACAACTGAGAATGTACACAATGGAAAGCCTTCAACTTTGTTGAGAAGCTTACCAACTGGAACTGCACCCTATTGCGAAAGTGTAGTTGTTAGATTCCCTAATTTGCAGTTTAAGAAATTAGGTTCCAGTTTCTTCGAGTCACTGTGTATATCTGTAACTAATCAAGATGACAAACCAGTTGTGATGCATGATTTTAGTGTTGTGTTGGAAGTTAAATAATTTTATTTTTGTTATAAAAATGAGTGCTGGTCCAAAGTCGAGAATTATACCAGTTGCGTGTCCAGTAACAGAGTTGAAAGATTTGGCTGATGTACAGGATTTTGAGAAAGAGGGAGAAGTGGGAGAGGTATATGGTTTTGAACTTGATTCTTTTGGTATGTACAAGTGGAAAGTAATCGATGACATGAAGGACAGCACTGACAGACCGATACCTAAACTTGGTCAGCTGCATGATGTTCCTGTTCTGCTACCACCTACTCTTGTAAATAATGTGCCCTACAACTTAATACATGTGGGTAGTAAGTGGGTAGTTTTGCTTGTGCCGCCTGTGCCTGCACCGCCACCAACAATTGACTGGGACATAAAGTTTGAATTTATTAGTCCTTATGTTTACACTGATGATGAAGGTGCTTAGTATTTAGGAAAGTTGTTAACTCTGGGCCGTTAATTGTAAGCCTTGTTCCAAGTTTTACTTCAGACAACAATAGCAGAGATAAACTAAAAGTTCAAGATTATGAGAAACGATGGTATCTTCTTACAAATGGAAAAGGCAGATCAGAGACAAGTTGTGTTTGTACCAGCAAACTTTACCATTGCAAGAGAAGCGACAACAGTATTTGAAATTATCATGAGATCTGTGGCTTCTGCCAAAGAAATAGATATCGCACAGGGAATCAAACTTATGTGGGATGACACATTGACAGAGGCAACACACGTTTTTATTGCTATTAGAAACAAATTTTGATGTTTTTGAGGTTTTGAGCAGTATTCCAGCTGTCAAGATATTGGTCGACAAAACAACTTTTGTTTCTCTAAATTACATAAAGCTAGAACACATTGATCTTGTTTCGTTTTATTACGCCAGCAAATTGTATACTTTTGATGAGTTGCAAAATGTAATCACTGATTAAATAAAATATTTGTGAATAAAAAAAAATGGTAAACTTGTATCTGCAACTACCGACGACTGATACTGTGACACTTGTGACGCCTGATCCACATGTGCCAATTGCATCAGATAAAACATTACAGGCAGACACATTCCAATTAATAAATATTACAGAAGCAATTAAATATTTGGAAAGTAAAGAGGCGAGATACTCTAGGTGTAAAAGAAGGTATAAGACAGTTTTCAATTCTGTTCAAAATGCATCTATGGCTGTTGGTACAGTTTCAGCTGGATGTTCTGTAGGGGGTATTGTTCTGTTTGCTATAGGAATAGAAAGTTTAATTGGAATTGCAATTGAGGGTGTTAGCATAGCTACATGCCTGGCATGCTTTGGTTTGGAAGCCCTTAACAAAAGATTTCATACAAAGTTAAAAAAGCATGAAGCGTTGAGTACTCTGGCGGGTGTAAAGCTGAGCAGTATGAAACTTATTATCAGCAAAGCATTGCAGGACAATTTTATTTGACGACAAAGAATTTAAGAGAGTGCAAGATGATTTGAACAATTACAAAAAAACAAAAGTCAGAAATCCAAAATAAAATGCGTAGAATCTCCTGTGAATGTTGAAGAACTAAAGGCTAGTTTTTTTAGAGAGGGGACAACAGATCGTGGTTCAAGAAACCACAGAAAAATTACAAAATCTACTTTCAAGCAAATAAAGATCAGTTTTGGCAATCGTTTAATAATGACATACACTTACAGAGAGATGACACGCCACTTACATGGCTTAGACCTGTCTATTCAGCCCCATCTGCCCTGCCACCAGAGTACTATTGAGAAAAAAAAGGTTTTTTTGTTGCCCTTGTAAGAAAATTGTCTGAGTAAGTTGTGACTGGAGTCAAGTTGTTGTAAGAACTTGTAAGAACTTAGGGTAAGTAATTAATAGGTTCTTATGGTAAGAAATTATTAAGTTCTTATGGCAACTAACTTTGAAGAACCTGCAGAGGTTACCTACAGTTTGTAAGTAAGTATAAAGTTCCACTTGGCTACAGTCTTGGCAGTTCTTCAGAAAACAACCACCGGTTTACACCAGCCAACACCCCTTCGTGGCATGTGTGGGTGTGGAGGCTAGCTGGTTTTTTAGAAATTTCTGAGAAAATTGCGTTCCTCAGAAGTCGACTCTGACAGGAGGGTTGAAATGTCTTTAGTCTATTTTCACAGAGTGTACTATATGGATCTGGTTTGTTTTGAGAGAAACGGCCATATGGACGTTAATGACCTTAATTAGTTAATTAATTAGGGTCAACTTAAGACAATGGCCATTGTCTCAAAAATCTCCTTTCTATTATCTCTCACGTATGGCAGTGCACACGTTGTTGTAGTCCGGCACGATCACACTCCATTGAAACGGTTCTGGAAACTGCTCAAGAATCGGCTTGAAAATCGGCATGTGTGGCGGGGCCTTTAGGTGCGACCACATTCATTAATAACTATGTCTATTTATGAACCTGGATGTGATACTTCGGATGTGTGTTTGTCTCTGTCCAAATAGTGACCCTGTTGTGTGTCCACGTATTGGACTGTCGACTGACTCGATCAGCGCGGAGATTTCGTTTGTGTAGATATCAGTGCTTTCTATAATCGTGCGTGTTGTTGAGTCTAAGTGTAATGGCGAGAAATGCCAGTAGGTTTGTTATTTAGTCCTTTTCTAAGGTTGTCACTATCACTATCGGACATCAGTGTCGTCAATCTCAATAGTATGGTGACTAATTCGATTCGTGTGTTTGCTGCTGTCTGTTCTACTTTTATGTGTGTGCATGGGAAAGTAATTTCGAGCGTGCGTACACACTAAGAAGTATTTCATTACTAGTGAGCATATGGAGCTTGCTAATGTGACAGTAAGCGCATATTTAGCGTTTTTGCATTGCGGACAGGCAAGCATCAAGATTGAGTCCGTCTGATCTGCAAGGGATTATGGGAAGTAAAGCATATCCAGCAAGCTCATAAATATTAATTTGCTTGTTATACAATATATCAGTACATGTGTGAAAGAAGGGGACATTTTATGGAGTGGGTACATATACATGTAGTGGAAAGCTCCCCGCTTCACCATAGATAAACTTATTTAAAATTTCAGATAGACATTCATAAACTCATTCAGTGCAGGCGCAAGTGTGTATTCTCTCAATATTTTCAAACGAACGCACGCACACGCACACACACGTGCACATGCACACGCACACACACGTACACATGCACACACACACACACACACACACACACACCCACGCACACCTTTTATGTAAAAAGGTGTGTGTGTGTGTGTGTGTGTGTGTGTGTGTGTGTGTGTGTGTGTGTGTGTGTGTGTGTGTGTGTGTGTGTGTGTGTGTGTGTGTGTGTGTGTGTGTGTTCGTACCTTCACGCATGCATGCGTGTGTGGATGTCATGCGTGAGTGCGATCAATTCAGTTCGTCTGTACTTGTGTGTGGCTTTCAGACTGCGGTACGCTCCTACTGCTCCCCATGGGCAGAACTGGAAGTGGAAAAAGGACGACCGAAAACATGATCTTGGGTGAACAGATATTCAGCATGAGCTCCAGATCGAGCAACTGCCAAATGGGACGCAGGGAGCGCTTTGAACAGAAGATAGAGGTCCCCTTTCTCTTGTCTTATTGTTTGCTGGTTTATGATTCTGGACCTTACCGCCTGGATTGTCGAAGCATTTTCCACGTTGGTTACATCTGGATTCGCGAACCGCCCCCTTTTTCTCTTTTCCCGTTTTGTGCAGGGAGGGGGTGGGACCGTGGGGGGATTGATTCCCCTGCAGTCATCTACCCCTAGATTAGCCCCTGATATACCAGTCCTCACATCCATCCACCAAGCCGCCCCACGAGTATCTTTGCAACCACAGGGGCCTCATGAGCTTTGCAGTTACATGCGAGACAACCGCTGCGCCACCGATGTAGGGCAAGGCAGTCGTCAGTCTGTTGGGTTTGGCAGAATCTGTTTGGGTTAAATTGTCTATTGATCACATTACATCGGAGTCGGTAACGCTGACATACATTTGAAAATACTGGCAAGATTCTTGGTGTGATCCGCAACTAGACATAATACCATCTTTTTTTCAGTTAAAGCTCCCCGCACACGGCCATGAAAAACGTTTCCTGGAGTCCTTATGTCCTCAGTCTAAATGGGTTTTGGACTAGATTGGATTGAGTTTGGTTATTTGCTTGCATTTTACAAGCTTGTCAGCCACATTTTGGATTAGGGCACTGTAGAACTTGAACACGTGTTGGTGATTTGTGAATGCATTGTGTGGAGATCGCATCGGTGCAATAAAATATTGTTGGAACTGTTACTCCAGGATGATCTACAACCTTATGCTACGTGTAACGAGTTGCAGCCGAGTTAAGTTTCTTTACAAAAACCCTACGTGCGTGCGTCTGGTGTGATTGTATCTGTCACGACCTCCGCTTCCGGAGCGTGAACTATGAGCGCTACCACTCGAGAACTCCCACCCCAAACTTATACAAACGCCAGAGGAACAATTACGACAACATTTATTACATATAAAAATAAAACAATCCAAAATATCCTCAATCAATCCTAACCACACTCACGCATCACATTCACACACATTTACACTCCCCAGTATGCATTTCCATTATACATAATAATAACAAATAGCATCAAATATATAATAAAACAACAAATATCCTTAATAAAATACAACAGGAAATTGGAAAAGACTTAATGTTCCACGAGTTACTGAATCTCCTCGACGGAAGCACAAATGACAAGCTCAAATCAAGTTAATGTCTTTGCTTCCGCAATAATGTCCTTTAGAGCACATGGTTCCATTTTGAATAGGTAGAATACAAATAGTTCTGTCGTTGCCACAAAGTTCCACTCATAATGTTGTCATCAAAAGAAAATATAATTAGTCTCACAACACTGTGTTACAAATGTACAGATGGACAAAACATTACTTAAAGCAAGTTAGCAAACACTAAATTGGACGACCCGACCTGGGGTAAACATGGGGTCTGCCATGACGCTCGCAACAGTGCTCAGGTACGATGTCGTAGTCCCACGAGGAGTGACACAGCCAACCTCCACCCTCACAATCGAACCACCCAGCCCTTTCGCGCAGCAGGGCGGCGGATTTATCCACTTAGATCTTTAGATGCACTAAAACAAGGGTGCCAAATACACATATGAATAACTAATAATAAAAAAAGTAAATTTAATCATATCACTCTTCCCAAACTTTAATTGCCGTTCTTTCATATTCCTTCATCTCTCTCCCAAAACAATAATAAATTCAAGCTCAAAGAAACGTATATTTACAAATTACAATAAATATAATTTACTTCCAAATTTACTCTTCAACACTAAGTACTACCAAATAAAATAGATGGCATTTCTACATTCTTATCCTTACCCCCCATACTCACTAATTAACATGATAATAATAACAGAACACAGACTCAAAAACTCAAACCTATGGCCACTAAAGAATTGTTGTGTGCACACTTACTGCCATCCATGTAGACGCCCCGGCTAGGACAGAGACAAACAAACAAGACACGCCAGAGGTTCAGTCGCCGCAGCTTTCTCTCCATTAGGACACCGGCTCCGGGGCGACCACGGCCGTATCTTAGGGCCGTCACAGAAGAACGACACAGCTACTTGAGGACCGCAGTAAATGGCAAGCCACGCCTGCAAACCATCCCTCAGAGACTGCTGCTTTCTTCGCTGCTTGGAAGCGACTGACTAACCATTTAGATGTAGCACCGTTTTGCAAAACCATGCGCTCTGAGTAATAAGTGCGATGTAAGTTCAGGCGGATCAGTAACCACCCGATCGCGCAGAACAATCACGTGCGGCACACGCCGACCTTCGCACCCCGCATCAACAATTACCCGTGTAAAGGCCAAACACCTCACCTGTTTTCCTACACGTCTTATCTTGTTACCCGGTGACTAAGTAATTTGTGTCACCCCTCTAAATTTTACTCCGCTACAAAATAAAATAAAAAAACGTGTCGTGACAATATCATACTACGACTACCACGTAACAACCATAGTGAGACTGCCACTCATACCTGTCGGCAGCACAGAGTGTAAAATCATGATATAAGCCTGTTGACCACTTGATAGAAGAAGATAAAAGTTCAGTTGTTCAAAAAATGGTAAATTTGAATGATATGCTTTGTGGAATTATGGCTACCCATACACACTGAGCAGTAAGTTTAAAATTTCCAAAATTAGGAGTTGTCCTCTAATGGCAACATTACAGTCTGGGAAAGGGATAAACTTAAAATAGTTCAAGTGTGGTTCCAGAATAGCTTGGTGCTTTTGGGACTATTACACCACAAACCTTGAAGAATCATGATCGATCCCTCTGTTGCATCAGTGTCTCAGTATTTTTTGTGTAAAATGAAAAAATCTGTTGACTATAAGCCTTGACTACTGTCCTCTAAGAAAATCTGCAGAATGGAAAAATGAAAAAAGAAAAATATGAAAAAGGCACAAAAATGAAGAAAGGAAAAAAATAAACACATCATCAGGACAAAACAAAGATTATTGGCATCTCAATTCAGAGCTAATCAGGCAATACCCATAACCTATTTCCACTCTCAATCTACCTCCAACTAGTGAACATCAGAATCAGAAATAGTTAAAATATATTTTGCTACCAAGATTCTGAGTCTGAGGCCTCAGTGTCTGGGAAGCTTATAGCACCAGTCTTATGGTCCATTGCTGGCCGCAGGGCTTTTTATGCCGCATCTGTGCCTGTCAGCAGTTCTTGTTGCTGTGGACTTGCGCTAAGAAAAAGGTTTTTAAATAATCAGCGATTTCAGATCATGCAAAAAGGTTTTTACACATTTAACCCTTTGGCTGTCAGTAGCACTTTTTGTTGTGATGATTCCTGTAACAAAAGTGTTACCTACAGCTTAGGAATTAACCCATTTAACCCCATGGACGCATTTTCCAAATTGTTTTAGGTGTTACCTAGCCACTTTGTACCAGCTGTTAGAGATGGCTTGACCTTGATAATTCAAGGGTAGTGCCAGATGAACTTGGCGCCTTCAGGCGCCAAGCTCATCTGGCACTACCTTTGAATTATCATGGTCAAAACATCTCCTGCTGTTGGGCGTTGGGGCTAAATGGCTTAACTGCCAAATGTTGATGACATTTTTTTACTATAAAATTTTAATCAGTAAGAGCTTACGCAATAATTATAATCAAGAAAAGCTTTGATGGGGTAAAAGTGTAGCCACTTAAATGATGCTCTTTAATAACAGGTGGTCTCTCATAATGGTACTTGCTCAAGACGGTTTCTGTTGTATTTTCAGATTAATGGTTACATGAACTCATACAAAAGTTGCAATTTCCATCAGCAAAATGGTGTTGCCATTATCAACAAATCCGGCTTTATTTCATCTTCAGATGTTCCAACATCCTGCAATATATGTGCCTTGTCTCTGTCCTGGAAGGCCTTGATAATGCTCACATCAATCTTGGCTACTCCGTCAGTTTTCTTCAGACAGCAACTCATCCACTGTTGGACGCTCATTGAGAAAGAAAAAAAAAGAGCATTAAAATAAGTAAAGAACCAGATTATAAATAAATCATGGGGTGAAACTGTCCAGCATGCAAAGGCCATTACTCCAACTTTGGCTGCAGTCAGCCCACGCACAGCTTAGCGTGCCCCAACAGCAGCAACGACCACCCCGATGACGTTTTGCGCACTGGGCTTTTGCTCTTGTACAATGATGTTCCAAATGACACACTCACTGAGCACTAATGTCAAAAGTCCAAAGTTTGACTTCTGAACACTACAAAATGCAGAGTAAACAGGAGACAGATCGACCATGATAGTGCAAGGGGCCTGCAGGCGTCAAGCTATTCTGACACCACCCTTGCACTATCATGCTCAATCTACACCCTGTCGCAGTATGTCAGGGTTTTATGAGACAGGCTAAGGTTGACCATATCTTGTTGTAAACAAGCCAGTGCTGAATGAGAATGATTCTAGGACTTCAACTTCAACTTACAAACACCAATCAGACTGTAAGCAGAACAGGTTGGTGTAAATCCATCAACATCCAAAGAACATCCCAAGAAAGAAAGAAACACACTTTGAGAGGACAATTACAACACAATAAACTGTGTTTTAATTATCCTTTTAAAATGTCTTTCTTTCTGTGTTTTCTTTTTTTTTAATCTTTGCATTTTACACGATTGGCATCCATCTTTTTGGTCTGCACTATCCAGCCAACCAGTCAACCAACCAACCAAAGAAAATGCTTACTCTGCATTCTTCTGGAGAATCTTGTTGATGAAGTCCTTGGCGTTCTTTGAGACAGACGTGAAAGTCTTGCAGACATCAAAGGACCATTCACAGGCCTTCGTTTTCTTTAGACTTTCTGCCACACTGTCAGCCTGAAATGGGGACTGACCGCCAAGCCTGCACAAACAATGACACTAGAAGAGTGAGAAATTCCCAGAAAGAAAGCGTTAAAAAGGACAAATACAACACAACTGTGTCGTACTTGTCCTTTCTTAGCATGTTTCTTCTTTGCAATTTCTTCGCATTTTACATGCTTGGCAGTCACCAATACTAAAAGGGTTAGTTCAAACAAGACATAACAAACTAACATGTTTACTTAAATATATACACTTACAACAGCAGCTGCCCATTAGACCTTATAAACGTTATTTTCTTCTTTTCTATTTTCTTTAGGGAGTGGATGTGAGGGGGGTAGAGTAGCTTATCACATATCTGTCAACACTTCTCATATCAAATCTTCCCTGCAAAATGAGTTGCATACATTTATAAGGCTTCTGAACAACAACAACAAATTTAATCAGTTGTGTGAGATGAATCAGATATGATGGTCCAAGGGTAGTGCCAAATAAGTTTGGTGCCTTTCATACTCCAAGCTAACCTGGCAATAATCCTGGACTACCTTAGCATAAAATCTCATGTCCTGGTGGCCTGAATTCCGACTTTAACCCTTTTAAGCCCAAGACCGTATTTCCCAAATTTTGGAGGTGTTACATAACGACTATATAACAGTTGCAGGAGATGGATCGACCATGATAGTTCAAGGATTGTGCCAGATTAGCTTGGTGCCTTCAGGTGCCAAGCTAATCTGGCACTACCCTTAAATTATCATGGTCGATCTTTCTCCTGCTGTAGGGCGTCAGGACTAAATGGGTTAACATCCTGTTGTCTAGAACATGTCCTAACTGCATTCTTCTTCAAAAACTAATTCACGCCCTCCATCTGGAACCTGCAGTCACTAACAAAATGTAAGCCAGGACTCAAACACCCCAGACATCGGAGGCGGTTGTGACAGGTTTGACACACAGCGCCGCAGGTGATGTGAATCCAGGTGTGCCGTGGTTCAGGAACGAATCCTGAGATGTGGAAGGTTTGCGAGCAAATCCAAAGTCAATCAGCTTGGCCGTGTCCAGACCATCACCAGACAACAGCAGGTTGGAAGGTTGCGGACGACAATGATGCAGATAACGTGAAATTATACACCTTACCAGATTAAACAAAAACAATACACACAAAACCCACTCATTTCTTACCTATTTATCTATCCCCATCAATTATATAGACAAATTAAACTCTCTTTTTTAACTGTGATATTTCAATGATAGATCTGTTTAGCTTGTTGCCTCTCTTCACACCATTGTCGTCATGCATTGTCCTGCTCCTAACATACTACTCCACTGGTTGAGCCTGCTGATAGAAGTACTGGAGCCTACAGAGTTACATGATGTGCAACCTTTACCTCACTGCACCATCATTGCAACAGGACAAGGATCGACCATGATGGTTAAAGGATAGTGCCAGAAAAACTTAGCGCCCATGGGCGGCAAGTTTTCTGGCACTACCCTTAAACCCTTTTGCTATTCTATCATTACCCTTACTACAACAGCACCATCATTACAACAGGACAAGGATCGACCATGATGGTTAAAGGTTAGTGCCAGAAAAATTTGGCGTCCATATGCGTCAAGTTTTTCTGGCACTACCCTTTAACCCGTTATCTATTCTGGCACTACCGGTACCCTTGAATTATCATTCCTGATCTGTCCCCCTGAACTAAAAATCAGTCACCAATGTGATGTCGAGGTGAATCACATCCGAAGAGTGAATGTGTTGCAGCGCCTCCAGCATCTGCTTGATGATGCCCGCAGCCCGTCTTTCTGTCCAGTTGCCGTAACTGACCACACGATCCAGCAGTTCACCGCCAGACAGACCAGCCATGGTCAAGGACCTTTGCCTCCTCAGACTGCATGCAAGCGGCCACTCAACTTGTCAGATGCAATCATACACAAAGGCGACGGACCTTGCTTCTAGGCGCCTGAAAATCAAACGGTAGGGGAGGGCGGTAGGCGACGTACCTTGCTTCCAGACCCCAAAAAATCAAACAGTGGGGGAGTGGGGGGTTTAGGCGACGGACCTTGCTTCCAGGCGCCAAAAAATCAGTGGGGGAGGGGGTGTAGGCGACGGACCTTGCTTCCAGGAGCCAAAAAATCAGTGGGGGGGGGGGGAGGTAGGCGACGTACCTTGCTTACAGACGCCAAATAATTAAACAGTGGTGGGGGGGGGGGGCGGGGGGTAGGCGACGGACCTTGTTTTCAGAAAACAAAAACTCAAACGGGGTGGGGGGGGAGGGGTAGGCGACGTACCTTGGTTCCAGACGCCCAAAAATCAAACAGTGAGTGGGGGGGGGGGGGGGGGTAAGCGACAGACCTTGCTTCCAGGCTCCGAAAAATCAATCTACGAGGGGGTGCGGGGGAAAGGTACTAGTCCTTGCTTCCAGGGGCTAGAGCTTAGCCGTTCCCCCAAATATCAAACGACGGGTGGACGGCTGGGGGAGGGGGGGCGGGGGGGGGACGGGGGCGTGGGGGTCCAAACACCCCCAAAAAGGGACTTTGTTATAGCATTTTAACAATTTGGGTTCTGGGGGGGGGGGCCATGGACCCCCCTGCCCCCCCCCCCCCCCCTGGATCTACCCTTGGCGATATCTGGTCTGCACACAGTCATGCATGGGCCAACTAAATATAACAATGGCACAATAATATTTCACTCTGCTGTAACACAGTTTCACACACTAAATGCAAGAATATCACAGCCTGGAAGATGCATGTATTTCAAAAACCTCCGTAAATATTTAAATAATAGGCTGAGAGCTCAAGCTGTTCTGGCACCACCCTAGGCCCTTGAACTATCAAGGTCAAATTCAACTTATTGCTCATTTCGGTGACCTGTCAGAAAGGTCATGTGGATAGGTCACTGGCGTGAACCCGCATGGCTTTGCCATACTGGTTCTTTTTCAGTTCAGTAATAGAGGTGTCCCAAATCTTAGCAATAGACAGCAAACGTTACTGATAAGCGAATAAGAAGGAAAAGTGTGCCTGCGTGTGTGTGTGTGTGTGGGGTGTGTGTGTGTGTGTGTGTGTGTGTGTGTGTGTGTATGTGTGTGTGTGTGTGTGTGTGTGTGTGTGTGTCTTCAGACCCATGCGGGCACCAGTGGGCCCTCGAACAGATGTCCTCGGGCCGACTGCGACCGTCGTGGGTCCGAGGGCCTTAGCTTCCTGGGCAAAATATAGTAAGTATATAGAAATAGTAAGGGGCGGACACTAGTACACTGCTTACTATTTTGGCTAGTTGACTAATTTCACTTGTAATCAGTTATTTCCGGTGTACTGCACGTGCCCTTTCCCCATTTGTTTCACAGAACCCATGTTCTTAGTTCTCCTTGTTGTCACTTCTTGCTGTCCTTTTCATGAAGCAAACATTTAAACCAGTTGAGAACAAAACTGAGAAAATAACAAAAACAAACAAGAAACATGTTATTTGTAGGATCACATGGTAGTATGTTCCTACAAGTACAAGGGTTTTCTTTTTATTTCTGAACTTTTCGTCCTCGGGTTTTTTAAATGTATACTTTTATACAGTAAAATGTTGATTTTTAAAAAAATTACCTGTTTGCTGTCAATATCCATTCTTTCTCTGTACATTTGTGTACAATAAACCCATTTCCATTATTCTTGGCTGGCTCAGCCAGCATTGTGCTTTGGTGTATCACTGTATTTCTAGACACCAAAATTCTTCTTTGACCCCTTCACTAACAGCGGCCTGTAAAACAGTTGTTGTGTAGCCCCTCCACGTCAGGGTCACGCTGATTCAAATAGAGCCTGAATGAGGCATAGATTCTCATGAGCCCTCACATGTGTAAGGACTCATGAGAATCTAAGCCTCTCGCACGACCCTTTTGGGCGACTATACCTCTTGTGATTTGGTCATGTGGTTAAGAGCAGTGAAGGAGTTAACCCTTTGGCTGTTGGGAGTGGATTTTGTCACAGTGATTCCTGCGGGATCAATGCGACGAAAACCACTACCAACAGCTGAAGGGTTGATAAAAATGAATGCTGACTGATCATTCAGGCACATGGAGACTGGTCATGTGTTGCGTGTAGTTGTAGTCGTAGTTGTAGTCATAGTATGATGCAATCACACCAGACGCTCACACGTAAGGTTCTTAAAAAGAAACTTCACTCAGCTGCAACTCGTCACAACGTGGGACAAGGTTGTAGACCACACTGGACACACTCGAGTAACAGTTCCAACAGTACATAATTCTCATAATGCACCCTCAGCACAATGCGTCCATAAATGCATTCACACGTTGGTACACTGTCTCATACAATGCATCCGCAATTCTGATACACTGCGTCTCCTATACAATGCACACACATATTTCATAACACCGTCTTTTATACTATTACAGATTTCCGGAACAATCCAGTAAATTACACAACTCAACCAATCAAAAAAGAAAACGTAAGCAAAACGCATTAATATTCATTAAAAACAACACTCTAGATCTAACTACAATATTCCACTAACATCTAGGCGCAAACCATAAATGTCGCAAAATGTTACCAACATGTGTACTGCACAATTTTGACATCATATCTGAGGTCACAAGAATAATCACGCCGCCACTATAACCTTCCAGTCAGAATTTTCAACACTGTAGCGAAAATACGCAACATTCTAACTACACAACAAAAATCGATCGGAATTCTGGTGCGTGATACATATGCAAAACAACTCAACTGAACACCGGGTCTTTCCTATAATTAACACAAACATGTCCTAAAAACAATAACACAACCACAAACGTAACATCATGCTTCATGTATGATTTCGCAAACTTACAGTTGGATGTCCGCGTTCTTCTGGATTATTTGCCATTTTCTGTTGGTTCTTTTTTGGAGGGGGACAGGTTGTGCAATGATTTTGATGGATTGTAAATGCAGCACTGAACGGATATTTTTTTCACTAGATAATATTGTTACTTTTGTGGTTGTGTTATTCTTTTGAGAGCATGTGTGTGTTGATCATAGGAAAGATCCGATATTTATTTGAGTTATTTTGGCTAAGAATTGCGTACCTTTTAAGTAGGATTCATTTTCTTTTGCTTGGAGAATTGTGATCGATTTCTGTTGTGTAGCTAAAATGACACGTATTTTCGTTACCTTGTTGCTAAAGTCCGACCTCGTTTGACCTAGAACGTTCTCGAAAACGGCGCGATTATTCTAGTGACCTCAAATATGAAGTCAAAGTGGCTGGTTACATTTCGTAACATTGTATCGAATGCGCTTAAATGTTAGTCCAAAGCTGTAGTTAGTTCTAGAGTGTTTTTTTTCATGAATATTAATAAGTTTTGATTATGTTTTCTTTTCTGATTGGTTGTGTTGTGTGAATTTGCTGGATCGTTCTGGAAATCTGTAATAGTATAAAAGACGGTGTTAGGAAATATGTGTATACATTGTATGAGAGACGCAGCGTGTCAAAAGTGTTGATGCATGGAAGAGGGGACAGTGTATCAGTGTTGGTGCATTTGTGGATGCTTTGTACGGAGATTGCATCGCTGCAATAACATATTGTTTGTTACTCCAGTCTGGTCTACAACCTTGTGCCACGTGTGACGAGTTGCAGCTGAGTGAAGTTCTTTTTTTTTTTTTACAAGAACCCTACGTGCATGCGTCTGGTGTGATTGCATCATATTACGACTACGACTACCACGCAACAGATATACGATAGAACTGATTGTTCTTCAGAGAAAGTCTCTAGAAGCAGATCTTGCAATTGTGTTTTCATTACAAGCAAGTGAAATACCAGTCTTGGTTAGTGCTCTAGGTCACATAAGCAAGCAATTTTGAAGTAGTTCAATGTGAACCACAGATTTTGTTCTTGACTATGTGAGTGTGTAACTGTTGTGGGCGTCACCTTCACATTTGATATTGCCTGTATGAGCGTGCCTGTATTCTTTGTAATTTAACCCTTTGTGCATGCAACCAGCGGTACTTTTTACAAAACTGGTGGCTGCATGTACAAGGGGTTAACCCTTCGGCTGTCGGATCACTTTTTGTCGCGATGATTCCTTCAGGAATCATCGCGACAAAAAGCGCTACCGACAGCCACAGGCTTAAAGCCGTTGTTTGTTTGTTTGTTTTTGTCAATGATTCGCACCAAGTGAACACGCATGAATAGTCTGATGTCTCTAGAAGAATGAATCGCGATGAAGCAGACCAGGATGTTCAATATGTATTAAGCTTTTACTTCAGGTGTAAGACTTTATGTGCGTACTGAACTTACAGAAGATGGTGTATTTGTAGCATGTTGTATGCAACCTAACTCCATCGAGACGTGCCGCACCTGGTTACGCTGCTTTATGCAGCGTATACGAATGCAGCGCGTCTCAAATGCCGTAGCCGAGCCTTACATTGTTTCTCGGTCTTGAGACTGAAACAACGTAAATTATATATATATATATATATATATATATATATATATATATATATATATATATATATATATATATATATATATATATATATATATATATATTATATATATATATATATATATATATATATATATATATATATATATATATATATATATATATATATATATATATATATATATATATATATATATATACTCCAGAGCTTGGTCAAGGCTGTGCAGTTGTACCCTTCAACTCTAAATTTAACTTGTCACACAGTCTGATGTTGAAAATGGGTGTGCCAGCAAGAGGTATAGATTGTCACGAGTCCCTGCTGCTGCAGGGGCTCGTGAGTATCTATGCCTCTTGTAGATGGAAGGGCCTGTGACATACAAAGTCGGCTGACACAGCTAGCCATTAGATGATTTACAGATTTTAAAAAAGTGTTAGTGACAAAATATTGGCCGCAAGCTATATACAGAAATACTGAGCAGTTAAAATGTCAAGATGTAGAGTCAGTGAACAGGTCAGTGAGGATTGCTAACCCATTTAGCCCCAAAACCCTCCAGCAGGAGATGGATCGACCATGATGAGTAGTGACAGATTAGTTTGGCGCCACCAGGCGCCAAGCTAATCTGGCACAATCCTTGAATTATCATAGTCGATCCGTTTCCTGCGTATGGTACTTAGTCAGGTGAGACCTCCAAACTTTTGGAAGTGCAGGCTGAATGGGTTAAGTTCTGAAGATACGTATTCAGACGAAACGAGTCGGATGGTAAGTGAGCGAATGCAAATTTCGACCTTGTCAGCACAGTTTAAAATGATGTGTTATGTTCCAGTCTTGCAACTTGCGGCAGGAGATGACGGGATTATGTGTGCAAGCTCCATAAAGCTTGGTAGACCCCAAGCATGTTATTATTATTTTATTATATTGAGCAACATTTTGCTTGATATAGTGCCGATAACAGGTAGATGTTATTACGAGACCCAAATCAAAATATCCAAGTCTATCTATCTATCCCGTAGTCTTGCCGACCGTTGGGGCACCACTGATGACTTCGCAACCACCTCCCTCCATTCCACTCTGTTTTCTGCCATTCTTAGTGCGTCGCTCAGTTCAGTCCTCTCCACTCTGCGATATTGTCCTCCCATCTTTTCCTCTGTCTTCCTCTCCTTCGTCCTCCTTGCACAGTGCCTTGCAGGATTGTCTTGGCAAGCCCTGCTGATCTCGTGACATGCCCATACCATTTTCAGTTTGCGTTTTTTCACAATGGCTAATAGGTCTTCATAGGGCCCGATGGCTTGCCTGATTTTGCTTCCCACTTCCTCGTTCATGATGTGATCTCTGTACGAAATGCCAAGCAGCCTTCGAAAATATCTCATTTCAGTCGCTTGTATCCTCCTTTCGAGGTCTGCTGTGAGGGTCCATGACTCACAGGCATATAAGAACACTGAGATGACTAAGGAGCCCATCAGTTTGATCTTGGAACATAGTGTGATGTTTCTGTCCTTCCATATGGTCTCCAGTATTGTCAGCGCTGTTGTTGTCTGCGCGATCCTGGACAGTATTTCTGGTTTTGATCCCTCATCTGTCACAATGGTTCCTAAGTATTTGAATTTCTTAACTGTTTCCAGTTTTTGGCGTCCAACCATGATTTCAGTGCCAATGCCAGTGGCGTTATTGGTCATCAGTTTGGTCTTCTCTACGCTGATTTCCATCCCAAACGCAATGGTTGTACTGTCTAGATTTACTACCAGCTGAGCCAGCTCCTCCTCTGTTCCTGCAAGACCATCAATATCGTCCGCGAAGCGCAAGTTCTTGATTGTTCCGCCTCCAATACTGACAGTTTCTTCATGATCTTTCGGAGCGTCCGTCATGATTCTTTCCAGGATGATGTTGAAAAGAGTAGGTGAGAGCAAGCAGCCTTGTCTGACTCTGACTGTTGTCCTAGACCAATTTCCTATTTTGCCCTTGAAGCAGACTGCGCTAGTGGCCTTGTTGTAAAGGTTTTCTATTACTTTGATCAGGTTGGCATTGATGTTGTACAGCTTCATGGTGGACCAAAGTGCTGCATGCCACACCCTGTCAAACGCCTTCTTAAAATCCACAAAGACATGATAGAGGTCTCGCTGGTGCTGGAGGTGCCTCTCTGGTTGAAGATCTGCTCAGTTGTGCTGCGCCCTGGTCTGAAGCCTGCCTGTTCCTCAGCTATGATTTCCTCTGCCTGTGGCTTCAGCCAGTTCAGTAAGATCTTTAACAGGACTTTGCTTGGGTGGCATCGCATATAAGACTGACCGTGCGATAATTCTGGCATTGTTGTAAGTTGCCTTTTTTGGGGAAGAGTTATTATAAGTGATTGGGTACATGGTGTGGGCCATTCCCCTGACTGCCAGGTCTTATTGCAGATTGTTAGTAAGGCGCTTATCATGTCTTCTCCCCCTTCTTGGACTAGCTCGGACAAAACTTTACCAGAGTCCTTCTTGATTACCGCCATTGGCGCTGAAGTGGTCAAGTTCACTCTATTTGGACATACAATTTCCGATCTTGACACTACTAACCGAAATGTACTCAGCGCAAATCCACCCACGCGTACATATATGTGTTTTTCTGATTTTCTATTTATTTATTGAACTAAATAGACTCAGCGTGAATCTTCACAGCATGATTCCACCCAGCATAAAATTTAATCGACAAAGGTTTGAATTTACTCAAATAAAGATATCTCAATGTAATAGCAACAGTATACAGTTTCACTAGGTAGATTTACGCCCAGGTTCATTCAAGCTGTGTAGATTTTCACTGGATATTTTTACTTTTTTTACGATTTGCGCTGAAATATAGACAATTTTATCCTTTCAGCGCCATTGTGTGTATTACGCGAGCTAGAAAAATTACGTCACCACAATACTCTTTAACGTCACAATCTAATGCCCGCATAGTCTGGAGTTCACGTCAGACTTTTCTGAAATGTTGCAAAGGAGGTGACAAGAGGTAAAGTGTACATACACATAGGCTGAAAGTAACCCCAAATGTATGCTTCAAACATACAGAACCCAGCAAATCTGACACTGCTGAACATGTTTCATCGCGCAAATTCCCTCTCTCACGCGGCCTCCGATGACAGGCGGATAAGCTGCCTTAGGTACGACGATAGACATTAATAACTAAGCCTATTTATGAACCTGGGTGTGATAATTCCGATGTGTGTTTGTCTCAGTCCAAATGGTGACCCTGTTGTGTGCTCTGTAATGGACTGTCGAGTGACTCAGCGCGGAGATTGCGTTTGACTGTGTAGACATCGGTGCTTTCTATAATCGTGCGTGTTGTTGAGTAGTCTACTTGTGATTAGAATACGGATAATGACGGAAAATGCCAGCAGGTTTGTTTATTTAGTCCTTTTCTAAGGTTGTCATTATCACCAGCGGACATCAGTGTCGTCAAGCTCATTAGCATGGCGATTCGATTCGTGTGTTTGCTGCTGTCTATTCTCCGTTTATGTGTGTGTATGGGAAAGAAACTTCGAGCGTGCGTACACACTAAGAAGTATTTCATTATTAGTGAGCATAAGGAGCTTGCTAATGTAACAGTATGAGCATATTTAGCGGTTTTGTTTTGACAGAGGCAAGCATCGAAATTGAATCGGTCAGGTCTGCAAGGGATTGTGGGAAGAAAAGTATATTGAGCAAGTTCATAAATATTAATTTACTTGTTATACAATAATTATATCATTACATGTGTGAAAGAAGGGGACATTTTATGGAGAGGGTACATATTACTGTTTCTCTTGTAGTATTTTCTGTCGATTCGCTGAACTGTAATATAAAGATTTCTACAGTTGAATTAATACGTCAAGCCTAAAGTTCAGAAATCCCAAGCTGGAGAAATTTTCTCTGAAAATTACATACCATTGCCGAAACAAATCGGCCATGATATTTCAAGGGTGGGCCAGAATAGTTTGGTGCATCTCTGCAAGATCAACCATGATAGTTCAAAGGTGGTGCCAGCATAGCTTATCGCATCTGATCAGATCGACCATGATAGTTCAAGGGTGGGCCAGAGTAGTTGGTGCATCTAAGCAGATCCACTGTGATAGTTTAAGGGTAGTGCCAAAATAGCTTGCGGCTAAGCAGATCGGCCCTGCTGGTTCAAGGGTTGTGCCAGAATAGCTTGGGGCATCTAAGCAGATCAGCCACGATAGTTCATGGGTGGTGCCAGAATAACTTGGCGCCTCAAGGCGCCAAAATATTATGGCACCACCCTTGAACTGTCTTGGTCAGTATTAAGTGTTGGAGGGATAAATAGGTTATTTTTGTGGTTAAAGGCCCACTACCGCCGTCACTTTTCAAAGATACACTTCTGTAACAGATGGTTTCAAAACGCTATACACAGGTCTAGTTTTGGTTCATTTAGACACACGACAATCCAGTTCGGCACATGTCTTTATATCAAGTAACCTGACAATGATTGATTGATTAGTTCGGGGTTTAACGTCCACGGCACCGAAGTGATAATGGACGGCCCTGACCGGCGGGTTATGGGGGACAGAGAAATCTATTGCCTATGGAGTATGACCTGAACACTGATCAACTCAGGCGCACTCCAACTGTGCCACTTTGATTTACCAGGACCTTTCAACGGACATGCTATTGAACAAATCCGTCTTTTTCCCCTGGATTGTGAGTCCAGCTACCGGGGCCGGGACGGAATTCGAACCCACGACCCGGCGATTCCCTTCGCTCTCCTGCTCCGACGTTTAACCCCCTGAGCTATTTCGGACTCACCTGACAATGACTCCACTCCGTTCTTTAAATACAACGCTTTTAGTACGAGAATTAGCTAAATTTGCATTGACAAGCTAACGGCTATGCAGAATAAATAAGTGCAATTACGCGTGTGTTTTTGCTGCATGTACAGACTGTCACATAAGCTCATTAGGTGTGTCAACAACGCATAACAAACATAAATAGTGCTGAAATGTGTATTCAGTTTTACGCGTAATGGTACTTTAAAAGGTTTTGAGGTGTATATAGGATATATTTATATCAAAGAACAGCTGGTGGTGATACATTGTCTTGTGGTACAGGGATACTGTACGAAGCAGAAGAGATACACATACGTTATCGGTGCCTGCAGGCGCTTCATAAAAATAGAATGCGATTGTTATAAACATTCCATTATGTTTATGGCATGTTTCGTTAAAAGAAAGGACTCTGTTTTGTCAGTCTGCACCGTCTAAATTAACCCCCTGATCATAATAATAATAATAATACCGTTATTATATAGGCGCTTTTTCTCAATTTTGGGGAAATCGACTCAAAGCGCCGCGCCTGAAACCCAACACACACACTCACGAAACAGACACGGATTTACGCCATTTAAGACAAACACAGTACAAGACAAACGAAGGGCCAGTCAGCTACTGAAATCCTGAGGATTGTATTTGTATGAATGGGTCCAGCAAGATGCACAGGTTTTCATGAGCCCCTGCAGACTTCACGAGCTCATGATGATCTGTGTCTCCTGCAGATGAAATGGAGCCAGTCTTGCACTGCTATTTATGCCAACCCTGAAAAGAAAGAGTTATTATGTTACAGTTTAATATCCTGTGTTCACGTTCAGTAAATTTGCTATGGAATACATACATTTGCAAAATCAGATTTGCATCTAATGACTGTCTGAACTGTTTCATGGAAAGTGAAATACATATTATCTGTACTGAAAAACAGATTATCTGTGATAGGGAGGTTCAGGTCGGGTTGGGGCCGTTGGCGCCGGCCATGAGACGCCTTGGCGACGGGCTTCACCCGTCCCGAGCCAAAGTCCATTTGTTGTTGTAAACTGTGGTGTGAGTAAGAGTGATTGTGAGTTGCACCTGAGGTGGCGAGACACATTTTCCAGTACGTGGCAACATGTATTTGGAACAATAAAGTTATTGATTGATTGATTGATTGATTGATTGATTGATTGATTGATTGATTGATTGAAAATATGCTGTGTTACAGTCTCTCTCTCTCTCTCTCTCTCTCTCTCTCTCTCTCTCTCTCTCTCTCTCTCTCTCTCTCTCTCTCTCTCTCTCTCTCTCTCTCTCTCTGTATTGTGTTGTGTTGTGTTGTTGTTGTTGTTGTTTCAGACCTAAAGATGTTCTTCACAATAGTATGATTTCTAATGCAGTTCTTTATTTGTTGAAATAAAATATGTGCTGGTCTTTGATTATGGACCTTGCGGCTGAAACATATAGATACACAATAGTGCCAGCAAGAGGTATAGATCCTCATGAGCCCCCGCAATTGCGGGGGCTCATGAGGATCTATACCTCTTGCACTTGGATCTTGTTCACATTTTCTCGACAGGGTTGACACTATGGGAATGAGAGCAGCCACGGTGTAATACAAAGAGGGCAGCCACGATGTATTACTTCCAGAGCAACGTACGGTGAAAGTTAAAGTGGAAACCGCGCGAACAGGTCGAGCAGATCATATGGTCAGAACAACTAGGTTGTGTTTTGACGTATGATAATATTTTTCTTTGATGGACAATGGTGGCGGTAGCTTCCACAGCACTGTTTTTCTCGTCCTAGGCTTCGATGTCAAGGTTGATAGACTGGATCTCTTAAACATCACTGCCTGAAACAGAAAAACAATGCTTCCGTTAATACGATTACAGGCAGTGAAGGGGTTAATCATTTTGTCTTGCCACACTCCAACAAGGTATGGATCGACAATAGTGTTTTGGTACCACCTTTGAGCTCTCCTTGTGGATTTGCCTCCTGAGCTGTAACGTGGTCATAAAACTACAATCATAAATGCATGACTCGCAATTGTATTACCCGTTTCTGCCCACACTACCTTGCCTCTCTTCTCCTGCAGTGTACGCCCTCAAGACATAATTTGCGCTCTGCTGCCGACTCTTGAGTCCTACGTATTCCTCTCGTCAAAACAGTCGCTCGGTGAGAAGTCATTCAGGTACCACAGTCCAGTTGTTTGGAATGACCTCCCACGGGAACTGAGATACGTGGATTCGAGAGAGGCATTCAGGCGAGCCCTAAAGACCCATATTTTTTCAGTCTGCTACGAATGTCTGTTGTCACAGACCTTTCATGTTACATGGCATTTCTGTCTCTATTAGAAGTAGTGTGTGTGTGTGTGTGTGTGTGTGTGTGTGTGTGTGTGTGTGTGTGTGTGCGTGTGTGTGTGTGTGCGTGTGTGTGTGTGCGCGCGCGCTTGCGTGAGTGCGAGTATGAGTCCATAAGCGTAGCATTTTTGAATGGTGACTTTATAGATAGAGTGCGTTGTATTTCTTTTTTTTTTTTTTTTAATGCTTTTTGTAAATTGCGTTTTTGTAATTAGTTATTTTTGTACAGTTAGTTTTTGTCAAGTGCCTGGAGCTCTAATCCGAGGTCAGGCGCTATACAGTACTCATTATTATTATTATTATTATTATTATTATTATTATTATAAATGTAGCAATTTCCGTCTTTGGGCTTTGTTAATAGAGGCACGCATTTAAACACACATAAACCAAAGTAACGAATTTATATATGACCAATAGACGCCAGAGGTATCCAGAGGTAACATACGATACGATATGAATACCTTTATTGTCCCAAGATGGGAAATGGCCAGTCTGTATCTCTTAGGGTCATGTACGTCACCCAAACGCGTGCGAGAGGCGCGGATAACAAACTTGCTTTTTCCAGTCCACTACAGAGGATTACGAAAATGACTCCAGAGTCAGTTTCTTAGTTACCCAGAGGAGTGGGCACCGGGAATGAGAGGCGTGTTTTAGCTGCCCAGCGGAACGTACGGTCATAATGATAAACGTAATATTTTACAGGAATACAAATGTAAAACACATTCCAACATATTTCCTATAATGCTTGGTTTTATGCTTTGTTTAAACGCCACAAAATCGTAACACTAACACAAACTAAAAACAATTATAGCAATAAAAACTGACCTTACGGACGGTAATACCATTCACAATGGGATTAGTTTATATTCTCATCGTCCCACTCATGAGCTGGAAATAAAAATAAGGCATATGATTCGGCATCACGACACGAAACCTGGATTACAATATTCGAACCTGTTAAAATTAATGACCATTAGAGAAGAAAATTATGACGAAATACCATATTAGTATGCTGTAACAGCCAGTGTGTTTAAGTGTTGGTGTCTTCTTTTATGATTGAATGTCTTGTTTTGGAAATGCATTCTGGTGAATAATTTTTATTGCCAAAATGACAGCTTTCCCAAGAACATGGACTGAAAGTGACTTCGGCAAGAGGCATAGATCCTCATGCACCAAAGTAGAGAAGTGATATATGGCCAGTAGATATCAGAGGTATTTAAAGGTGATATAGCCAGTCTATATCTGACACACTGGGTTCCTAAGCCACCTCGGCTTACAAACACTCTCCGCACAGTGCCAGACTTTTAAGGGTCATGCGCGTGATCCTTATGTGACAGGCGCGGATAACAAACGTGCTTTCTCAAGTCCACTACAGAAGATTGCCAAAATGACTCTAGTCGGCTTCTTAGTTACCCACCGGAGTGGGCACCGGGAATGAGAGGCGTGTTTTAGCCGCCCGCCGGAACGTGCGGCGGTAATGACAATCGTAATATGTTACACGAATACAAATGTAAAGCACATTCCAACATAGTTTCTATAACGCTTTGGTTTTACGCTTTGTTATAACTCGTAACGTGACACAAGCTAAACATAAAGAAGTACCCAACAGAGAAAGAAACACGCTTAGAAAAGACGGGTACAACACAATTTATTAATATTTCGGGTAAATGCCCTTTGTCAAAATAGACAAACAAACAGAGAGATTAGCCGCTACTTATCTTCATTCGCAGAAGGAATGTGTTTCTTTCTCCGTTGGGTACTTCTTTGCATTTTACACGCTTGGCAGTCACCTTTTTGGTCTGGATAAGCTAAACATAATAATTGCAATAGAATCTGACCTCTCCTTTCTTTGCCTCCTTTACCCCTCCTCACCCTAACCTTCAAGTCTGGAGCGTCTCGACCTGGAAAATGCCATTATGGCATATGATTCGGCATCACGACACGACGCATGGATCAAACAAATTCGAAACTTTTAAAATGAATGGTCATTAGAGGAGAAAATTATGTCGAAATAGCATATTAATATGACGGAACAACCAGTATCTTTATGGTCGGGCCCTGGAGGTGAACCGGCTTCGGGTTCGCCGCAGCGCAGGCGGCTCAATGCTCTCTAGCTGACGGCTAGGATTCAACTGACTCATCGGCGCGTTTAGGCCAGCCGCCGGTTTCTTTGTATGATTAAATGTATTTTCGCATTATTATATTGAGCAACAGTTTGCTTGATATAGTGCCGATAACAGGCATTATATATAATTACGAGACGTTAATCAAACTGTCCGAGTCGTGACGAGGACATTTGATTCGAATCAGGTAATCGCGGCTGTCGGTTATCGGCACTATATCAAGCAAAATGTTGCTCAATATAATTTATGTATCCAGTCCAAAACAAAACAAAACATTCATTTTGCGGCTGATTGCAGTGTTCAGACGAAGCACATGAATAGCAGACTGCATATCACTGTTGACTCGGCACGTATATTTCGTCTGACGATGAGCACATCCAGTGCTTTGTATAACTGTGCGTGTTAGTGAGTAAATTCTACTTGTTACTAGATCACGCATAATGCCAGCAGGTTTGCTTATTTAGTTCTTTTCTCAGGTTGTCGATATCGCCAGCTGACATCTCGTCAATGTCACTTGTCAGTCCAGCGACTCGCACGTTTCTTGGCGTCTGTTCTTCGTTCGTGTTTGTGTATAGGATGTCAATTTCGAGCGTTCGTACACACTAATAAGTATTTCATTACTTCTACAAATAAGAAGCTTGATAATGTTGCCGTACGAAAATATTTCGCGTTTCCGTTTTGAAAAATGTGCGTACTTTAAGTATCATCAAGTTCGAATCTTGGCGCGCGAGGGAATTTGGGAAGGGAAGTATTTCAAACAAATTCATGAGTATTAATTTGCTTGCTATACAATATATCAATACATGTGTCAAAGAAGGAAAAACCTTATGGAGTGAGTACCTAGTTGAATAGTGTAACCTTTTCAGTGACAGCTGACGCGGACTGTGTTTCTGCATTCTTCGTTAACCCTATTAACCCCAAGGCCCCATTTTCCAAATTTGGGAGTTGCCACCTGACAACTGTGTACCAGTTGCGGGAGATGGATTGATCATGATCATTCAAGGGTAATGCCAGATGAACTTGGCGCCTTCCGGCGCCAAGTTCATCTGGCAATACCCTTGAATGATCATGATCAATCCATCTCCTGCTGCAGGGTCCCGGGGCTAAATGGGTAAATTCAATACCAAAATGTCACAGCTGTGCCAGGAGCATGGACTGAAAGTGGCGTCACAGCTGTCCCAGGAGCATGGACTGAAAGTGGCGTCACAGCTGTCCCAGGAGCATGGACTGAAAGTGGCGTCAGCATGAGGCATAGATCCTCATGCATCAACACAGGGAAATGATATATGGCCAATAGATACCAGAGAAAAACATAAGAAGCTAAACATAATAATAGGAATAGAATCTGCCCTTACTTCCCCGATGCCCCCTCATCAAGTCTGGATCGTCAGGGTCTGCAAAATGATATTATGGCATATGATTCGGCATCACGACACCACGCATGGATTAAAAATATTTGAAACCTTTAAAATGAATGATCATTAGAGGAGAAAATATGTCGAAGTACCATATTAATATGATGGAACCTTCGGGTTAGCCGGAGCGCAGGCGGCTCAATGGTTTCGCGCTGACGTGTAGGAGTCAACTGACTCATCGGAACCGCGCACGAGTCACTTTATGTAGGCGGGCCGACGGTTTCCTTGTATGATTGAATGCCTTTTCTGTAAATGCATTATAGTTGAATAATTTAACCTTTTCAGTGACCGCATTGACGCAGATTGTCGTTCTGCTCCTTTGTTAAATCTGCGGCGGAGATAAAAGCATCACGTGTACAGAATTGGAGATTTTTTCCCGGGTCTAACGACGAAAACAACTTACCCCGAGCAACGGATCCGCTCCAATTCCATTGTGCGCCATTATGTCCAAAGGGAACTTATGCGTTTCGAAAGCGCGAGGATCCAAAATATCTTATGCGTCACCGTCAAATCATCCGATAAGTTAATTCGTCAAGGATTCATTTCGGTTGGATTCGGGGCCTCTGTTCTATTGCCGCACCTCCCCTCCCCCCCCCAAAAAAAAATAAATAAATAAATAAATAAATAAATAAATAAATAAATAAATAAATAAATAAAATATAAAAAATAAAATAATATAAAATAAAATAAATAAATAAATAAATAAAGTTGTCAAGATGTGTGTGACCGGCATCAAGATTTGTATACTACGCGCGGCAGCGCATTTCTACAGTTGTTTGTTTGTTTGTTATTTTTTTTTCCTTATTTTGCCAAGTTTTTTTTTAAAAAGTCTCTTCTGTTTATAGAAGAGATTTTTATAATGGGACGCGGCTCAACGTTTTCAGTACCACGTACATAACTTGCAGACCTAAATCATACGCGCGCACGCACACACACACACACACACACACACACACACACACACACACACACACACACACACACACACACACACGCACGCACGCACACACACACACACCGGGCACACACACAAACGGCGCTTCGCGCCAAAATTATATTCAAAAGCAAGGTTAAAGTAACTAGTCCTGACGTCATTTTTATCTTGTTACATCGCCCTACATACCTGGGTGTGACCCTAGACCGCAGACTTACTTGGAAGCCGCACATTGAGAAGTGCCAAGAGAGGGCAAAAATCCGCCTAGCCCTGATGAAAAAGCTCACCAGCACCAGATGGGGAGCAGATGCTGGCATTCTCAAGAAAATGTACACAGGGAGAGTCCGCCCAGTCTTACAGTATGGAATGGCAGCATGGAGAACGGCAGCAAAGTCAAACTTTGACAAAGTCGGAAAAGTTCAGAACCAGGCAACAAGAATCATCTCTGGTGCCATGCGTTCTACTCCCATCTCTGCATTGGAAAGCGCATCCGGACTTGTGTCACTAGAGGAGAGAAGAGACACCAAGCTCCTGTTACAAGCAGCAAAATTCAAACGTCTGCAGAACCACCCGATGAGACAGAGAATGTCAGAGCCAAAAAAGGGTAGACTCAAGCGCTCCAGCTTCATACATCAGACAAGGATCCTTGAGCGAAGAAATCCAGATCTCTTAGATCACATGCCAAAAGAGATCCCCAAAACCCTTGAGAATCCTCCTTGGAAGCGCGCGGCTGAACCCCAAATACGCGACAGCATACCAAATATCCAGAAGAAGGGTACCCAGTGTGACACAGAACGCAAATCCTACACGATGGAGCACATCCAGACCCACTACCCACAAGAGGTCTGGACCCATGTGTACAGGACGGTTCTGCAACTGACGCTGTCACAGACGGAGGAGCCGGAATCTACATTAAGTACCCAGGAGGGAGAGCAGCAGAGATCTTTCTCGCCACCGGCAAATACGCCACCAACTACAGGTCAGAAGCAGAAGCCCTGAAAATTGGTGTAACAACAGTGAAAAACTGCCCGGAAACATCTGACTCCATTGTGTTTCTCACTGACGCCCTCTCCATCCTACAGGCCCTAAAAACACCAAAATACAAGGACCTAAATTATCTGTTTTTGGCAACACACATGGTTGTGCTGCAGTGGATACCTGCACACTGCAAGATGAGAGCCCTCTACCGCAGCCAACTACGACTCCTCGAACGCTTTCACCAGCGCTGCCTGCGTACCATCCTCAGCATTCACTGGAGTGACTATGTCACCAACGTCGAGGTCCTTGAACTGGCGGAAACTTTGAGCATCGAGGCTTTGCTGCTGCGGACACAGCTTCGCTGGGCGGGGCACGTCTCCAGGATGGAGGATCATCGCCTACCCAAGATCACTCTGTTCGGCGAGCTCGCCACTGGACACCGAGACAGAGGGGCACCAAAGAAGAGATACAAAGACGGTCTCAAGAAGTCACTTAGTGCCTGCCAAATCGACCACCGCCAGTGGTCTTCGCTTGCTGCGGACCGTGACACCTGGCGCTCCACCATTCACAAGGCAGCCGTCTCCTTTGAGGACTCTCGCAGAGCTAACCTCAAGGACAAGCGGCTCAGGAGAAAAAACAGAGTTGTCGTAACTCAGAACCCTGACCAGACCTTCCCCTGCAGCCACTGCGGTCGAACCTGCCTGTCCCGGATTGGCCTCCGCAATCACGAAAATGCCTGCAGACGACGCGGGCAAGCCCTATAGAATCTTCGTTCGCGAAGCCAAGCCATGAGGCAAGGTGAGAGGCAATGAAACTGCAGACAGGCTAGCAAAGGAGGGATCTTCAACAACCCAAGAAGACAAAACAACGTCCTATGCAGAAGCCAAGACTATCATCAAAAACAAGCAGAAAAGAAAGTGGCTGCTAGAACACCCCAGCTATAACAAAACAGATGGCTATCACCTACTGACCAGATTGGAGCAGGCAGTTATCTTCCGACTACGCACCGGCCATATCAAACTGAACTGGCATCTCCACACCAAGTTTGGAATTGGCCAGTCAGACCCGCGCCCATGCAACTCTGGTAGCATGACAACAGACCACGTGCTACAGACCTGCCCCACGTTCACAACCCTCAGACGGAGACACTAGCCGGAAGGGACAGAGATGTCCCGCAAGCTCTATGGAGGCCTGGAGGACCTGCGGCGCACGACAGCATTTGTAGAGGAGACCGGGCTGTCCATATAAAGAGTGTTCGAGGAAGAAGAAATCTTGTTACATATATGAGGCCCGTGCGTTTTTATTTAGGAGATTTCAGTGTTGTTCCTCTCTAACCCAACCTCTGCTCAACACAAATAAAGGAGGTCACACGGCGCTTCCCGTCATTACTACGATTTGTGGCCTGGTGTAGCGACAGGAATATTCTGAAGAAGAAAAATAGCACGTGCAGCAAAATGACGTCACTATAAGCTTCACGTCATGGCATCGCTATTACCACGACTCCGTCTACACAGTGACGAATTTGATGTTTGACGTCACTCAAGGCCTACACGGGTGTCTTCCACACATCCTCTTCCGTGGCTGACTGTTTTGTTCCAACAGCCTCTTCCAGGGCTGACTGTTTGATTGGAGTATAACGTGGCTCCAAAACTTGCAAAAATAAATAATTTTTGTTTTGTTTGTTTTAAATTGAAGAGGTAGGGCCTACAACGCTGGATTACGAACTCATCCACTGTCTATCTCGAAGCTAGCTATATCCAAAATTCAAAGTGAATAGAACGAAAATTACGGACTCAAATGCGGCTCAACCGACTTTCTCCAAAGTTGCCATTTCTCGTAAATGAATGGTTCAATCTTAAATATCCTCAGAGGTTGTCTCCTAACTTTTTCTCCAGATTAACATCCTAAAATTTCAAGTTTGTACGTACACACATTTGACACATTTGTGTTTACACACACACACACACACACACACACACACACACACACACACACACACACACACACACATACAGCGTTTCGCGACAAATGCACGTTCAGCAGCAAAGTTAGCGTAGCCAGACATGACGGAATTATGCTTAAGTTACTTTATTGTCTTAGCTTTAAGGACTGTCTGCCTACGGCGTCATGGACATGCTACGGAATACACCCCACCGCGACCCATCCTAAAAAGTCTCTTCTATAATAGAAGAGACTTGAAACGTTTTTTAAAGACTCAGCTTCTGCAGAAAACCAGACAGTGACGGTGACGTAAAAGTATCAACGTCGTCATCGTTGACGAAATACTTCAGATATGACGTCTCTGTCTCTCACTCTCTCTCTCTCTCTCTCTCTCTCTCTCTCTCTCTCTCTCTCTCTCTCTCTCTCTCTCTCTCTCTCTCTCTCTCTCTCTCTCTCACACACACACACACACACACACACATACAAAGGCGCGCACGCGCATCGACGCACTGTCAGATGAGCATGCGCGTGTAGGCCTACAGTAGTATATCATGTCTCAAGACAACCTCACTCCACAAAAATTGTACCAAGACTGACATTTTTTTGTCTAAAGACTAGAAGCCAAAAAGCCAAAGTGAAACTCATATCACGTCAATTTTAAAATTACGTAAAATGCTTACTGAGGCATTAGCAAATTCTGCGAGGCGTTTTGAAAAGGAGTTATCTGAACATCAGAATCAAGTCACAGACAATAGTTAGAGACCCTTGACAGCGAGAACAGCTCACATATAGAAGCGACTTTGTGGGTTATGGTTCACCCCATCTTCTTTTTTCCATTTCGATTGTCCAGTGGCTGTTCTGGTTTGGGTTTGGTTTTTTCCAGGTCGATTTTTTAGTGGCTGTTCTAGCTGTCTCACGTAGAGGGGCTAAATTAATGGTGAAATTTGGTGACATAAGCATGTTCTTAATTAAACGAACTTTAGTTCGCGAACTCTGACGAACTACAGTTCACGATCTCGGACGAACCAGGTTGGTTCTTAATTGGACGATCTAAAGATACGGCGAACCTAGTTCGAAGTAGTTCACGAACCTCGGCAAACCATAGTTCGCTGTCGGAAAACGTGTTGAGCAAACAAAGGCGAACCTTTTCTCTGGTCAAAACTTTTACCATCTTCTGCGTTGGAGATAAGAAGACAGTCACCGATACAAACACATTTGGCGGACAGTGATATTTCACTCGTGCGAAGAACAAGACCTATTTTTTATTGATTTGTGGGAGGCGCAACGCTGTTTGTGGGGTCGCTACTGCAAGGAGTACAAAAACAAACATCGTTCAAATCGCAAAGCGCTATAGCGGCAGCCATTTTGAACACCTTCGCAGACAATAAGTACGCCGAATCAAGCGCTTCAGTTAAGAAAGAGAACCATGGCAAGCCCGGTTTGCTGAAGTTCGCCTAGGTTCGTTCAACCTCAATTAAGAAACAAACCAAAAGATCGCCGATCTTCTCCGATAAGTACGCCGAATCAAGCGCTTCAGTTAAGAAAGAGAACCATGGCAAGCCCGGTTTGCTGAAGTTCGCCTAGGTTCGTTCAACCTCAATTAAGAAACAAACCAAAAGATCGCCGATCTTCTCCGATCTAGGTTTGCCGATCAATAGTTCGTCTAATTAAGTTGCTGACGCACGCTTACATTTGCTTTTAGAGCAATATGTGCGTTATTTACATTTATAAGTCCGATATAACGATTTATAAAAGAGTCTCCATGACTGATAAAAAAATCTCCACACTATCGCGTCTCGATATTTTTGTAAATCGTGATATCGATCTCCTAAATCTGCATAACCTATAGCTTTGTACTTATAACGCCTATAAGCTTTACGTAACAAGTCCATACATACCCCTTGTACTTGCACTACCAAAAAATCCACGATAATCCGTTCACTCACCTGGAAAATCAATGTCTGCAACACACAATGGCAAAAGTCTGTCTAATCTTTCACCCTGGAAACACTGAAGCAATAGTGAGTTGACCTTTACGCCGGACGACTCCCAACAACAAAGGAAAGCGAAGTGACGGCGGACAACCAGCTTGTACCTTAAGCACTGACAACGCTCCAAAAGAAACCTCAATAAATCAAATGAGTTAATTGTTTAGGAATTTTTTCCCCAAGCATTCACACGCATTGACACTATCCAAATAGTTTTATTACATTTACTTTAATTTAAATGAGGCACTGCTGCCCTATATAACCCATTGCTTCCTGAGGTTGATTTTTTTTCACATGTTTAAGTTCTCCTATAAAGGCTAGATTACAGTTCCGGCGATAGACTGGCCATGATACTTAAAGGATGGTGTCAGGACGGCTTGGCGCCCATGGGCGCCAAGTTGTTCTGGCGCCATCCTTTAACTAGCATGGTCAAATTTATCTCACGTTAAAGCGTATCAGGACTTAAAGGGTTAAGTAACTCTAACGAAACACCTGAAGCCGTTCACACAATTAAACAGATACCAACCCATGTCCGCAGAGACGCCGATCAGGAGCACCAGGAGAATGCACAGCTTGGTAGACAGCATCTTGAACTGACAGTTGTGTCTGTAAAAAAAAAAAGTGCACGAAAATCTGCAGTTTTTTGCTATGATTTTGGACCGTCTAAGGTCTACAATCACAGACCGGCGCGCAAATGAAAATTACATACGGATATCAGGGCCGGACCTGGGAAAAGTCGATGGGGGGGTTACAGATTCAGTATAAAGCGAAGGCGCGAAGCGCCGAGCCTTCTAGGGGGGTCCGGGGGCATGCCCCCCCGGAATTTTTTTTTTTCAAGGATGCAAAATGGTGCAATCTGGTGCAATCTGAGCCTTGAAAAAGCCATTTGTGATGGTCTGGGGACTTTGAGCTTTTTGAACAATCGAACTGACAAACTCTGGGGTACAAAAATTATCACCTGCCCCTCCCTTAAAAAAACACCCACCCACACACACACACACACACACACACACACACACACACACACACACATTTATTTATCAACAGAGATGTTTTGTATACTATTATTATTCACTACTTTTCGTTGATCGTTAACGGTATAAAGCTTTACCTTGTAGTTTATGAACATCAGGGCCCTGCTTTCACTTTCAGTCTTGCTGCACTAGGTTCCTCGGCATTAGTACCATTTGTGAATTGTATCTTCTGGCAAAACAGTTCACTGCCTCTTTGAAGTCAATATCAACATCCCTGTGCACTTTCAGTAAAGCAAGTGCATTGAGTCTCTGTTGCCCCATTGTAGAGCGCAGGTAGTTTTTCAGGTTGCGCAACTGACTGTTTGAACGCTCACACTCGGCAGTAGTGACAGGCAGGATGCAAAGGTTCTTTAGCATGATGAACAGGTTGGGATTAAAATCCCTGTCACAGTGTTTCAGTGCTTCTGATGCCGTGGATGGGATGATAGCTGTCGCATTCTCAGCAGCACTTCGCCATTTGCAAACCCACCGTTGGTATTCTGCATCAAGGGTAGCGTTGTCTGGTAGGTCAGACTCCCACAACATTGCCAGTGTCTTCACCCCTTCTGGAACCTGCATGAAACCATCCTGGTTGTCTATTAAAGTGCTTGGCACCAGACAGAGACCATCAACTGCTAGGTCAGCATTTTTGAACCTCGAGTTCAATTCGGTTGACAGGTGTTCCAAGAAAGGAATGTCAATGCTAATCTTGAAATATTCTTCTGGAGTGGCCGCAGGTTGGTTGTCACGGAGTGTCTGGCGGGATGCTTGACGAGGAACAACAACATCAGTTGTCAAAGCATTTGCCATTTTGCTGACTTCACCAAACCAGGCAACGAACGCTGTGTCGACATCTCTTCTAATAGAAGACATGCAGTTACTGACCTCTTTGATTTCCCTGTAGGCATCGACAACATCTTTTGTTCTTTTCTGGAGCTTCACTGTCAAGGGTTTTAAGTAACGCAAACAATTGCGGACGACAACGAATGCAGCGAGGAAAACACTGCTGCTCAAGGTGTGGAGAAAGCCAGTTGCCTTGGTCAATGTCTCACTGTCCCAAATGTCACTGTCTTCACACATTTGTCCCAAACAGTCGTGAACAACCAGGAAGAGAGATGTGTAAACCTCCAGTGCTTCATGTTTTTCTACCCATCTTGTTCTGCACAGATCAACAAGCTTTGTCTTTGTCGTGTCAGGCTGAGATGCTTCGATGGTATCTTCAAGTTTTCTTTGTCTCTTTGGAGAGTTTGAGAAAAACAGTGACAGTTCCCTCAGTGCTCCCATCATGTTTTTCACTGCAGGCAAGCCGCATGCTTTTACAATGCAGACTCAAGCTATGGGAAGCACAGTGAAAGTACAGTGCTTTGTTGTTCCTTGCTTGAAAACGTGCCTGCACTCCTTTAAACTTTCCTGCCATGTTTGCGGCCCCGTCATAACCTTGTCCTCTAACATTGTTGAAATCAAGCCCCCACAAGGCCAGACACTCAACAATCTTGTTGTAAAGTGTTTCACCTGTGGTATCTCTGCACTGGACAAAGGCCAGGAACTCTTCACGAACTTTCAGACTTCCATCGACGAATCTCAATATAATTGAAAGTTGTTCCCAATTTGAGCTGTCTGTGACTTCGTCAGCAAGCACGGTAAACTGTTTTGCTGCAATAATTTCTGCAAGAATCTTGTTGCGGATCTGATCACCAAGAACCTCTATCAGTCTGTTTTGTGTACTTTTTGAAATGTATATGGCCTTCTTATCGCATGTATCTAGAAGTTTCCGGAGAGTTTCATCTCCTGCATTGATGCACAGATTCAAAAGGGCATTGAAATTGCTTCTGTTCTCACTCTGAAGAATGCCATCATCACAGTTGCCCCTCAGAGCTAACTCCTGTCTTCCACACACTTCAACAATCCTGAAGAGGCTTGTCAGAACTTGTCGATTTGCAGCGATGTTTTCTGCATTTTTCTGATTGATTTCACTGGCGATGCTCTGCTCTGGTTTATCCATGATTGTCAAAAACTGCTCTCCATTTGCCATTGCATCTTTGTGGTGTTGTGATAACGAGTGCTTTTTGATTTGACCACAGGCTTTATTCCAGTTCTTGCATGGCGTCTTCACAAACTTGCCCAGGTTTTCAGTAGACTTTGCAAATAATAGGCAATACTTGCAGTAAGCCCCATCCTCGAAAGGAGAATACACAAGCCAGGAGTACTTTTGCAACCACTCATGCTGAAATTTTCGGTTCTTGTTGTTTATCACTGTTGTTGGAAACTGAAAACCAGGTGATGGTCTCCAGTGTTGCCTTAGAAGATGCTCCTTGTCACTGTTTGACAGTGAAACGACTCGCGTGTGTTTCATGAAATTGACTTCACCAAAATCGATATTTTTGTTGCTGGTGATCTGAGAGGAGAAATCTGAAGAGGAGTCAGAAAGCAGGCTCACATCAGGCTGGTTGGTCATTGGCATGGCAGAGGATTCAGAAAGCAGGCCCCCGGCAGGCTGATCAATGCTTGAGGAGGAGTCTGAAATACAAATAAAAGTTGGGTCTATGAGAAGTCTGAAATACTAAAACGATTGTGTGTGTAACTGTGAAATGAAATGAAATGAAATGAAATGAAATGAAATGAAATGAAACTTTATTTCTGAACGGAAGAAGCAGTTAGCACATGTGCCATTTTTCACGCTTGTGAGAGAGAGAGAGAGAGAGAGAGAGAGAGAGAGAGAGAGAGAGATAGAGAGAGAGAGAGAGAGAGAGAGAGATCATAGAGAGAGAGAGAGAGAGAGAGATCATAGAGAGAGAGAGAGAGAGAGAGAGAGAGAGAGAGAGAGAGAGAGAGAGAGAGAGACCTGCAACAAGATAATTACATTTAAAGCATATATATGTCTTCGTTTACACACTTCAGTCAAGCTTAGATATATATTTATGATCTAAAATAACAGCTTTTCTTTTTAGACCCCTCCCCCCAAATGATGGACAAAATCTTTGCTACCTTATGACTCGTAGAGTCTTCTTCAGGCTAATGATAGCCAATGGAACCCACCAGTCATTTTGTTTAATATTAATTATTAAATTGAAACACTCAATCACGTATCAATTTCAGGTTGTATTTAATTTAATTTTTTTTTTGGAGGGGGGGGGCGGGGGGGGGGGGGCAGTAAATTACTCACCAACACTGCTTTTACTTGTTCCCATGTCACTGTTTCGAACTCCACTGCCAGTGGTCTCACTTTGGGTTGATTTTTGTCTCTTTCGAGGAACTGCATCATCTGCCGTTTAGAAAAACAACTTTTATTATTATTATTATTATTATTATTATTATTATTATTATTATTATTATTATTATTAAAAGTTTTCTTATATAGCGCTTACCTGTAAACAGCTCTAAGCGCTTTACAATTTACTCAACAACAACAAACAAAAAGAAAAAAAAAGAAAAAACAAAGACATAACATAAAAATTAAAACATGAAATTTTATCCTAAAAGCAACAACAAAAATGTAAAATAAAATAGAACCGTCTTTTCAACATCTTATATATGATTATGCATTGCAGGTGTTAACACGTCTACTACAATTTTATAATAATAATTTAATATAAAAAAAAAGAAAAACAGTGGTTTTCTGACTAGTTCTTAGCTTATTTTAAATTTCATCAACAAAAGGCCTAAGGGTGAATAATCTTATTTTGTAGCACGTTGTTCACAGGCATAGGAACTGTTAACAAATTTGCTGATTTTCAGCAGTTGGCAAAATTTCAGCACATTTTTATTTTCCATTTTATTATGTTAAAAAGGCAGTGGTTGGGATGCCGTCATGATGGCTTCTTGTCGTTCCAGAAACCGAAGTCGTCATGACGGTTTCGCACCCGGAAAGGCTATGTTGCCGTCACAATTGATGGCGACGCTGTCAACAAGTGGCGTCAGATAGGCTATGGTTTCCATAGTCAGCCATCAAGACGGTTCTGTTTTGCTCTCCGAAGAGATTTACGTCACAATACATAGCTAGTAAGCTGCACTAGTGATAACGATACCTTATAACTTAGCCCTTGGTTTTGTTATTGAAAACGATATTTTGCCGTCCAAAGATTTTTTTTATAAATATAAAAGCAATATTGATCATTGATGCCGATATCTTTATTTTTTAAATTGACATTTTTAAAGTTATATATCATAATACTTTGTGAAATAAATTTTAGGCTATGCATTACTTTAATTGTTACCTGTTTTGGTATTTTAATAAGTGGGGCTGTTTTATATCTATGATATTCATTATATGCAGCTAGTATCAGCTCCTACAGCTTAGGCTACACTCACAGGAAGGAAGTACCGGCGCCATCGCCACGTGCTCATTTGAATCGAATTCGGAATGGGCGAATTTTACCTAGTTCTACTGACTACATTTCTTTTATGAGACAAAATTGGATTTAAAAATGTACCCACCTTCTGAAATGGAGCTTGATGAAAACCAGCATGACAGTCGCCTACTGCCATCAGCATCTGTTTTTTTCAGTTTCGGCATTTTCGAGGAGACAGCAAAAGTGAAGTGTTACCAAAGAAAATAGATCTAGATTTAAACTTCCCCCCACAAACCTTAATGACGTCAGACGTCTTTTCACTGATCTTTCTCGGAAAGACGTGCACTGAAGGAGAGCAACTCTTTTGGGTACCTGGTTGATTCAACGGAAATCCATTTCAACGATGTTTTTGGACGATTCAATGATGGTCGTTTTAACGGATGTTCGTTACAACGAATTATCATAATTATCAACTTAGCGTCTTAATTAATCTTTCTAAAAAGTCGTTTTTGGGGGATTAGGGCTGTATCAAGGTGAAGGCGCTGGAAGAGGCTTGCGGCCAGAACAAGAAAATATGGCTGCATTTACTAATAATAGGGTTAGGGGTTGGGTTACTTGGTCGTTTCAACGGGAAAACGTTTTGGACGTTTAAACGGATCCCTTGAAATGGATTTCCGTTGAATTGTCTATAAATAACTCTTTGTGCCTTGGATCAAAAGTGACTAAAAACTGCAATGTTTTAAAAACAATTAAAAAAAAAAAAAAAAAAAAAAAAAACTTTGGAACTCCCTTTGCATAAAAAAAAATTCACTGTTTTTTTTTTTTTTTTTTTTTTTTTTTTTTTTTTTTTTTTTTTTTTTTTTTTAGTTGGGAGGGGGGGTTCCGGAACCCAGGTAACCCCCCCCCCCTGGGTCCGGCCCTGGATATAATAGACTGAAAAAGAGTGGGAAGTATTGGGAATATTTGTTAAACCTTTGTCTCCTACTGGTGATACCGTTCGTAGTCACGCGTCTTTTAGATCGAACGTGTACGTCAGCAGGGGCCAATGGATTACAGCTTAACCTTGACTTCCGGGTTATTGACTGAACTTTTAGGCCAATGAGAAGTTAAAAAATCAGGAGTTGATTTTCTGTGACGTGGCGCTTTAGGTTAGGACGTAAGGAAAATCGTGATTATAGACCAACGTTCATATACCTTTCCTTCGATGCTAAACCACACCACAAAAAGATCAAAACAAACTTAACACTTCAGTGAATACAAATTTTACGTTTTGGCAAGGTTGCCAAATGCGTAACATGCAACCGCTTTATTTGAAAATGCAAACAGTACAAAGAAAGCAAACAAGATGGAATGCACAGTCCAAAGTTGTTCCTATTTTTAAGCTTGTCCTTCTGACCCAAATTTTGCCACCCTAACCCTCCCTCTCTGATCCACAAACACTGGCACACATAAATACAGACATACACACGGCGCTTCACGCCTTTTGTACGCTCTGTAGGCTGGCGTAGCGACGACTGTTCCAAAGAATAATAACACGAGCAGCAAAATTACGTCATAATGTACTTCACGCTATGGCATCGTTAGTCCTGACTGTACAATATGTGTAAATTACTTTCCTTATAATATGGTCGGATATAATAGGAAACAAATCTGGGTTCCTGCCGTTTTGTTATCCGAAGCCAATGTAATGAATGCATTTTCCATATTATTTTACATGATGTGAAAGTGGACGTTTGTCCGCGAACTTGGAATGCACACAGGACAAATAATACAACACATGTATACAGTACTTTTACATTAACACAGTTGTCTGAGAAAAAAATCGGTGATTATTACATGCACACAACTGAGATTACCTTTAAATGATTCCTTGGTGAATGAAGCCCAGAAGACGAAGGACTGACTTCAGTGGAAAAGACCGGCATAGTTAAAGCCAGAAAATCCGACAACTTAGGTGGCGCAATTATTGCATTACTGCAACGAAGACTATTAACTACTTCCTTGCCGGGCCAATGCAGGCAACACCCAAATGCACAGGTATAGGTCCTTATGAGACACTGCAGAAGCGGGGGCTCATGAGGATCGATGCCCGTTCCCGTCCTCATTCACATCTGTGTGAATATGCGAGGCACATACAACAAAACCCTTGCAATAAAACATTTTAAATTAGACAACAATATTGCATTTCCAAAATGACGTTCAATCTTACAAGGATAAATCCAACACTTCAACACACGTTAGACAATATTAATATTTTTATTATAAAAGATTATCAGTGGGTGGCCTACACGTTTTGTGCATGATCATTACCATCTTGTTTTCCGTTGAATGGACGCAAGCACATAAGGCAACGAGCAGCTAAATGTTCTAAAATTACAATAAATTGATGAAAATCAACTTAAAAACAATAAAAAGTTCACTTCACGACATGGGGTTTTTTCCCCCTATTTTTGTAGGGGAGTACAATTTAGAGGGGTGACAGAGATTAGTTAGTCACCGGGTAAAACGATAGCATAGGTGAGTTGTTTGGCCTTTACTCGAGGAATTGCTGCCGTACGAGAGTCGAAGGACGGCGTGTTACGCACGTGATTCCCCTGCGCGATCAGGTGCTTCCCGGTTCACGTGATCTTACATCGCACTTTGTTTTTGAGCGCAAGATTTTGCTATACCGTACGATATCCAAATTGTTAGTCAGTCGCTTTCCAACAGCGAACAAAAGCAATCGCTTCTAAGCAGCCGAACAAAACAGTCTCCTAGGGAGGCCTTTCAGGCATGGTTCGCCATTAACTGAAGTCCTCAAGCAGCTGTGTCGTTCTTATGTAACGGCCCTGTCATACGGCCCTGGTCGCTCCGGAGCCGGTGTCCTGGAAAAGAGAGAAAAGCTGCGACAACTGAACCCCTGGCTTGTCTTGCCTTTGTTTGTCTTCGTCCCAGCCTGGACGTCTTCACGAATGACGGTGAGTACACGCAACAATTCTTTAGTGGCCATATACTCGGAAAGGGGGGGGGGGGAGTCTGTGTTTGCTTGTTCTGTTATTATTATTAGTTTAGTTAGTGAGTATTGGGGGGGCAAGTGTAAGAATGTAGAAATGTCATTTATTTGGTAGCATCTAGTAGCGGAGGGTAAATTTGGAAGTGAGTCATGTGGTAATGTGCAAATATGTATTTTGTTGAGTTTGAAATTATTATTGTTGTGGGAGAGAGGTGAAGGAATATAAAAGATTAAGATTGTTGGAAGGGTGATGTGATTACCTTTTTTCTTTTTATTAGTTATTCATATGTGTATTTTTGCACCCTTGTTTTAGTGCATCCCAAAACCAAAGATATAAAGAACTAAGTGGCCAAGTCCGCCGCCGTGCTGTGCGGAAGGCCTGGGTGGTTCGTTGTGAGAGTGGAGGATGGCTGTGTCACTCCACCTCGTGGGACTACGACGCCGTACCTGAGCGCTGTTGCGAGCGTCGCGGCACCCACCGTATTTAGCCAGGTCGGGTCGTCCCGTCTAGCATTTATTAACTTATTTAAGTAAAGTTTTGTCCATTTGTAAACTTGTAAAGGACGTTGCGAGATTAATTTTATTTCCTCGTTGTGACAATATTGTGAGAAGAACTTTGTCGCAGTGGCAGAAATATTGTGTATTCTGAAATATTGTATTATTCAAAAGGAGCCATGTGCTATGAAGAACCTTACCGCGGAAGCAAGAACGTTAATAAGCTGAGCTGAGCTTGACGTTTGTGCTTCCGTCGAGGAGGTCCAGTGACTTATGAACTATATTAAGTGTTTTCAATTTTCATTTGTATTTTATTAAGGATATTTGTTGTATTGTATATTTGATGTTATTTTGTATTATTGTATCTAATGGATATTCGGGTTGGGGAGTTTGGACGTGTGTGTGTGTGAATGTGATGTGTGAGTGCGTGGATAGGATTGAGTGAGGATATTTTGGATTATTGTTAGTTTCATATGTAATAAATGTTGTCGTAATTGTTCCACTGGTGTTGTGTTAGGTTGGGGTGGTTGTACTCAAGTGGTAGCGCTCATAGTTTGCGCCCCGGAAGCGGGGGTCGTGACACATTCCAAAATGACGTTCAATCTTACAAGGATAAATCCAACACTTCAACACACTTTAGACAATATTAATATTTTTATTATAAAAGATTATCAGTGGGTGGCCTACACGTTTTGTGCTTGACCATTACCGTCTTGTTTTCCGATGAATGGACGCAAACACATAAGGAAACGAGCAGCTAAATGTTTTAAAATTACAATAAATTGATGAAAATCAACTTTAAAACAATTTTTTTAAAGTTCACTTCGCGGACACAACGTGTGTGAGCTGCACGTGGAGGTATCGATTTTCCCATTCACGTCAAAAACAAGTTATCTGCTATGAGTAAATGGGGATGTCTGCTTCTGAATTAACCGATTCACTGCCAAGAAAAAGTGAACATGATTCAAATGCAAGAGTCGTAGATCCTAATGAGTCCGCACAAATGCGGGGTCTTATGATGATCTATGCCTCTTACTGACACCACTTGTGTATCCATGTTTTTGTCCGTTATGTCTTTGTCGAGATGATTCCTGCAAGACAAAAACACTACCGACAGCTAAAAAGGCTTATAGGTTTGCGTTCCGATACTTGTATGGAACTTGTGTGGACAGGGTTGGAGAGGGGGGTGTGTGTGTGTGTGATGGTGTGTGTGTGTGTGCGTGCATGCGTGCGTGCGTTCGTGCGTGCTTAACCCAATCAGCCCCGACACTACAGTAGGAGATGGATCAACCAAGATAATTTAATGGCAAAGCCAGATTGGCTTGGCGCCTGATTCAACATTTGGGAAATACGGCCTCGGGATTAAATCATATTTCCAGTATGTTCTGACTTGCATTTAGAGTGCAGTCTCTCTGGAACCTCATATATCTACATGTACCCACAGGAAACCAGTAAGAGCTGTTCTGTCATTATATGGCAAAAACAAGTATTTTAGAAAAGCGAGATTTTTATTGTTACACAATGAAATCTCGGTTTTCTCATTAATGGACTTCCTGGCTTTTGCCATATACTGACAGCATTCCTGAATCAAAATTAGGTCAAAGAAACCAGGAGATGCACAGGCCACTTGTCCAGCCCATCCAGCTTCAGGAGAGATTTTGACTGTGTGTAGCACTTTTAGTCATGACAGCCAAAGGGTTAAGGCTGGAATTATTCAAATGTGCGTACTGACAAGGCATCTTCTCAATCACACAAACACACACCTCACTCGCATGTACCTTGAGTAAGACGGTGTGAGGGCAAGAGGCATTATTCAACTGACACCCAGATCACACTTTCACATAACACCTTGTCAACGTCAGTCTGATTGCCTTTTCAGTCTGTCCCTTAGCGGCAGACTCGGAGCGGTGTCGTACATCAAACATCACATTATCCAAACCAAATACGTTAATGTCGAAGTTGTAAAATGCCAGGAAATAATGTAACCATCAATACAGAAACACGCTGTGGAAACCGAGATACAGAGGTGTACCAGTACTGATAACCATGTGCACAAAAAGACTTCGGGCTGATGTCAGCCGACATAAGGCTGATGGTGGCCCGTGCAAGGTCTAACGTCTGCTGACATCAGTCTGACAACCCTTTGCCCATTGGTAACCTTTCCTCATGGTGATGATTACCGCCGGTTTTAATTGGGCATGTTCACGATAACCAGAATTATTGCAGTTCTCTTCTTTTCAACCTACTGGCCCATAAAGGGCTAGTCATTTTACACAGAAGAGTTGCGATTTGTAGTGCGCTCACTTCATTTCTGTGCATGCTGTACACTTGGAGGCGGACAGGCAATGCAACTCCAGTCTGTATGAAAATTTGATCTGAGAAAATCATTATCATTTTGACTTTATCTCTGCACACAGGGTTTCTTTCTTTCCTTGTTAGTTCTTTTCTACTAATATATTAACCATACTTCAAAACTACAGACGTTTTGTGGCTAAAAAAATTACACAGCCATCATGAGGCCATTATTTGCACACACACAAAAATGGGACAGGAAGTTTATTGCACAATCCACGGTATCCCAAGGATATTTACATATCACTGTCTTTAACTCTTTCTACCCCAGACACACCACAGTAAGATAAAAATCGACCATGATAGTTCAAGGGTGATGCCAGAATAGCTTGGCGCCGATGGGCGCCAAGCTATTCTGGCATCACCCTTAAACTATCATGGTCGATCTGTGTCCTGCAAGGCAATGCTGTCTTCAGAGGACAATGGCAACATTTGGGGATTTCGGTGTTGGGGTAGAATGAGTTAAGGTCAAACATCTCAAAAAGAATTTCACCAAAGAAAAAGGGACAGCTGAATGTCCATGCCGATCCGAAATATTTGTAGTAACTCGATCAACACATCGGTAAAATTCTTAAACCTGCATTGCATCGCTGACAAATGGTAAGAGGCATCGATTCTCATGAGCCTCTGCAGCTACAGCTGTAGTACAGCTGCAGTACAGCTGCAGAGGCTCAAGAATATAATTATGTGTTTCTTCACGTAGGATTGGCACAAAAGAAGAAAAATAAATATGATTGTATCCACAAATGCAAGGACTAAGACTGTCTAAAACAATGTCTCAAAAACCTGAACTACCAAAGTACTTCACACACACTCTATAATAAATACACATATAATTAAATGTGTATTATGGACCAGTAAGTGACCACAGTTATATTTTATGCCTTCTCCTGCATACACACCTGTTAACAAGGTTTGTAGAATATTATGTACATACTGGTGGTTTAACAAACACAAACACTATGATCAATCTATTAGAATTGTGGTATAATTTAACAAATCCATTCATGATGCTCCTATCACTATTCAAAACAAACATAAGTATATAATTTCGGCACACACTGCATGGAGCTGCTTTTCTAGTGATGTTAAAAAAAAAGACACAACTTTAAATGTCCATAAATTTATCTATAATCAGAAGTTATTACAATGAAATATAGTTTGCATGCGAATTCCTTCAGACTTTAGCTTCTACTTACAAATACTGGAAGCCACATTTTTCAGTGTCAGCTTGGGCCTAAACATAAACTCACTCGTGCATTCAGCCACCTGTCCTGAAAACAATACCAGTGGCGGCCTGCTCAAAGGGGTTAACCCGTTGGCTGTCGGTGGCTGCTTTTTGTCATGATTCCTGCAGGAATCATCGCGACAAAGAGCGCTACTGACAGCCAAAGGGTTAACATCTGTTACAGCTACTGTACATAGATTGTTTTTTAAAGTCCACTGCAGTAAGAGTGTAACAGCAGACATATTCACTGATACACAACATCATTAGCGGAGTGGCCAGGAAAACGTCCTTGCGAGTATTTTCACTGTTGCGAGAAAAGTGAAAAGTAACATCCGAAAAGCCTTTGTGGACTAACAAAAGCGCATTCTATACAACGCACACATCTGTTCATTCATCTCCCAGTGCTTGGTCCTTCACTGCAAAAGAGTCAATATTTCATTAAGGTTATGCCATGTACAAATCCATTATAATCATACATAGTTAAAATGTGTATGGGCAAATAAGTGATGTGACTTACGTGATTAATAATTATAAATGACTAGAATAGCCATGAAATCCAAACCACAATACAGACCACAGCAGATTACGCTATTTCTGCAGAGGTAAGTAGTTCGTCAAAGAGTAACAATGGTTTGAAGGTACGAAACGAAAGTACTAATGCCATATGGTTTATTCATAACAACAATATTTGTCCTTAGGATGGAGACGTTTTTGTAGAAGTGTTTTTCGAATCCTATTTGTTCGCTGTGAGGGAACCAGTCCTCGTACGCGGCCAAAATAAGGTGCGAAACATTTTTTGGAGCATAACATTGAAAATTTCAATCATACAAGTTACAAGTTTATTCCATTGAGTAAATTAAAATCATGAGCAAGTAACACACATATGAAATGATTTATAAAGTAATATTTTTAATGCCGTAAGCATACTCTCGTCGCTAGTTTCAAAATGGCGGTCAACGAGATGCCTTCGATAGAAGTCAATCAGACGCGCACGGTTGATGCAGGTTTACTTTGCTCCTGAAGTGAGACAGAGATTATTTTGGATTTGAACTTTTAAGTACATCTTATCAACGTCATATACGCTATTTTTCCTGGTCTTGAAAACAGTTTTTCCCATAGAACTCGGTTTTTTTCAGGGAGGAATGGATATCGAATGTTACCTCGCTTCGTGCGTGTTTTGCATTGTGTCTGCCGACAATCTTCAACATTCTGACGACTTATCAGATACAACATGCATGTTGTTCGTCTGTTTTCCAGCCTAACGGCTCTATGTGTAGGCCTGCTCTTTTTGATTAGTGGAGATGGGATTTTTAACTGGTCAAACTGACACGGTCTTATCCGTCTGGTCTTAGGCACAAGCCAGGCAGACTGAAATCCATCTCCGAACCGTTTTCATCTAAATCACCATTTTCTGCTGAACACCTAAATATAGAAATATTTGTTTTTGAAGCCCATTCAACCAGTCCGCACTCAAATACTCACAAAAACTCTTATGATCAAGCTTTATCAGGACTGCATGAGCCTCAATACAGATAGTAGCCCTCTACATTATATTACATGTTTTATTTATTTATTATAGATTCATTTATGTATTTACTTACATATTTATTTATTATGTATCCTTTTAATTATGGATGGAAGGAATTCCGAGTTTTAGAGAGAAAACAATCTGAAAACAGTGTCCAAAATTGCGCCTAACAAAGTGCATTCGAACACCTCTCACAGAGAAGGTCACGCGTAGAGGTGTTCATATCGAATAAAGACGCGTTTTCAAGAACGCATAGTCGGCAAAGTATTACGATATCGGAGAATGTATTTGTATATATGTGTTCTCTATATGTACCAATACATTTCTGCAAAATTCGGATAATAAATGTCGAAATTACGGTGTTCCGAAAATGGACAAAGTGTTGATTTGTCGAATTTGGACTTAGGCAAGTTCTGGATGGCAATCAGGAAAAATTGAAATAATTTAGACATAACTCTACTTATGTTTGGATATTTAATATAGCATCATAAAACAAAGGAAACACAACAAAGTATCACCGTACGCTTTGTAGGATGCCGGGCGGGGCAAAAAAATTGTTTTGGATCCGTGTACGTTATATAAGTTATTGGGCAATAACGTATTTGTTTTCATTCCTCCACTATTTCGTAAAAGAAATCAATAAGAAATCTTTCGACCTGGATCGCGCCAGACATGACTGACGTAACAGGAATATATATTTACACATAATAGACTTATGACGTAATTTAAAATATTTCATGACTTTGCCTTCTCCAGTAGTGTGCCTGTTGTTTCGAAACAACACTAAGTAACTTTGTACTTTAGAACGTTTGGTGATCTTTTATAGTACAGAACTTACGTCCAAGACGCGTAAGAAAGAGGGCTACAAAAAGTCCGCTATTTATCGCAACAAAGGTTTTTGTAGCTGGGTCATGTAGCATGGTTTCTGCTAAAGAGATTGGTCGTGTGACGTAGGGATGAAAACATAAGTTATTGGTAGCAGGGCTTTGCTACACGGACCCTTGGTCCTGGGGGAGGTCAAAGGAACCAGTGTACTCCGAAGGCCTGAGGGATACAATGGTTCCTTTGACCTCCCGAAGGCCTACAAGGGTCCGTGGCGCAAGCCCCTGCTACCACTAACGTATTTGTTTTCATTCCTCTACTATTTTCGTTAAAGAAATCAAGAATAATCGTCCGACCTGGATCACGCCATACATGACTGACGTCAAAGGAATATACATTTATACATATACATAATAGACTTTTGACTTAATTTATAATCTTTCATGACGTTGCCGTCTCCAGTAGTGTCCCTGTTGTTTCGAAGAACACTAAGTAACTTTTTACTTTAGAATGTTTTGGCGATCTTTTATAGAACAAATCTCGCACCCAAGATGCGTCATAAAGAGGGCTACAAGAAGTCCGTCATTTGTCGCTATAAGGGGTTTTGTAGCTCGGTCATGTGGTACAGTTTGCCAGAGAGATGCAATTCATCATGATCCCAGGCAGTCTATAAATCTGCGAAGAGACAGCAGATCCGAAGTGCTGTCAAAAACTGTGACCCTTTCAGAGGTGTAGGAAGATATTTTCAGTTGGGCGGAGGTGGGGGGGGGGGGGTGCGTGACATGCTACTTTTCAGCCTCTAAATAATCAAACAACGGCGGGGAGGGGGCAGGAGAAGGGGATCGACAGCTCAACCTCGACAAAAATCAAAACACACGGGAGGGGAAATGAGGGGAGGCTGCAAATGACAGTCAAAGTCTGTTGATATTTTCTTCTAAAACAAATAAATTATTCTGTGAGTTATTCATTTTTTAAAAATTCAACCCCCCCCCCCCCCCCAATCAACTTTTTCTTTTTTCCCAAAAGTATTTTGAGGTATAAGGGCGGGAGGGGGGGATACTCTGGCCATCCTAACTTTTTCATTGGAGAGTGGAAAAAGCCCCCCAACCCCCTTCCCCTTTGGTGTGAGGTAAAAGAGCTCTACGAAGAGAGGACCGGAAAGAGGTAGGGAGAAAGGTGGTTGGGTGTCACCCATAACTTGGTCATCATTGTGATTGATAGTTCAGTTGTAAATAGAAACCAAACATCGACCTGTTTGGGGGGGGGGGGTGTCGACCTCACACCCTCACCCCCGCCGAAATCCCAATCTCTGGGGACCCTCTGTGTCGACAGTAGGACAGGCGACACGGTATACAAATATGTTCGCGTTTTTCGAGCCATTGACCGTTGGGAAGGGGCGGGGTGGGAGGGGGGGGGAACAGAAAAATCTTGAAGCACCCTCCCCCCCTTCCCTCTCGATCCGTCTCTGCCTCTACATTATAGACATTGACCTATGTTTTCTTACGCTCATACAGGTAAAAGTTCTCCCCAAAGTTGTCCAGAAAACTGTGCAAAATAATGGCGGCAAGTTTTTCGAGAGCGAACTGACCCGGATGATGGACAAAGCGTTGAAAATGTTTCTGAGACATAAGAGCACGAAAGGATCGTACTGGGATTGGTACCTGAATTTAATGCAAGTCACAGCTACAGCAAAGTCCCCCCCCCCCCCCCCCCAATCACCGGTGATATCGGTGATGGAGGGCGGGAGGACAGTTGGCTCGGAAGGAAACGTATAGTCGACGAGGAAGGCGAGTGGTTTGACTTGACCTGTCTCATCATATATGCAAACTGGTATGGTTGGCTACCTTTGTTTACAAGCATCCTACTGTTAACATGATTAATGGACTCTGCCTTGTTTTAGGGTGGCACGAGTGACCACTAAGATGTACGAAGTATAAATAGGGAGGAGCTTCGAAATTGTAGCAGGCGTCTCAGATCTGGAACGCGACCCTTTTGGAAAAAACACGGCAAATGGCAGAGACGACTTTTTAAATTTGAAAGTAGACAGCAATGAAGCACAAAAAATGACAACGTCATCGTATCCAAAAAGAAGGCGCTCAAGTTCGTATTTTGTTGTAACCTGTGACTAATTTTATGAAAAGTGTGTGAACAGTGCCTTTAGCGGCCGTCTATCAGCAAAAGCAACTGATCTGTATAAAGAGCGTTCACAGGTTGACAATAAAACGGATACTTAGACCAAAGAATTGTGTCAGTTTTGACGTAAAGTCTTCAGTTTAACACATTCTGCTCCAGGACCGAAATCCCCAAATTTTGAAGTTGCCCTCTGAAGACTGTATTACACTTCTGGAAACAGTTTGGGGCGCCAAGCTATTCTTTGCACAACCCTTGAACTATCACGCTCGATCTATGTCTTGCCGTGGCGTGTTGGAGTTGAATGAGTTAAGAGGACCAAAGTTCCGATATCGGAACGCTGCGGGGGGGGGGGGGGGGGGGGGAAAGGGGAGGGGGGGCGGGTTTCGATATTGCAACGTTCCAGCCCATGTGGTCTACGTGTTCATATCTTATGCATGCAATAGCCCTCAAGCCATTGCACCGATCTGATCCAAGTTTTTGTTTATGACCTTTACTATGGTACAATGTGCCAAAAAGCAAAATCACCGTTGCTACATTCAAGTTCAAGGTCACGGCGGCTATATCTGTTTAAACCCTTCAGCATGCAATCTCTCCTGAACCACTGGACCGGCTAATCCCAATTTGAGCTAAATATATCTTCATATGCTGTCCGTCACTAGAATGGCAGCATTACCATCAACGTCAGCTTCATGGCGGCGTTATTTGCACCAGGTTTCACTGACTGAAATTAACTCATTCAGCCCCGACGCACCACAGCAAGACATGGATCGAGCATGATAGTTCAAGGGTGGTGCCAGAATAGCTTGGCGCCCATAGGCGCCACGCTATTCTGGCACCACCCTTGAACTATCATGCTCGATCTGTCTTAGAATTGTAATACAGTCCTTCAGAGAGCAACTTCACAATTTGGGGATTACGGTCCTGTGGCAAAATGTGTTAAAACAGTCAGTCCAACGCCAGTACTGTTTGTTTGTTTGTTTGTTTGTTTGCTTGTTTGTTTGTTTGTTGTTGTTTTTGGTTTGTTTTTTGTTTTTTGTTGTTGTTGTTTTTGGGTTGTTGTTGTTTTGTTGTTGTTTTAAATTTGTTTTTTTATTTTATTTTATTTTTTAATTTATTTTATTTATTTATTTCTTTATTTATTTATTATTTATTTATTTATTTATTTTTGGGGGGAGGGGGGGGGTTGTCATTCCAATCAGTCCAGTATCAAACTTCTAAAAGAATTGATACTTGATTCATTGGAGTGCAACAAAGGCCATGGACGGTGCAACAGTGTTTCATTATCGAAAATGTGTCTTTCGTCAAATATGTCAGTTGTATTTGCCTTTGCTGAGACGTCAATAATCCATTTTTCCATTGTTCATACTGTGTGCAAACCTGTGACAATTTTTCCATCTTGATTTTCCATTGCTATGTCCAATTGTACTGACGCATTTGATTTCAATTCAAAGAGGCACTTCTAGGCTAGGCGCACATAGGAGGTCCTTCTGTCGAACGAAATTTCATTCATTTTTGGAATGTTATGAATTTTTTAAAAGTTCGGTTACACTCTAGGACCATCCGTAAAGTTATGGCTTTAAATGTGTGATTGGATTCTATACAGTTCTTGTCGAGGTTTCTGTTGTCAAAGGATAGATTTCAAAACAGCTCCCGTCATAAGTTCGTAAGTCCTGTTCTCGGCACTATATTTAATCATGCATTGCTTACATACTATTAACCCTTTTAGCGCCATAGGCGAATTTCCCGAAGTTTGGAAGTGTTACTTAACGACTATGTACCACTTGCAGGAGGTGGATTGACCATGATAATTCAAGGGTAGTGCCAGATTAGCTTGGCGCATGAAGGCGCCAAGCTAATTTGGCACTACCCTTGAATTATCATGGTCAATCAATATCCTGCTGTATTGTGTTGGCGCTAAAAGGGTTAAAAAATCTTATGCTACTGCTTGTTCGTTAGTAGGTTTTCTGTTTTGTTTTTTTGTTTTGTTTAGTTTTTGTTTGTTTTTTCTGGGTTTTGTTTATGCAAATTTCTTTCAGTGCATTTTGTTTTCATAATTTGCTCTTTGTGTATATATGTGTCAATAAACAGACAATGTATAAAGTACTGACGTGTGATCATAGGCCACAAGCGCACAGGTCTGTGTGTGTGCGTGCGTGCGTGCGTGCGTATTACGGACGAAGGTGACTTGTATGAGTTGCACCAAATTTGTTTTCCATCTTTGAATATTCTGCTCAGCGCGAGACATTATTTATTAGTTTGTAATTCATTTACAAACGCCTTACACGAAATCAACATTTAAATAAAAACAAAGACAGGTTAATCATTATCATGCTAAACGTATAAACTCGCGTGTCATTGAAAACTCACTTTGAGGTGATCAATTCTTTTTTTACTTTCTTTTTTGTTGTTGTTCTTTTCCTCATAAAGTAGACGAAAACTGAATCTTGAAAGATTTTAGACATACAGCGATCCTTAACATACTCTACCCCAGGACCGAAATCCCCACTGGCCACATTTTGAAGTTGTCCTCTGAAGGACTGTATTACATTTCTAGAGACAGATCGAGTATGATAGTTCAATGGTAGTGCCAGAATAGCCTGGCGCCTGTGGGAGCCAAGCTATTCTGACACCACCCTTGAACTATCATGCTCGATCCATGTCTTGCTGTGGTGTGTCGGGGCTGAATGAGTTAAACCTTAGTAATATTTGAGAGTGGTTTATTGTTTAATCTCAAATGAATCGAGTACAGATCGTTGGAGCCACACACACATATGATCACTGTAACCCTTTGCGTGTCGATAGCGGTTTTTGTCGCGATGATTCCTACAGGAATCCAGTCAGCCAGCCAGTCCTACAGTAATCATCGCGACAAAAACCGCTATCGACGAGCAAGGGGTTAACCCGCTTGTGCATGCACCCATCGGTACCTGTGAACAATACCAGCCGCATGTACAAGGCCGTTGATCACCTATTTACGATTATGATTTGGAACCTGGGGTGGTGGACGCGTTTTCGCTTTCACTGGTGGATTTGCTGCTGCCGTTCACGGCGACGGCGGTGGTTAGAGTGACAGGTGACATTGGCAGTGATTGCCTCCCTGGGGACAGCGAAACCGTAGTTTTATCGTGAATTGTAATTACAACAAAGCGAGTGGTGCCTTTGATGGCTAGACAGTTTTAACATCTCAGTATTGTGTAGATTACAGTAAGTTAGATTTCAGACTTCACTCAGTCGTAGCCATTATTCCTATTCCTCTTGCTGGAGGGACGGGGGGGGGGGGGGGGGGGAGGGTAGACTATGACCTCCTTAAAGAATCGGGTCCCAAAGGTGTACTTTCGGTTTAGCCGCAGAGCAGGCGTTATGCTTTCGCGCTGACGGCTAGATTGGTTGGTTGGTTAGTTCGGGATTTAACGTCCACGGCACCGGAGGGATAATCGTACTACAACAGTGTCACTTTGATTTACCAGGACCTTTTAACACACATGCCCGTCTTTCTCCCTGGATTGCGAGTCCAGTTACCGGGGCCGCGGCGGGGACTCGAACCCACAACCCGGCTATTATTCTCTTCGTCTCTCCTTAGCGGTTGGTTAGTTCGGGGTTTAACGTCCACGGCACCGGAGTAATAATGGACGACCCTAATGGGCGGGTTATGGGGGAAACGGACAGCTATTGCCTATGGAGTACGGCCTGAACACTGATCTATTCAGGCGCGCTGCAACTGTGCCACTTTGATTTACCAGGATCTTTTAACCCATTCAGCCGTGACGCACTACAGCAGGAGATGGGTCGTCCATGATAATGCAAGGATAATGCGATTAATAATAATAATAATAATAATAATAATAATAATAATAATAATACAGCAATATTATTATTAGTAGTAACCCATTCAGCCCTGACGCACTACAGCAGGAGATGGATCGACCATGATAATTCAAGAGTAGTGCCAGATTAGCTTGGCGCCGACAGGCGCCAAGCTAATCTGGCACTACCCTTGAATTATCATGGTCGATCCGTGTCCTGCAACTGGTGCATAGTCGTTAGATGACGCCTCCAAAATGTGGGAAATACCTGCGTCGGGCTGAATGAGTTAAACATGATATGCTATCTGAAAACAAGTCCGTCTTTTTGCCTGGACCAATGGTGATGTTACGTTTGCAAACGACCGACTCACACCAACGAAAGACAGCGAAATCACAGCGAGAGAAAAGTCACTCCAAACATCTCCTAGCTAAGAGGCAAATATCCTCTGGCGCTCATGAGGATTACAGAAGATGTATGCCCCTTGGAGATGTTTGGAGGGCCGTCTACGTTTATGATGCAAGCTGGCTACCCGCCTTGACTTCGCTCTCGCTCGTTGCTAAGAGTCGTTAGGCGTAAAAAAGGAAGCTTCACTAATGACTCATCGGGACAGCACGCGCTTTCCTATAGGACGGTTTTAACCCTTTCACTGCTAGTGAGCGCAGATTACGTTTCTGAACTATTTGTGAACTCATTCGAGACCTGCCGCCTCCGGATACGCGGCTTAAGCTCGAATGAATTAATTTAACGTCAGTTAGCCACAGCCGTCCAAGGTACATGGCTATAAAGAGGTGTCAGCAAATAGGCATAGATCCTCATGAGCCCCCACAACGATGTGTCAGCAAAGAGACATAGATCCTCATGAGCCCCCTGCAATTGCGAAGGCTCATGAGGATCTACGTCTCGTGCATTTGGATCTACGTCTCTTGCAGTTGGATGCTGTTCACGCTTTCTCGGCAGCGAAGGGGTGAAGGACACAAAGGAAAAGCCCAATGCGCAAAAGGCCATCGGGCCGATGTCGGGCCGATGGCCCTTGCGCACTACTGGGAGGGGCCCTGCAGTTAACTGGTGGTTCTTGTGCGTGTACGTCTCGTGGTTCTTGAGCGTGTATGTCTCGTGCATCTGGATGTGGATCGTTGTGTGTATTGTATTGTATTGATTTGTGTTGTATTGATCCACGGCTGCCAAGGTGATTTGTTGAGTAAACTGCAAACACACGGTGTCGGGTAACTGAGAGCATACGAATCATTCTGCTTACACAGGCATAACAGCATAGCATTATCCAGGAAGAGGCACATATTCTCACGTGTCCCCGCACTCTGCGGGGGCTGCTGATAATCTACACCTGTTGTAGATGTTTAGCGTTTTAATGCAAACTTTCGGTACGTGGGTTGTGCAGCCCCTTCGTGTGTTTTTCAGACTTCACAGCGACGCTGAAAGGTATGTAGTCAGTGTACTGATTTTGACGTTCAATGGTACAGTGTACAGCGATTGTTTCATTGAAATAAATTCCTGTTGATTTCTCTTTTGTTCCGATTTCCATGTCAGTCACAGCTTGATAGTTGCCTAACGTTCAGCCCAGCTCAGTTCCAGTGCGGTGTAGGCAAGGACATTACCCCATTACATCCTGAGGCTGATTTCTTTTTTTTTTTTTTAATTGCTTATTGTCCTATGACGGCTACATTACAGATTACAAGATAGATCAACCATTTTAGTTCAAGGTCGGTGCCAGAGTAGCTTGGCGCCTGAGGCGCCAAGCTATTCTGGCACCACCCTTGAACTGTCATAGTCAAATTTATTTGAAGCAAAAGTGTATCAGGATGAAAAGTGTTAATGGCCGGCATTTACACTGAGCAGGTGAAAATCTCTTTGCTTTGATGTGTGTGTAGGTGTGTGTGTGTGTGAAGGAAGTCGTCGGCGAGGTCGTCAGAGAAAGAGTTGGGTCGCAAACATAAAAGAATGGACCGAACTCGAGATGTCAGACTTGCTTGCCACCGCCCAAAATAGAACTCAGTGGAGAGCACTGTCTGTTGCTGCTGCCTTTCAGTCCCCCCAACGCCCAGTTCGGGCAAGGGACTGATGATGATGATGATGATGAGGTGTGTGTATGCGTGCGTGCCGCTATGTGTGTTTATGTGTGTGTGCCCAATTGGGTGGGGGGGGGGCAACTATGGCTGATGTCGACCCGAGACTTTCTGGCTCACCGGGGCGTGTGTGTTTGTCATTATTTCAGACAATAAATAATCATGGCGTACACAAGAACTCTGATGACAATTCTGCCGCTTGCTGCTGTGCTGTGTGTCCAGAGTAACGGTAAGTAGTCGCCGCTATGCTAACTTCATTGACTCAGTTGTTGGACAGGGAATAGTTGCAGATCCTCATGTGCCAGCTCATAATGACGTGAGAGACAGTAACCAAAGAGTATAGAGACTGCGCTGAGTAGGCCTACGGCTGAAACGCACGGTGGTTATCCTTGTCCCCGATCAATACATGCACAAGGGGGACATACTGTATGTATGTATTGATCGGGGACAAGGATACATACATGTATGATACATAGCAATTACTGAGCTGATCTGATCCGTGGTTATGAAAATCTATGTCTCCACAGGCCAATAGAGTTCATCAGATAAATTGCGTTAGTTAGTCTAAGTGAAACAAAGCCAGCCGGCCAGAGCTTGCACAGCCAGTAAAGGGGCACTTGCCGCCAAAACAACTGAGGCGTGATTTCTCTTTGTGCACTGCTTTGTCTAATATATCTACTTTGAGTACCACACGCCACTGAGTACAGATCATCATCAGTATCCTTATAGCTGAGTGATTCGCATGAGCTCCTGCCGCTTTAGTCAGAACATAAGGATCTGTGCGTCTCATTGAGACTGAAAGGTTTTGTTTCACACTCAAAATTGTTCTGACGCAAATTTGTAAAGGGTATAGCTCTACATTTGTACCCACTCCATAAAGTTCCCCTTCTTTGACACATGTACTGATATATTGTATAACAAGCAAATTAATATTCACGAACTTGCTTGATATACTTTCCTTCCTATAATCCCTTGCAGACCAGAAAGATTCAATTTTGATAAACGCCTCTGTCAAAACAATCACGCTAATAATATGCTCATACTGTCACATTAGGAAGCTCCTTATGCTCACTAGTAATGAAATACTTCTTAATGTGTACTTAAGCTCGACATTTCGTTCCCATACACACATATAAACGGAGAATAGACAGCAGCAAACACACGAATCCAATCACCATACGGATTAGCGACAGATTGAGTTTGACGACACTGATGTCTGCTAGTGATGGTGACAACCTTAGAAAGGACTAAATAAACAAACCTGCTGGCATTTTCCGCCATCCGTGTTCTAATTACAAATAGACTTTACTGAACAACACGCACGATTATAGACAGCACTGATGTGTCCGCAGTCAAACGAACTCTCCGCACCGAGTCAGTCGACAGTCCAATACGGGGCACATAACAGGTCACCATTTGAACCGAGACAAACACACATTGGAAGTAGCACACCCAGGTTCATAAATAGACATAGTTTTTAATGTCTGTGGTCGCATCTAAGGCAGTTTATCCGCCTGTTTTCTCCAACATCGGAGGCGTGAGAGAGAGAGAGTTTGCGAACAAGCTGCATGAAGGTCTTCCTACGGTGTCCGACAGTCTACCTTATCGCTGCGGCAGCCGCCGTGAGAAGACTGTCCTTCCTCGGCTCCACATCGGGCACATGTATGTTAAGCACTCTTACTTACTAAAACAGGATGAGAGTCCATGGTGTTATGCCTGTGACGAGCAGTTTTCTGTTAAACACTTTTTGCTATCTTGTGCCGATCTAATTGACACAAGATATAAACACTTCACATCAGACTCCTTGAAGGTTATGTTCCGGGATGTTCCCCCGGACAAAATCTTCAGTTTCTTAAGAGAATGCAATATTTTTAACAAGATCTGAGCATTCATGGACTATGTGAATTTCATTATTTTGATCTTTTTGAGAGTCTATAGACGTTTCCTTTAAAGACTCCTGCGACATTTTAGCATGACGTATTTAAAAATATATTTAAATCTTGTCTTAAGACCTTTCTTTTAATCTGGCCAGATTTTTACCCATCCCGCCGTGATATGGCCTTAGTCGCTTGCTCGGCGTTAAACCTCAATAACTAACTCACTAACTAATTTTTTTAATGTAAAATTGGAAATCTAACAACTATGCTTTCACAATAAGCAGCACTTCCAGCCGGTAAGCATCTTAACAAAGTTGAAGGCTTTCCATTGTGTACAGTTTCAGTCGTGTTTAATTCTTTCAAATTAACATTTAGTATTTTATGTACTGCCAAATTAACAGGACGTCTTCCAATTGTTTTATCTTTATTTGGCATCAACGTCAAATCTGAATCAATAACATCCAGAAATATCCAATCTTTCACTATCGCCCATTAAACCAAGTAAAGATGCAAGTCTACCTGAAAATGTAGGCGAACGCATATGACTCGGAAATTCTAATGTAACAATTAAGTTAGCTGGATTTAAAGTTGCTTTAATTTTTAATTTACTTTGAAACCAGTTCGCTATGGTACAAAAGTCATAATATACAGGTGATATAAAGTGCGCATCAGTGCCTGATCTATCAGGCAATATATAACTTACATAATAACTTTATAATCTTTTATATTGAGCCACTTTACAGTCTAGAACATTTCATGAATAGCTACAGCCTTTTTTACCATCTCGATTATCAATTCCATTAGTTAAAAACACTGGTTTACTTGTATCAAGGTTTGTTAAATTAATAAATATTTTTATAAACACGTAATAAAAAGCACAATGAAATTTAAATCACAAACAAACGTTAGTGCAAAACCGTTTCAATTTAACGTGGATGCCAAGTACAATGTTGCACCTACCTATGACCAGAAATAAATTCAAATAAATCAGCTCGATAGACCCATCCTAAAAAGTCCCTTCTATAAGTAGAAAGGACTTAAAAAGGACAGAGGGGTGCTCCAAGTAAGTAACCGGAAGCAATGCATATGAAAGCTCCCCCCCCCCCCCCCTCGAAAGCAGCTGTCCACACTGGCTAAATATATGGTCCCACCTTGGAGGACCTAGATCTAAATTTTCATGCACCAAGAGGCTGGAAATCCAGTGGAAACTTTACGAAATACTTAATTTAGGGGGTGGCTAAGACAGCCTCCGAGCATGTTGTAACTGGATGTCGTATTGAAGACATAAAACTGTTCAGTGCTGGTCAAGTCCTTGGTATGTGTACTGTTCTACCAGCGCTAGCCTCACCTATCTGGTTTGTTAGAAGACATAAAAGACCGTTTATAGAAAGTCGGTTGACACAGATTAGAGTCCGTAATTGTTGTCATATTTACTTGCAGTTTTAGATATAGCTAGTGTGGAGAGAGACATTGGATGAGTTCATTAGCCAGCTATGTACCTGTTCAACTTTTTAAAATAATAATTTATTTATTTTTGCAAGTTTTGGATGCACTATATACTCCCATCAAACAGTCAGCCCTGGATGAGTGACGTGAGACATCAATTTCGTCACTGTGTACACGGCGTCGTGAGGTTAGCAATGCCATGACGTCAAGCTAATAGTGACGTCATTTTGCTGCTCGTGCTATTTTTCTTCAGAATTCCTGTCGTTACTCCAGCCCACAGAGCGTACTAATGGCGGGAAGCGCCATGTGCCCGTCTTTATTTGTGTGTGACGGCGTGTGTGTTGATCAGAGTTTGGCTTAGAGAGGAGGAAAATGGATCAGAAGGATAAGCTTAAAAATATGAACAACTGTGCATGTTCCTAAAAGAAAAACGCATGTGAGCTCCAAACAATATGGTAGACTTTGGGATGAAATCTTCATCTTGTTCAATAGGAGATATTTCAACATCAGAATCAGATCAAAGACAAAAGGTATAGACCCTTGACAGCGAGGACAGCTCTCGTAAAGAAGGGATTGTGTGGGTTATGGTTCATCCCTTCTTGTTTAATAGTATTACTGGACTCCGCTAGCCAGAAGGGACCGGTCTCATGATTTCAATTGAAGTGTTTTTCCACCGCAAATTTACAAAACCAAGATGGCGTCCGGTCTCGAGGGAGTCGATTCGAAGACAAACGTCAAACGATGACGCTTTACTTTAAAGTTGCGACGTACTTTCAGGTAGCAGAACAGGTTTGGACACAGTATAGTATAAATATTAGGCGTTATTTTCTTCCTCCTTTATCAGGCGTTTGTGCGCCACCACTTCTACACGTTTGTAACATAGCAGGGACTCCAAGCGCTGTTCCTTGGCTTTGTATGCGCTTGGTCTACGAGCTAGCTGGCGTAAGGAAAGCCAAACTGAAGAAGAAGAAAAGCGTGAGCAGCGAAATGACGTCGCTATAAGCTTCAAGTCATAGCATGTTCCCACGACGCCGTGTACACAGTTGCTGTTTCACGTCATTCATAGTAATAATAATGTTACTTAGAGGATCACGCTGATTTTCATACTAATAGTCCGTCCCTAAGGCGGGGAAGTGGCGCAGTGGTTAAGGCGTCTGCCTCCAATGCCAAAGGTGCGAGGTTCGATACCGGGTTCCGGCGTTGGATTTTTCTCCTCTGGTAAGTGTCACCGTCTGGGCAGTGGGCAGATGTTCACATCTGCACGGGACATAGACGACCCCGGCCCCCACGAGTCCCCTGCTGCCTTGCAGGCCTGGCCGCTTGGCTGCGGAAAGGCTAAGGGAGGAAACCCCTGACATCAAAGCCCCCGTGTCTCCGGGGAAGGCTTTTGAGCCAGAGACTAAGACAAGGACAGTCTGATATAAAACCTACGACCCGAGGACCTCGATGCCACCGTCCCAGCTTGCTAGGCCATGGCAAACGAACCAAGGGTTTAAAGGGTGGGGCCAGTACTGTGCACACTGCACTCCACCAAAAAGCTCCACCGCGCAGGCTTTAGGAAACGCCCACGGAGTCCGTCCCTATACAAACAGTGGGTAACAACAGTGTCGGAGAGCGATATTTAGCTATTTTGCATGAAGAGCTGCTCTCAACATATAGCACGCATAACAAAACGAAAAAAAAAAAAAAAAAAAAAAAAAACATGGGCGAATAAAGCATTATCCGGACTACAGTTCTGTGGTGTTTGTTTTGTTCTGGAAAAAAAGACGTATTTGTAGCACCGCCGAATGTGGAGCAGGGGTATGCGACAAAAACAAACTTGGTCAGCTGTCCATGAGCGCCCCACACAGAACCGCACTACAGTGGTGTTAGAAAAACCGCTTGTGCAAATTCAAGATAGAACGCACGGCGCGTATATGGTATAGTTGAAAATAACTTTTTTGCCCCTTTTTACGGTGCCTGACGCATGTTTGAATTCAAGAGAAAAATGCATCAGACTTTGATTTGAAATTTTATTTTTTATTTTTTTACTCATGAGGTATTTTATTTGGGAATGACCGCGCGCACATGCGCCAGCTATCGGTGAAAAGCTCATTCAAACACCTTTCGATCGATATATCATCTGACATTGACGGTCAAATCTTGGATTTGCGCAGTGGCTTTGAAACTGACACCCCAACGCGCAAACACGACTTCAGAATGCCGCTCGCGATAGAAGCTTCTTTCGTCATCGATGACGCAAACTTCGCTTGTGACTTGCAGAAAACAATGCGCAAGCACTCAAATGTTATGATAAATGATAGGCAAAGAAATTGTCAGTACTGTAAACTAAAATTGTTTGATAAAATTTATTGTTTGGACCCACAGTTTAATTTTTACTGTGTGTAGTCGATCTCCAGCCTGAACTTCACGCCCTTTTAGTGAGGTATAATTTCTTTTGACCTAAATTACAGCTTTGAGAGGTCTAGTTCTACTGAAATGCACGCCATGTTTACTGCAATACTTCAGAGTTGCACTTGAGTTTTTCTGAGACAAATATGTTCGACGGTTTCTTTGAAATAACCGTTTTAGTCTACAACAAGAACGACAGGTAGTAGACGAATTTTTCAGCATGCCAACTCGTTTGGTTTTTGACTGCCTAAACTATGAAAAAACAATGTCTTTTGTGTTGTATGTTTTTCTAGTCGTTGTAACGTTCTTGTAAATAAAGAAAACGACACGAACAAACATTAATATTATTATTAGTATTACATGTATCATTATTATTATTATTATTATTATTATTATTATTATTATTATTATTATTATTATTATTATTGAAGTTTTACTCTTTTTGTCAGTTTCTTACTATAGACAAAAGAAAATTACATTGAACAACAAATAGTTTTGGTTGTTTTTAATTTTATTTAGACAAACACTTCAAGATGCTGTCAGACAGAATTCAGCGGAGGAGACGAGGAGGGTTTTTGCTTATGACCATTTCTCACACTAAGGGCTACCAAATACTAAAACTTGACGAAAATCAGTAGAGCTGTTCCAGAGATATCGCACAGACAAAAACGGAAGCATTGAAAACAAATATGGCTGCCAGGGCCTTTACACTCAGTATGTCAGATAATTTTCCTTTGCACAGCTTTCTTTCCGATACCTTTACTTTAACAACAATTTAAATCAAATGAGCCGTCCTTTTTGTAATATTACCTTTAGTGTACAGACCCTTTATATCTCTACTGTGACCTTGACCTTGACGTTAGGACCTCGGCTTTGGTACAAGACCCATCTTCTAATCTAATACTGACCAGATATGAAAATTCAACAATTCTGTTGGTTTCTTCTGAGAAATCACCTGCACTAAACTCAGCT
>BTPG01000007.1:43880986-43888486 GCA_036245525.1 Semisulcospira habei
ATAGAGGGACTTTGTTATAGCGCTTTAAAGAATACTCAACAACAACAACAGTAAATTAACTTTGGATTGCTTTCCTGTGGTCTGAGAAACGTGTTTTCGCTCATTGTTACTACTCACTTGACCAGTAAACCTCAATCCGCTTGCAGAGGCCATGTTTCAAACTAATACGTACATTCCTTGCGAACACTCATAACATGCTTAAACATTTGTTTTGTGTCACCAGTCCATGCACTGACTTGATGGTAGTGCGAACAATCCAGATAGCTTAATGTTTCAATGTTATTTCACCTTTTTTTGCCCCCAGGTGTGTGAAACTCACTGCCAATTGAAATGCGGAATCTGCCCACATTGTCACAGTTCAAAGCTCACTTAAAGTCTTTTCTTTTCTGTCGGACATTTAACATTTAGCTCACCTTTAGCTAACTGTTGACTGCCTTTTATTCTAATTGTCGAGGGAAGTGGATGTAAGGTGTTGGGAAGGGATGGGGTGGGATAAAGTAGTGTATAATTGTGCGTGTGTCTGAGAGAGTGTGTGCTGTTGTGCATGCGCAGTGAGTCCAGTGTTTTCCTGGAGAAAAGCGCTATACAAGAACTATGTAGTAGTAGTAGTAGTAGTAGTAGTTCCCGGTTCACCTGTTTCATGCGAAGGGGTCGGTGTGGCTTGAGGTGGTGCGAGGAGGGGCGGGGGGAGGGGGAGGGGAGGGGGGAGAAACTACATGACCAGCGTCTTATAGCTGGTTTAAGCAACTGATCTGCTAACTTGCATATTACTTGCCAGGGCTACAGGCTCTGCAGAAGTTCCATACTTATCAGAATGGACCATACATAAACAATAAATGAGATCCATTTGTTTTCTACTACCTATATTAGATTCTTTATCTTTGTGTGTGTGTGTGTGTGTGTGTGTGTGTGTGTGTGTGTGTGTGTGTGTGTGTGTGTGTGTGTGTGTGTGTGTGTGTGTGTGTGTGTGTGTGTGTGTGTGAGAGAGAGAGAGAGAAAGAGAGAGAGAGAGAGAAAAAAAAAATTTCGGACTATGAAACGGTTAACTTATCAGATTGAGTGCACAGTTGTGCATACTGTGACCTTGACCTTAATTATAAAGTGTATCTATATTATAATGTCTGATAATCTCAACTCAACAAAATATGATTCAATAGTAAGAGATACTATAGGTGTTGTGAGAAAATATTCCTAAAATGAGAGCAAATGTTTGGCCCCTATTTTAAACTGAATATTCTTACAAAATCTTAAAAACTGCGACCTTTGTGAAGGTCACGTCTAATCGTTTATCAACTATTCATAGCAATTCCTTACATGTTATCACTTTTAGTAAGATTTTTTAAATCACATTTTCAAAAATATGTTGTTGTTTTTTTATAAATTACAACTTTAGGTGACCTTGACCTTTAAATAACATCTTTCAAGGTCACCAGAGGAAAACATTGAATCCTTTACGTTTCCACTGATAACATTGGTATGTATGTTTTCATCATAATATGTCAAAGATTGGACATCTATTCTTCTGGCAAGTAGGCTATTTCTGCGGATAATGAAAGGTAAAAAAGATGGCGCCGCGATGAAGTCACCATTCTGCTTTTTAGACATTGAATCATTGTAAATGGTAGGTGAATGTATTCTGTTTCATAAGATACCAGTCATTTAGTTCTGTGTGCTTTTTTACGGGAACTGCATTGTTAACACCAACCCTCCCCCAAAAGCAAAATACAGGGCCCAAAGAAGGAAAATATGACCATAGTAGATGCCCTCCTATATTCAATACGGTATTTATTTTTTGCAAACACCTACAGTTCATCTTCATAGGTGATAGGCTTCCGAAAAAAATGTGGTCTCCAATCCCCCGCAAGGGGGGGGGGGGGGGGGGTCAATTCCTATCTGACGGCCTATATGAAATTCAATCCAGACCAAAAAGGTGACTGCCAAGCGTGTAATATGCAAAGAAGTACCCAACGGAGAAAGAAACACGCTTAGAAAAGACGGGTACAACACAATTTATTAATATTTCGGGTAAATACCCTTTGTCAAAATAGACAAAATAGACAAACAAACAAACAGAGAGATTAGCCGCTACTTATCTTCATTGGCAGAAGGAATGTGGCAGGCAGTTGCCACATTCCTTCTGCCAATGAAGATAAGTAGCGGCTAATCTCTCTGTTTGTTTGTTTGTCTATTTTGACAAAGGGCATTTACCCGAAATATTAATAAATTGTGTTGTACCCGTCTTTTCAAAGCGTGTTTCTTTCTCCGTTGGGTACTTCTTTCTATATGAAATTCGCCTTTCCGCCTGAATTCCGCCTTTGTATGGGTCCTCTCACACCGGAGCGCACACCGTTTTTCGCAAATATCTTCGCAAACAAACGCTTTTCCACACCAGTCCTGGAACAAATATCACACTCGGTGACAATGGACCTAATGCGATTTACTTTCAAGAAACTCGAAAGATGTGCCAGTTTTACTGTGCAGTCGTAAACACTCGGAATTTCTTCATGAAATGACTCATTTTACATCCCTAAATGTGCCCCAGACATATATTCAAAGAAATATAACAAAGAACCACTTTCACATCAATAAGTACGTCGACCAAGTTTTTAAACCTGAGCCATACGTGAAGTCTGCATGATTGAGCGCGATATTTAACTCATTCTACCCCAACACCGAAATCCCCAAATTTTGCCCTTGTCCTCTGAAGACTGCATTGCAGTGCAGGACACAGATCGACCATGATAGTTCAAGGGTGATGCCAGAATAGCTTGGCGCCCATAGGTGCCAAGCTATTCTGGCATCACCCTTGAACTATCATGGTTGATCCTTATCTTGCTGTGGGGTGTCTGGGGTAGAATGAGTTAAATCTGACCGGGGCTGTATTGGAAATAGCTTGTTATTGTCTTGTCACCAAGTATTTACCACTGTACGGCCAAATCAACACATCATAGGAGTTAAGTAAAAATATCCATATTAGGTCAGTTAGCACTAAATGACATTTAATGGTACGGAAAACTGTTTCTTTGCGGAAATATTTGGAAAACACGCTGTGGGCTCAGATGTCAAACGGACGATAGGAACCACTGATATGGCACAGAAATTAGAATGGCGCGAAAGGGCGCGACAGGTGATAAAATGTACGTCATATTTACGGTCCGAACACATCCGACATCCGAAAAAATCGATCCCCTGAGCGAACAGAAATCGTATTGTGTTCGCTTCGCAGTCGGATGCGAAATTCGGTACTGCATCGGACAAATGGAAACGCGCAATAGTAAAAGCGACCTGCACGAACTGTTCTCTCTCCGACCCGCTTCGGATTTTGATCGTATTCGTATCGAGTCGGGTTCGTGCTTATGAAAACGTAGCTTCAGTGTTACAAAATACTTTTGTTTTCATCCCTACGTCACACGACCAATTCCTTTAGCGCAAACTGCACCACATGACCAAGCTACAGAAACCTTTGTAGCGACAAATGGCGGACTTCTTGTAGCCCTCTTTGAGATGCATCTTGGGTGCGAGTTTTATTCTATAAAAGATAACCAAAACGCTCTAAAGTAAAAGGTTACTTAGTGTTGTTCGAAACAACAGGCACACTACTGGACACGGCAACATCATGAAATATTTTGAATTATGTCATAAGTCTATTATGTATAAATGTATATTTCTTGACGTCAGTCATGTCTGATGTGATCCAGGTAGGACGATTTCTTCTTGATTTCTTTTACGAAAATAGTGAAGGAATGAAAACAAATAAGTTATTGGTAGCAGGGGCCTGCTGCACGGCTCCTTGTAGGCCTTTGGGAGGTCAAAGGAACCATTGTACCCCTCAGGCCTTTGGGGTACAATGGTTCCTTTGACCTCCCTCAGGCCTACAAGGGTCAGTGTAGCAAACCCCTGCTACAAATAATGCATTATAAAGATGACAGTTAAATAGGGGAAACAACTGAAATCAAACTCAGGCACTGATTATTATTATATAACATTTTATGTCACAAACTGATTTCAAGACTCCATATCATGGCACCCGAAGGTTTGCTGTGGTTGCAGGTCATGGATTCTCCTGGTCTGTTCGACACGAATGGAAATAAGACTGCGATTGCGGAGATCGTTATGAAGTCCGTAGCTGCTATGAACCCGGGTGCACACGCCATACTCTACGTGGTGAGGATTGGAAGTCGCTACACGGAGGAAGAATGGGATTCTTACAACAGACTGAAGGTTTGTCATACTGGTCTCCGCGAATACTCACAATGCAAAGAGCCTGTTGTGGTTCACATGAAAAGAACAGTTTAGATGAACAGAGCGGTGGTAAATGGTCCGTATAACTATAACATTTGTCTTTGGTCATGCCCCCCCCCCCCCCAAAAAAAAAAAAAAAAAAAAAAAAAAAAATCTACTTTCTTTTATTTATTGCTACTTTTCTTTCCGATTTGATTAATGCACAAAAGGCGCCCCACATCTTTAGCTGCGGAAGTGCCGATGGCAACGCTATACGACATTTTCGGAGCTATTGATGCGGGCCGCTTTGAATGCGTTATATTGGAAGACGTTGATCTGTCCATGTGTATCAGCAAGATGTGCGTCAGTATCTGAATGTTGGTGTGTTTGCGTAGGTGTACCTCGGTGAAAATATGGTTAACCACACAATCGTGTTATTCACGCATGGTAAAATCCTGCAAGGCATCCCGATGGAGGACTACTTGGAAAAGGCGCCCAAAGAATTCAAGCAAGTCCTCCAAGAGTGTGGCCACAGACACGTCGTTTTCGACAAGGACGAGAAAAACAAACCACAGGTGAGATCTTTGAATTACTTGTATTTATTTATTCGTTTATTTATGTATTATTCATTGATTGATTATTGATTGATGTATTGATTATTTATTATTATTATTATTATTATTATTATTATTATTATTATTATTAAGATGTAATAATGCACAGTATCCTAAATAAATCAGCTGTAGGGACTATACTAAATGTAGATAGAGAAAATTAAATCTCAGCTGCGTCTTCTCACAATACAGCTACTCTTACAGAACAAGACACACACAGGCACATGCATGAAAATGATACCAGTAACAATCTATTCATATTAAGGGAAATCTGCCAGCATTGAGTGATTACCCTTTTCAATTCAATTCAATTCAATAAACTTTATTTATCCCGCTAGGGGCAATTGAAGTGGTCCGACAGGCTCAGTGACTAGATATACACAAAGCTTACATTAAAATATGCACACAATAAGGATACAAACAATCCATTCAACTAAATCTAATGTATTTAGAAACAGCATAGCATACGTGCACATCTCAGCTCATATCACCGCACAATGCACAGCAGTGAAAACGTGTTTTTTTAATACCCTTAGAATGCATACTGTATCTACCCAGTACCCCTTGGTGAGTATCAGGATTGGATACCTCACATGGTATGTAGTCAGTGGCGGCAGAAATATGCATTGAAACGGGGGATGGTTGCTCATTCAGCAGATAAATCTATTTAACCCTTTGCTATCCGTAGCGGGTTTTGTCTCGACGATTTCTTTGGAGACTTTTGAACCACATACATACCGCCCCCCCCCCCCCCGACAAGCCCCTGCTGTTGTTTGACCCCACCTCCCCCCCCCCCACCCCACCGCCCCCACCCCCACCCCCCACCCATGTTGTTTGATATTTTGGAGATTGCTGAGTGTCTTCACACCTCCCCCCCCCCCCAATCTCTGTTGTTTGATATTTTGGAAATTGATGAGTGTCTTTACACCTCCCCCCCCCCTTCCCCCGTTGTTTGATATTTAGGAGATTCCTGAGTGTCTTCACACACCCCCAACCCCTGTTGTTTAATATTATGGAGATTGCTGAGGTCACACCTCCCCCTCCCCCGTTGTTTGATATTTTGGAGATTGCTGAGTGTCTTCACACCTCCCCACCTCCAACGTTGTTTGATATTTTGGAGATTGCTGAGTGTCTTCACACACACCCACCACCTGTTGTTTAATATTATGGAGATTGCTGAGTGTCTTCACACACACCCTCCCCCGTTGTTTGATATTTTGGAGATTGCTGACTGTCTTCACACCTCCCCACCTCCAACGCTGTTTGATATTTTAGAGATTGCTGAGTGTCTTTACACCCCCCCCCCCTCCCCCCACCTCCCCCGTTGTTTGATATTTGGGAGATTGCTGAGTGTCTTCACACCTCCCCACCTCCAACGTTGTTTGATATTTTGGAGATTGCTGACTGTCTTCACACCTCCCCACCTCCAACGCTGTTTGATATTTTAGAGATTGCTGAGTGTCTTTACACCCCCCCCCCCCACCTCCCCCGTTGTTTGATATTTGGGAGATTGCTGAGTGTCTTCACACCCCCCCCCCCCCTCTCGCTGTTTGATATTTTGGAGATTGCTGAGTGTCTTCACACGCGCGCGCCACACTACCTGCACCACCACCACCACCACGCCCCCCCCCCTCCCCACGCATCCCCCCTCCACACACACACACACACACACACACACACACACACACACACACACACACACACACACACAACCTTCCCCCATCCCTTTCAGATGATTCGCGGGTGACGTCAGTAGAACAATAATTTTATTTTTCACAAACAATTTGTAAATCACTTTCCCTGCGCCCTGCAGGTCGAAACCCTCCTCGGTACAGTCCAAACTTTGCTAATTGAAAATGGCGGCCAGCACTTCCGGAGCGAACAGACCAATAAATTCGCACACAAGATGGACGAAACGATTGACCAGTGTGTGAAAGACGGTACAGCCAAGAGACAGGGCCCATGTGGTGATACAATCAGGGACAGAAAGCAAGATGCCGAATGCCGGGCTCAAGAGAGGGCTGATACAGAGTGGCGCACGAAGCAATGCATTGTCCAGAACATAAACTGTGACTGCGGGTCGGCAGAAAACCTGGCCGTGTGGTTCTTGGGGACTTTGCTGACCATTGTCCTCGCTTACAATGGCATCTACGCCTTTTTATTTTAGAAACGTTGTCTTGGTTTACGTAAGGGTAGTTTTGTCTTTTGTAGACTTGGTCAATGATTAGCTCTTCTATAGGCCTACAATTGTTCTGCCCGCTTATCACGCCATTTCTCTTCTAATCCGTCAGATCAAAGCTATTCTGATTTGTTTATGCTTATTAGGTCTCGCGCAGGGCATCTTTAGTAGATGTTTCGCATTATTAAGTCCTAAGAGAACAAGTAGGCCGTTTGGCATCGGTGCGCACAACGATATTCCTAAAATATCTCCGCAAAGAAACACTTTTCTGTGCCACTTTAAGAACAAATAATTATCATTAAGTGCCAGTTGACCTAATAAAGAATATTTTACTGAACTCCTGTGATTTGTCGATTTTGCTGTACAGTCGTAAGAAATTTTGTGTAAAGAAAAGAACACGCCGTTTTCGATACCCTCAATAGAGCCCCTGCAGATTTCAGTATCGAGGTCAAGCATGCATACTTCATGTATGCCTGCGCTGTTTCA
>BTPG01000007.1:43890986-43983486 GCA_036245525.1 Semisulcospira habei
TTGGAGGATGACTGCTTCTTGAACAGTGCGCTCAGCGCTGAAGAGGTCCTGAAAGTATTCCGACCAGCGGTTCAAGACGGAGTTATTATCTGTGAGGAGTGCCTGTCCATCAGCGCTTCGCAGGGGACTTCGTATCAGGTGCCTGGGGCCATACACTGCTTTCAGTGCTTCGTAGAAGCCCCTGTAGTCACCGTTGTCAGCACAAAGCTGGGTCCTATGTGCGAGTCTGGTCCACCACTCGTTCTGGAGATCTCTGAGCTTGCGCTGGAGACTGCTGCAGACGAGGCGGAAGGCAGACTTCTTCACAGGGCAGGAAGGCTGGGCTAGGTGGGCCTGATGGGCGGCTCTTTTTTTGCTAGGAGTTCCTGGATCTCTACGTCGTTTTCGTCAAACCAGTCTTTGTTCCTCTTTCTAGCGAAGCCCAAGACTTCTGCAGAGGATTTTGCGACAGCAGTTTTCAGCTGTTCCCAGAGTGTTTCAGGGAAGGAGTCTGCTGGGTCAGCTGTGTCTGTGAGCCTGCGCTGTAAATCTGTCTGAAAGGCAGCTTTTACGTCGTCAAGCTGAAGGCTGGCAATATCAAGCTTTTTCTTAGGGGGCCCCCCCTTTCTTGGGTTTTGGCTTAAAATGGAGCCTGAGTTTGCAGCGGACAAGGCGGTGGTCAGTGTGGCACTCTGCGCTGGGCATCACTCTGGTGAGGAGGACATCACTGCGGTCCCTCTGACGCACTAGGACATAGTCGATAAGGTGCCAGTGTTTTGGAGCGAGGATGCATCCAGGTGGTCTTTCGACTGTCCTTTTGCTGGAAAGTAGTGTTGGTGATGACAAGCTGCTGCTCTACACAGAACTCCAACAGTAGGCGGCCATTGTCATTGCAGTTCCCGATGCCATGCTTGCCGAGGACTCCTTTCCAGGCTTCAGAGTCCTGGCCCACTCTGGCGTTGAAGTCGCCAAGGATGATGACTTTGTCGTCTGCAGGGGTGCTCTGTAGGAGGCTGCGCAGGTCAGTGTAGAACTTGTCCTTTTCTGCTGGCTCTGCTAGGTGGGTTGGGGAGTACACACTGAGAAGGGTGACGTGTTGCTGGTGTCTCAGTGGGAGGCGCATGGACATGATGCGGTCTGAGTGACCAGTTGGTAGGTTTTCCAGCTTAGTCGCAATGGAGGTCTTGACCATGAAGCCTACGCCTGAGAGCCGTCTTTCTGATGCAGACTTGCCTGACCAGTAGAGGGTGTAGCCAGCGCCATGTTCTTGGAGACTGCCTTCGTCCGGGAGGCGTACTTCGCTGAGCGCAGCGATGTCGATGTTTAACCTCCGCAATTCATGGGCAATGAGGGCGGAGCGACGTTCAGGGCGTCCGCTGTCTGCTGTGTCAAGCATGGTTCGGATGTTCCAGCATGCTACGTTGAGTCCGGTCGTGGTCGTCATTAGAGTGGATCCGTTGTTTTTACTTATTTTCTGACCGCAGGAGAAGATGCCCGTTGACCGCGGCTAGCCAACTGGGGTTGTGAGGGGATGAGCTTTGGTTAGGCCACCTTTTCTAGGCCCCTCTCCGTGTGGAGCAAGCAGTGCTGTCCCTAGAGAAGGCTGCTTGGTCGTTCAGGGTGTGCCGAGTGACGTTGTCATCTCCAGGTCAACATCAGGCGACCAATATCCTGAACCGCCTGCATGCAGGTTTGAGACTGCGGCTTCCAGTGACAACTTTCACCTGCCGTTTCGCCCCTCGCCCGTCGCTACAGGACTTGGAATGGTCTGTGTCATGGTCCGTGGACGTTTCCTAAAGCTTGCGCGGTGGAGCTTTTTGGTGGAGTGCAGTGTGCGCAGTACTGACCCCACCCTTTAAACCCTTGGTTCGTCTGCCATGGCCTAGCAAGCTGGGACGATGGCATCGAGGTCCTCAGGTCGTAGGTTTTATATCAGACTGTCCTTGTTCTAGTCTCTGGCTCAAAAACCTTCCCCGGAGACACGTGGGCTTTGAAGTCAGGCTTTACCTCCCTTAGCCTTTCCGCAGCCAAGCGGCCAGGCCTGCAAGGCAGCAGGACAATGTTGATTAATTTTCGAGGTTCTCTCCTCTAGATCCGCCGTGTTTAGCCTGTGTTCAGCAATAGTATTATTAGTAGTAACCCATTCAGCCCTGACGCACTACAACAGGAAATGGATCGACCATGAAAATTCAAGGGTAGTTCCAGATTAGCTGGGCGCCTGTCGGCGCCAAGCTAATCTGGCACTACCCTTGAATTATCATGGCCGATCCATCTCCTGCAACAGGTGCATAGTCTTTAGATGACGCCTCCAAAATTTGGGAAATACGTGCGTCGGGCTGAATGAGTTAATCACATTATACCCATAATCATTATTGTGTCTTTACAATCACCAAGTCACTCCGTTCTCTGGCAATAGCAGAGTGGAAGAGCTTCAGTTACAATACAAATTCAAATTGAATGCCAGTCATGAAACACGGAGAAACATACGTTTGTCTACCCATACAATAAATCCTGTCATTTCTGATGTGGGCATTTATTACAGTAGGCCTACTAACAGCGCTGATTTTCCTATACAGGTGGAAACTCTCCTGGAAGTGGTACGGAAAATGGTAAAACAAAACGGCGGCAAAACTATCGAGAGCCCCCTGACTGAGGCGATTCGGAAAGCGATTAAAAGAATTTTGAATGAAGAAAAGTGGACTGATATGTGGCTAATAAAGAAAATGATCGTGGCGGGAGAAAAGTTATTGGACTGGACAGGTGATGTATATATATCATTTTATGAGAGCGTTTTCGGCGAAGACTCGTACATTCTTTACCTAAAGAGCAAGATGCCTCTCGACAATATGATTGCTCCATTTAAATGGCTGTATGGCAAAGTTTTCGGCTAAAAGACATGAACAAAATCATCATAAACGTTTGATTGTTTGTTGTCTCCTGTTGACTCCAGCCTCCCCCCCCCCCCTCCCCCCTTCCCCTCCCCCCTCCCTCCCTCCCACCCTTCCCCTCCCTCCCCCCCTCCCTTCGCCTCTAACTCTCCACCACCTCCCACCCCCAATCCTTTCCCCCACTCGCAACCATGCCCTATAAATAAAAAAAAAAAAATAAACAGCTGAACAAAAAAGTGGAACAAATACCGTAAACTAAAGATCTTAAGATGTTGTTATTTAGTACTAGACGTGCATTAGTCCTTTTTGGCTCACGTACGAAGTAAACTGAGTCTTTGTTCTGAGCGTGTGGTCGTCCGTCCGCTGTCGTCCGTGGTAAACTTTAAGGTTGGCATTTTCTCAGAGACTATTAAAGCCACTGTCTTCAAACTTGGCCCAAGGATACTTTGTGGCAACTTCTTCCTAAACATACCAATTTGAGTGACCTCTCTCAAAGGTCAAGGTTACAGGGGATCAGGAAATAAGTTTTAAAAAATAGCCATAATTTGACCCAAAAATGTTTTTTTCTCAAATACTATTCACAACTTGAAACCCAAACTTGGTTCAAAGATACCTGATGGTACGACCTTCCTATGCATACTAATTTGGTTGATCCCTCGGAAAGGTCAAGGGTCACAAGAGATCAGGAAATAGGTGAAAAATAGCCATATATTGACAAAAGATGTTTTATCTCAAATACTATTCACAACTTCAACCCACACTTCGTACAAAGATACCTGGTGGTAAGACATATCTATGCATATTAATTTGGATGACCCCTCCAAAAGGTCAGGGGTCACAAAAGGTCAAGAAATGTGTGTAAAATGCCAATTTTTATAGAATTGTAGTTTTTATCAACATTTTGGTAACGTTTTCAATCAAATTTGGCTCAAAGTAACTGCTGATAAGACCTTAATGTGCATACTAATTTAGTTGATCAATCACAAAGGTCAAGGGTCATGGGATGATCCAAAAATAGGTTTAAAAAAGCCACATTTTCACAAAAATTGTTTTTCTCTTAAATATTATTTTTAACTTCAAACCCAAACTTGGTACCTGATGGTAAGACCTATCAATGCATACTATGAAAAATGCCATTTTTGGTTACAATTTTAATTTTTATCAAACAGACATGGGACTTTAACGATTTCTTTTGGAAATCCGATTTTTCCCCCCTGCACTTTGGTTATTTTTTAGATCAGTGCAAATTCGTTGAGAAATTTTTTTGAGTATTATGGTGCATGTTTACATGTTGAATTTTACATTTTTCTTCAACTCATTGCTTACACTATAAGATGAATGTAGCAGGCCTGACAATTCTCTGCCTTTCAGCGGTTTTCCGCCGTTGAAGGTAATCTTTCCGCCACACAAATGACAAGATTCCGCCGTAGGAGGGAAAAGAAAAAAATGCGATTCGATGATTGTATTGCTATTCTGCCGTATTCGCATTTTGCTCTTTGCTGAAATAGCTGTTACCGACAGTAGCTCAAGCTACCGTTTTCGTTTTAAAATGGCGCAGCGCACAATCGTACAGCGTGGCCCAAAATTTGATGATGACAGCTTTTATATCTGGTGAGTCTTCGAGGCGCAACCTACCCCCCCCCCCTCCCCCCCTCCTCCCCTCCCTCTCCCCTGCTTATCGATTTCTTCGGACCCTGGAAGGAAGGTCTAGTATGTCCGTCACGCGCCTTTTCTCTCTCAACCCCCCCCCCCCCAAGCCCCTCCCCCTACCCCCACCCCCCCACCCCCACCCCCCACCCCCTACCCCCCACCTCTACTGATCGATTTCCGACAATTTGATGTCAGCCTGGTCTCATGTCTGATCAAAGTTTTTGCAAATTTTTCAATCAAATTTTGCGTGAACTTTACAGATGGCGAGACATTTCTACGCATAATAATTTAGCCGACTCATCACGAAGGTCAAGGATCACGGTGGTTTGACAGATGTGTAACAGATGTTTAAATGTTCAGAAAACATGGATTTCGCTGGTGCTGAATCCAGCCCTTTACTTTTTGTCACAAAGGTCACACGTACATCGGTCATACACGTGAACCATAAGGGCTTTGCCTTTCTTGTTAATCATATAAAGAAGTGCTACATGTCTGTCTTTGTTTTCCTTAAGAAATGTGTATATACATTGTTACGATTGTGGTTGTGTTGTCCTGTGAGAGCATGCTTGTGTTAATCGTAGGAAACGATCCGATATTTTATTTGAGCTATCTTGGTTACGTATCACGTGCCTTTTTAGTGAGATTCTCTATTGTTCGCGCAGATAGCGGTTTTGGTTTTGTTATGATACGCTAATTTTAGTCCAGAAGCTTCTAGAAAAGTCGCACGGAGAAGAGCGGTCGATTTTTGTTTTGCGTAGATTATCTGAGAATGAACCAGAACGTTCGAGCAGAATCGCACTGTTTAGTGACCTTACATGTGACGTCGAAGTGTAAGCAACAGTTTGCTACACTGTAGTAATTTTAGTCATAGTTGTTTACTGTGCGCGTGAATTTAGCAGCCGGTCAGTGGGTATTATGAAAAGTCGTAAACGGTTTGCCATATTTTTTATGTGATATCATTACACACTGGGGTTTGGGGCTGAAATGAGCAGCCGAATTTTTGTAGACTATTTTAGTTTATTCCAGAAAGTTCTTCTTTTATTAATATTTATGATTTAAGTTATGTGTTCCATTCTGATTGGTTGCGGTGTGTGAATTTGTTTAGATTATTCTAGAAAATTGTTCGACTATAAAAGATGGGGAAAAGAAGCACGTATATACATTGTCTTGCATTGTCAGTTGTAGGGACACACAGTTTATCGTAGGTACGTGGCCCGTATAGGGTGTACATTGTGAGAGACGCAGCGTAACGGTGGTGTACGTTGTATGAAAAACTTTGTGTCGGCAGTGTGGACATTTGCAGAAGAGACATTGTATCAGTGTTGGTGCATTTGGAAATGCCTTGTGTGGAGATCGCATCGCTGAATTAAAATATTGTTGGAACTGTTACTCCAGTATTGTCTACATCCTTAAGCCACGTGTGACGAGTTGCAGCTGAATGAAGTTTATTTAAAAGAACCTTACGTGCGTGCGTCTGGTGTGTTTATCATACTACGACTACGACCCTACCACGTAACATACATAGAAGTGCATAGTTATAGTATATGTTTGTATGTAAGCCTACATTATGTATGCCACCATAAACAAAGACACAGAAATGATATGCAGATACTAAATAGAAAGCTTATATTTTTTCCATTTATTTGTTATTTTTGTAATCAATACGTGTATTTGTATATTTCAAAATCCTGTCGCTGGAACACTTTGAAAACATGTATAACTCAAACACTACACATGTTGATGTAATGTTGTAATGTGGCAGCATGCCTGCTTTAGCTTTTAAACTGGAACAAGTGTGTAGTATTTATAGTTGGTCTTGCAAGGACAACTTGCCATTTTGTTTAATCCGTTCAGTGCCAGTTGACGCCAATTGTGTTTGTGCAATCGTCATTAATTCAACACCATAGCTGCCCCAGGAACCTGGATTCAAAGTGGTGTCAGCATGAGGCATAGATCCTCAAGGACTTTAAACAATAAAAAATAAACAGCTGAACAAAACAGTGGAACATGTTAACAAATACCGTAAATAAAAGATCTTAAGATGCTGTTATTTCGTATGTGCATTAGTCTTTTTAACCATATAAAGCAGTGCTGTCATTGTTTTCCTTAAGAAATGCATGGCTATAATATGTTTGTGTGTAAGCTTACATTATGTATGCCACAGTAAACAAATACACAGAAATGAAAAGCAGATACTATATGGAAAGCTTATACTCCTTTCCATGTAATTTGTTGTTATTTTGTAATCAATACGTGTATTTGTATATTTCAAAATCCTGTCTTACATGTGCTCATCACAAAAAGCAAAGAAACACTTTGAAAACATGCATAACTCAAACACTACACATGTTGATGTAATGTTATACTGTGGCAGCATGCCTGCTTTTAAACTGGAACAAGTGTGTAGTATTCATAGCTAAAGCGTTGGTCTTGCAAGGGCAACTTGCCGTTTTGTTTATCCCGTTCATTGCCAGTTGACGTCAATTGTGTGTGTGCAATTGCCATTAATTCAACAACATAGCTGCCCCAGGAACGTGGATTTCAAAGTGGGGTCAGCAAGAGGCATAGATCCTCATGAGCCCCCGCAAATGCGGGGGCTCATGAGGATCTATACCTCTTGCATTTGGGTGGCGTTCAAACTGATTTTCTCGGCACTGAACTGGTTAAAACAAGCTGTGGCTAGCATGGTTAAGCGTGCAATTCAGCCTTTCTTGTATCTGTTTGCTGAATCATGCACAGTGCCGCCCATATGCAGCACACTTTCTGCTTTTACAGCAAGGCCTGACTACTTGACAATCCTGCTGTTACGTTTGTTTCATTATATTTAAAGGCCAACTACCGCCGTAACTGTTCACAGATACACTTCTGTAAGACACAGATGGTTTTCAAACGCAACACTCCACGCAGGTCTAGTTATTGTTCATTTAGACACAGGAGAATCCAGTTCAGCACACGTCGTCTTTATATCAAGTAACCTGACAATGACTCCACTCCGTTCTATGAATACAAGGCTATCAGTACGAGAAACAGCTAAAAATAGATTAACACGCTAACGGCTGGTCAGACTAAATAAGTGCGATTACGCCTGTGCTTTTGCTGCATGCCCAGACTGGAATAGAAGTTCATTAGGTGTGACGACAAGGCATAACAAACACAAATGGTGCTGAACTGTCTTCAGTTTTACGTGTAATGGTACTTTTAAAAAAATACGCCTCATTTAAAACAACTCCTAAAATGGCAAGGTGTTCCTTGACGTTTTGTGATTAATTATTATTTCAAAATTTCGTCTTTTATATTTCAAATCTGCTGTTTATGTACGCTTAAAGTCATACTCTCTGGACAATATTAAATTACCCCTTCATTGCCAGCGGTTGCAGATTGTGTTTCTGAATGTGTTAATTCAGCCCCAGAAGGATGCAACTGTCTAAGAAAGATGGCTACACAGTGGTGTCAGCAAGAGCTATAGATCCTCATGACCCCCGCAATTGCGTCATGAGTATCTATGCCTCTTGCAGTTGGTTGGTGCTCAATTTTGTCTTGTGAGTGAAGGGGTTAAACTGAACATGTACATTGCTCATGTAAGAAAAACAATGTGTGGCTTGTTGGTTTGTGCACGCACGCTTCTCTTTTCATTAAGCGTTTTGTAAAGTAAATGTGGGAATAAACGATGTATAAGTAGAAACTTGTTTATGTGCGTCAAGTGTACAAATTGCATATGCATGCTTGAGTGTGGCGTCCATGTGTGTGGGTGTGTGTCTGTGTGTGTGTGCTTGCGTGAGTATGTGCGCGCCGTGCGTGTGTTTGAGACCGAGGTGACTGACCGAGTTGACGTTCATTGTCATGATTTCATACGTCCACATTTCGGGCCCTTCGTCTCTGTGTACATGCTGACCGCGTCTTGGATGCCAGTTTTGTTCCATAAAGAAGCACCAAAACGTTCTAAAGTACAATGAACAATGAACAATGAAACTTTATTTTCCAACGGTAGAAGTTATTGGTAACAGGGCCAGTTTTCAAACTTGCCGTTGCTACATCTACTACATAAATGACATAGACATGTAAACATACACACACTGACGCATGCATGCACTCGCTCACGCACGCACGCGCGCACATACGCACACGCACGCTCACACACACACGCACTCAGGTACGCACGCATGCACACCACACCTCGCGCATGCACGCACGCACACACACACACGCACACACACAGGCACACCGCAATTACTCATGCACGCACGCACACACACACACACATACACACACACACAAACACAACTTAAACACTCACTTAGTGTTGTTTGGAACAATAGGCACACTGCTGAAGTTGCTTGTAACACACATTTGCAATAATACATTGCGTAATATAAACCCCCAAAGAAACAACCTTGCACATCGGGGTCCTGTGCGACTATTTTATTGAGGAATTCGCTAAAATCTTCTCACTCACCTGTTCCTTTGCATTACCCTGACAATTTGTAGACAATGTTGCTGGCAATGCAGACGGCAATGTCATAAAAGAGCTTATAAATTGCGTCATAACCCTGTTTTGTGTGACATGTATATTATTTTGACGTCAGTCATGTCTGGCTTGATCCCGGTCAGAAGATTTCAGCTCTGATTTATTTTACGAAAATAGTGGAGGAGTGTAATCAAATACATTATTGGTAGCAGGGGTTTTCTATACGGACCCGTATATGCGTTCAGGAGGTTAAAGTAACCATTGCTTACTTTGACCTCCCTAAGGCCTACATTGGTCCGTGTCGCTAACCCCTGCTACCATTGACTTGTATTGTTTTCATTCATACGTCACACGACCAATCACTTAAGCACAAACCGTACCATGTGACCTCGCTACAAAAAAAAAAAAAAAAAAAAAAACCCCAACTTGTAGCGATTCAGTAATGGCGGTCTTCTCGTAACCCTATTTAATTGTGACTTTCTTGTATATTAATTTTGTTCCATAAAAGAGCGCCAATACTTTCTTTTTGTCTGGACAAATGGTGAGGTTACGTTTGCAAACGACCGACTCACAACAATGAAAGACAGCGAAATCACAGCGAGACTGAGAAAAAAGGACTCCAAACATCTCCTAGAGGCAAATATCCTCTGGCGCTCATGAGGATTACAGAAGATTTATGCCCCTTGCATATGTTTGGAGGGCCGTCTACGTTCATGATACAAGCTGGCTACCCGCCTTGACTTCACTCTCGCTCGTTGCTAGGAGTCGTTAGGCGTAATAAAGGAAACCTCACTCATGACTCATCGGGACTGCGCGCGATTTCATATAGGACGGTTTTAACCCTTTCACTGCCAGTTAGCGCAAATTACGTTTCTGAACTATTTGTTAACTCATTTGAGACGTGCCGCCTCCGGATACGCGGCTTAAGGTCTCTAATGAATTAATTCAACGTCAGTTAGATACAGCCGTCCAAGGAACATGGATACAGAGAGGTGTCAGCAGGAGGGTTAGATCCTCATGAGCCCCCACAACAAGGTGTCAGCAAAGAGGTATAGATCCTCATGAGCCCCCACAACGAGGTGTCAGCAGGACGCTTAGATCCTCGTGAGCCCCCACAACGAGGTGTCAGTAAAGAGGCATAGATCCTCACGAGCCCCCACAACGAGGTGTCAGCAGGAGGCTTAGATCCTCATGAGCCCCCACAACGAGGTGTCAGCAAAGAGGCATAGATTCTCACGAGCCCCCTCAATTGCGGAGGCTCATGAGGAGCTATGTCTCTTGCAGTTGGATGCTGTTCACGCGTTTCTCGGCAGCAAAGACACAAAGGAACAGCCCAATGCTCAAAAGGCCGGCGTCGGGCCGATGACCTTTGCGCACTGGTAGGGCCCCCGCAGTTAACTGGTGGTTCTTGTGCGTGTATGTCTCGTGCATCTGGATGTGGATCGTTGTGATCTGGAAGGGAAGGGGTTAATTTATGCTATCCCAGAACCGAAATCCGCCCATTTGAAGTTGTCCCTGCAGAACTGTTTTACAATTCTAGCGACAGATCGAGTATGATAGTTTAAGGGTGGTGCCAGAATAGCTTGGCGCCTATTGGCGCCAAGCTATTCTGACACCACCCTTGAACTATCTTTGCTCGATCGATGTTTTGCTGTGGTGTGTCGGGGCTGAATGAGTTAATGGACTCCTGTTCAACGTGCAAACAAACTGCTTATCGATTTGACACACTGCACCTCACCCCACACTCCACCTCAAGGTCGAAAACTTGCGCAGACGACCTGCTGATCGAAATTGTAGTCCAGGAAGTTAATTTTGCAGACACTCGCAACATACCACAAACATTCTACATACACATAACACCAGAGGAGTAGATCTACCCGCAAGAGACTAGATTTATATGAGCCCATGCACGCTGCGGGTGCTCATGATAATCTATGCATCTTGCAGATGCTGGGCGTTTTACCAGTCAACTTCTAGTTCAGGAGTTCTCAAATCTCTCCAGATGCACGGTTTTTCAGACTTCACAGTGGCGCTGAAAGGTATGTGGTTAGTGTATTGATTTTGACGTTCAACAATAGAGTGTACTGGGAGGCAACTATGGCTGATGTCGACCCGATACATTTTTGCTGACCGGGGCGTGTGTTTGTCATTATTTCAGACAGTAAATAATCATGGCGTACACAAGAACACTGATGACAATTCTGCCGCTTGCTGCTGTGCTGTGCGTCCAGAGTAATGGTAAGTAGTCAACGCTATACTAACTTCATTGTCTCAGTTCCTGGACAGAGAATAGTTGCAGAGCGGTCATACCTCTGGTCCTGAAACCCACGCTGTCATTCCCTTTAGAGTGAATGACAGTGGAGTTTTCATGGCCCGAGGTATGTCCACACAACGTGATTAACCGTCAAGCCAAGTAAGTATGTACGTTCCTGACAGGTTTGATCGGCACAAGCATTCGCTGTGTATCTTCTGCACATTTTACTACCTTTTCTTACAGCTGTCCAAAACAGAACTTTTTATGCCTGTAATTATTAGACATTTAAAAAAAATGTTTTCGACAAACGTGAGAAAGGACTTGCGATACCGGCTTTGATTTTACAGACTTCGGTCAAATCTTTCCGTGTGCCTTAAAGCTCTGGTGTTCTAATGACTAAAAGCGTTGAGATGCGAAAAATAAATTGTTTTAAAAATTGCATTCGTAAACCACCTGTCTTGTATGCTGAACATACAACCAACGTACTGATTATCCACGTTTGCCATCCCACAAAAGGAAAATAATTTCTTATCAAGTTCAATTAGAAAATGTGTTTATGGTTCTGTTAGGATAGTAAAGAGGTGTACACTCTTTGACACACCAAGTGTTTTAAGGTCTTCGTACTGTAGAAGACTCTCTAGTTCCTCCCATTACGTCACTTCCGCAGTCGCCTCTCGCATCTTTTCTTTCACCTCTAATGTTGAAAAAAGTGGGATGCTTGCTGCTGTTACTTTGGTTGTGTTACGCCGTCTGTCAAACACAGTGGGCACTCTTTGACTGGGCATGCATGTTATTGACTGGAACTTTCAGAATCCTATCCGTTCTCCGTTAGCGAAAACATTTACTAGCTTGATGTTGTTTTCAGCCCTCACCATTATGTTCTAACTTTTAGCCGACTAAGCCCTGTGATACAACCGAAACCCATCTATTAGATGTCTCCGTTTCCGTTTTGAAATGTTGCCGACAGAAAGAGAAAACCCGAAATGAATATGTTCAAGACGATAGGAAGGACGATAGTTTTAAAAGTACAGGCACACTCAAAATCTGCAGCGGTACTCACAGACTGGTTACGTCAGGATGCAATCGTGGTGCCCCCAACGAAATGACATCTTTTTTCAAGAACAAAGGACAGATTTTCTCTTCAGGGTTGGTTTTTTTTTTTTATATATATGAGGCATCATAACATAGTGACGTTTTCGATTACTTTGTAATTATTGCGTCACCGTATAACGTCACGTATTCTTGGAAAGGAAGCGTGGAGTTCCATCACATTATTTTCGCGTCCCTGGTGGCTTAGACTGGCTAAATTAGCACGCTGTTACATTCGTTATGAAACAGTTAGCAGGAGCGTGCAATCATTTCATGATACGGTGATATAAATTAACAAATTATAATGGAACATGTCATCTCAGTACAGTTTCAAGATACATATAGTAAATAGTGTGAGCCTGCCCACAAAATTTGGAATGCCCGCTACAATCATTTAGAACAGGCTGGCTGAAAACGCAGAGCTTGGCTGTTCAATTTTGGGTGCGAAAACCATTTCCGAATAATGAAAATACTTAAGAAAATGTCATTTGATCCCCATTATTATTTTTTTCTTTTCAGTGTTGATAACCCTAAAAGATTTTGAAACACACATGTTACGACATAAGGCTACATTTTGTGTAACGGTGTATATAACCCGCGAGCATGACTGTTCTGTGCAAAAATGACCGGCCTTTCCAGATCCCTGGCTGTTTGTAACCCTTCAAACACTCACTTGGTGTTAAGTACCCAGACACAGAGTATTTTGCCAAAACACAAAATACTAATCTATACTTATGTTCTTTTAACGGTAATAACGAGTGTTATGAGAGCTTTGGCAGGGTATGCATTGTGTCTAGTGAGGAGCTGGGACCCTAAGGAACTTAAAGAAATCTTTCCTAAAGATTTTTCATGGGTTTGAGATTGCAGTGCTATCACATTAATAACCGTAATCTTACCCAGAAAAATGAGCAGTCGCATAGACCACACAAGCAGAACTCAATGAATGTCTTCCAGTTTTCTTCCAGTAGTTAATGTTTGTGACGTTATCCACATCTGTAGAAATTTGATGTCAAGTACCTTAAAGATCCCATTATCCTAAATAAAGTTGGTATTTGTCAAGATCATGTAACGAGTGTGTGAATTTTTCATGGATCCAAGCCAAATCACTTGCGTTTTATCTAAATTAATTTTCAAACCAGAAAAAATTATGAAAAAATAACGTAAAGTGTGAATGCTTTCCTCAAACGACTTTCTGCTACCATCTAGGAACACTGAAGTGGCAATGCTTCAAACACAACTGACAGATCTACGATCCAATTTAGCACGAATGCTTCACACACAACTGACTGTTACGATTGTGGTTGTGTTGTTCTGTGAGAGCGTGCATGCATAAACCGTAGGAAACGATCCTATATTTATTTGAGCTATCATGATTACGAATCACGTACCTTTTCAGTAAGTTTCACTTTAGTTCACGCGTAGTGCGGAATTGATTATTTTTGACACACGGAGTTGAGTCCCGAAGAGTCTAGAAACCACTCGAGTATTCATCATTGTTTACTGCGCGCGTGAAGTTTAGCGGTCAGTATTGTGCCCCAGTCGTGTACCTTCTAGAGAATGCGGGCAAGGTAGTGACCTGTCTGGCCTACTTTTGTGTGACGTCGTAACGCGCGGGGATTTCCCAACATAGGGGCTGGAAATAGCAGCCAGAGTTTTCTAGACCATTCTTATCTAGTGTAATGTTTTTCATTAATATTTAGGAGTTTTAGTTGCGTATTTTGTTCTGACTGGTTGTGTTGTACGAATTTCCTCGATTTTTCTGGAAAGCATTCCACTATAAAAGGATCGTGCTAGGAAGCACGTGTGTATATTGTTCAGTTGTAAAATTGCGATGTAACAGCGTCGGTACATTGTTCAGTTGTATAATTGCAGTGTATTGACATTGAGAGAGCGCTACGCAAGATATCGTGCTTCATTATCAGTGGCGGAGTTATGCAGTGAATGGTGATGTACATTGTATGAGCGACGCATTGTGTCAAAGTGTGGACATTTTGCAGAGAAGACTTTGTATCAGTGTTGGTGCATTTGTGAACGCATTTCGTGGAGATCGCATCGCTGTAATAAAATATTGTTGGAACTCTTACTCCAGTATTGTCTACAACCTTAAGCCACGTGTGACGGGTTGCAGCTGAATGAAGTTTCTTTTAAAGAACCTTACGTGCGTGCCGTCTGGTGTGATATCATATTACGACCACGAGCCTACCAGGTAACACTGACAGATCCATGATCCAAGTTAGCAGACCTAATGTAAGCAGAAGCGATCGAGTCAGTCTGTGAATACTATGGTGGAACACGGAAAAGTATAAAGTTTACTTTCGAGTATACAGTGATGTCTTGTGATTCTCTCAGGGTTCAGTTGGCCCATGTGGCCGACAGAAGACTTTTATGCATTCTTGATCTTTCGTGTCTGTCAGTCGTGATAAAGGCTTGGGAACACTCCCCATAACAACAGTGCGTTTCAGGCATCTCCAATACAGCCGAAAATAACGGAAACATCGACGTTCTTCCATGCCCCGCAAGCATAAACTTCGGGGGGTTTGTTATTGTTATTTGGTTTGTTTGTTTGTTTGTTTGTTTGTATTGTTTTTGGTTGTTGTTATTTTTTTGTTGCTGTTGTTTTTTGTTTGTTTGTTTGTTTGTTTGTTTGTTTGTTTGTTTGTTTGTTTGTTTGGGGTTGTTTTTTTGTTTTGTTTTGGGGGGTTGGGGGGTTGGGGAGTGTGGGGTGGGGTGGGGGGTTGCCATACGTCCGCTTGGGACTCCGAAGCACATGGTTCTACAGCGTTTTGAGTGGTCGAGAGGCGAACGCCCGCTAAGTTTGATTGACATTTCACGCCAGGAATGGGTAGGTCTATTGCGAGAGAAGAAGATGTATGCCCTAATCTTTAGACCCTTACTATTTTTTGTTTTGACGTAAAATAGAAGCCGAACTTTCCGCACACAATAAGATTATGTACAGCAAGGTTTGATCGACTTTCCGACAGCCCCTGTATATCTGGAACCATCTAGAATATTGTCCATTGACTGAAACACAAGCATTTATCTTATTGTGAAAAGTTCTGATCCAATGTATATACCTTTCAAAAAGCCTTTTTAGTACTGATGTATCAGGAACGGATCAGTTACCTGGAAAGGGGGGGGGGGGTCCAACATTTTGTTTGGAACCCTCAGTCTGACGAAAAGAGGCCTTGCGACACAATACCTTGCATCCCAGTCGCCGAAAATTTTTTTAAAAGCCGGGGGTGGGTGCGGGGAGGAAGTGGGGGGGGGGGGGGAGTGGTTGGGGGTTCAAAACTGCCCAAAAAGTAAATTAATAATAATAATAATAATAATAATAATAATAATTTTTAAATATTTTATAAAAGGTGTAGATTTATTATTTATTATTTTATTATTAAGTTTATTATTACTCATTAGTATATATATATATGTGTGTGTGTGTGTGTGTGTGTGTGTGTGTGTGTGTGTGTGTGTGTGTGTGTGTGTGTGTGTGTGTGTGTGTGTGTGTGTGTGTGTGTGTGTGTGTGTGTAGAGTAGCAGGACAGTTTGGAAGATAGGCATTGCTATGCCTAAAACTTTTTATCTTTAATAAAAACGTTTCATCATCATCATCGTCTCTCTCTCTCTCTCTCTCTCTCTCTCTCTCTCTCCTCTCTCTCTCTCTCTCTCTCTCTCTCTCTCTCTCTCTCTCTCTTAGTAGCTTTGTACCTTTAACAGATTTGTACCTTTGTAGTTTAGCAACGGCAAGCGTGAAAAATGGCACATGTGCTAACTGCTTCTTCCGTTCAGAAATAAAGTTTCATTTCAAAGTTTCATTTCATTTCTCTCTCTCTCTCTCTCTCTCTCTCTCTCTCTCTCTCTCTCTCTCTCTCTCTCTCTCTCTCTCTCTCTCTCTCTCTCTCTCTCTCTCTCTCTCTCTCTAACAACTAACAGCCCTAACAACTGATGAAAGACTTGAAAAACTGAAAATGCTACCTCTTAGCAAGCATCACCTCTTAAACAAGGGTGTGGTTATGTATAAAATCTGGAATGAGATTCACCCAAAATATCTTTGTAAGCTCTTTACCAAGGCAAGTTCAGGTTATTCTACTTCAAGACGAAACTTTATTACACCTCGCCCCAGGATAGATCTATTTAAAACCAGTGTATCTTTCTCAGGCGCATCTTTCTGGAACACACTGCCAACATGTATAACACACGCTAGCTCCCTCTCCTCTTTCAAGGAATGCCTCCTCAAGTACTTGTCTGCTGATACATAATCTACCACAGGTATCAAACATGTGCTTATCGTATAATCAGTGCATGCTGCCGTATGGTTTGTGCATACTAATAATAATCGCCTAATTACATAATTCAACTTTCTATTATAATCCAAATAATTTTGCTGTCTGAAGTGAATTTTCACTATGATCCAAATGATTTGCTTCGTATATAGGTCAAGTTATCATTAGCGCGTGTCTGTGTGCGCGCGCGAGCGTGTATGTGTCAGTGTGCGCGCGTTAACGTGCGCGCGTTGCGTGTACTTTTTATTTTTCGTTTGTTTTTTGTATGACCGAATGAATGAATGAATTTTGTTTAATGTCTCTTCATGTTTAATGTTTTCTCATTTTTCTTTGTGTAATTTGGTACTATTAGTATTACAATTATTATCCTGTGTTTGTAGAGTAGCAACGGCAAGTATGAAAAATGGCACACGTGCTAATTACTTTATCCGTTGAGAAATAAAGTTTCATTTCATTTCATTTCATTTCTCTCTCTCTCTCTCTCTCTCTCTCTCTCTCTCTCTCTCTCTCTCTCTCTCTCTCTCTCTCTCTCTCTCTCTCTCTCTCTCTCTCTCTCTCTCTCTCTCTCTCTAGTCTCTCTCTCTCTGTTTAGTTTCAGTGCACTAAAAACACAACGCCGACCACAGTCGTTACATTTACAACTGAACGCTAAACCGATAGAACAAGTTACAGACCGTAAGTTCTTGGGAATACACGTTGACGAACAACTATGTTGGGAGACGCATATAAATACAGTCTGTAAAACCATTGCTAAAAACACTTTCCTGTTGTCCCAGCTTAGACAAGTAAAGGATACACATACTCGTACACTGTTTTTTCATGCCCATATCAAGTCTCAAGTTGATTATGTCTCCACAGTGCGGGACGGTTGTAGTGATGTTCACATGAACAGGTTAAACTCTATATATAAAAGAGCTGTCAAAATGATAGATACGCGGCCCATTCCTACCACAGACACATTTAGACATCTAAACATTCTCGGCCTGCGTCAACAACTTAGTTTTAACAAATGCATCCTCGTGCACTAGATATTAAATAACATGACACGGTGAGCACACTGGGGGTGAGCGGCGTGGGAGGAAGACCTTTAAGGTCGACAGAGGAAACTTGGAAGCAGCAAAAAAAATAATTTAAAAAAATAAATAAATAAATAACATGACACCGCAGTATCTAACCACCAAAATTTATGCCACAGCAAAAACGGCGAACGGACCTCAAGGAACAATACTTTACCCTTACCTCTGCCTAGAACTGACCTCTTTACTAAAAAAACTAGTTTATCATTTTCTGAACCGTATGTATGGAACACTATTCCTGCACATTTGAAGACTATAGCCTCGCTTGGAATCTTTAAAACGAAACTGTTTGATTACCTGATGAGCCAAACATAACATCACTGGGCATTTATTTAAACAAACCCTGATGGTTAATACTTTCATGTACCACATGAATATATGTATAATGTTTGTGTGTGTGTGTGTGTGTGTGTGTGTGTGTGTGTGTGTGTGTGTGTGTGTGTGTGTGTGTGTGTGTGTGTGTGTGTGTGTGTGTGTGTTGTGTGTGTGTGTGTGTAAGCTTGTATGTCCGATCACGTTTTGTAAATCAGTGTTGCTGTTTGTAGTGTTGTTGTAATTCGTATTATTTTCGATGTTGTTCGTGAGTGTAATGTAGCATTGCCTGTTATTGTATGTCAGTAGATATAGCAAGGACAGATTGGAAGAAAGACCTGTGCTCCTAATATCTCAATCCTTGATAAATAAAGTTTCAGTCAGTGAGTCAATCAGTCAGTCTCTCTCTCTCGCTCTTTTCTCTCTCTCTCTCTCTCTCTCTCTCTCTCTCTCTCTCTCTCTCTCTCTCTCTCTCTCTCTCTCTCTCTCTCTCTCTCTCTCTTTTAAACGTGCATTGCACACTCACTTCCAATCAGCTTGACTTCACAGTAAAATAATTCTGCTGATAACACGTAAACGTCAAATATTTTTCTCTTTCTCCTTAAATTTGCTACCTGATCATCTATTGTCTTGTCGGTGTCACTATACGCTATTGATGCTGCTGATTCTATGACACTGTCTTAGATGAGTATAATATTAATGCTGTGCACGCGTTTCGTTCTCTTGCTTTTTGCATCGGAGGCAGTTACAAATTCTCCATTGTGTTTTTTTTTCCCGTAGTTTTTCTTCCTCTTCTTCTTCTTCTTATTATTATTATTGTTAGTATTTGCATGCTCTGTTTATTTTCCTGTTATGTTGGTTTTTTACAGGACAGCTTGTAAGACAGGCATTGAGTTGCCTAATAGCTTTATCCTGAATAAATAAAGATTCATCATCATCATCTCTCTCTCTCTCTCTCTCTCTCTCTCTCTCTCTCTCTCTCTCTCTCTCTCTCTCTCTCTCTCTCTCTCTCTCTCTCTCTCTCTCTCTCTCTCTCTCTTCCTCAGACAATGAGGGGCTGATAGCAGTAGCAGACAGGTCAACGTCAACCAATTCCGCCTCCATAGAAGCATATACAACTGTTCGTAAAAAAAATTGTACAACAAACCAAGGGGAATTGTTTGTTGTACAATTTGTTGTACCAGTTTGGTACAACAAACTAATGGTTTGTTGTACAATTCTGCCAGCGCTAGCCTCACCTATCTGGTTTGTGAGTAAAAAAAAAATTGTTTTGTATTGTTGTTTTTTTTGTTTGTTTGTTTGTTTGTTTTTGGGGGGTGGGGGATGGGGGGGGGGTGTGTTTTTTTTTTAAACAGACTCATCATCATGTATTACTTGACCATTTTCATACGCTAAAAAAATTCAAACATTTGCTAACATAATTTATGTTTTCCAAGTTGCAAAAATACTTTAAAACCTTCTCACACTGTTGTATCCATTTAGCTCGGGACCAAGCAATCTGTTTCCAAAGTCAGGGTTTTTTGTTGTTGTTGTTGCTGTTTGTTTGTTTGTTTGTTTGGTTTTTCTTCCAAGAAAGGGATATTATAATATCATGGATATTGAGTTCCATGTCACTTATTTCCTTTTCAGAGCATCCTCTTTTTATTATCTTCTTTTTTCTTATGACTTACATAGGAGATGCTTCGGCCCCGAACCTCAAGGAAAATTATTTAAAACAGGTCTGGTCATTAATGCTGAACTGAAGTCTATTTTATTTTTTCAATCCCGGAGCACATTATGTGACCAGGTCGATTTACACCGAAACATGTATCGAAGCTGACCCCTTCAGGGGGTTGGGCCTGGAGTTGTAAATCATCAGTATGATCATGTGTGTGTGTGTGTGTGTGTGTGTGTGTGTGTGTGTGTGTGTGTGTGTGTGTGTGTGTGTGTGTGTGTGTGTTCCAGCGACTCAACATTGCAGCGCTGATGAAGGTAGGGACAACCGACACTGATTGAGCTATGACACTGTGCACGTTTTGTGGTTTAGTATCTTATGTTGACGGATAAGAGGACAAAATCAGCACGTCACATGTGTGGACATCGTGCGCCCACAACCCCCCCCCCCCCCCTGCCCTTCCCCCCCCCCCCCCCCACCCCCCCCACCCCCACCCCCCACACCCACATATTCACAAATCCCAATAAGCAAAGGTCTTCGGCCCCCACGACGGCCGTCGTGAGCCCGAATACGTTTTGCTACCGGGACACCGCCATTTGGTCCCCCCTCACCCACCCCCGCCACTGACTTCTCCTCTTCCTGCCCCCTCCTCCGTCCGACCTTCGTCGGCCGATTGCTCATAATGATATGTTTGTTAATGTTCTCTGTAAACTTAATCGTAAAACATGATCTCTCTTCTCGATTTCTGAATGATAAAATACGTTGTGAATAGTTTTCTGTGCGTGTGTGTGTGTGGAGTGTGTGTGTGTGTGTGTCTGCCTGTGTGTGTCTGCCTGTGTGTAAGCGCGTGTATGTCGGTGGGTGTCATGCCGTGTGTGTGCAACTGAATCTGTGTACATGTGTGCGACTTTCAGACTGCGGCAGTACACTCCGACTGCTTCTCGTTGGCAAGACGGGCGGTGGGAAAAGCGCGGCCGGAAACATCATCCTGGGAGAAGAGAAATTCAAAACAAGTCCCAGCATGAGCTCTGAAACGAGCGATTGCCAACTGGAACGCAGGGAGCGCTTTGGCAAGATGATAGAGGTTCTCATTTTCTTATTTGTGTGTTGGACCGTAATGATGGACCTTATGGCCCGGCCCATATGCCTGAAATCGGGAAGAATTTTCCGTTTTTGTCTAACGTATTGAAAAGACTGCAGACTTTGAAATGGGGCTGGTCGGAGCGCATTCCGGAGTATGCACATGACGTTTTTGGCCGTGGGGGGGGGGGGGGGGGGGGGGGGAGAGAGAGAAATTCTGGCAAAAAAGTAACAAGATAAAAATGACGTCACGTCTAGCTACGAAAACCTTGCTAGAGAACCTCATTTTGGCGCCAAAGCGCCGTATGTGTGTATTCTTTAGAATAGCTATGCTACGCCAGACCACAGAGCTTACGAATGGCGAGAATCGCCTTGTGTCCGTCTTTATTTTATACTCTCCAGTGTGTATAGATCAGAGGGTGGGTTAGAGTAGAAGGAGATGGATTCATGTCGCTACACGAGCCTACAGAGCGTACTAATGGCGGGAAGCGCCGTGTGTCCGTCCTTATTTGTGCGCCCCGACGTGTGTGTTGATCAGAGGTTGACTTAGAGAGGAGGGAAGTGGATCAGCATAAAAAGCCTAAATATATGAACAACTCTGAATGTTACGCATGTGAGCTCCAAACAATACGGTAGACTGGGATGAAATCAGCATTTTTTTTTTAAATTTTAATTATTATTATTACTTCATTGCACATTGTCATCCGTTTGGCTTTTGGGCTCAGGTGCGAGAGCCAAAGTGAGTCTATTTAATAGGCTAACCGGCGTCTGTCGTCCGTCGTCTGTCGTCAACTTTAACGTTGGCGTTTTCTCGGAGATTATTCAAGCCTCAGACTTCAAACTTGGCCCAAGGGTACTTTGCGGCAAAACCTTTGTACACATACCAATTTCAGTGACCTCTCTCAAATGTCAAGGTCACAGGATCCATAAAGGGGTCAACAATATTTTGACACAAATTGTTTCTTCTCAAATACTGTTTTCCCTGATAGAAAAGTATCCCCAAGAAGCATGGATACGGGCATACACCGATGGATCAGCCACAGATGCAGTTCAGGATGGAGGGGCTGGGGTGTACATTCAGTACCCAAACGGAAAATGGCAGGCAGAGGCAGTACCAACAGGCCTTCACTGCACAAATTACAGAGCTGAGGTGGAAGCCCTAGTCCGCGCAGCTAACACCCTTAGTGGCACTGCAGACCCTGATGCCCAGATTGTCTTCCTTACTGATGCCATGTCTGTCCTTGAGGCAGCAACAGCAAGCAAACTGCCACGTCTACAAGAGGCACTGCAAAACATCAAGTGCACCAGACTGGTGCTGCAGTGGATCCCCTCACACTGTGGCATCTTCGGCAATGAAGAAGCTGACAGAATGGCAAAAGTGGGCGCAGAGAAAGAACAAGATGAAAATGGAGTCAGCTTCACAGAGATGAAGACCATCATTAAGTCTGTGTACAGACCACCACAACGGCCCCTAGACAGTTACCATCAGCTGTCCAGACAAGAGCAGGTGACCATCTTTCGTCTGAGGACCGGGCACAACCGACTCAATTTCCACCTGCACAGACGCTTCCACCTCGTGCCATCTCCCCTGTGCCCTTGTGGAGAAGCAGAGCAGACCGCAGAGCACATCCTCCAGGACTGTGGGAACCACCAGCCGCTGAGGGAGGAGATATGGCCGAAGCCCGCCACTCTACAAGAGAAACTGTACGGGCCTGTGGAGGCGCTACAGAAGACCACAGATTTCATTTTGAGAGCCAAACTCCAAGTGTGACGGCGTTCGAGAAGAAGAAGAAGAAGAAATACTGTTTTCAACTTCAACTACAGAGATACCTGATGGTACAGAGATACCTGATGGTAAGACCTTTCTATGCATTACTAATTTGGATGACCCCTAGGAAAGTTCTAAGGTCACAGGAGGTCGGCAAAATGCGTCAAAAATGCCAGCTTTTGATAGAAATTAAGTTTTTATTAAAGTTTTTGCCAACTTTTCATGAGTCAGTTTTGGCACAAAGGTAACTGATGATAAGACCTTTCTATGCATACTAATTGACGTGTAGCCGGTGCCTGATTGACGGGTCAGCGCTAGCCAATCAGAATGCGCAAATGAGACACACCCGCGTGATGCGAGAAGTCAGCTATTGTTTGTCCGACATTTATGAGGCTGGTGACGAAGGTAACTGAGAGAGAAAGGAAATGGTGAAAAAGTGTGCCTGGGGCCTTTGCAACAGCGATTTCAGATATCCTGAGCGTCTAGCAGGTGGTGTAAGGTTCATACCATTCCCAAAGCCCCGTCGTAGCCATGAAAAATGCATGCGATGGATCAAATTGTGTGATAGACCGCCGCACTCGGAGCACTGCTGAACGTCAGTAAAATGGATGGAAATCGACATCTCTTCGTTTGCACAAAGGTCAGTTCATATTCATTTCTCCTAAATTTGTTCATTATAAAAATGAAACGGGTAATGTGGGACAAGTCACACACACAAACGACCACCTCCAAAAGCGACTTTCGACAGAACTGCATCAGAAACGGTCACGCAAAGCACTGGTTGCTCCAAGGTATGCACCGATTTGCATATCACAATCTGTTTATGTCTAAGCTTACTCAGTTCTTTTACACACTCTTTCATACACACTAACACACTCTCTCGTACACAAAAATATACATTGTACACATGCACACACTACAGGAACACAAACAGCAGTTTCTATGATACAAATAATATGTTTATTTTAGGCAAAAGATTTGTGTAAGATGCTACGAAACAAGGTCTTATGGTGATAACACCCTTTGAGTTTCGAGCAACAAACACAATATGATTTACTACATATCATAATTAACTTCATGTTTGTTGCTGTAAAGTTTGACAAAGGGTGTACAAACAATATGAATTTTATGTATTAAAAAATGAATTTTCAAAAATCATTTAACTAATACATTGTTAATAATATTATCACTGTACAAGTGCAGCTACAAATGCTGAGTGTGACCAGGAAGAATACAGTGTCAATCATGTCTCTGTGCAACAAGTTTGTTCTCCCCTTTTAGCTTTGCCATTCTCATTTTAAATGCTGTTCAATTCAGGGACTGTTTTTAACAAAGGTGTTGCTGTTGTTGTAACAGTACAAGTGCAGCTACAGATGCAGTCTCTAACTGGCACACAGAAAAGCAGTGATGACTTTGAAAGTTCCTCAGCACCACAAGGTAATCTGGTCTGCTCAATCTGATTTAATAAATGAACGTTCAGGTTTTTGTTTTTGTCTGTAGTTCGCCAGCCTGCAGCATGAGGCAGTGATGCGTTTTTTCCGCTCTGTCTGCCATAAAGAGCAGGTTGCCTGTTCTTGGTTTGCTTTTTCGAGTGCCCTAGCATCATCTAGTGTCAGATTGAGGTGTGACCATTCGTGTTGTTGCTGGATCACAGTTGGTGGAATGGCAATGATTGGCATCTTGAGGAAATCAACATCTCCACAAACAAGTGATGTAGTCAAAGGCAACAGCTCCAGTTCCATGAGAGTGGTACCTGTATTATAGAATAAAATAAAATCGAACATTCTGTATTTATATCACAGTTGACGACTGTTTCTAACTGTGTCATTACACTGCTGTACTGATTTCATTTGTTTCAGATTTGATCCTTCTAGTTCTAGCCCTTGTTGCGGAGAATAAGCATCTCGGGGAGCAGCTTGAGGGAACACACGCTCATGTGCAGAAACTTGAACAGCTGTGTGCCAGCCAAGCCATTGATGCCTGCAGGATTTTGAGCAGAATTTAGATAATCATTTTAACCCACTGACCCCTGCCGCCCCCTTTGGCCCATGTTTACATAGCATTAAACTATGAGACATAAATATAACTAAATGTGGATATGCAATTGTCTGAGCAGTTATCTCAATAAAAAATTAAACTGTGGGGTGTTTGAAACCATTAGTTCTTATACATTAAAAAAATTAGAATAGAGTACTGCCTCCTTAGTTTAAAACTGATTATCATCCATGATGAAGAATGACTCATGAGCTCCTACAACTGCAAGGACTCACATAATGTGCTCTTTTTGGACAGTTCTAGGATGACATGTTTTCCATACTTTTAAATGTGCTGTTATAAATAAAGCTTCCATATGTCATCAGCAGTCATTTTTGCACATGCAGACACACAGAGAGAGAAAGAGTGTGTGTAAATTAATTCTGTGCATACAGATTTACTTTCCACACTCACTGTTCACCATGCTAATGCACAGGGACAACACACACACGAACTCTACGCAAGTATGCATACATGTATATTGTTTACGTACACATTTGTTTGAACATACAATTCTAATAACTGTATCTTCAAATTACACAGTTTCAACCAGAATATGCACACTGAACTGAAGTAAAACTTACCTGTTCTCATCAAAGATTGCAATGATGGGCTTCCTTTTCTTGTTGACGTTTCCGGGCTTTGAAATAACTTGATCATGATGGAAACTGTCTCAGATGGAATTTTCTTTGCATGGGGTCTGTCCCATTGCTGTCGTGAACTTGACATGACGACTCTGCATGGATGTCCTTTAGGCCAGCCATGATCCAGTTCCTCATGGTCCAAATTATGGCAAGCACATGAGCACACTGTCCAGCGAGTCTGAAAAAAAGCCAGCTAAAACTTAAAGCACAACACACAAGCTTACCGGGAAATTTGTAAGCAAACGGCTTGCCATATGCAACATTGTGCTTTTAGTACCTTGTCAGGTTTTATCAAAATCCTTGCACAAACGATAACAAATTTAGTCTCTCCTTCGTCAGGGGAACACATGTCATCTCACAGTGTAACAAACTGTAAACGGTTAAAACTATGACCAGCACAGTCTATACTTTTAATGCATGATGTAAAATTGATACATACCCTGCTTTGCATGTGCAGAAAGCATCAGTGATCGTCTTCTTCGTTGGGTCAATGGACAGGTGCACCGAGTGTGGCTTTTCCGTCGCTTGACTGCGGAAAATTGTTCCGTGCACGTGAAAGTCAGACGAAGCATGAAACATTCGTACGCTTTGAATGTACTGCTTCTTGCTAAACAAATCTGCACGTTGTCTCTGCCTAAGGGTGATAGCGTATGGCAAGTATTGCTCCGAAATATCGTCAGGAATGTCTGACAAGCGCGCACTTATGCACGTGGATGCAGCCGCCGTTTTCACTTTCTGCTGTGGCATGTTTGTCGGAGCTTCGGGTCAAAGTTGAACTCCGGGTCAGTGGGCGGAGTTATCTCTGAGCCGGGCTACGCGTCCCCCGCAAAGGTCAAGTGTCATGAGGGTCCAGAAATAGGTCAAAAATAGCCATATTTTGACCCAAAAAATCCTGTTGTTTTCTCAGTGCCATTTTCAACTTGAAGCCCAAATTTGGTATATATCTGATGATACTACAGGCCTTTCTATGCATACTAATTTGGGCGACCCCTCAGAAACTGAGTCAACGATCACAGGAGGTCAGCAGGTGTGTGAAAAATGCTGGTTTTTGGTAGAATTGTTTTTTTTTTCTATCAAAGTTTTTGCAAACGTTTCAATCAAACTTGACATAAGGGTAGCTGATGTTAACACTTTTTTATGCGTGCTAAATTAGTCGCCCCCTTACAATGGTCAAGTGTCGCGGAGGGTCGACAAATCTGTGAAAAATGCGTCCATTTTGAGAAAGCTCGGATTTCGCTGGTACCCTGTACTTATGCTTAGACATGTGAACACTTTCAGTGACTTTCAGTGACCTTTTGGAAAGATCAAGGTCACAAAGGTCACACTTATTATTTCGATTGGTCATACACTTGAGACATAAGGAATGTGCATTTCTTAGTTTCATTCTTTTTTCTTTTTCTTCCTGAGGGGTGGCGTCGGGCGGAGAGTCTCTTAGGGCCGCTCATCAACATCCACCTACACAACCCCACGTGCATGTGCATGTAATTGTAACTTGCCTCCAGCCGCACAGCGTTGTTCAGGCTAAAATCGCCACACTTGCCTTTTCGTGGCGTATGTACGCGCTGTTAGTAGTGAGTCTATGTACACAACAAACGAACTACCAGCAACGAACGAAAGCGAAGTCACGGTGGTTAACCAGCTCGGGCTCATGAGGATCTGTGCCTCTTGGAGATGTTCGGATTGTTGTCTATGCTTATGGTGGAAGCTGGATGACTTCGCTCTCGTTCTCTGTTGGGAGCTGTCTTGCGGAGTAAACTAACTCAATCGAGACGTGCCGCCTCCGGATACGCGGCTTATGCCACGTATCCGGAGGCGGCACGTCTCGAATGAGTTAACAGGGTTGCTATTGCTGCAGGTGATGGATTCCCCTGGCCTGTTTGACACGGAGAAAAGCAACTCCGAGATTACGGAGATCGTAGTCAAGTCGGTTGCTGCTATGGACCCGGGTCCACATGCCATACTCTACGTGGTGCCGATTGGAACGCGCTATACGAAGGAAGAATGGGATTCTTACAACATGCTAAAGGTTTGTACGTTAGCCTAGCGGCAAAATGATCTGTTATAAATTTCCTTTTTTTAATGTACCCTGGCGGTAACTTTTGAAGTCCCTACTGTTTATTGAAGGGGCTCAAGTTTTTAGGATGGGTCTCGAGGAAACGAATTCAGCAGCGTGCCCATGATGTCATAGGCGGGCAGGCCTCAACCTCTGACAACTGAAGTAACAAGATACGAATTTCGTCATGTCTACCGATTACGCAAACTTCGCTCTAGAACGTACCTTTGGCGCGAAGCGCCGCGTGTGTGTGGGTGGGTGGGTGGGTGGGTGGGTGCGTGCGTGCGTGCGTAAACACGAACATTTCAGATGAACATTGAGGACATGCTTCCATCGAGGGGTGTCTAAGAGAGTCTTCTAGTATACTAAAACTGGATGCCTCATTGAAGAGTTTAATTGGCCGTCTGACAGAAACCCACCTTTGAGTCCGTAATATTAGTTATATACACTTGTTCGATAGCTTGAATAAAGATGTTAGATGCGTTCCTTAGCCATCTTCGTACTTAGTAAAAAATTAATTCTTTGCAGAATTTTTTTAACAGTAAAAAAAACCCTCGACAATCAGACAGTGACGGTGACGTAAAAGCAGCAACTTTGTCACCAAGCAGACATTGACGCAATACTCTAGACATGACGTAATTCGCCCTGTCTGTCTGTCTGNTCTCTCTCTCTCTCTCTCTCTCTCTCTCTCTCTCTCTCTCTCTCTCTCTCTCTCTCTCTCTCTCTCTCTCTCTCTCTGTCACTCTCTCACTCTCTGTCTGATTTTCTCGCCTGGTTTGATTACCAAAGCTCCGCTAAGTTTTCATTGTGACAGTACGGTTTCAAGTGTTCAGCCTACGATACTTCACATCGCAGGCTACACCATTTGTTCATTTATTTAGACAGCTTGCGCAGCATTAATACGTGGATACACTATTAATCAAAAGCGATCTTCATTTGATAACGCTGTGTTGGACACCATTTGTGACGTTTTGATACGAGGTGCTATAACTTCAGCCGCGCTTTACTCCATTGAAACTTTATTCCCTATTCCCTCTGTTTATATATTTTTTGTATTGTGTTGCACTTCATTTGAGAGAGTTAAAATTCAACATGACCCATAATGCTCAGACACACGGAAGCCTTCAAACTGGTCACTTGAACATCTACCATCCTTTTAACAAGGTGGCCGATTTGAATGTTTTTCTAAACTCGTCTGAACCATTCCACCTGTTTGGTCTTAGTGAGACGCGACTTAACTCCGACATAAGCGATGAAGCCGTTCACATACCTAACTTTAGCATAACTCGACGTGACCCTCGCGTACTTGGTCAGACTGGGCTTGCCGTTTACATCCATAACTCAGTCCAACATTTAGTAAAAAGGCGTGAGGACATAGAAACTCCGGAAGTTGAGTGCATTTGGTTGGAATTTAGGGCTCCAAAAACTAAACCCGTCTTCATCGGCTTTTGTTATCGTAACCCATCAGCCAAGTTTGAATGGTACGACGATTTCTTGCATGCAGTAGAAAAAGTTGGCCTACCTAACTGTGATGCGTTGCTACTAGGCGACTTTAACATAGATATGTTGAAGCCCCATACCGCGTGGGATTGCATCACCACACAAACCGGCTTAGAACAATTAGTTTCGGCCCCTACTAGGATCACAAAAACAACCGCAACACTCATTGATCACATTTACACCAACCGTCCCCTTAGTGTGTTCAATGTTAGTGTTCCTGACCTCAGCATCAGTGATCACTTTCCTACTGTGTGTTCCTGGTCAACAAAACTGCCAGTGCATCGTAAGAACGGGCACACAACTATAACGTACCGCTCATTTAAACAGTTTAATCAGTCTGCTTTCTTGCAGACCTTGATCAAACACCATTTAATGTCGTTAATAACGAAACTGACCCTGAAAAGGCTCTGACTATTTGGTATCGACTCTTTACAAGAGTACTTAACAAACACGCCCCTTTACGGCAAAAGCGGGTAAAAAACCACACGTTACCGCCTTGGCTAACGCAAGGAATAATTGAAGCTATGAAATTGAGAAATGACTTAAGAAGACACAAGCTATTTAACGAATACAAAAAACAACGTAACCGTGTCAAGTCTATGGTACGCAGGGCTCAAAAGTCTCTCTTTGAACGAATGATTAAAGAAGACAGAGATACTGCCGCACTCTGGCGCGCAGTTAATCTCGTCACCCGAGGTAACAGCAAGAAATCGTCAGCCATTCCTTCTAGTATTACTGCAGACACCTTTAACAAACATTTTTTGTCTGTTGCCGAGTCAATCATACCCTCAAGCGGAAAAGCGTCTTACACATGCCCGGAGTCCCTGCTTAACTTCTGTAAGCAGAAGACTAAGGACAAACCCCCCTTCTCTATACCGCCTCTAGCTGTGTATGAAGTAGGAAAACTGATCGGGTCACTGAAAAACAAAAAATCATCGGGACCTGACGAGATCAGTCCTAAAATCCTGAAACTGTCCCTTCCCTATACAGTAGAATCGTTAACGTATATTTATAACTTATGCATCCAACAAAATATATTTCCATCAGAACTGAAGCAAGCCAAGGTTATCCCTTTGCCTAAATCAAAAGATCTGTCTGATGTTAATAACTATAGACCCATCTCAATATTATCCAGCCTTTCCAAACCTCTTGAAAGACACGTGCACAAACACCTTTATCAATATTTGGAGAGTCGTAGTCTATTGCACGTATTTCAGTCCGGCTTTCGCCCCAAGCATTCTTGCCACACGGCACTAACAAGACTTATTGATGCGTAGCTAGCATCCATAAATAACTCCCAAATAACTGGGTCGATCTTTATTGATTTTAAGAAAGCTTTTGACCTTGTAAATCATAACATTCTTTTGTCAAAACTTCAAGCATATCTCTGCAATGCAGGTGCTGTCTCATTGTTTACTTCATATTTAAGCGGAAGGAAGCAAAGAGTACTATTAAATGGATCATACTCCTCGTATGGTCTCGTCAAAAGCGGCGTGCCTCAGAGCTCTGTCCTCGGGCCATTGCTGTTCTGCATATTTATCAATGACCTTCCACTGCATATTAGTTGCCGCGATATTTCTTGTGACATGTTTGCTGATGACTGCACACTACACACTCCTCACAAAAATGTAGCTGCAATTAACACGCGTCTGCAGGAAAGCCTGCGCGAGGTCACCGGTGTCATTCCAACTCCATGTCCCTGAATCCGTCAAAAACAGAATGCATGGTTATAACCACACGTCAAAAGCACCAGCTATGCCCGCTCTCTCTTAGTCTGTCTATAAACGGCAGCCCAATTGAGCAAGTATCACACCACCGCCTCTTGGGGGTCACTATAGATGATCAGCTTAAATGGCAACTGCATATTAATAATGTGTGCAAAAGGGTTTCCAGAAGCCTGTATATGTTGTCAAAATTGAAAACAATTACTGACACAGATACGCGTCTTCTTTTCTACAATCCCCCACCCGGGTCTGCCCTGGGGGACTTGGGTGGGGTTAGGTATTTTTTAGTTCCCAGGGTCACCCTGGTCAGCCCCACATGGTGGGTTTTTCTCTCTATTCTGGGGCATGTGTTTCTGTCTACCCTTTGTCCATTCACCTGTATTTGCCTTTTTAAAACTCTCCCTACTGTCTGCACTGCCTGTAGCTCTTGATATTGGATGTGTGTTGCTAAATGGTCTTAGCTTTATTTAGGCCCCATGTGTTAGGTTTATTTAATGTATTTGACCGGCTGGCGACATACATTCAATGTTCTGTTTAGTTTTTTTTTTCACAAGCAGTGCAGGCAGGTCCTGAGAAAGCCTTGTTGCTGTCGGGACGTTAAGCAATGTACAATCAATCTTTTCTACAATGCTCATGTCAAGTCGCACATAGACTATGCATCAACAGTGTGGGATGGTTCTAGTGATGTACATTTGAAGAGGCTGAACTCCCTACATAGGAGAGCTGTTAAGCTTATATTTCCCGATCCCGAACTCTCAACTGACGAAAAGCTTAAAACTTTAAAAATTCTCCCTCTATCCCAGCACTTTCAGTTCAATAAAGGTGTAATGATGTACAAGCTGTACAAGCAATCATGTCCACTGTACTTGAGTTCTTTTTTCTCAGAACGGATATCTGTAGCTTCTAGACATGGACAACAATTCAAAGTACCCCTGCCGCGTATTGATTTATTCAAAACCAGCTTGTCATTCTCGGGAAGTTCATTCTGGAATTCTATTCCTGCAGAAATTAGAAACGCAAAGACGCTCACCTCATATAGGGACAGCCTCTTCAAACACCTAGAATCTCTGACGTAATCAAATCATTACAGTATTGGGATAACTTGCACGTGTGTTCAGATGTGTACATGTGCGTGTGTGTGTGTGAGTTTGTGTGTATGTGTGTGTGTGTGTGTGTGTGTGTGTGTGTGTGTGTGTGTGTGTGTGTGTGTGTGTGTGTGTGTGTGCGAGAGAGAGAGAGAGAGAGAGAGAGAGAGAGAGAGAGAGTCCCTTTTTCCCATAGCCGTACCATAATATTTGAATGCCAAAGAGAGTACCTTTGAATACTGCATGTACTGTGTATAATGTTTTTGCCTTCATATGTGTGTGCTCGATATGTTGGGCGCGCGCTCGCGTGTGTGTGTGTGTGTGTGTGTGTGTGTGTGTGTGTGTGTGTGTGTGTGTGTGTGTGTGTGTGTGTGTGTACTGTATGTGTGACTCTGTGTGTGTGTGTGTGTGTGTGTGCGCGCGCGTGCGTGCATGCTGTGTGTATGTGTGTGTGTGTCGGCGTGAGAGAGAGAGAGAGAGGGGGGGAGAGATAGCACCTGCATACATATTTGCCCTTGCTGTATGAACTTTAATGTACTTAATGATTCTTTGTTTATTGCTTTACTTTGTATTTTTACTCATTTTATATTTTTGTGCGTACGCGTATGCGGGTAGGTATGTCTGGAGTGCGTGTCCGAGAGCGTGTGTTTGTTTTTGTGCGTATGTGCCTGAGTGCGTGCGTGTGTAAGTGTGTGTGTGTGTGTGTGTGTGTGTGTGTGTGTGTGTGTGTGTGTGTGTGTGTGTGTGTGAGTGTTCGTGCGTGTGTGCATGCGTACTGAATTGCGGTGTACATGAGTGTGTGTGTGTGCGTGCGTGCATGCGCGAGTTGTGATGTGCATGCGTGCGTACCTGAGTGCGTGTGTGGGTATGTGTGTGTATATGTGCGTGGTGCGTGCGTGCGTGCGTGAGCGAATGCAGCAGTGCATGCAGCAGTGTGTGGTATGTGTATGTTTACATGTCTATGTCACTTATGTAGTAGATGTAGCAACGGCAAGTTTGAAAACTGATCCTGTTACCAATAACTTCTACCGTTGGAAAATAAAGGTTCATTGTTCATTGTTCTCTCTCTCTCTCTCCCTTCAGCGCCTGGTCATACTGGCATTTGTGTTTATGTTCACAATACTATTGCTAACAACGTAACACGACGATGTGACCTGGAATCCACCCATGTGGAAAGCCTGTGGCTTGAAATAAAGCAACCGCCAAGTCAACCTCGACCTTCGTATGTTTTATTTATAGAAACCCCGCAGCTACAGTGTCCTGGCAAGATGATTTTATTGTAATGGTTGACAAAGTACAAAACTCCAAGGGTGATATACATATATTCGGTGATTTTAATGTTGATTTATTGAAACCTGTCAACACGTCATGGAGATCCACAATAACATTCTTAGGCCTTACCCAAGTAAAGCGTGCGCATGCGTGCGCGAGTTGTGAGTGCGCGCTTATAGTTATAATTATTATAAGATAAGCGCATTATAAATACCGTAATTATTTATTTTTTATTTAAGTAGTTCACAGTCACCCACCAGGGTCACTGCTACTTCATCCACATGAATTGACCATGTTTATACAACCAACGACAGTGCCCTTAGCAATGTCTATGTACCCAGCATCTCTGTCAGTGACCATTTTCCTATTTGCTTTTCATTATCTGCGAAGTTGCCGAAGAAACCTCATAAGGAGCATATAACAATCCTCTATAGATCATTCAAAAAATTTAACCAAGATGATTTTTTGCATGACCTTTCCCAAACACCATTTTCCGATGAGTACAACTACAACGATCCCAATGTAGCGCTGTCCCACTGGTATAAGTTGTTCCTCGGTGTTCTTGATAGACATGCCCCGAGACGCAATAAGAGTGTAAACACCCTACTGTGCCTGAATGGCTGACGTACGAGATTAAAACAGCGATGAAACTAAGAGATCTACTGAAACATCAACAGAAATTTGACGAGTACAAAAAAAACAGCGAAACATAGTTAAATCATCAGTACGTAAAGCACAGAGGCAGTATCTCTTGGCTTGACTTCGCGAACGAAGATTTTATAGGAGTTGCCCACGACGTCTGCAGGCTTGTTCGTGGCTGCGGAGGCCAATCCGGGACAGGCAGGTTCGACCGCAGTGGCTGCAGGGGGAGGTATGGTCAGGGTTCTGAGTTGCGGCATCTCTGTTTTTCCTCCTGAGCCGCCTGTCCTTAAGGCTAGCTCTGCGAGAGTCCTCAAAGGAGGCAGCTGCCTTGTAAATGGTTGAGCGCCAGGTGTCACGGTCCACAGCAAGCGAAGACCACTGGTGGTGGTCGATTTGGCAGGCACTAAGTGACTTCTTGAGACAGTCTTTGTATGTCTTCTTTGGTGCCCCTCTGTCACGGCGTCCAGTAGCAAGCTCGCCGAACATGGTGATCTTTGGTAGGCGATGATCCTCCATCCTGGAGATATGCCCCGCCCTGCGAAGCTGTGTCCGCAGCAGCAAAGCCTCGATGCTCACAGTTTCAGCCTGTTCAAGGACCTCGACGTTGGTGACATAGTCACTCCAGTGAATGCCTAGGATGGTGCGCAGGCAGCGCTGGTGGAAGCGTTCGAGGAGTCGTAGTTGGCTGCGGTAGAGGGCCCAGGACTCGGAACCATACAGCAGGGTGGTGAGCTCTGTACACGCTGATCTTGGTGCCTGTTTTCAGCTGTTGATTGTGCCACACCCGCTTGAAAAGTCGCCCGAAAGCGCTGTTCGCTTTTGCCAGCCTGCTGTCAAGCTCCTTGTCCAGCTTGGCGTCCGACGTGATAATGCAGCCAAGGTAAGTAAACTGGTGCACTGACTTTAGTTCATACTCGCCAATGGTGATGTGAGGAGGGCGATACACTGTCTTGGGTGCCGGCTGATAGAGGACCTCTGTCTTTTTCAGACTGACCTCGAGTCCAAAGAGCTGGGCAGCGTCTGCGAAGCAGGACGTGATGCGCTGCAGGGCTTTCTCTGTGTGTGCAACGAGGGCAGCATCATCAGCAAAAAGCAGCTCACGAATCAGTTGGTCTAGGGTTTTCGTGTGGGCCTGCAGTCGTCTGAGGTTGAACAGGCTGCCATCGAGACGATACCTGATGTACACTGCATCGTCATCATCGAGGTCCACTGTGGCCTGCTTCAACATCATGCTAAAAAAGATGGTGAAGAGGGTCGGTGCCAGCACGCAGCCCTGCTTTACGCCGTTGAGAATAGGGAATGGTTCTGAGAGGTCATTGTGGAGTCTGACCTGGCCTTGCTGGTCCTCGTGTAGCTTGACAATCATGCTGAGGAACTTTGGGGGACAGCCAAGTCGCTCCAGGATCTGCCACATGCCTTGCCTGCGCACAGTGTCGAACGCTTTTGTTAGGTCGACAAACGTTACGTACAGCCCTTTGTTCTGCTCGCGGCACTTCTCCTGAAGCTGTCTCAGCACAAAGACCATATCGGTGGTGCTCCTGTTTGCTCTGAAGCCACACTGGCCCTCTGGGAGGTGGTCTTCAGCGATGGCAGGTACCAGCCGATTCAGGAGCAGCCTTGCAAGAATTTTCCCAGCAATGGACAGCAGGGTAATTCCCCGATAGTTGGAACAGTCAGACTTCTCGCCTTTGTTCCCAAACCACTTGTAGAGCATATACATAATCATTTACTTCAATTCCTGGAGAAAAACCGCCTTTTTAGTACAGCACAATCAGCTTTTCGGCCTAAACATTTGTGTCGGACAGCCTTATCTCTCATAACCCACAAATGGCTTACTGCCATAAATGAGTCCAAACTTTCAAGTGTAGTATTTCTAGATCTTAAAAAAAAGCCTTCGATCTCATCAACCACTCAATCTTACTAAAAAAAAGTTTCCTTTATATCACATTAATTTAAATGCAGTCGCTCTTCTCTCATCCTATCTCTTAGACAGAATGCAGAAATTGTTCTTGAATAAATACTCAGCGGAAGGACTGGTGACCCATGGTGTTCCTCAGCGATCCACCCTAGGACCTTTATTATTCAACATCTTTATAAATGACCTCCCACTGTCAATATCACACGCCGACACACAAATGTGAACTATTTGCTGATGATACATCATTATATGTATCTGATAAAAAGGTTTCAATAGTGACAGCTGTCCTCGAACATTGTTTACATGAAGTGTCAACTTGGTGTGAAGAAAACCATATGCTTATTAGTATTCCTAAACCAAAAAGTATGTTGGTGACGACAGGACAAAAACATCAATGTGGTTTGCGACCCCTTGAGCTGTCCCTTTATTCCCATCCCATAGAGCAAGTGTCAAAACATCGTTTGTGAGGAGTGACAGTCGACGAACAGCTCAGCTGGGAACCTCACACAGAAACTACCTGTAAAACTATTTCGAAGAATCTTTTTCTGTTATCCAAATTAAGTCGTATAGTTGACATTGATGCTCGAAAACTATTCTTTAACGCACACATTAAGACACATTGTAACTATGCATCCAATATCTGGGACGGCTGTGGAGATATTCATTTGAAAGGAATTAATTCCCTTTACCGGCGAGGTATTCAACTTATTCTACCTAGTTCGTCCCCTACTGATGAAAGACTGAAGGCCCTTAATATCTTACCACTTAGTAAACAAGTGGAGCTTAACAGATGCTTACTTGTGCAAAAATAAATTCTAAACGATGCCGCCTCTCCCTATCTCCGTGAGCTGTTTTACCACACGAACAGAGAGAACACGAGGAACAGCTTACTCCGTCTCCCAAAACCGAGAATCGACATTTTCAAATCTAGCATATCGTTTTCCGGTGTTAAGTCATGGAACAACTTGCCCTCTCGTTTAAAGTATATTTCCAAATTATCTATCTTTAGAGCTCGCGTCCATAATTATCTGCTGTCGTTATGAATGTTCTATCTTTCTGCTCAGTATGTTGCTCCAGCACAGCGTACATGTACCTCACAAGAATTCCCTTACTGTACATGACGTGTCCGTTCATGACTAGTAGTATTTATACATATACTTCTTATTTTGCCTATGCTCAAAGAATGAGACCCTAAAACCTTCGTTACTAACAATCTTTAAGCGATCCTTTTTTATTTATATTTATTTGTTCAGTATTTTTTTCTTAATTAATAAGTACTTTGTAGTAGTTTTGCATGTTTTATGTACATTACGTTAGTTATTGATGTCTTGTTACAGTGATTTTTACAGGCAAAGGACAGTTTGGGAGAAAGGTATTTCAATGCTTACAACTTTATCCTAATAAACGTTTCATCATCATCATCATCATCTCTGAGAAGGGCGTGCGACGCGGCTACTTCTGAATTAGGGCCGTATTATCAGTTTCCCCTTGAGTCTGTAACTGTATTGCCTATTGAAACTGAAAAATGCATATAAGATCACGTAGAAGGGACATTGCGGGTATGTGTTTCAACGCCACAGAGACCCAGTTGTCCAGGAACATAACATCAAAGTGGTTTCAGCAAGAGACACATATCCTCATAAGCTTTCGCAACTGCGGGGGCCCATGAGGATCTATGTTTTTTGCAGATGGACTGACTTCACTTTTTTCTCGGCAAGGAAGGGGTTAACAGACGTTTGAATCTTGTCCGCTTTAACAGACCCATCCTCCGCTAACCCCTTCACTGCAAATGGACGTACAATGTGTTTCTGCAGTCTTCGTTAGCCCAAGACCAAAGCTCGTGAGCCGTCTAAAGTAACGTGGATACCAAGTGGTATCAACAAGAGGCATAGATCCTCATGAGTATCCGCGACTGCGGGGGCTCATGAGGATCTGTGTCTCTTGGCGTTAGATCTTGTTCACGTTTCCTTGGTAGTCAAGGGGTTAAAGACAGTTGACGGTTAACTACTGCCGGCGACTACATGCTACATGGGTATAGTGCACACAATTTAACAGACCCATCCCCCGTGCAGCACCATGTAGCATGGGTATAGTACACATACATGCCACATAGATTGCTTCAGAGAATCCAAGGACGAATCAGTTACCTCGGGTGGGGGGGGGGGGGGGGGGGGAAGGGTCCCAACTTTTTGTTTGGGAACTTTTACCTGACATAAAAGGCCTCCCGACGCTAGACCTTGCTTCCAGTGGCCGAAAAATCAAACAACAGCGTGTGGGGGGGGGGGGGGGAGATAAAAGTGTGTGTCAAAGTTCACCAGAATATCAATCGGGGAGAGTAGGGGTGGTGGTCCCAAACACCCCAAAATGAGACTTTGTTATAGCATTTTAAAGAATTTGGGGTTGGGGGGTCTGGACCCCCGTCCCCCTTGCACCCTTCCCCCCCCCCCCTACATCCGCCCCTGGAATCTGCCCCTACAAATCAACATCGGTCGAGCGGTGGTCGAGAGGGTGGCACTCGGTTAGCTAGAAAACGAGCTGGGTACCCAATGCGCAAAAGGCCATCGGGCCGATGTCGGCCGCCGTTGGCACGCGCGAGGGCGAATGGCGGCCTACTTCGGCCCGATGACCTTTTGCGCATTGGGTACACCCTGACAAAAGTCACAGATGGGACTGACGTGCCGCGTCAGCGTGGCCTGGACCAACTCGTGATAAGTTACACCGTGATAAAATTCCACGCATTTAGGTCACTCATACTCCGGCTTTCCTCCCCCAGTTATACTGCAAAACTAGTAAAACTTTTTTTATTATTTTTTTTTTTATAAAGTAAAGTCAGTCAAAAACTTTTCAGGTGGCCTGTCGCGACGCGCCTTACCCAAGGAAAGCATTAAATGTTCTTCAAATTACCCCTAGTGTATAAGTGGACTACACACTTCTTAAACACACACACACACACACACACACACGCACACACACACGCACACGCATACACACCACAACACACACGCATACACACCACAACACACACATACACACGCACAACACACCACAACACACATACACACGCACAACACACACAACACACACACACACACACACACACACACACACAGACGGTTTACATGTACGTCGTTTATTGGTGTGTTCGTGTAGGTGTATTTCGGTGAAAAACTGACCGACCACATGATCGTGTTATTCACGTATGGGAAAAGGCTGGAAGGTACGCCGATTAAGGACTACCTGCAGCATGTGCCTGAATATTTCTCACGAGTCCTTCAAGAGTGTGGCCACAGATACGTCGTTTTCGATAAGGATGAAGAAGAGGAACCCCAGGTCAGTGTACGTATTTAGTACATGTGTATTTGTCATATTTTAGGGGCTGAAACGCGCGTGCGTTTTAGTCTGTTGTGTGTGTGCATGTAGGTATGTGATAGTGTGTGTGTGTCACTGTGTGTGTGTGTGTGTGTGTGTGTGTGTGTGTGTGTGTGTGTGTGTGTGTGTGATTTGACCCGCACACTGTCTGGTAGTTACACAACTAAGATCAGAACGGGGGGAGGAGGGGGGGGGGGGGGGGGGGACGGTTTTTGCCAGTCAGATTGCGGCATTAATTTATATGATCCTGTGCAGTCTGAAAATCCGTGAAGAGAGATGGTTCCGAGCTGCTGTCAAAATTGATGACCGGGGAAAACGTTCAGAGTGCTCAATAAGGGAGAACCGGAAAGGGGACGAGGAGGAATGGTTAGGTACTGGCAGTAATCGGGTCATCATTGGGATTTATAGATCTGTTGTAAATAGAAAACAAAAATAGATCAGTAGGAGGGAGAGGGCAGGGTCGACCCTTGGACCCTCACCCCCTCCAATGACCCCATGCGTCGACAGTAGGACAAGTAACACAATATAAATCCACACAATTTTTAACCCATTAAAGGGGGCGGTCCGTGGCGCAGTGGTAAAGCGCCTGCCATCAGTGCTGAAAGTGCGAAGTTCTATCCCCGTTTTTCGACTTTCTCCTCTATTGAGTGTCACCGTTAATTCGGGCAGACCGTCGGGGGTCCTGTCTCCGGGTACCCCGGCCCTTCCTCCCCCCTCCGCTTTGGTACCGTTTTCAAGCCACTTAATAAAATTTAAAAGACAAGCGATCAAAATTTAAAATTTAAAAACAAAATTTTACAAAAAGAAACTCATAGTCTCTGAACACCAGATAGAGCCTAGGGACTTTACATTGGAATAGTCAACAGAAAGCCATTACATCCTGATTTTGTAAAATTTGCTTATTGTCATATAAGGACACATTACAGATTAGGAGATCGATCCGCAACCAGTTTAGTTTAAAGGGTGGTGCCAGAATGTCTTGGCGCCTGAGGCGCCAAGCTATTCTGGCACCATCCGTGAACTATCATGGTCAAATAAATTTCAGGCAGTAGTGTATCAGGATGAAAAAGGTTAATGCTCCTACAGGTGGGAACTCTCCTCGGTACAGTCCAAACTTTGCTAGTTGAAAATGGCGGCCAGCACTTCCGGACTGAGCAAACAGACCCAGAAATTCGCTGACAAGATGGACGAAACGATTGACCAGTGTGTGAAAGATGATACAGCTAAGAGACAGGGCCCATGTGGTGATACAATCAGGGACAACAAGCAATATGCCGAATGCCGGGCTCAAGAGAGGGCTGATACAGAGTGGTGTTGCACCAAGCCGGCAATGCATTGTCCAGAATTCACTGTGACTGCGGGTCGGCAGAAAACCTGGCCGTGCCGTGGTTCTTGGGGATTCTGCTAATGCTTGTTCTCGCGTACAATGGCATCTTTTAGGCAGTATTTATTCTGAGTTGTTCTTTAAAGAGAATTATAGCATTGGAACGGAGTGTTCGTTTACTATCATTTCTAGATGGACCGAGCGGCTGACACTTCTGCAACTGTTTGATCCATAGTCACCGAGCGCGGAACGCGCGAGGTGACTATGGATCAAACAGTTGCAAAAGTGTCTGCCGCGAGGTCTGTCTAGAAATGATAGCATACGAACGCTCCGCTTCTGTTTATAGAACCTTTCACAACCGCAGAAAAGGGATGTATGTCGAAGCCATCTTTTGAACAGGAGTGACGCATTTATTTTCGTAAATAGTACACAATAACTCCAATAACAGTTTAATCAACAAATCAAAGTCGCAAATTTTTTTTCCACAACAACAAATATAGGATGAATTTTAACATGCAGTATTGTTACTAACATCTCGCATTCTAGTAGATCTCTTAGCAATCCGAGTCTGCGCGACATAAACTTCTTATTTCGAAATAAATGATGGGAAAATGAATAGATTTTCAAATTGAGCGAGGCCTTTCTATGTGTAGGAAGTGCGCTTTTTCGCCATTCAAATGTGAAATATGTGGGGGGGGGATGTTTTTGTTGTGTGTGTGTGTGTGTGTGTGTGCGTGCGTGCGTGCGTGCGTGCGTGCGTGCGTGCGTGCGTGCGTGCGTGTGTGTGCTTGCCATGCTGTCCCAGAAGGCGAAACGCGGTAAGACTAGGACTATGGTGTGGGGTGTTTCCTATGTAAAAGTTGAACGACTTTGTATTCAACTGTTCTACAAAGTCTTGGGCACTATACATTTATTGTCTCGGTTGGACTTGATAAAATAATTTTTTCAGTGACTATTCTTCTCCGCACTTTCAAGTATTTCATTTCTCTGCTCACCAGTCAGATTCCACTATCTTGGTCAAAAGCAAAATGTGATTCCGTTTTATTGTAAGACCAAGTATTTGTGTTATATGTAAATGTCATTTGATTTCTTCTTCTTTTCTTTTGTGCCCCTTTGAACCAGTGAGAGTGCGGGGAGGTGGGGGGTGGGGTTGCGAGAGGGTGTTGGGGGGGGGGGGTGTGTGAAGGATCCTGATATCCCCTGGAAGAATCCCCCCTGCTTGCGACTCTTCTCTACCTCTGCATTATCGTCTGGAAATGTATCAATGGATTCTTCCGCTCATGCAGGTGGAAACACTCCTCAAAGTTGTCCGAAAAATGGTACAAAAAAATGACGGCAAGACCTTTGAGAGCGAACTGACCCAGAAATACAAAGAAACGTTCCAAGAGTATATTCGGGAGAGGATCGAGGCTGCGGAAAGACGGAATTGGGATTTCGCCAGTATGCTCGGGGTAGGTGTAAGCCCCAGCCGTGCTGGTGTAGCTGTGGCCTTTCCTACTGCTGTGTCGTCGATTAACATTTGGAGAGCAAAGAAGTGTTTTGTGGAAGAAGACAAGGGATGGGAATGTACCTGCATATATCTGCTGTTTTATTTTAAGATCTTTGGCGAGGACTCTTATGTTTCTTATTGGCTTAAACAGTTGTGCCTTTTCTTATATTCATCCTATGCATATTTTTTTGGATAGCACACGAAGTATAGTGCGATTGCAATGTCCGTGACGGAACGACATTTTTTTTTCCAGTGACGTCTTTGGGGAGAAACTCTGGATACACTTTTTTGTTGTTATTGTTGAGAACAAGTTTTTAGTTACGCTTATTCTCGATTAAATTCATGAGAGCAAATGTATGTGCCGTTTCAATCATTCCCGCCTAAGGTTAGCGGAGCAAAAAGCGGGTTTTCGGCAGTTTCTATCAGCCAATTAGTTCCTCTCTGAAGTGAATCAGGCATAAGTATACGTTAAGTAGTGGGCGGTGGTGAATTACGAGCCGAGACTTGCTTTTCACACACAAGTTCTGGCTCCGAGGCTCTGACGGGGAGCCGCAACTGTGTGTCAAAAACAAGTCGACGCTCGTAATTCACTACCTCCCATTGTTTAATGTATGTATCCCACTGTCGCATGCCCCCTGTTTCATGTGATGCCGGCTTGACGGTTGGATAGACTCAATACAGCCTACACACGCGTTTTGCTTACTTCGCAAAATCGCGAAAGGGCCTCCATAACACAAAGTGCTGCAGCTTTTCGTCAACAATTTGTAATGAAGTTCCGCTATGACGTCAACACGTCTGTACCGCGTTCTGCTGTAATGGTGTACTTGAATTTAACGTCCAATGTGACCCTGTTCTGAGTCTAGGGTTCCACAGGTCATACCGGAATGTAGGGCACGGTCGCGGGACACGATAAAGACATTTTGACGTCATCCGACACAGGCGACACAATTGTATTATTACCATAGGGGACTGACGATGGTGCTGTGACTACATGCAAATCCGCTGCGCCACCGCGTGCGGGCCACCTCATCACTAGCTCAATTCAGAATCTTGGCTTGACTTCGCGAACGAAGATTTTATAGGAGTTGCCCACGACGTCTGCAGGCTTGTTCGTGGCTGCGGAGGCCAATCCGAGACAGGCAGGTTCGACCGCAGTGGCTGCAGGGGAAGGTATGGTCAGGGTTCTGAGCTGCGGCATCTCTGTTTTTTCTCCTGAGCCGCTTGTCCTTAAGGCTAGCTCTGTGAGAGTCCTCAAAGGAGACAGCTGCCTTGTAAATGGTGGAGCGCCAGGTGTCACGGTCCGCAGCAAGCGAAGACCACTGGTGATGGTCGATTTGTCAGGCACTAAGTGACTTCTTGAGACAGTCTTTGTATCTCTTTTTTGGTGCCCCTCTGTCACGGTGTCCAGTAGCAAGCTCGCCGAACAGGGTGATCTTTGGTAGGCGATGATCCTCCATCCTGGAGACATGCCCCGCCCAGCGGAGCTGTGTCCGCAGCAGCAAAGCCTCGATGCTCACAGTTTCAGCCTGTTCAAGGACCTCGACGTTGGTGACATAGTCACTCCAGTGAATGCCCAGGATGGTACGCAGGCAGCGCTGGTGGAAGCGTTCGAGGAGTCGTAGTTGGCTCCGGTAGAGTGCCCAGGACTCGGAACCATACAGCAGGGTGGTGAGGACCACAGCTCTATACACGCTGATCTTGGTGCCTGTTTTCAGCTGTTGATTGTGCCACACCCGCTTGAAAAGTCGCCCGAAAGCGCTGTTCGCTTTTGCCAGCCTGCTGTCAAGCTCCTTGTCCAGCTTGGCGTCCGACGTGATAATGCAGCCAAGGTAAGTAAACTGGTGCACTGACTTTAGTTCAGACTCGCCAATGGTGATGTGAGGAGGGCGATACACTGTCTTGGGTACCGGCTGATGGAGGACCTCTGTCTTTTTCAGACTGACCTCGAGTCCAAAGAGCTGGGCAGCATCTGCGAAGCAAGTCGTGATGCGCTGCAGGGCTCTCTCTGTGTGTGCAACCATTATTACCATAGGGGACTGACGATGGTGCTGTGACTACATGCAAATCCGCTGCGCCACCGCGTGCGGGCCACCTCATCACTAGCTCAATTCAGAATACAAGGGAGAAAAAGAACGACACGGCACGCGGCGATACACTGTGATTCCAGAGCAGTTTTCAACCCTCAAAGCAACCACCCGCCTAAAACCTCGAACTAAACAAACTCAGTAGATATTTTGCCACAAAAATATACCAACCTTGTCCGCCGATCAAAACTGATAGTTTAGTATCAAGGCATTTTGCACAGTCAAGCATCATTTTGGCAGACATTTGTTAGGTATTATATGTGGCCGGAGATACGCGTCATGCTAATTTTTCATCGGTTTATGTAAATTAGCATATCCAATGAAATTAAAACAAGAGTCCATCTACTGTCGACATGAACGTGCGCGCAACCATCGCTTTAGATACGTATTTCCCCCAGCCCGAAAAGCTCTACTTTAATGAGTCTGGTTCAAACACTGCTCAGTTGTCAATATCTTCTCGAGTAATTCGCTTAGACTTTAGAGTAAACACGGCAGAAAACAATAGATGCACAGCAGTGCAGAGTGGCCTCTTTCACGGCACTCTACTTCAGGGTTTAACGTTGAACTCTAAACGTTGAGAAAGAGGCCCGGGATACTTTCGGCCATATCTAGAATTTCACGCGTGTCGTTCGTTTCCTCCCTTGTATTTTGAATTGAGATAGTGATAAGATGGCGCGCACGCGGATTTACATTTAGTCAAGCACCATCGTTAGGCCCCTATGGTTATTACCATGCATAAAGGACGTGTAAAGATCAAAGAGAATTCCGACGACAACGGGATAAAACAACGTTTTCCCTTCATAACGCTCAAATTTGCATTGGAGACACAGACATTAGGTGATGTATATCATTTTGTGAGATAAACATCATCAGAAGAAGATCAAGACAGGACAAGTAGTTATTCCGCTGATTTAGCATACTCTGAAACGTAGCTTAGAACTGGACCTAATTATACCCGAGATCCAGGACGAACAACTTGCACACAATGAGAAGATAGGCATTTTCAGTAAAAGACTCCAAGGCATTTCACTCTTTTAAAAGAAAAACTTGGTTCATGAGCATTGCAAACGCACTATAAGTACAGTGGGTAACAAATGTGTCACGAGCAATATTTAGCAAGTTTTTGTTTACCTGAATTACTTCAATTTATAGTTTAAAACTGTAGTATAAATATCGTGAGTTCCTGCCTCACGTCGTATCAACGCAAAATTTACTGGACGATTCAATGAGAAAAATAGCCAAGTGGAGAAAAGTTATGTACATTTTAAATTTGAAACCTGTTCATAAACATTTCAATCTTCTTGATTTGGAGACACTCAGTGGTAGTCCAGAACCATAATGATCAAGTCAACTTTTGAACTCTGAGAAGTATGGCGTATATGGTGTACCGTACACCCGAGTACGCTCGAATTTCCGTCCGAAGGACCGTCCATCTTGCTTTTGCGTTGAAACGGCGGCGTCTGCAAGCTGACCGGTCTGGTCTGTGCTCCAATAAATTCTTGTTTTGAACACTGTAAGACCTTCCAGTGTTCCAGAACAAGAATTCGTTCGAGACGTGCCGCACACGAGTACGCGTCGTATGAAGCGTTTGAGACATGCCAATGATACGCGGCATGTCTACAATGCTAACTTCATCTGCCGCATATCCCTATGCGGCACACCTCTACTCATTTAAGCAATGATCAAGAAACAGGTTTGAAATCGCCAGTTATTTAGTTATTTGGGTTTAACGCGGAGCAGGCGACTAAGGCCATCTCACTGCGTGTTAGGATTGTGGTTGTGTTATCCTGTGAGAGCGTGCGTGTGTTGATCGTAGGTAACGATCCGTTGTTTATTTGAGCTATCACGGTTACGTTTCACGTGCCTTTTTAGTAAGATTTTCTTTTGTTCGTGAGTAGAGCCGATTTCGTTTTGTTGTGTTTAGTCCGGTGCGTTCTGGAAAGGTTGCACTGTCTAGTGGCCTCGTAAGTGTCACGTCGGTTAGTTGGCATCGCAACATTTTCGCTACTTTTTGTTTTCCTGTGCGCGTGAATTGAGCAGCTTTTATTTTGTTTTGGGAATGTTCTCGTACCTTTTTGAGCTATCATGGAACGTGGTGATAGGGATACCATACTTTTATGTGACTTAATTATACGCTAGAATTTAGAGCTGAAGTGAGCAGCCGAGTTTTGTAGCCTGTTATAGTTTTCTGGAAAGTTTATTTTATGAGCTTCGGCTGCCTGTTTCGTTCTGATTGGTTGCGTTGTATGATTTCCGTAGAAGATTCTGGAATTTGATAGTATATATAAGGAGGGCGCTGGGAAAGCGCGTTCGTACATTGTCTTGCTTTGTCAGTTGTAGAGACACGTAGTTTATTGCGAGAGACGCTGTGTATGAGAAACTTTGCAGTGTGGACATTGCAGAAGAGACTTTGTATCAGTAGTTTGTGCATTTGAAAGTGCATTACTGTGTGGATATCGCATCGCTGAATTAAATATTGTTGAAACTGTTACTCCAGTATTGTCTACATCCTTAAGCCACGTGTGACGGACTGCAGCTGAACGAGGTTTACTTTAAAGAAATCTACGTGTGTGTGTCTAGTGTGTTTATCATACTTCGACTACAACTCCACCACGTAACTGCGGGAGGCTAAAAGTCTGGCCAGCCAGACTAAGAGAAAAGTTTTAAAACATGGTGAACGTACAGTTTGAAAGTATTCTGGGCTTTAAAAAAAATCGCACAGGTCAATCGTGCATGTCTACAGACTTTTGAAGTTCATCAAAATTGCCACCTCGTAACATCCATTGAATAAGTCGACCAAACAAAACCTTTGAATGAAAGGTCTGAAAGAAAATTTGACAATGCTTGGACTTGATATTTTCCTCTTTATTATATTAATGTGCTAATCACAGAGATCATAAATATTCCACAGTGTAAAATGTGTATCTGTTTTGGGGTTGTTGTTGTTGTTGTTGGGTGTTTTTTTTTTTTTTTTACTAAACAGCACTTATTCTTGGTTGGTTGGTTGGTTGGTGTACCCTGACTGTAAACCCTCAGATCAAGTGCGTGTGGGATAGCTTGTATCTGATACAGTATACATTGTATATAAATGCAGAATACGTAAAATAAACTACAAATAGATAATAGCACTGTCAGGGGAGAGAAGTGTGCATGATCGACCAGTGATCATAGATCTACAGTGGCCAAAGCACAAAAAAAGAGATAGGAAAGAGAGGGGGCGCTAAGAAAGTGACTGGAAGCAATGCATATGGAAGCCCCCCCCCCCCCACCCCACCCCCCGCAGGGGGCGTATCACATATCCCACCGTTCCAGCCACACAGTGCATGGAAATTGAAATCTAAGTCCCCCAAGGGGGCGTCCAGATATTAAACCGGTGTGGACAGCTGTTTCGGTCTTAGCGACCTCTTCAGCACACCATCGGCAATACTGAAGGAGGCAGGAATTTCTGCCTACCTGCAATGACAGCCACATTTTACTGTGGTGTCTGCAGGGGCATACATTCCATGCCTCCACCTAGAGTCAAATTTCCATGCACCCTAAAAGAGAACCTACCAAAAGGGGGGAAGGGGTTGCAGTCGATATTGTAGTAATAAATAAAAAGAAAAGGAGAGACTGCCAGTGCTAATATTTTAGGAAGGTTACAAAGTAAAGTAGGTAATAGCACTGTCAAGGGAGAGAAGTGTGCATGATCGACCAGTGATCATAGATCTACAGTGGCCAAAGCACAAAAAGATAGGAAAGAGAGGAGGCGCTAAGAAAGTGCTTTGGCCACTGTAGATCTATGATCACTGGTCGATCATGCACACTTCTCTCCCCTGACAGTGCTATTACCTACTTTACTTTGTAACCTTCCTAAAATATTAGCACTGGCAGTCTCCCCTTTTCTTTTAAACTACAAATACTTAATAATAATAATAATAATAATAATAATAATAATTCATGGTATTTATATGGCGCATTTCTCATATTTATAATATAACTCGATGCGCAGATACCAAACTTAATAGCAAACTTGCGCGTGTTTTCAATCTTGTCTATTTGAAAATTGCTTATGACATACACTCAAACCCAAGTACCGTTTGCGGGAGTATTCCCCAGATAGCCCCACTCGGGGAGCACGCCACAAGTACACTTTTGTTCAAATGAGATGCTGAGCCTACTTGATCATTACGACACAGTTTAACTAAGATTCATCGGACTTAACTCACTCAGCCCGGCGCACGTATTTCCCAAATTTTAAGGCGTCATCTAACGACTATGCACCTGTTGCAGGAGATGGACCGACCATGATAATTCAAGGGTAGTGTCAGATTAGCTTGGCGCCGACAGGCGCCAAGCTAATCTGACACTACCCTTGAATTATCGTGGTCGACCCATCTCCCGCTGTAGTGCGTCAGGGCTAGCTGAATGGGTTAAACAGAAGTATGCAAGTCTATCTGGAAGTACTTCTGCGAACGATATGGGAAGTAGTATTATCTCTCACTCCACCACTTTCACTCTCCAGTGCGTCCAGAACAATGCTGCCCGCCTCGTCCTCAGAAAGAAGAAATCCGACCACATCACTCCCGTGCTCAAACTCCTTCATTGGCTCCCCATCCCCCAACGCATCCAATACAAGATTCTGTCTCTCTGCTACAAATCCTTTAACAACTATGCTCCTGCCTATCTCTCCAACTTACTTCACCCCTACACTTCTTCCCGCTCTCTCCGCTCCGCCTCAGACCCTCTCCGCCTCCACATCCCCCGCACCAAACTCAGAACTTTCGGCCCCCGCTCCTTCTCCGTCTACGGTCCATCCACCTGGAACACTCTCCCACTCTCTCTCCGTCAGAAACACTCTCTCTCCCCTCCTTCCAGTCCGCCCTCAAAACTCACCTATTTAAACAGTTCTAGCACTATAACATCACCACACTCCCCACCCCAAGCTGACTGTCGTAATGTATTTATGGTACGTGAGCCATTGTCAAAAGAGTGCGCATGTGTGCGCGAGTTGTGAGTGCGCGCTTAGAGTTATAATTATTATAAGATAAGCGCAAGGAGGACGAAGGAGAGGAAGACAGAGGAAAAGATGGGAGGACAATATCTCAGAATGGACAGGACTGAAGCTGGGCGATATGCTGAGAATGGCAGAGAACAGAGAGGAATGGAGGGAGCTGGTTGCCAAATCATCAGTAGTGCCTCAACTGTCGGCAAGACTACGGGATATAGATAGATAGATAGATAAGCGCATTATAAATACCATTATTATTATTATTATTATTATTATTATCTGCACACTATTTTACATGTTTTGCTAACGTATTGCTATTAAACACTTCTCTAATGTCGCGCCTGTAACGACTGCACGCCGACCGACATTCGCGTGAAGAACACAGATGTAAATGGGACATAATTAGGCGAACAGAACTAGGAATAACAAGAGACATAAATCATCATGAGCCCCCGCGACTGCCGGGGCTCAAGATGGTGTATGTTTCTTGCAGCTGTGTAGCGTTCGCCTTGCCCCGGCAGTTAAGCAGGGTATGTAGACAGGACTACGGTGTGAAACGTGGGACTACGTCCCCAAAGAACCACTAGGCTGCAATTTATGCTTGTATCTGACAAAATATAAGTCGATGTTGTTCATTTCAAACATCTTCTAGCTGCAAATAGATTGACACACCTGCAGCTCTTTGAACAATTTTGTATGCTGGCAGAAAATATCCATAATTTGAAGAAATCGGTGACCTTTTGGTGTGCAAAATTTGATCGATAACATGTTCGATTCGTTGGGACAGCTTCTGCTGCAAAACCGCGTCCACACTACACTAAATGCGCTTGTCAAAATTCTTGCGGTTACTACAAGTGGTATTCTGTGTTTAAATTTGGTAATTTTAGTCTATTTCGAGCTGAAAAGGTGCCTGATGTTGCGACTACGATGTGCAGGAATGGTCGCGGTTGCGCCGAGATAGCCTACAGTGTGAAGAATGTGGGACTACATTGTGCAAAAATCGCTGCCCCCCCGCCCCCCCCCCCCCTCCCCCTCCCCAGCCTACGATAAATTGTTACACTTAATCATTATGTAGCTGTCTGATTTTAATATACAGTAAAATACTGTCAATAGCTAGTTGAAATTCCATTAAAATGTCAAATAAAGATACATGCTGGAAAAAGAAGTATGATAGAGGCAAAGGAAAATTGTCTGCTATGACAGAATGCATTTGGCTTTGCTAAAATACCCTGGCTGGAATGTTGACTATTTTATATGAGGCTGATCAAAACGAACATTTGTGGGAACAACGAACACAACACACGTTACATCCAAGTCATGTCAGCTGCATGCAATGTCTTATGTTACGTATGGATATTCATTGACCAAACCCTGCAATAACTAACTTCTATTTAGGTCCCCCTTGAACTATATAACTGTTTTTTTTTTCAAATTTGCTCGAAATTTCAGTCGACAGAAAGTCAGTCTGAAAACCACTTCATTTAAAATTTGTTGGAAACATTTTTATATGAATCCACTTACCTATTGACATACCTATTTCTTGATCTCTTTTACCTTGACCTTTTCCATCGTTCATCCAAATTAGTATGCATAGGAAGGTCTTACCATCAGGTATCTTTGTACTAAGATAGGGCTTCGGGTTTTGAATAGTATTTGAGAACAAAAGGTCTTTTGTCAAAATATTGCTAGTTTTGACGTATTTCCTGATCCCTTGTGACCCTGACCTTTGAGAGAGGTCACTACAATGGTACAATTAGAAAGGTCTGGCCTGGGCCAAGTTTGAAGTCTGTGGTTTGAGTGGAAAATACCATCGTTAAAGTTTACGACGGACAGACGACCACTGGCCCATTTCATAGACTTACTTTTGCTATCTGGCACATCAGCCAAGAAGTGCATGGTGGACCACTTCACTCCGGGAAGAATATTCCCACAAAAAGAAGACGAAGAAGAAGAGGAAATACGGTTGGATTTACAAACCCTGCTTGTTTGTTTTAGCCGTAAGTAACTATAGTAATACGACTAACAGCTGATGTTAGTCGTGTTACCAAGAACAAGATGAGCTGTGGGTATGCTCATTCTGTGCTTTTTAATCGTTACGTTGCAAGCTTCGTCTAACGACGACGTAAATTAAGCTGAACAGCTTGCAAGCTGTAAAACAACACGATATTCTGTATCTTTAATGTGATGTATTGAACCAGATGTAAATCGCAACACGACTGACAAGATGACTGTCAGTCATGTTAAGAGACCGTCAGTTGTGTTACGAGACTGTCAGTCGTGTTACGGAGAGTTTGATTGATTGATTGTACATTGCTTAACGTCCCGACAGCAACATGGCTTCCTCAGGACGTGCATGCACTGCTTGTGAAAAAAAAAAAAAAAAAACTAAACAGAAAATTGAATGTATGTCGCCAGCCGGTCAAATACGTTAAAGAAACCTACAACATGGGGCCTAAATAAGGCTAACACCATTTAGTAACACACATCCAATATCAAGAGCTACAGGCAGTGCAGACAGTAGGGAGAGTTTTAAAAAGGCAAATACAGGTGAATGGACAAAGGGTAGACAGAAACACATGCCCCAGAAAAGAGGAAAACCCACCCTGTGGGGCTGACCAGGGTGACCCTGGGAACTAAAAAGTACCTAACCCCACCCAAGTCCCCCAGGGCAGACCCGGGTGGGGGTGTGTTACGGAGAGATCTTACCTTTTTATTCAAACGTAATTACAATATATTACCACCATAGTTTGAGGCTTTGAATCTTCTTACATCAGTTCACCATTAAACAATGCTGCAGAACAGCTGGTCACATATTTATGTTTTTACCGACTTTGTTGTTTTACAAATATAATTTATTTTACATAGTACACATTATTCACCCAAATATCTTATTTGCTTTACGTCAAATGTTAATTTTTGTTTTGGCATTTGGAAATGTCATACCTACTAGTTGCACTGCAAGTACTTCAAACAAGATATGTGCACAGTGTAGTCTCAAATCCTTTACAACGTAGACCATTTCTGAACAACGGAAATCATCCTTTGCACAGCGTAGTGCCAACACCAAATAACCTTTTTCAGTTCAAAGGACACTAAAATTCTCTAACCTAAACACTTATTTCATTTATACAACCAACCAGAATGTTGACACGTGTATTTAGTGTAGTGTAGAGGCAGCTAAACAGCAGAAACCGGCCTGACGAATCGGACATGCGATAGATCAAATTTTGCACACTTAAATCTCGTCGATCTCGTCAAATTATGACAGTTTGCGGCCACGTATTTTACCTCTGCAACTAGCTACAGGTGCGCCAATCTATTTGCAGCTAGAGGATGCTTAACATGAACAATATTGACTTACATCTTGTCTGATTCATGCATAAATTGCAGCCTAGTGGGTCGTACGGGACGTAGTCCTTACTTCTGCTACTTGCACAGGCGTAGTTCTGTCTACATACCCTGTTAAGGGGTTAATTGGTTGTTTGGGATGTGGGTGAAATTTACATCCTATACACACACGAACGGAGAACAGACGCCAGCAAATGTGCGGGCCGCTGTACGAGTGAAATTGGCGAGATGTCAGCTGGCGATATCAAAAACCTTAGAAAAGAAGTCAATAAACAAACCTGCATGTATTTTCCGCCATTATGCGTGATCTAGTTACAAGTAGAATTTACTCAGTAAAGGTGCGGTCTGACGGGAAGCGAAGCAGAAGCAAAACAGCCAGTAAAACACGAAACATCGCAGTTTTTACGATGTTTCTCGTGTGACTAGACCTAAAGCATAACAGCAGCAAAGCGCGAAGTGAAGCAAAGCCGATGCTTTCAGTGTTTGAGCGTGCTCTAAAATTTTGCGTTGCTTCGCTGCAGCATTTGATTGCCAGCCAATCAGAAGAGCCGACTTTACGACAACGAGGTTGTTATCATTTCGGCGATCATGGCGGCATCAAAAGCTACTGGGCTTTTTGTAATAGAGTTGATGATCTTGTTCACTCTATTAGAGTGTTGTTTGCCATTTCGGCTTTCATTTTGCAGTCTTGTTGGCCGGCTTCACTTGAGTAGTGCCCGGCAGGCTGGTGGTCTGTTTAGTCACACGTTCATTGCGTGTACCTTAGAGTCCGACTGCGCTGGATGCTGGCTCGGGAGGTAAACTGATTTACAACTTATTGCGCATTGCTTCCACGCAGACTGCTATGCAAAACTTCTCATCGTGTGACCGGCTCACAAAGCAAAGCGTTATAAACGCACTATTTTTAGATGCTTTTAGAAGCAGATGCTCTGCTTTGTTTGCCGCTTTGCTTCTGTTTCACTTCCCGTCAGACCGCACCTTAACACGCACGGTTATGCAAAGCACTGATGCATGTGTTTTGTCTGAACAACGCAATCTGCCGCAAAATCAATGACGCGGGCGCAGTTTTGTTTTGGAAATAAATTATATTGAGCAACATTTTGCTTGATATGGTGCCGATAACCGACAGATGTGATTACTTGACCCAGTTAAAATGTCCTCGTCTGACGTCTCGGGCATTTTGATTCGGGTCTCGTAATCATATCTGCCTGTTATCGGCACTATATCAAGCAAAATGTTGCTCAACATAATATATTATATACAACGGCAGGTTTGAAAAATGGCTATGTCTATGACGATGTCAATGCCTCAACCGTTGATAAATAAAGCTTCATTGGATCATATTATTTTCCACCAACGTCATTTGTCGTTTAGGAAGCTGAGAAATGGCACGGTTGTTTCGACGAGAACAAAGCAGACGTTCACTACAAATAAGTAATTTGTTTAATGTTGCACATTGACTTTCGGCGTCACATGGAAGGTTAATACCACCGACGTCATTTGTCGTTTGGTAATGGTAAGCTGAGAAATGACTGGAGGGAATTTCATCAGGTCCAAGTTCACCTAATTAAAAACTTTCAGTTTTCATATGATAAAGTTCATTGATATTGTAATTATATTTCAGACGGTTACTATAAATAACTCTATAGACAAGTCATTTTTTTTTTAAATGCTACACAATGACTTTAGGGTTCATATGAAAGATTAAATTCCGCCGATGTCATTTATCGTTTGGTAAGCTGAGAAATGACACGCACCACCTCACACAAGGCTGAAAAGGTGACATGATCCACGGCTGGGTTGCAGCCAAGGTGATTTGTGACGCAAATTGCAGACACACACGGTGTCGGGTAACTGAAAGCATACAAATCATTCTGCTTACACCGGCATAACAACATAGCACATATTCTCATGTGTCCCCGCACTCTGCGAGGGCTCATGATAATATATACCTGTTGTAGATGTTTGGCGTTTTAATGTCAACTTTCGGTACATGGGTTGTGCAGCCCCTTCGGGTGTTTTTCTGATTTCACAGCGACGCTGAAAGGTATGTAGTCAGTGTACTGATTTTGACGTTGTACAGTGTACATCGGTTGTTTCATTGAAATAAATTCCTGTTGATTTCTACTTTGTTCCAATTTCTATGTCAGTCGCAGCTTGATAGTACAGTTGCCTAATGTTCAGCCCAGCTCAGTTCAAGTGCGGTGTAGTCAAGGACATTACCCCATTACTGTGACATCCTGAGGCTGATTTCTTTAAAAATTGCTGATTGTCCTATGACGTCTACATTACAGATTACAAAATAGATCGACCATTTTAGTTCAAGGGTGGTGCCAGAGTAGCTTGGCGCCTGAGGCGCCAAGCTATTCTGGCACCACCCTTGAACTGTCATGGTCAAATTTATTTCAAGCAAAAGTGTATCGGGATAAAAAGTGTTTATGGCCGGCGTTTACACTGAGCAGTTTAAAATCTCTAGTGTGTGCGTGCGTGCGTAACGGTATGTGTGCGTGCCCTATTGGGGGGAGGCAACTATGGGTGATGTCGACCAGAGACTTTCTGGCTCACCGGGGCGTGTGTTTGTCATTATTTCAGACAGTAAATAATCATGGCGTACACAAGAACACTGTTGACAATTCTGCCGCTTGCTGCTGTGCTGTGCGTCCAGAGTAATGGTAAGTAGTCAACGCTATACTAACTTCATTGTCTCAGTTGCTGGAGAATGAATAATTGCAGATCCTCACGTGCCAGCTCATAATGACGTGGGAGACAGTAACCACAGACAAAGACTGCGCTGAGTAGGCCTACGGCTTAAACGCACGGTGGTTATCTTTGTCCCCGATCAATACATGCCCAATGGGGACTTACACAGGGGTGGATCAGTTACCTCGAGGTGGGGGGGGGGGGGGTTTCCAACTTTCTGTTTGGGACCTTCAGTCCTATACAAAAAGCCTCCCAGGCGCTAGACCTTCCTTCCATGGGCCGAAAATCGAAAAGCGGGTGGGAGGGGGGAGGAGGAGGGTAGGCGCGTGCGTGTTAACACTCTTACCATTCGCCAAAATATCAAACAACGGGTGGGGGGGGAGGTCCAAACACCCCCCAAAAGGGACTTTTTTATAGCATTTTAAAGAATTTCGGGTCTGGGGGCCCTGGAGGGGGGTCCGGAACCCCTAAACCACCCCCACCCCCCAGATCCGCCCCTGCATACATAGCAATTACTAAAGTGAACTGATCAGTGGTTATGAAGATCTATGTCTCCACAGGCCAATAGAGTTCATCAGATGAATTGCGTTAGTACTGACTGTAACGCACGCAGACTTGCCCACAGTCGCACGTACAGACTCTCACGCAACAGACGCATACACCGCCACTGACTCAGACGGGCGCATTCATGCGGTAAAACTCAACACACGGGCTCCCTTTCTAAAGTAACTTTTATACCCTAGTAAACAATAAAAGACGAATGCTCACAAAACTATCAAGCTATATACATCACTCCTTTCCCACTATCACGTCTTAATATCACATACACGTCACACAATAGCACGGCCAGGCTAGGTATTAGTTCTCACAGACTCCAACCTGTTTGATGTTATCGCCTGGTTACGTTGGTCCTTCTCACGTCTAGGCGTGCAAGTCCTTCGTTGTACGCTCTTTCCTGCCGTCCAGTCTCTTTATCACGGACGTCCTCGTACTCGTACCGTAGCGCAGTTCTCGCTTTGACTCGGGTATCTCGGTCCCGATCGCTTCACTCCCTGAGTGAAGAGCTGGAGGGATGATGACCTCACGTTAGGTCTGGTGACTGACGTCTCGGCGTCCGTCGCTCCCTCTTTACAAGCACTCTAAACAACAACAAAAGTCCCAACGTAACACTTGCTAAACACACAACATATTGGATCAATGAGAAACGTTACGTAACCTGGCCGATACAAATAACTCACGTTCACTCACACACACACACACACACATACACACACACACACACACACACACACGTGCTTCATAACCTGTCTACTTCCGTAACACCCCCATATCTCTGTCACTATCTTGAAACAGACTATAGCCTAACACTCTTGCTATACACTACTCTATACACTGGAAAAGACTATGCTTAACCAACCGCGTACTACCTTCATAGCGACTTAGGCATACACCTCGCATTCCCTAGTTATCCATCTCGGTACATAACTAACTCGCATTCCTTTAGTTATCCATCTCGGTAAATAACTGTAAACCAAAACACCGGTTAGCTCACCTTCCAAACCAACATAGCTGAACCAAACCAGACAACGCTATACAACCACATTACTCTTACCAACGCATACTATCCTTAACGCAAGTAACCATCACTAATACATATATAGAAACATACCTGAATCCTAGGTTTCAGAGTCTTGGAATACGGGCTAGGTATCTCAAACACATCTGATCCCTCTGACAAGAAAGCCCGTACTAACGCATTTACTGCTCTGCCAGACAGCTTTCGCCTAGAACTCACTATTACAGTACTCACTAAACTCCCGTGTTAACCGTTCCTTAAAGATTTCACGTGGGCCACGGGCCTCACGGACTATCGGCACAAAACAAACCGTTCACAAAAACCGTACCGTATTTAACCTAATGTGTGAGCACTATGCACGAGCATAGAGCTTCATCACAATTCCCCCTTCCTCGGGAAGAAAAGAAACGACCGAGTTTCTTTTTAAGACTACTCGACGTAATATTATCACAAAACAAGAAGGTACTAACTATGACTATCTATAATACAAGAAAGCAAAAATATTATTACAGACTTAAGCCTCAGCGCACACCCTCGGATCGCACAGCGAACGCAAAAACAGAATTAACGCGCTAAAACCTCCAGAAATGAAAACGATCCAACGACTGCCCACACACAATCCACACAATCGCGAGACTCCAATCTCCGACCTACCTATATATTGGGTGCTGAGCGGCATTTCTGTCCGCAACAGAAGTATACCGTCTCCAGCCAACCCGAGTGGTGGGCCCAGCCCGCTGACCGATTCCCTGATTCCGGACGGTAATAACACGGTCCTTCTGCTCACGAGCACGCTTGCTCTGAGCTTCCGTCGCGATTGATGCGACTACACCGTGAGGATCGTGAGCTCGCTTAATCGCGCTGACTCTACCAATGACTGGCTGCACACCCTTCATATTACCCAGAACTAAGTCTATTACTGGCTCGTCAATGACACAAGAGATCAGATCACCTGAGAAAAACTCTGCGTCAACTTCTATCTTAGCCAACGGGAAAACTTCTATCTTCCCTCCAAACGAAACTACTTTCTGTGTCTCCCCTGTGAACTGATCTTCCCTAACTAGATTACGTCTGACCCCCGCGGTCGTTGTACCTGAGTCACGGAGAGCAGAAGCGAGACACCCGTTAACAACCCCGTCCACCAGCGGTAGGCAACCACCTCCGTCAGCTGAACACAATGCGCCCAGCTGTGGTTCCTCCCCGACTGGGACTGCAAAACTGGCCATGTGAGTGGGCTGCTCCGCCCCCTCCACCATACCAGGACTGTTAGGACATTGATGAGCCAGATGGCCGTACCTCTGACAGGTGAAACACTGAGCCCCTGAACTACTGCTAGGACAGTCACGACTAAAATGACCGTATGCATGACACGCAAAACACTGAGTGTCCGAATTCGCCATACGACCACGACCATACCCACGACCAGACGTCCCTCCACGTGCGTACGGATCGCGATCGCTACTGCTGATACCTCGATCACCGCGTCGGAAACGCAAAGTACCTCTCCCATTAACTAGCTGGGCTCCACGTAAAGTATTGATACCTCGGTAACCCCCAGTCGTGTTAGCAGCGACCAACCCGACTGGCGGTGTCTCGGTCCTACGCGCGAGGTTTTTCGTAGGATGCGCCATCCGAAAAGCCTCCGCGTTCTGTACTAACTCTCCCTCAAGAATACCGCTAGATCCTTGGAAACGCTACCAAAGAACTGTTCCGCCAACATGAGAGCGAACAATGCCTCGTACGTGTGGTCGATCTTTGACAGTTCGACCCAACGTACGAGCAAATGGGACAATCGTTTGCCAAACGACACAAACGTTTGCTCTGAGCCGACAAGCTCTCAAGCGTTCTCTAAAACCCTCCGCACTACATTGGAACTTCTGCAAGAGACACTCCTTCAAAGTCTCATAATCTACGTTCCCCGAAACGTTCAAGCTATAGAAAAGACTCAAGGCCTGACCTTCTAGCACAGACGAAAGTAAAACGGGCCAGTTGACAGAAGGCCAACTCAATGCCTGCGCGTGAGCCTCAAAACGACACAAAAAAGCGTCAATAGAGTCCACAGACTCCTTAAACATCGGCAGTCTAGGAAAATTCCGTATGCCCCGGCCTACCGAATCACTATCTGTAACTGCTCTAGACCCCGCATTCCCTCTCGTCCTTCTCTCTCTGAAACGCTCTCTCTCTCTCTCTCTCTCTCTCTCTCTCTCTCTCTCTCTCTCTCTCTCTCTCTCTCTCTCTCTCTCTCTCTCTCTCTCTCTCTCTCTCTCTCTCTCTCTCTCTCTCTCTCTCTCTCTCTCTCACTCTCTCTCTCTCTCTCTCTCTCTCTCTCTCTCTCTCTCTCTCTCTCTCTCTCTCTGTACTTCTAATTCCTTCTCCTTTAAGACTCTTTCTTTCTCCTCTCGCTCTCTCTGAGCTTCTAACTCCTTCTCCTTTAAGACTCTTTCTTTCTCTTCTCGTTCTCTCTGAGCTTCTCTTTCTCTCGCCCTATCCTCCCTATCCTTACACTTCTCAACATAATCAAAAAGTTTCTCATCTTTAAGCGCTAACTTCTCACCTTGTTTAATATAAGCCTCTACCGGGTCTGACTCCATATTTACAGTAACTACTTCCACAAATTCAAAAAACGTAAAAATACAAATCACAACCAAATCAACGGCAAAAACTTAAAATGCAAACTCAAAACAATATCAGTACCTACACAGAAAACAGTGACCTACTTTGACGTCCAGATGGAACGAAAAATAAGAACGATAGAAAGAAGAGCAAGGAAAAAGAATACTACCTATACAAAGGGAAGAAACAAGAACTAGCTCCTCGTAAGATCCAGAAAACTACAGGAATGACGGATCTTGCCCCCTAGAATCGGAGAGGGGAATCTAACACATCAACATGCACATAGCAACAAAACCCTACTCTAAAATATCTACCGCTAAAACAGGGTCACCACTGTAACGCACGCAGACTCACTATAACAGTACTCACTAAACTCCCGTGTTAACCGTTCCTTACAGATTTCACGTGGTCCACGGGCCTCACGGACTATCAGCACAAAACAAACCGTTCACAAAAACCGTACCGTATTTAACCTAATGTGTGAGCACTATGCACGAGCATAGAGCTTCATCACACAGTCTAAGAAAACAAAGCCAGCCGGCCAGACCTTGCACAGCCAGTAATGTGGCACTTCCCTCCAAAACAACTGAGGCGTCATTTCTCTTTGTGCACTGCTTTGTCATATCTACTTTGAGCCCCACACGCCACTCAGTAGAGGTCCTCATCAGTATCCTTATATTTGAGTGATTTGCATGAGCTCCAGAGAGAGAGAGACATTATGCGGTTTCCAAGCCACCCCCACAATTATCCCAGGATCGGTGTATAAAACATGGATATTTTGAACATCACACCTATAACTCTCATAAAACCCTGCCTAAATTCACGCCATGAGTGTATTTTGATTGATTGATTGATTGTACATTGCTTAACGTCCCGACAGCAACAAGGCTTTCTCAGGACGTGCCTGCACTGCTTGTGAAAAAAAAACCAAACAGAACATTGAATGTATGTCACCAGCCAGTCAAATACGTTAAATAAACCTAACACATGGGCCTAAATAAAGCCAAGACCATTTAGCAACACACATCCAATATCAAGAGCTACAGGCAGTGCAGACAGTAGGGAGAGTTTTAAAAAGGCAAATACAGGTGAATGGACAAAGGGTAGACAGAAACACATGCCCCAGAATAGAGGGGAAAACCCACCCTGTGGGGCTGACCAGGGTGACCCTGGGAACTAAAAAGTAGTTAACCCCACCCAAGTCCCCCAGGGCAGACCCGGGTGGGGTAGTGTATTTTGAGAGATTATTTAAAGCTGCAAGAAAGAGTCAATACAGCTAGCCAGACCGGCTGAAAAATCAATCATTGTGCGACACCAGCCATACAATATTTTCTCTCCCTGATAAGGTCCATTTGCATACTCCAATGACATTGTTACAAAAAAGTTATTTTCGCTCATTCAAGACTATAAAAATACTTCTGCATATTGTCGCCGACGGTTTTAACTCAGTTGCTCCGCAGACGCAACTGATCGGAGACCGTGAACCGGGTCCGTCAAAACATTTTCATTAGTGTTATTGATCTAACAGCCGAGCAGGCGTGCCCAGCTTTCAACTCATATTGATTTTCAATAGCCTGGCAGGGGACCATACATTAGCGTAATTTGGCACAACAATGGCAAGCAGCTTCTTCTTCTTCATTCTTCTTCAGCGTTCCCGAGTTTCTGCCTCAGATGTCAAGATTGGTTGTTGAGATGAAGTTCGCTCCATGTGGCCAGTGCTGTATCATGGCGTCTTGGTACAGGGGACAGGACTCCAGTACATGCTCTGGGGTCTGTAAACCAGTTTCACACAAGCAGTCCGCAGTGTGTGACAGTCCAAGGCGGTACAAGTGTGCATGCAGTCGGCAGTGACCAGTCCTTAGACGGAATATGGTGGTCTGTTAGTGGCGCTGGAGGTGTCTTAACTGGTCATCAGATGGTGGGTTGTGTTGGGTCTGCATGTCTGCATGATAGTGCCGCTTAATGAGGGTTTTGACTTCCTGGAAGGACATCGGTTGGTTTGGCTGCTCAAGCTTGCTGCCGGACTTGGCGAGTCTGTCTGCCTCCTCATTTCCTGACAGTCCACAGTGAGCAGGTACCCACTGAACAGCCACTTGTGTTAGGCGTGAGAGAGCGACCAGCAGGTGCAGTGTTTCTTTCTCCAGCCGCTCACTGGCGGACTGCAGGCTTTGAATGGTTGATCTGCAGTCGGTCAGGAAAACGACGTGTGAGGGTACTGAGAAGGCTGACAGCTACTTGTAGAGCAGTGGGTTCAGCCCGGTAGTTGATTGACAGTCTTCCCGTAGGCAGGGATTTGGATGTGGTGTGTCCATCTGGGTAGCGGATGAAAATTCCACTGCCTCCATTCTTGACAGCTGCATCTGAGGATCCATCTGTGAAAACGTGTACCCAGACTGATGCATTGTAATCTCGGTCCAGCATATCCAGTGTGAGAGACCTGAGGATGGCTTCTGACTGGGATTCTTTGCTGGCTATTCCTAGGACATCAGTAACAAACAGCACGTTTTCCAGGGAGGTGTTCCAGTCCTCAGTAGCTTGAAGAGGTTCTCGACCATTTGAGACAATATAGATGGTATCCTGGTGAGCTCTTGTGAGTTGTTTTGTGAGGTTGTTGAAGCTGCTTCTCTTCAGCCTGTTCTTTGTTTGTTCTTGGAGTTGCTGATGGACTGGGTGGGTGGGCAGTCTCTGCAACTTTTCACTGTGAGAAAGGACCTTCTCCTCCCGTCTTTTGTCTAGGCAGTGAAGATCAGTGGTGGTTTCTAAGGTGTGGATGGGTGTCGTTTTTAGCCCGCCTGTGATGATGCGTATGCCTGCGTTCTGCACTCTGGCCAGCCTGCTCGTGTTGCTCTTGGCAGCAGTGGCCTAGGCTGCTGAGCCATACTCCATCACAGGACGGATGTTTCCTGTGTACAACTGCTCGAGGATGCTGCTGTTTGCTCCCCATTTGGTGAATGCCAGTTTCTTCACGAGAGACAGTTTTCTCGTGGCCTTCCTCTCCACCTCTTTGATGTGTGGATTCCAGGTCAGTTTCTTGTTTAGTTTGACACCAAGATAGGTGGGAGTGTCATCCTGCGGGACATCTTGTTATTGACTGTTAGTTTGAAGGATTCTTTGGAGCTGGAGAGGAAGAAGCAAGTGGAGACTGTCTTCTGACTGTTGATGGTGACACCAGTCCCTCGCCCATCTGGAGGTGTTGTTGAGGGCCTCTTGCATTCTGACTGTAGCAGTTGGAGTAGACTCTGAGGCGTTCCACATGGCAAAGCCGTCAGCATGCAGGGCTCTCGTGATGTGTCTGGAGAGGCCATCAGTGATGTCATTAATGAAGACGAGGAAGAGGGTGGGGAAAATCACACCTCCTTGGGGAACACCTTCCCTGATCTTGACTGTGTAGCTCAGGCTGTCACCCAGCTTGACCCTCGCTGTTCCGTGGCTGAGGAAACTCCTGGTCCAGATGAACATTCGCCCGGCAACTCCTGCCGTCAATAGTTTCAGAAGAAGACCCTCTTTCCAAACCTAGTCAAACGCTTTGGAGAGGTCAACGAAGGTGGCGACTACTTTCTTCTTTTCCTGGAAGGCATTTTCTATCGACTGTGCAAGGTAGATGAGCTGGTCTTCAGTACTTCTGTTCTTCCTGAAGGCTGACTGTTCTTTGGTGATCAGGTTGTTGGTTTCCAGATGCCACAGAAGTCTCTTGTTGATCATGCACTCGAGAGTCTTGCCGAGGCAGCTGAGCAGGCTGACAGGTCTGTAGCTGGACTCCTTGTTTGGGTCTTTTCCTTTCTTGGGTATGGATGCAATGGTGGCCTCCTTCCACGCTGATGGAAAAACATCCTTTCTCCATGAAAGGTTAAAGAGTTCAAGCAGTTTCCTTCTGGCAGCTGGTCCAATATGCTTGATCATTTCGTTGCAGACTCCGTCTTTCCCTGGGGCTTTCCTGGTCTTGAGTCTCATGATCGCATCATTGAGTTCTGACAGAGTGAGGTCTGAAGTCATGTCTGCAGTGGAGTTTGTCTGGTGTTTAAACTTGGTCTTCCCCCACCCGGGTCTGCCCTGGGGGACTTGGGTGGGGTTAGGTATTTTTTAGTTCCCAGGGTCACCCTGGTCAGCCTCACAGGGTGGGTTTTTCTCTCTATTCTGGGGCATGCGTTTCTGTCTACCCTTTGTCCATTCACCTGTATTTGCCTTTTTAAAACTCTCCCTACTGTCTGCACTGCCTGTAGCTCTTGATATTGGATGTGTGTTGCTAAATGGTCTTAGCTTTATTTAGGCCCCATGTTGTAGGTTTATTTAACGTATTTGACCGGCTGGCGACATACATTCAATTTTCTGTTTAGTTTTTTTTTTTTCACAAGCAGTGCAGGCACGTCCTGAGAAAGCCTTGTTGCTGTCGGGACGTTAAGCAATGTACAATCAATCAATCAATTTAAACTTGGTCTGCAGCTGTGTTTGGACTTCCCTTCTTCTTTTTGCTGGGATTTTTAGAGTACTGTCCATCTCAAAGGTATCAGCAAGGATGTTTGCAGCTCTCTTCCCTGTGTGGAGCATATCATCTTCCGCAAGTGCTGTGGAGCTAGACGTGGTTGTGGCATCCTCGTTCAGAGTCTTGGTGAGACGCCATAGTTGTCCAGTGCTTTGGTCCAGGCTGAGTGAGGATGTTTTTTCGTGCCAGCTTTGACTGATTTCTTTTGTCTTTGCCATGTTGAAGTCCTCCTTTAGTTGATTATGCCTGGCAGTTGTTTCTGGTGATGGGTTCATCTCCATGTCATTTCTGGCCTTTGAGAGTTGCTGGTGAAGGGCAGCCAGAGTTTTGCTCCAGTAGAGTTTGTAGTCTTTTCTGAAGCCACGGGGGATAGATTTCTGAGCTGCTGATATGATGGCTTCCGCCAGTTTTTTTTTTTAATCAATCCAGACCAAAAAGGTGACTGCCCAGTTTTTTTTTACAGTTTTGTTTATGTCCTCTGTTAGGTTGATGCAGCCGAGTGCCTCAGCATGGGCTTGATATGTTGTCCAGGCAGCTTTCTTGAAGTTCCAGCTGGCTCTTTTTCGGTGGTGTTCGCTGGCAGTCTTTTTATTTGCAATGTGCAGGATGATAGGGAGGTGGTTGCTTCCGCCCAGCTGATCATTTACGACTCTGGTGGTTTGTTTTTCTGAACATCTTATGTGGCCATGGCGAGGTCAGGAGTTGATGTTTTCTTCAAAGCTCTGGAATAGTATGTTGGTCTGTCGTCAGGCTGGTTAATCAGGACTAGCTGGTTGTCGATGAGCCAGTCCTCTATGTCCTCTCCTCTACGGTCCAAGACTTCATACCCCAGCTCGGTGAGTGACCGTTGAAATCCCCAACAATTATGTGGTTTTCTTACAAGAGCTGAATGGTATGGAGGTCAAGCCTTGAGGTGGGAGGGATGTAGCAGTTGGTGATGAGAAGTTCTTCATCTTGCAGGAGCATCTTGATGGTGACAAACTCAAGTTTACCTGCTGCTGTCTGTTCTATCAACAGCGCCGGGATTCCATGCCTGACAAGGGTTATTACTCCCCCTCTGTGTCCAGTGGGTCTGTCTCGTCAGAAAGTTTTATAACCCCTGATGAAGAATCTGCGGCTTTCTGTCAAGTGAGTTTCTTGGATGCAGATGACATCAATGTTGTTCTCTTTCAGGAAGGCGTGTAACTCTGTTTTCTTTTGCTGAATGCCTCCAGCGTTCCACTGCACAACCCTAAGAGCTGTCGCTGGAGTTGTAGAGAGACCAGTAGCACTACTCTGCCTCCCTCTGGTTCCCTGGTTAGCAGAGCCGCCAGTTGCTGAGGTGGGTCCGTTAGAGGCTGAGGGCCCAGCACCGTCCCTGTCTGGCTTTGGTCCATGGGGACAACACCATATCAAAATGTCCATCTGAGGCATAATCCATGAGGGTTGCGTGTGTGCTCGTTTCCCTGATGGGTTTCCACACTATACCAGATGGCATAGTCAGCGACACTCCGACTTTGTTGGTCATTGGTTTCAGTTCCGAGTTTTCCTTCTCGTATGAGAATTTCCTTAGCTGGGATTGAGAGCTTCGCCTGCTCTTGTTTTAATTTTGGAGTTGACTTCTCCTAGGCCAGTTGCCTGCCACAGCTTATGAGTCTGGTCTACCCAGGGAGTTTGTTCGGATCCCATCCCTAGGCATGGCTGCCGACCAAGGCTGATGAGTCTAATCTACCTACACTCTTGTAAGAAGTTGCACCTAGAATGGCTGCCTACCAGGGCTGCTGAGCCCACTCTGCCCATGGTTGGTTTTCTGTCGGGGTTTACTCCCCTAGCCTTTGCCTCTCCCAAGGCACCCACAAGGCAGTGGGCAAGCAGCAATCAATGGACTTGTTGTCAGGTAACTTGCAGGCACTTGATAACAAATTTGCAAAGTTACCTGCAGGTAACTTATAGACACTTGATAACACATTTTCAAAGTTACCTACAACCTGCAAGTAACTTTATAAGTTCTTATAAGTGAGTTTACATAAGTTTTTATAAGTCAGTTGACATAAGTTCTTGTAAGTGAGTTGACTTAAGTTCTTACAAGTTCTTGTCTCAAGTCATCAGGTTACTTGGACAAATTTGTCAAGTTACTGGACAAAAAAGGAACTTTTTTCCAATAATATTTTGGCGGCGGAGCTGATGGTATTACAACTTCTGTCTGTGAATAGTATGACAGAAATAAAGAATGATTACCAAAACTTATCTTTATTTGTTTAAAAGACTGTGTACTTTTTCCATCGTCTCTTTTCTCCTATCTTTTTTCCTTCTTCTAAAAAAGTTGCTTTCAGTTTTTCAACATTGGATTAATGGATCTTTTGTTATCCATCTTATTTTGAATTTCAGACTTCTGTCGCTTGTAATCATCCAGATCATCCTGTACTCTTTTAAATTCATCGTCATCAATTATATTGTCTTCTAAAGCTTTACTAATAATAAGTTTTGGACTATACAACTTTGCTCCAGCAAGAGTACTTAATGCTTCATGCTTTTGTAATATCTTATGAAATCTTTTATTAAGGGCTTCCAAACCAAAGCATGCTAGGCATGTGAAAACACTGACACCTTCAAGAGCAATACCAATGAGTCTCCCAACTCCCATTGCAAACAGAGCAACACCACTGACAGAGCAACTGGTGGAAACAGCACCAACAGTCATAGTTGTGTTTTGTACAGAATTGAAAGCTGTCTTGTACCGTCTTTTACAATTGGAGTATTTTATTTTGCCTTTTCACCTTCCAAATACTTCAGTGCTTCTGTAATATTTATTAAATGAAACTAGTCAGCACTTTCCATCTGTTATCTTTCATTAGCTATTTCCGGATACAATTTCACCATTTTTATGATAAATATTTTTGTATTTCAAAATAAACTTAATCAGCAATTACATTTTGCAACTCATCGGGAGTATATAATTTGCTAGTGTAATAAAAAAGAAACAAGATCTATGTGAGTTAGTTTATGTAATTTAATGAAACAAGACTTGTTTTATAGACTACTACTTTAACAGCCAGGTTACTACTCAATACTTGTATATAAAAATTATGTTCCTTTCCTAATTGCAATAACGACTTTTGCTGACTCCGACACTGAGTTATCCCATGTAAGTTTAATTCCCTGTGCAATTTGTGCAAAGGTCTCAGAATGATTTCAAAAACAATTGTTGCTTCTCTAGCTATGGTAAAGCTCTCTGGTGTAAACACAAGAATAGGGTCAGGTCTACCCTTTTTACCTGTAAGAAGATACCTCCGTTTTTCATACTCCTGTAGTTTTATATTATCTCTGCTATTGTTGTCTGCTGAATAGCTCGGAACAAGACTCACAATCAAAGGATCACAGTTAAGTAATTTCCTTAATTGTTATGTTTACATCTTCAGTAATTACATGAGGACTAATGAATTCAAACTTAATGTCCCAGTCAACTGCAGGAACAGGAGGAGGAACAACTACCCATTTATTATTTACATGTTTTAATAGGTAATGTACATTATTTTTTAAACTAGATATGGTAACATCTCAAAGCTGACAAAGTTTAGGATACTTTTTCGGTGTCATCTTTTACGTCATCAATTACTTTCCATCTGTACAATCTAGAGTGATCAAGTTCAAAACCAGACACTTCTCCCACTTCTCCTTTTTTATCAAAACCAAGTACATCACCCAAATCTTTCAACTCTATTACTGGACACACAAATAGTGTAATTCTCGGTTTCGGGATGGCACTCATTTTTATTCAACAAAAGTAAAATTTATTTAACTTTTAAGACAACACAAAAAATGATGTATCGCAACTGGTTTACCATACTGATTAGTTACAGATAGATACAGTGATTCAAAGAAACTGGCACCTCATTTTTTAAACTGTAAATTGGGAATTTAACTACTTCGCTTTCACAATAAGCAGCACTTTCAGCTGGCAAACGTCTTAACAAAGTTGAAGGCAAACCATTGTGTACATTTTCAGTCATGTGCAGTTCTTTCAACTGAATATTTAGTACTTTATGTACTGCCAGATTAACAGGATATTTTCCAATAAATTTACCTTCAATATTCGCCATAATTCCCCATCCCTCCTCCTCTTTGAAATCAGTTTTGCCTGCTAAACCAAGTAAAATTGCAAGATTTTTGTAATTTGTAGATGGAAGTCCCTTATATTCTATTGTAACAATTAAGTTAGCTGGATTTATAGTTGCTTTAAATTTAAATTGGCTTTGAAACCAGTTAGCTATTGTACAAAAATCATAATACCCAGATGGTATAGAGTGAGTAACAGGAGTGCCAGCGTCCTTGGCATCAAATCTATTATAAATTAGCCAAGATACATAATAATTTTTACCATCTTCTACATTAAACCACTTTACAGTGTAAAACATTACATGGATAGCTACAACCTTGTTACCATCTCGATTATCAATTCCATTAGTTAACAACACTGGTTTACTTGTATCAAGGTTTGTTAAAGTAATAAACATTTTAATTAACACATAAAAAACACAATGGAATTTAAATCACAAACAAGTGTTAACGCCTGAGGCAGTCCATTTCCATTTAACTTGGTAGATGCCAAGTACACTGCTGCACCTACTTATGGCCAAAAATTAATTCAACTAAATCAGCTAGACGTAGCTGTGTCAGAAGGAGATTCCTTTCAAGTAAAAGTTACAAATCCTTTTGATCATTACTTAAACCCACCAATTACAGATGATTCAACTGCAAGAAAGTGGTCCTCAAGTCCATTACAGATGTTTCAAAACCAGCTTAACTTGCTATACTGTGTTTAACAACAGGCCGTCGTGTTTCTTTTACAGACCACTTGAATCACACAAACAAACTGATTAGGTCTGTGTATCGTTTCCACACGTATTACCAGCTTCGAAAGAATACTGTCAGAACTTCATGTTCCACTACCAACTGACTCCAGTTTCAACCAGTTTAATAATCCCATGGATTCGAAAGCGTTTAAATGCATCTTTAATGAATGAATGAATCTTCTTTTGCAATCATAGCAGATTCATGACTGTACGACTGCAGCTAGCATCCATAAGGTGTAAAGAAGGTGTGCCCTTCAGTGAGCACTGACCTTAAACGATGGCTGCAAATTGCTTGCAAACCCCAGAAAATGGTCACGCGGTTTAAAAAAAGACCTACACCGAATCCAGAATCTTTACCCCGCCCCATCCCACCCACCCCCCAATCCACCCTCCCTGCGTCCCCCAACGGAGGTACGTGAGCCTCGGTCTCTACTCCCTCTCCCCCCCCCCAGCCCCCACCCACCCACAACCCGACCTTCCCTTCCTCGTAACGAATAGCATCTCTCTGAAGGATGTGAGCCCCCGTCTCCGCCCCCACCCCCACCCCACCCCCCTGCCCCCTCCGTTAATCCGTTGATAGTATTTCAGAAAAGTAATTTTTTTGTTAAATGTGTATTTTTAAAATCTATTTTTTAATCCCCTGTTAATTTGACCTTGAGAGAGGTCACTGAAATCGGTATGTATAGAAATGTCTTATTACACAATTATATTTTTGAAGAGTGTGGATTGAATAGTCTCCGAGAAAATGCCAACGTTGAAGTTTATGAAGGACGGACGACCACTGGCCCATTACATAGATTCACGTTCCGCACGTGAACCTAAAACTTAAAAGTATCAACTCCGTTTCTGCTTATGATCATTTCTCACACTAAGGGCTACCAAATACTAAAACTTGACGAAAATCGGTAGAGCGGTTTCAGAGATATCGCACAGACAAAAACGGAAGCAATAAAACAAATATGGCTGTCAGGGCCTTTAAACTCAGTATGTCAGATCATTTTCCTTTGCACAGCTTTCTTCGGGGTACCTTTACTTTAACAACAATTTAAATCAAATGAGCCGTCCTTTTTGTGATATTACCTTTAGCGTACAACCCCTTTATATCTACTGTGACCTTGACCTTGACGTTAGGACCTCGGCTTTGGTACAAGACACATCTTTTAATCTAATACTGACCAGATATGAAAATTTAAACAATACTGTTGGTTTCTGCCGGAGATATCACCAGCTATATTGACACAGGATGACTCCAGTAGAACCCCTCTCAGGTACGGGGGAGGGGGAAGAAGAGGTATCTTAAACAAGGAAAACGAGGCAGAAAGCCATTTTGCTTGTTTCCATAGCCAACAGACGTTCTGCAGCTGGTAAATTTTAAAAATTGCGGTAATGTATTCAGAATTACATGTATGATATATAGCGCTAGAATGCAAAGATATTATGTCATATTGTTGTGTTCATATCTGAAGTTGCCCCCCCCCCCTCCCCACCCGGGTCTGCCCTGGGGGACTTGGGTGGCGTTAACTACTTTTTAGTTCCCAGGGTCACCCTGGTCAGCCCCACAGGGTGGGTTTTCCCCTCTATTCTGGGGCATGTGTTTCTGTCTACACTTAGTCCATTCACCTGTATTTTCCTTTTTTAAACTCTCCCTACTGTCTGCGCTGCCTGTAGCTCTTGATATTGGATGTGTGTTGCTAAATGGTCTTAGATTTATTTAGCGTATTAGACCGGCTGGCGACATACATTCAATATTCTGTTTAGTTTTTTTTCACAAGCAGTGCAGGCACATCCTGATAAAGTCTTGTTGCTGTCGGGACGTTAAGCAATGTACAACCAATCATATCTGAAGTATTCTTGGCTTAATGTGAAATTATAACACAGAGGGGGTTTTTCGTTTTTCTGTGTACATTTTAGTGTCCGATTCATATGCCAACGATGAAAATTACCTAAGATATAGCGTTTTTAGTGAAGGGTGTATAAGTCACGTAAACCCTCATTTTGACACATGTCCAAATTGCATTTCTGGCGTGCTGTAATTGCAGTTGAAAACGCGTAGATGTGGCGCGGCGTTAAACGACAGAAATTTTTTTTAAAGAAAAGAAGGAATAAAAAGTGCTACTTACCTTGCGCTCCTATTCCACCTTAAACTGATGTAGAAAAAATGCACAAGCCAATGATACCTACTGCGATGTGACGTGTGATGTGATTTCCGAGCTCTCGCTATTGTGTCCACAAGTTTTGGGATAAATTGATTCCACGTCATTAGCATATACTACATTTACAGTAAACTCCGGATATAGCAAATCACCAAGGGGCCCAATTGTTCTTGTTGTTATATCCGATGTTTGTTATAAGCGAAGTTAATTCACGTTGAAACACTGCTGCTGGGACCTGAGCAAAAGTGTTGCTATATCCGACTTCTGTTATATCCCACCTCGTTATAAGCGGAGTAAACTACGTCGCTAGACTGCAGAAAGACGTCATATTCTTATTGTCAGTACATCATTTCTTGGACGTCGCATTCTTGTATTATTTAATTCTTTGAAAACACTGTACTTCTTGAGAAGGCTCTCGTCTTGGGGGGAAAAGGAAAATGATAAGCGATTCGGTGCCACCAGTTATTATTTTTACCCATGGAAGTCTGCGGCAGAGATACATACATCACGTGCTCAAAATGGAGACTTGTATAGGTCTAATAACGAACACCAATCCCTCCCCCCCCAAAAAAAAAAAAATAAATTAATTAATAAATTAATAATAATAATAATAATAAAATAAAAAAAAATAATAATAAATTAATTAATTAATTATAATAATAATAATAATAATCATAATAATAAAATTTTTAAAAATAAAATAAATAAATAAATAATAAAAAACGGATCTGCCCGAGAAGTAAACCAGTACAGACGGTTAAAACTGTCGTGCTGTCCGAACTAAACACCATTTGAAAAAGCGAAAGTCTGTCTGACGTCAGGAGTAACTGCCAGGCCACATATTTTGTTACTTTAAGACAATCATTTCGGTTTGCTACACAGGGCACGCGACACTTTTATGCATAGGCAATCATGCCCGGCTGTGCAATGTTCAAAATTTGCTGCCAGTATTCCAGACGTTTACCTGATATGCTGCTTCTAAGTAAATTCGCGCCTGGTTATATTCGCGCTGGATAAAGTCACGCTAGGCATACATAATTAAAGTGGAGTCCTCCCCCCCCCCACCCCCCCCCCCCCCCCCACCCCCGCTTTTTTTTTTTAAGCTTCAGTGAGGGGTTGGGGAGTTGTAGATCATCTCGTTTGTGTGTGTGTGTGTGTGTGTGTGTGTGTGTGTGTGTGTGTGTGTGTGTGTGTGTGTGTGTGTGTGTGTGTGTGTGTGTGTGCCTGCGTTCGTATGTGCGTGCGTGTGTGTGTGTGTGTGTGTGTGTGTGTGTGTGTGTGTGTGTGTGTGTGTGTGTGTGTGTGTGTGTGTGTGTGTTCCAGCGACCAAGACAAGGACATCTGGAATATCGAGGCAGCATTGCAGAGCGGATGAAGGTAAGGACAACTGATTGAGCATTGACACATTGCAGACTTGTAGTCTAGCAGCTTACGCAATTTCTGCAGAGGTAAGTAGTTCGTCAAAAGAGTAACAATGGTTTGCAGGTACCAAACGAAAGTACTTATGCCATATGGTTTATGCATGGCAACAATATTTGTCCTTAGGATGGAGACATTTTTGTAGAAGTGTTTTTCGAAAGCTATTTTTTTTATGTGAGGGAACCAGTCCTCGTACACGGCCCGGATAAGGTGCAAGACATTTTTTGTGCATAACATTAAAAATTTCAAGCATACACGTTACAAGTTTATTCCAGTGAGTAAATTAAAATCATGAGCAAGTAAACTTGCATACATATTTACGATAAAATAAGTTTTAAAGTAATATTTTTAATGCGGTAAGCATACTCGCGTCGCTAGTTTCAAAATGGCGGTCAGCGAGATGCTCTTGTCTTGTCTTGCCGTATACGCCCACAATCAAACGTGTTGATCATTATGGCACTTGAGAGGAAGGTTTTGTATGCATGTCAAGTACGAATGCGGAGCTAATAATAAATCATGTCGCTACATGAATCAGGCCATGGAAAATGTGAGTGAAGGGGGGAAATGCTGGGGATGGCGGGTGGTGTGGGGGGGGGGGGAGGGGGGGGGGGGAACTGGAGGGCTTTATTGGGAGACCCCCGACACCAAGGTGTCAGCAGTCAGAGCCTCCAGCGCCTCACTGTTGAGGGCATTCCAGTCCTTTATGGTTCGTGGCAGAAAGAGGCGGCTCTATATTGGGTCCTGCACGAGACTTGTTTGTACTGCTTGTTGTGGCTGCGGCGTTGGCGCGATAACGCCTGTTCCACTTTCCCATTGATGATGGGGCAGTTCGCAGTGCCACTAGTGATCTTGCGCAGCATCTGGAGGCGTGCAGTGCGACGTCGATCCTCCAGGGGCGGCCACCCCAGTGACTCTAGCATGTCCCTAACACTCGATGTGTCGTGATAGCGGTTAGTAGCAAACCGGGCGGCGCGTCTCTGAACTGCTTCCAGCCGGTCGATGCCTTTCTGGGTGTGAGGGTCCCAAACAGATGCTGCGTATTCCAGGATAGGACGCACGTAGGCCATGTAAGCTCGCTCCTTGATGGCCGTAGAGCTCACCTTGAGATTCCTTCTCAGGAAGCCCAGTGTCTTACTGGCCTTGTTGGCGATGCTGCTGACATGTGCGTCCCAGGTAAGGTTGCTGCGGAGGGTCACCCCGAGGTACTTTGCCTCAGAGACTGATTCAAGGGTGTGACCGTGTAGGGTGTAACTAGACTGTAGGGGACGTCTGCTCCTCGTGACTGGCAGAGTTATGCACTTGTCAGGGTGGAGCTGCATGTCCCAGCTCTTCTCCTATTGCTCAAGGCGCTGGAGGTCTTGCTGTAGCTGGGCTTGCTCTTGGTTGCTAGTTACCACTCTGTATACGGCTGTGTCGTCTGCAAACAGTCTTGTCAGTGCCGTCAGTCGGTCCGGTAGATCGTTGATGTAGGCCAGGAATAAGCATGGCCCCAGCACCGACCCTTGGGGGACCCCAGATCGTACACTGACAAAGGAAGAGCAGCTGCCGTTGACCACCACAGCCTGGCGCCTGTCGCTAAGGAAGCTGGCGACCCATGTGAGCACCGTATCGTGGATGCCGTAGCAGCGGAGTTTGTGGACCAACAGACTGTGGTTGACTCGGTCAAATGCCTTCGCGAAGTCCATGATTAGGACGTCCGTCTGCTGTCCACCTTCCATGTTGCTTCGAAAGAAGTCAATCAGACGCGCACGGTTGATGCAGCTTTACATTGCTCCTAAAGGGAAACAGAGATTATTTTCCATTTGAACTTTGAAGTACATCTTATGAACGTCAAATACGTTATTTTTCCTGGTCTTGAAAACAGCCTTTCCCATAGAACTCGGTCTTTTGTGGGAGGAAAGAATATCGAAAGTTAACTCCCGTTGTGCATTGTGTCTGCCGACCATCTTCAACATTTTGAAGACATTTTGTCCGGATACAACATGTATGTTGTTCGTCTGTTTTCCAGCCTAACGGCTCTAAGTGTAGGTCTGCTCTTTTTTTTTTATTAGTGGAGGTGGGATTTTCAACTGGTCAGTCAAGCACACTTTTATCCGACTGGTCTTAGGCACAAGCCAGGTAGAGTGAAATCCATCTCCGAACCGTTTCCATCTAAATCACCATGTTCAGCTAAACACCTAAATATTAAAAAAAATTAGTTTTTGCAACACATTCAACCAATCCGCACTCAAGTACTCACAAGAACTCTTACGATCAAGCTTTATCGGGACTGGATGAGACACAATACAGATAGTAGCCCTCTCCATTATATAACATGTTTTATTTATTTATTTATTATTGATTAATTTATGTATTCACTTACATGTTTGTTTATTATTTATCCTTTTAATTATGGATGGAAGGAATTTCTTGATGCACATGATCACTAGCGGTATGGTAGTGGCCACCAAGGAGAGGACAATTGTTTTCAATATGCATACATCTGTGCATGTTCATAATCTATCCTTTACTTAGCATGCATATTCATAGGTCCCAGGTATCTCCGACTTATTTTATTTTTTAATTTATTATTTTATTTATTTTTTATTTGTTTGTTTGTGATGTATGTTTGCACATACACATCAGCATACAATGATTGATTGTACATTGTTTAACGTCCCGACAGCAACAAGACTTTATCAGGACGTGCCTGCACTGCTTGTAAAAAAAAAACCCAACTAAACAGAATATTGAATGTATGTTGCCAGCCGGTCTAATATGCTAAATAAACCTAACCAGACCTTTTAGCAAAACACATCCAATATCAAGATCTGCAGGCAGTGCAGACAATAGGGAGAGTTTAAAAAAGGAAAATACCGATGAATGTACAAGGGTAGACAGAAACACATGCCCCAGAATAGAGGGGAAACCCACCCTGTGGGGCTGACCAGGGTGACCCTGGGAACTAAAAAGTAGTTAACCCCACCCAAGTCTCCCAGGGCAGACCCGGGTGGGGGATATCAGCATACAAGATGAGAACATACATGTACACATATATCGTAATAATGATTTGAACATAACATGTACACAGATATGGTAATAGGTGCATACCACCCGCTCCCCATCCCACATACAAAACCACAGAACACCCATTAAAGGATATGCACGTCTGTGCATGTTCATAATATAATTGTATTCTTTACTTGGTATTCATATGTCCTAGTTATTTAAATTTATTTTTTATTTTTATTTCTTGGAAAAGTAGGTTTTGTACATATGCTGATGTTCTCATACACATACATGGTATACTGCCCACTCCCAACCCCACTCCACAACCACAGAACACCCACCAAAAGTCATGTACATCTGTACATGTTCATAATCTATCCTTTACTTAGCATTCATATGGCCCAGGTATCTTGACTTACTTTATCTTATTTATTTAACCGCCATGAGATGGCATTAGTCGCCTGCTCGGCATTAAACCCAAATAACTATTTAATTAAATTATTTATTTATTTTGTTTGTTTGTAATGCATGTTTTGTACATACACATCAGCATACAAGAAGAAAATATAAACATATATAGATGGTAATAGGTGCCATACCGCCTGCTCCCAACCCCTACCTAAATTACACACATAAAACCGCATAACACCTACCAAAGGACATGCACATCTGTGTATGTTCATAATTTTAATCTATCCTTTACCTAGCATGCATATGTCCCAGGTACCTTAGACTTACTTTATCTTATTTATTTAAATTATTTATTTATTTATTTATTTTGTTTGTTTGTAATGTAGGTTTTGTACATACACATCAGCATATAGCTTAAGAACATACACCATGGTGCCCCTGTGCATGTGGCCACCAGTACTATTCTGTCAGATCTGTCACACCCAGCCAATCATTTCTTCGAGCTTCTGCCCTCTGGCCGGCGGTTCCGTGCTTTTAAAGCCAGCACCTCTCAATTCAGATGCAGTTTTTTCCCAGAAGCTGTCCTCAGTACATCACCATCCATGGAAACATGGGATTCCATGATTTGTGACATATGACTGATTTCTGTTTAATATTGTGTTTATCTATCTTTTAGTGCTGTATATAGGATGATAGCCAACTGAGTGTATGACATGATGAATGCCCTACAAGTGAGGATGTATTTTACTGTCACCATGTCACACAAAAATCCTTTAACGTTTTACTTGGTGAATAAATGTCTTATGTCTTGCACACGTACATGGTAATAGGTGCCGTACCGCTCGCTCCCAACCCCAATCCAGGTACACACACAAAACCGCAGAACACCCACCAAAAGAATGTACATCTGTGCATGTTCATAATCTATACTTTACTTAGCATTCATATGTCCCAGATATCTTTGACTTACTTTATCTTATTTATTTAACTGCCGTGAGATGGCTGTAGTTGCCTGCGCGGCGTTAAACCCAAATAACTATTTATTTACATTATTAATTATGTTTGTTTGTAATGTAGGTTTTGTACGTACACATACACGGTAATAGGTGCCATACCGCCCCACTTTCAACCCCACCCCACATACACACACAAAAACGCAGAACACCCACAAAAGACATGCACAATTGTATGCTGATGGATTAGTGGACTGTAAAACCTATATATAGAGACTTGAGGTTAAGAAAGTGGCTTGTATTGACTGCCTGCATTTTAGCTTCCCACCTACAAATCTCATGTGTACAGTTAACCACACTAAACATGCAGCCATCAGTTCTGTGAAAAGTACTGTTGGCCTCATGCACAGGGACACCAAAACTTAGAGATAAGGCCATACCTGATAACAATAACAGTACTAATAATATGCATACTCAGCCACTAGTTCTGTAAATAGCACCATTGTAAACAGTACCAGTGGTCAAATGCACACATACATCATGGATGATGCCACCACTGATCACTTCAAACAATAGGCTGCCCAGTTCACATTGATAAGTGATACCATGAACTAGCCGGCCTGCACATGCAGCCATCAGTTCTGTACAGTACTGGTGGCCATATGCACAGGGGCACCAAACTTAAAGGTGAGGCCAAAACTGCCACCTCAAACAAAACGCTACCTACACACACATATCAATGATACAGTCAACCTCCATGTGCGTTAGGCGGAACAGGCTTAAACTAAAGTATGGAACTGTAAATCTTACAGCGAAATGTCACAACCAGTAAGAAGATAATGTAACAGCAGCAAGTACATGTATTTTGAAATCCACTCAAATAAAACATGAGAACTCATCGAGCCCAATGGTGTTATGAGTGGGTAGTGGAAACACTGAAAGAAATAGGTAGGTGTACATTATAAAGTATGTGCCTCCTCCCCCTTCCCCCTCCCCTTCCCTTAACTAGCTGTTCATCATAAAACATATATATCTCATTCCTTTGATCACTTGACTGACTGATTTATTAAATCATCTCTGTGTCATTTTCTCCGTTTTCTTTCTCGTTTTAATCCCAAAATATATGTCAGTGCTAATGTCAGCTGCTAAGAATCCTTGCAGCGAACAGCAAATGTCTATATGCAGACAAACTGCAAATAACACAGCAGCAAAATAAGTTCATCTTTTGTGCAGTAGGCTACTGCTAGCAATAATAATAATAATAATTACGGTATTTATAATGCGCTTATCTTATAATAATTATAACTCTAAGCGCGCACTCACAACTCGCACACGCATGCGCACGCTTTAGACAATGACTCACGTACCACAAATAGTGAAAAAAAAAAAAAAAAAAAAAAAAAAAAAAAAAACATTACGACGGTCAGCTTGGGGTGGGGAGTGTGGTGATATAGTGCTAGAACTGTTGAAAGAGGTGAGTTTTGAGGGCGGACTGGAAGGAGGAGAGAGAGTGTTTCTGACGGAGAGAGAGTGGGAGAGTGTTCCAGGTGGATGGACCGTATACTGAGAAGGAGCGGGGGCCGAAAGTGCTGAGTTTGGTGCGGGGGATGAGGAGGCGGAGAGGGTCGGAGGCGGAGCGGAGGGAGCGGGGAGGAGTGTAGGGGTGAAGTAAGTTGGAGAGATAGGTAGGAGCGTAGTTGTTCGGGGATTTGTAGCAGAGAGACAGAATCTTGTATTGGATGCGTTGGGGGATGGGGAGCCAGTGAAGGAGCTTGAGCAGGGGAGTGATGTGGTCGGATTTTTTCTTTCTGAGGACGAGGCGGGCAGCATTGTTCTGGACGCGCTGGAGAGTGAGAGTGATGGAGTGAGGAAGGTCGGAAAGGAGAGAGTTGCAGTAGTCGATGCGAGATATGATGAGACAGCGAGTTTGGTGGCAGCTTCGGTAGTGAGGTATTTTCTGATCTTGGCGGCGGAGGTGGAAATAACATGCCTGGGCCGTGGCGGAGACGAAGCTGGTCAGGGAAAGAGAGGAATCGAGGATAACGCCAAGGTTCTTGACCGAGTCAGAGAGGGAGATGGGGGTGCTGTCGAGTTGAAGGTGGAGGGAGGGAGGGAGCTGGGAGAGTTTCTGGTGAGTGTCTACCAGCATGGCTTCCGTTTTGTCGTCGTTCAGTTTGAGCTTGTTTGCTGTCATCCAGTTTTTCACGTCTTCATAGCAGTCAGCCGTGCGAGTCAGTAGTGTCTGAGTGTTGTCGAGTTTGTCTTTGTCTAGTAGTTGTGAGTCGTCAGCGTAGAGGTGGTGGTGTATGTGGTGAGACTGGATGATGTTGGACAGGGGAGAGGTGTAGAGTGTGAAAAGGACCGGGCCCAGGACGGACCCTTGTGGAACGCCGCAGGAGAGCCTGACTGGGTTGGAGGAGACGCCGTCGATGGTGACGGACTGCAAGATAGGGTTTAATTTTAAACAATAGGGTTTAATTTTAAACAAAGCATTGCATGAACTTCCAAGCGTGTTCACCTTGTGCTATGTATTTTTTTCAGTGTGAAGTGTACGTACTGTACCATCAGTGATCACTGAGACTGCATAATTGGCACTGGCAGTGATCGCACATCACAACATAATAGCTTGTCAGTGCAACTGATGTTACTGCATAAAATAATTATCAAGTTCCGAAACTTTGCGCAGCCATGACAGTTAAAACCAACTGGTGTGGCATTCTTTCTCTTTTACAGCATGCAGCATGTTGCACTTCGGAAATAGGTTTCGAAAATAGCGTGTGTTGTGGGTTGCGTTTTGATTTGGTGCTGTGGTGTCGAAATAAAACGAGCAAAGCGATGGTAAAGTGAATGGAAATAAACGTAACAAACCTTTATCAAGACGTAAAAATGCACACAGCAACTTTACACGTTTGCTTTTTTATGGGAAACAAACAAGCTTAAGTAGAACAAATCAAAAAGAATTCGTCGGCACACAGAAATTCACAACAAATCGGCGTGTAGGGTGGACTCATGTTTTGATCACGTGATTTGGGATACCTTATTGTTGAGTAACGATATTTGAGTTGAAGGCAAGCTTTTTGGTAATTGTTTCTTCTCTTAATATATCTAAGTGTGAAAATATTATTGAAAAAAGACATGAAATCCTTTTAAGTTACATATTGTGCATACTACCACTGAATACAGGAACAATGAGACCCGTGTAAACTACTGATCCCCTGTGAACATGGCTGCGATAGTCCTGGTTTCGTCTGCAGCCGTACTGGAAACAAAATGTGCTACAGAAAAATGTCTCCATCCTCCGGCGATTTAAAACGAGTGCGCACTGCTTTTATTCACACTAGACTTCATTTTGATATACCCAAACCTTTGTTACTCTATAGAAAATCACTATCTCGTAAACGGCTGATCGTCTATGAAGGGCAGCTGCTAGACTATTGGTGTGTAGGCCTTTTTCATTTTGGATGACAGATACAAAGGACAGACCAGCACGCGTGTGGACACCCACTACGTGCCACTGGTCTCGTGCCCACCATGGCCACCCCCTCCTCCACACACACCCTCCCGTCTTCCACCTTCGTCGACAGTGGCCGAGTACTCATACCATATTAATACTCTCCATGTGTACTAATCTTGAAACTGTAATGCTATCCTTGATTCCAGAATCGCATAAAATATAGTCCTCGTGAATCCGTGATAGTGTGTGTGTGTGTGTGTGTGTGTGTGTGTGTGTGTGTGTGTGTGTGTGTGTGTGTGTGTGTGTGTGTGTGTGTGTGTGTGTGTGTGTGTGTGTGTGTGTGTGTATGAGTGCGTGCGTGCCGGCGTGTAATGTGTAAGGCTGTCGGTAGCGAATTTTGTCGCGATGATTCCTGCAGGACCCTACTCTAACCTTTTCTGCAGGTCCCTACCTAAACCCTTCCTGCCGGACCCTACTCTAACCCTTCCTGCAGAACCCTACTCTAACCCTTCCTGCAGGACCCTACTCTAACCCTTCCTGCAGGACCCTACTCTAACCCTTCCTGCAGGACCCTACTCTAACCCTTCCTGCAGGACCCTACTCTAACCTTTTCTGCAGGTCCCTACCTAAACCCTTCCTGCCGGACCCTACTCTAACCCTTCCTGCAGGACCCTACTCAAACCCTTCCTGCAGGACCCTACTCTAACCCCTCCTGCAGGACCCTACTCTAACCCTTCCTGCCGGACCCTACTCTAACCCTTCCTGCAGGACCCTACTCTAACCCTTCCTGCAGGGCCTTACCCTACTCTAACCCTTCCTGCAGGACCCTACTCTAACCCTTCCTGTAGGACCCTACTCTAACCCTTCCTGCAGGACCTTACTCTAACCCTTCCTGCAGGACCCTACTCTAACCCTTCCTGCCGAACCCTACTCTAACCCTTCCTGCAGGACCTTGCTCTAACCCCTCCTGCAGGACCCTATTCTAACCCTTCCTGCCGGACCCTACTCTAACCCTTCCTGCAGGACCCTACTCTAACCCTTCCTGTCGGAATCATCGAGACAAAAACCGCTACCGACAGCCAGAGGGTTAATCTGTACGTGTGTGACTTCAAGTTGTTTTTCAGGCTGCGGTACCCTCCGACTACTCCTCGTGGGCAAAACTGGCGGTGGAAAAAGCACGGTCGGCAACTTGATCCTGGGCGAAAAAATATTTGCCACGAGTTCTTCCATGAGCTCCGAGACGAGCAAGTGCCAACTGGAACGCAGGGAGCGCTTTGGACAGATGATAGAGGTCTTCATGTCGTCTTTGTGTGTTGGTCTGTGATTTGGGACCTTGCGACCTTGGACGACAAGGCTAATTATCACAGACCAGCACTCATTTCCGCTTCGTCCTAACAGCTTTGTTAAAGTGTCTTAAACATGGCATAAAAACATAAAAGTGGGATTATAATTTCTTCGCTCTCGGGCAGTTTTTGCACAATCTGTCGTGATACAGACGCCAATTTTAGCTCCGAAGCATAACCGCCTGAGATATTTCGGACTCACAATTATAAAGAAAAAGCTGATGCCTTAAAATTATTGAATTATTCTTACTTTGCTTGTTTGTATCATTTGCTAGACATATCTGAATGCATATCAGATTTTTGGGGCAATACAAGACATTAAAAAAAAATTCTCAGCATTGCTCAGTGGTGTTTTCGGGTGAAATAAAGCACTGCCAATTTTGATATCAATCACTAAAGAGTGTTGAGAAAGTACCTTGACTCTAAAGCTACGGTTCCATAAGCACGAATTCGATACGAATACGATCCAAACTTATTGCTTTATTTTCGTTCGAAGCCGGGTGCGAATTCCTTTCCGCGTCGGGCATATCGGAAACACACAAACACGAAAAGGCCTTGCACGAACTTTTCTCTGTTTCAGACCCGCTTCAGATTCGGATCGAGTTGGTATCGGATTCGTGTTAATGGGTCGCTCACTTAATGCTACTTTTCCATAAGCGCGAATCCGACAAGATAATGATCCGAATCCGACGCGGCAATGCAATTTTCGTTCAAATTTCGTGGAACGCGTGTTTCCATATGAAACGTGCGACATTCCGAATTCCGCCTTTGTATAGGCCGTTTGACATCGGAGCGCACAACGTTTTTCGCAAATATCTTCGCAAACAAACACTTTTCCACACCAGTCCTGGAACAAATATCTTCGCAAACAAACACTTTTCCATACCAGTCCTAGAGCAAATATCTTCGCAAACAAACGCTTTTCCACACCAGTCCTAGAACAAATATCTTCGCAAACAAACGCTTTTCCACACCAGTCCTAGAACAAATATCTTCGCAAACAAACGCTTTTCCACACCAGTCCTGGAACAAATATCTTCGCAAACAAACACTTTTCCACACCAGTCCTAGAACAAATATCTTCGCAAACGAACACTTTTCCACACCAGTCCTAGAACAAATATCTTCGCAAACAAACACTTTTCCACACCAGTCCTAGAACAAATATCTTCGCAAACAAACATTTTTCCATACCAGTCCTAGAGCAAATATCTTCGCAAACAAACGCTTTTCCACACCAGTCCTAAAACAAATATCTTCGCAAACAAACACTTTTCCACACCAGTCCTAGAGCAAATATCTTCGCAAACAAACCCTTTTCCATACCAGTCCTAGAACAAATATCTTCGCAAACAAACACTTTTCCACACCTGTCCTAGAGCAAATATCTTCGCAAACAAACACTTTTCCATACCAGTCCTAGAGCAAATATCTTCGCAAACAAACACTTTTCCACACCAGTCCTAAAACAAATATCACACTCAGTGACAATGGACCTAATGCGATTTACTTTCAAGAAACTCGAAAGATGTTCCAGTTTTACTGTGCAGTCGTAAACAATCATGTCACGACACGGTTTCTTTTTCCTATTATTTTAGGGGAGGTAAATTTAGAGGGGTGACAGATTAGCTAGTCACTAGGTAGCGATAGCATAGGTGTCTAGTATTTGGCCTCTACGCCGGATGTTTTGCTGCTGTGCGTGCATACGGAAGAACGGCGTGGCGCACGTGATCGCTCGGTCTACGCTATCAGGTGGTACCCGTTTCACGTGGATTTGCATCATGTGATAGACTGAGCGCATTGTTGCTAAACGTACGATAACGAAATTGTTAGTCAGTCGCATTTCAGCTGCGAACAAGAAAAGTCGCCTTCAAGCAGTGAACGAAGTAACAACTCTTCGAGGGGGGATTTCGCGGGCGTGGTTAGCCATTTGCTGCAGTCCTCAAGTGGCGTGTCGTCCTCCTGTGACGGTCACACAATACGGCTCTGGTCGCTCCGGAGTTCGTGTACTGAGAGACTGAAACCCCGGCTTGGCTTGTCTTTGTTTGTCTGCGTCCCAGCCGGGGCGTCTCCACGGATAGCGGTGAGTACACGCAACAATTCGTTAGTAGCCATTTGCTCGGGGGTTTTGACTGTGTTTGCTTGTTCTGTTACTATTTTGGGTAATGTATACTCAGGTGTGTATACTGGGGGCAAGTGTAAGAGTGTACAAGTAAGCGCCATTTAGCGTATTTGGTAGTAGTTAGCGTCGGATTAGTTATTGGGATTTAACGCCGAACAGGCGACTAAGGCCATCTCACTATTTAGCGTCGGAGTGTAAATTTGGAAGCAAAGTTATATGGTTGAATTTATTGTTGTCGTGGGAGAGAGGTGAAGGAACGTAAAAGACGGCAGTTAAAGTTGTGGGAAGGGTGGTGTGATTGCCTTTCTTTTGTTTGTTATTTATATGCGTATTTTACACCTGGGTTGTAGTGTATCCAAATCCAGTTTCAAAGCCTGTTCCAAATCCAAAGGTCTAAACGTCCTGACGTAAAGAATCAACCAGCTAAGTCCGCCACCGCGCTGTGCGAAAGGCCTTCGTTGTGAGAGTAGAGGCTGGCTGTGTCATTCCACTTGTGGGTCTACGACGCCGCACCTGGGCGCTGTCGAGAGCATCGCGGCGCGCCCCGTATTTAGCCAGGTCGGGTCGCCCCATTTAGTTATTTCTAACTCGTCTAACGTATCTTGTTTTGTAAACTGGTAGAAGACGTTGTGTTAACTTCATCTCCTCGTAATGACAGTGTTGCGAGGATAGCTTTGCGGCAGTGGTATTCTGGAATATTGTATTGTTTAAACATAGCCTTGTGTTCCGGAAGACCTTGTCGCGGAAGCAAGAGCGTAGAACTGAGATGAGCCGCGGTTGTGCTTCCGTCGAGAAGGTCTAGTGACTGTTTAACTATTAAGTTCGCTTAACTTTCGGTTGTGTTGTATTGAGGATGTTGGTTCCATTATGTAGTCGACTTTGTGGTCGAAATACTGTTATTTAAAGGCAGTCATGTGCTGTGAAAAAACTTATCGCGGAGGCAAGAGCGTTGAGCTGAGCTCGACGGTTGTGCCTCCGGCGAAAAGGTCCAGTGACCGGTGAACGGTATTAAGGCTGTTCCACTTTTGCTTGTGTCAGTAAGCTTATTCGCTTCATTATATTTGATACTGGGTATTTTGAAATACAGTTACTTGAGGGATTCATCGCGGAAGCAAAACCGTTGGCCTCATTCACTGTAACGCACGCAGACTCGCCCCCAGTCGCACGTACAGACTCTCGCACAACAGACGCATACACCGCCACTGACTTAGACGGGCGCATTCATGCGGTAAAACTCAACACACGGGCTCCCTTTCTAACGTAACTTTTATACAAGATAAACAATAAAAGAAGAATGCTCTCAAACTATCAACTATGTACACCACTTCTTTCCCACTACCAGCATCTTAACACCACATCCACATACACACATCACTGCTAGGCTAGGTATTAGTCTCTCACTCTCCAACCTGTTTGGTGTTCTCACCTGGTTACGTTCAGTCCTTTCACGTCTAGGCGTGCAAGTCCCTTCTCGAGCGCTCCCGAGTCGTCCTGTCTCTCGAACCGTGGACGTCCTCGTTATTCGTACCGTATCTTTGCTGTGGTGACCCAAGTGTCTTGGCAACGGCCGCTCACTCCCCGAGTGAAGAGATGGAGAGATGACCTCGCATTAGGTCCCTGGTGACTGACGTCTCGGCGTCCGTCGCTCCAACCTCCAACAAGCACTCTGAACAGTAATATAGTTCCAAACCGTAACACTTGCTAAACATACACACATATTCGATAATATGAGAAACATTACGTAAGCTGGCTGATAAAAAACTCACACGTTCATTCACACGCACACACGTGCTCCAAAACATGACTACTTTTGTAACACCCCCATATCTCTGTCACTACCTTGGAACAGACTATAACCTAACACACTCGCTATACGTTATTCTATACGCTGAAAAAAACTATGCTTAACCAACCACGTACTACCTTCATAATGACTTAGACGTACACCCTACCATTCCTTTAGTTATCCATCTCGGTAAATAACTGTATACGAAAACACCGGTTACCTCACTGAATTCCAAAACAACATAACTGAACCAACCCAGACAACGCTATACAACCAAATTACTCTTACCAACGCATACCGTCTTTAACTAAGCAACTATCAATAATACATGTATAGAAACATACCTGAATTCTAGGTTTCAGAGTCTTGAAATACGGGCTAAGGTATCTCACACAAGTCTGTACCCTCTGACAGTAAAGCCCGCACTAATGTTTCTACAGCTGTGCCAGACTGAGCTCTCGCCTACAACTCACTAAAACTCCCCGTATTAACCGTTCCTTTAAGATGTCACATGGATCTCGTGCCACACGGACTATCGGCACAAAACAAACCATTGACAACTACTGTACCGTATTTACCCTACTGTGTGAACACTATGCGCGAGCATAGTTTCATCACATTCACGTTAGAGCTTGACGGTTGTGCTTCCGTCGGAATCCAGTGGCTTGCGAATTGCCTTAAGCTTTAAAGTCTAAAGTTTCATTTGTATACTTTATATCGTGTATTCTGAAACATTGTGTTAAGGGAGCCTTGTGCTATAAAGGTCTTTACTGCAAAAGCCTTAATTTAACTTGAACTTATCGTTCGTGCTCCCGCTGGGGAGTTTCGGTAGCTCGTAGATTATACTAATTTTCTTACATTTTCTTAGGGATATTTGTTATTATATTTGATATTTTGTATTGTGTCTAGTGGTTATTTGGTTTGGGGAGTTCGGACGTGAGTGCGGGTGAATGTGATGTGTGAATGCGTGGTTAGGATTGAGCGAGTATATTTTGGGCGATTGTTAGGGTTATATGTAATAAATGTCGTCGTCATTGTTCCTCTGGTGTTTGTGTTAGGTTTGTGTTGGTGTGGGTCGGGTGTGTCTCGAGTGGTAGCACTCATAGCTCGCGCACCGGAAGCGGGGGTCGTGACAAATCAGAATTTCTTCATGGCGGTCCGTGGCGCAGTGGTTAAGGCGCCTGCCACCAATGCTAAAGGTGCGAGGTTCGATTACGGGTTCCGGCGTCGGATTTTTCTCCTCTAGTGTCACCGTTAATTCGGGCGGACCGTCGTGGGTTCTTTCTCCGGGTACTCCGGCTCTTCCTCCCCCTCCACTTTGGTATCAGTTTCAGCCCACTTAATCAAATTTCAAATACAAACGACTTTGAATTTCCAAAAACTACAGTAGCTCGCTTGAGCTTGCCCTTAGCACCACGTGAATGTTCTGTGTTTATGTACAGTGTGTGAGTGAATGCGCGTGTTTCACGTGAGCGTGCTTGTTGGGTTCAGTTCGCGGCGGCGCTTTGAGCCGATTTTCAATTGGGATAAAGCGCCTATTTAATGCGCTTATTAAATGGCTCATTTAACATCATTCATTATTCATTCAGTCCTCTCTGCGCCGTCTGGTGCTTGAGGCGACCTCATTTAACATCCCCAGATATATTCAAAGAAATATAACAAAAGAATACTTTCACATGAATAAGTACGTCGACCAAGTTTTTAAACCTGAAAAGGCTCAGGCATACGTGAAGTCTGCATGATTGAGCGCGATATTGAAATCTGACCGGGTCTGTATTAGGGTATTGGAAATAGCTTGTTATTGTCTTGTCACCAAATATTTACGACTGTACGGCAAAATCAACACAGCATAGGAGTTAAGTAAAAATGTCCATATTAGGTCAATTGGCACTAAATGGCATTGACATTTAGAGGAACGGAAAACTGTTTCTTTGCGGAAATATTTAGAAAACACGCCTTGCGCTCCGATGTCAAACGGCCCGATAGGAACCACTGATATGGCGCGAAAATCAGAATGGCGCGAAAGCGTGCAACAGGTGACACGATGTACGTCATACTTTCGGTCCAAACACATCCGACATTCAAAAACATCGGTTCCCTAAGCGAACAGAAATCGTGTCGAATTCGTTTCGAAGTCTGATGCGAAAATCGGTACTGCATCGGACTAGTGGAAACACACAATCATAAACATGACTTGCACGACCCGCTTCGGATTCTGATAGTATTCGTATCGGGTTCGTGCTTATGGAAACGTAGCTTCAGTGTTACAAAATAATATGCATTCTAAACATGACGGTCAAGTAGGGGAAACAACTGAAATCAAACGCAGGCACTGATTATTATGACATTTTATGTCACAAACTGATTTCAAGACTCCATAACATGGCACCCGAAGGTTTGCTGTGGTTGCAGGTCATGGATTCTCCTGGTCTGTTCGACACGAATGGAAATAAGACTGCGATTGCGGAGATCGTTATGAAGTCCGTAGCTGCTATGAACCCGGGTGCACACGCCATACTCTACGTGGTGAGGATTGGAAGTCGCTACACGGAGGAAGAATGGGAGTCTTACAACAAACTGAAGGTGTGTCATACTGGTCTCGGTTAAGTCACAATGCAATGGCCCTGTTGTGGTTTACATGAAAATAACAGTTGTATTGAAGGCAGCAGTGGTAAATGGTCCGTATAACTATAACATTCGTCTTTGGTCATGGCAAAAAAAATGTTGATTTTTCTACTTTTTTTTTTCATTTATTGCTACTTTCCTTCGATTTGATTAATTCATTCAAGGCGCCCCGCATCAATAGCCGCAGAAGTGTCGTATAGCGTTGCCATCCGGGCAACGCTATCCGAGATTTTTGCAGCTATTGATGCGGGCCGCTTTGAATGCGTTAAATTGGAAGACGTTGATCTGTCCATGTGTATCAGCAAGATGTGCGTCAGTGTCTGAATGTTGGTGTTTGCGTAGGTGTACCTCGGTGAAAATATGGTTGACCACACAATCGTATTATTCACGCATGGTAAAAACCTGGAAGGCACGCCCATCGAGAACTATTTGAAAACGGCGCCCAAAAATTTCACCCAAGTCCTCAAAGAGTGTGGCCACAGATACGTCGTTTTCGAGAAGGACGATAAAAACAAACCACAGGTCAGATGTTTAAATTACTTTTATTTGTTTATTTATTATTCATTTATTTATTATATTATCATTAGAATTATGAAAGTTCTAACAATGCACATTATCCCCAAATAATTCAGCTCCAGGGGCTGTACTAAATGTAGAAAGACAAAATTAAATCTAAGCTGTTTCTTACGTTACAGCTACTCTTAGGGCCCCGCCACACATGCCGATTGTGCCCCGATTTTGTAACAGATTCCGATCCGATTGCGAGCGGATGACGTCAGAATGCCGCTTTGTATCCGACCCGATCCCAATCGGCTGGAAATCTTGTGTTTAGAGCCTGCTCTATTTTTGCAACACGAATCGGCCCCGATTGTAACCTTCAACCAATCGGAGCGCGTCTCGCGAAGCACGTCGTTTTAGTGTGAAAATGGCGGAAGATCGGTACCACCTTCGTTGTTTCGCCCGCCTCTTCCCGAATATGATGCAAAACTGCTGCTAATGCAAGCACATCATCATCACTGTCAAAACTAGCAGCCATTTTGCAGAACAGGAAGCTGTTTACGCCGGACCTTTATCTTTGGTTCAAACCGGCCGGTTGGCCAAGTCGGGAACTTGTGGCAGTGCACACGTTTTTGTAGTCCGGCCCGATCACACTCCGACTGAAACGGTTCTGAAACTGCTCGAGAATCGGCCTCAAAATCGGCATGTGTGGCGGAGCCTTTACAGAACAAGACACACACAGGCGCAGGCATGAAAAATGGTGGCAGTATCAAGCTGTATACATACTAAGGAAAATCTGCCAGAATTGAGCTATTACCCTTAGAATGCATAGTCCGTTTGAGCAAAGTTTGCCTCGCGTTTCTCCAGTTAACTTTTGAACACGATACATTTCAGGACAACACTAAGAACTAAAAGATACTTGATCACCAAACTTGGTCCTAATTTATTTTAAAATTTAGGGGTTGTTTTTCAAGCCCGACGGTTTAGTCACAACCCTCGGAAGATCATGGAGATGACCTAGTTAAAAGTTGAAGTATATTCCCTGTTGTGAACCTCAGTGACCACTGACTTGCATCCCTGATACAGAAACTATGACAAGCGTAGCCTATACTTATGGTCAAAACTTAAGGGCCACTTTTTATCGCAGACGCACCGACAACACCACACAAATAATGTAACAATACTTGGAGTCAGTACTTTGCTAATTCAGCAACAATTTAAGTTTCGACTAAATCAACCAATTGTAACAGCAGTACGTTAGAATGTTCACCCACCCATTTGAAAAGTCACACAAAACTGGTCCAGTCAGTAGCGAGTGTACCCACCGTTTGCAGCCAAGCATTCAATGTAGCGTTGACGCATGGAGTTCACCAGGGTTCGGAGAACATGTGGGATCGCTTCCCACTCTTGATGCAGGAACTGAGTCAGCTGGGGGACGCCTTGAGGTGGGGGTGGTTGCTGACTACACGTTGCCCCAGCACGTCCCAGAGGTGCTCGATGCGAGCCAGATCAGGTGAACGAGCTGGCCACTCCATCCTCATGATGCCCCGTTGCTCAAAGCACTCATCCACCACACGGGAGCGATGAGGTCGAGCGTTGTCGTCCTGCAGAACAGCATTGTCGCCTATGGCTTGGGGAGCTGGCTGGATGAGGGGTTGCACAATCTTCGTCCCGATAGCGCAGTCCAGTCAGGGTGCCTCGGATGACGTGAGGGGGGGGGGGGGGTCCTGGGGGGTCCTGCCTTCCCTGCTGAAACCTGCCCAAACCATGACTGAACCTCCTCTGTAGCGATCCACCTCTTGGACGCATCCATCTGTGAATCGCTCGCCCTGCCGTCTCCAGACCCCCACCCTGCTGTCGTTGAAGGACACAGCGAACCGTGACTCATCGATAAACAGAACCTGAGTCCACTGGAGTCTGTTCCACCTCACATGTTGACACCAGGCAACCCTGGCTCTGCAATAAGCTGAAGTGAGGGGTATTCTCACTGCTGCTCTGCATGAAGCCAGGCCAATTTCGCGCAGACGTCGGGAGACTGTGCCTCTGCTGACGTTAACGTTTGCAGCTTGCATCAGTTGACGTCGCAGAGTGGTTGACGTGACATTTCGGTCGCGCAGAGCCGCTACACAGAGGTATCTGTCCTCCCTTCTGCTGGTGCAGTGCGGGCGTCCTGAGCAGGGTCGTCGTTCTGCCCTTCCAGTTTCTTAGAATCGTGCCAGTAGCCTCTGGATCACTAAATGGGACACCCCAAGACGTCTCCCAACTTCTCTTCCGGAAATTCCATCCTGCAGCCATGCTAGCGCCCGGCCTTGATCTACTGGCGTTAGGCTTCGTTGGTTAGGAAAGTGACAATTATGCCGGTATTTGTAGCGATACAGAAGTGCTCAGTGTTCACGACTGACCCCTTTAGCACGTGCATCACGACTTTACCGAGTTTTTCCCCTTGCCTGCCTTTGGTACGCTTGCCAATATCGCATAGCTTTTCACAAAAACTGACGATGTTTCACGTGCATTTGACACGTTCGTGGAGAGTGATAAATTGTTTATTGTTCCCTGTACAGTGGACTGTCTAAGGTCAACTTTTCACCTATTTGGATCGAAAGAACATTGTATTTTATTAGCGTACTTGCGACGATAAGCAATGACACAAAATGTGGGGTGGCCCTTAAGTTTTGACCATTAGTATACTTTGTTCGCTTCGAAATAACAGTGCCATTTCTCAGCATACTCGACGACAAATGACTTCGGTGGAAGTTGACCTATTTCATGTCCCAGAAAGTCAATGCAGAGCATTTATTTTTTATAACATGATTTGTCTATAAGTTATTTATATTGAACGCGTGAAAAAGAATCACAATAACAATGAACATTAAATGAAATAATAAACAGTTTGTAATAGGTAACCTTTGACATGAGCCATCCACATGAGCAGCTTGGGTTTGTCAGTGATGCGTGCGCTGTTCATTAAAGTTTCAAGTCAGTCATGTGTGTAGCCATCTCTTTCAATTCCAGGGCCACGAGAACGCTGAAGAACAGACAATTCTGGTTCAATTCCCTCCACAGTCATGAGCAGTTTCCTCAGCCGTGAGAGGCTATTTGTAGTCGTTCTGCTTTCCCCGCTTGACAGTTTCCGTCAAAAATCGTGTATCACGGTTTATATCAAACTTTGCTTGTAAATGTTCGTTCTCGCACAATTCTAGGGAGATTGACGTATTTTGTTTATTGTTAAAAATAGCACGGGGAAAAAACCCTCTGGCATTCTGGCTATTCATTGAAGTCACGTGTATCAACGTTTTACAGACTTCGTCCTAGACAAGTCTGTTAAAGACTATGACAAGCTATGCACGGATCTGACGCACTGCAAAACCACGATATTGAACATCCAACATGGAGAGCGTGCCGTTTGCAGAAATAAATGTCAGTGTTTCTGCGTGGGGCCGAGACTCGATCAAGGCGTATATTTTAACAGTCTTAAATATTTCATGTTCACAATGTCCTGAGGGCAGCGGCTAAACCATTGTCAGGGTTGTCTTGTCTGTCTGTCCTGGTCTGTCTGCCCTGGATTGTCTGTCCTGGTCTGGGCCGGTCCTGGGCCGGTCCGGTCTGTCCTATCTTGTCTGTCCTATCTCCCGCAGTCATGCCGACCGTTAGGACACCACTGATGACTTGGCAACCAGCTCCCTCCATTCCACTCTGTTCTCTGCCATTCTTAGTGTGTCGCTCAGCTTCAGTCCTGTCTACTTTGAGATATTGTCCTCCCATCTTTTTCTCTGCTCTCCTCTCCTTCGCCCTCCTTGCACAGTGCCTTTGCAGGATTGTCTTCGCAAGCCCTGCTGATCGCGTGACATGCCCATACCACTTCAGTTTGCGTTTTTTCACAATGGCTAGTAGGTTCTCATAGGGCCCGATGGCTTGCCTGATTCCGCTTCCCACTTCCTCGTTTGTGATGTGATCTCTGTACGTCAGGATAATTAAAAAAATTAGGAGCAAGATTGGTGATCTTTTCTTAGAGTTCTCTTGATCAGCGTTCAAAAGTTATTCGGAAAAAAACGAGACAAGCTTTGCTCAAACGGACAATACTAGAGAAGGTTTGCATTGCGGCACCGCGGTGGTAGTAAGATGGGAGTTCCCCCGGCTATATTAAGCACAGTGCAGTGATATGCTGTTGTGTGCGCAAGCGGTCACCGAAGTCAGGTGGCGAATCTTAGCCAATAGAAAGACCATTCCTGACGGGAAATCTCGATCAAATTAAGGGCAAGTTCGCCTCTCGATCAATCACAACACTGTAGAACCATGTGGTTCGGAGTCCCAAGCGGAAGGTACGGCAAAACAAGCGACGTTTATGCTAGCGGGGCATGGAAGAGCGTCGATGTTTCCATTAGCCAATTTCGGCGGTTTTGGAGATGTCTGAAAAGCACTGTTATGGGGAGTGAACATCAGATTCCTGATACCCCAATCGATATCCAGGTGTAGATGATTTCCTTTCCCAAAGCCTTCATCACGACTGGCAGATACGTAAGAATGGATAAAAGCTTGCGGTCGACCACATGGTCAGCTGAACCCTGAGAGCATCACA